>JAJTJO010000668.1:0-734843 GCA_024550625.1 Dendroctonus valens | reverse complement strand
ATTTTGGCTCTACAACTACCTCGTGAAGTGTTGGTCCCACCATTTCCGGACACCCTGTATATGTATGTTGATATGAAGTTTAAATATTTTAGCTTAATTTTACTACTATTGCATTTTTGTGTTGTAGATATTTTTTATAAATATCACTTTTTTCATGCAGGTTCCGACAGTAATTTTAATGTTATTCTTTCTTTAATTTATCTCAAGCCTCTGCTAATGAATGTCCCGTTTCTTCGTAACTAAATATTTGGTTACGGTTGATATTCTCAGAATACTTTTCCACGTAAAGACGCAAAGTCGTGTTAATAAATTAGGACGTATCATCATCATCAAGTCCGGTACATAAATAAGCTCGTCATTTGTGAGTTGAGCCACAAAATTAAAATTTTTGTGTTTCCCAATTTGGTATGAGTTATTTCGTCATTTTCAAATTTCATTAAGAAAACTCTTCTGCCGGACACTACTACAGTCGTAAAACTAGCTTGACCGAAAAGTAAAGTGGAAAATAGCCACTTGGTGTGCTTATAGCCATCTAAATCACAAACTAGTGGCAGTTTTTCACAAGCCGATACCATCAAAAATTGTTACCAAGAAACATCCAAAAATATCATTAGACCTACGGATACCTAATTAAAAATCAAATATGGACCTGTTTCATGCTATCTGCATCAACATCAACACTATTTGTCTTATGATATTTATGACTGTTTGCTATTTTGGTTGTCGCCGTGTTCAGTTGAACTATTAAAATAGTTTATATACAGCTGCCAATTAGCATAATTAAATTATTATTATATAATACCTATTAAAGATACACTGTCAAAAAATATTTTAATTTAAATAGATCTTGGGGACTCTGAACTAAGTTTCAATCTAATTATGTAATTTACCTTTAATATTTTGTTGACAAATAACGTTTTCATATGTATGTCAAAAGACACACATATGAAAGAAGCACGACTATGTGGTTAAAGAAGAAGCAGTATGTTTTTACCAAGAATACATTGGGTGCTGCAAAGGGTGGGGACTAACACCGATGAACACCAAAATACCTTCCAAATGTCAATCTCACCTGCACGCGGGTACATCCTGCTAGAAAATTAACGCGGCTCTGGCGACCGAACATTGACGGGAGAACCATATTTTGAAAAAACAGAGGACTAAATCCCTGATAACATCAAATTAAGGAAGTCAACGGGAACCCACCTCAATAACTGCTTTCCCACGAAAATGAAACAGCTAAATACAATGGTTACAGATACTTGGACAATACCAATATCTGCACCTGGAATGTGCGAGGACACTTGCAACCCGGAAAGACATGCACAATGGAAAAAGAATTAAAAGGATATAACATGGATATTACAGGAATTCATTCATTATTACATGGGTAGGAAAAAGCATTCTTGGTTGAAGACGATTAGAGACTGGACAGGTATGGTTGCTCGGATTGTTGCAAATCTTTATCGATGAAGAGGCAGCCTGAGAAGAAGATTAGAGGGATATCCGAGACAGACTGGAAAGGAAGTAGTAGCATTATTACGACAACCAAGTAGCCATAATAATGACTTTATCAATAGCAAAAATCCTAATGAAATATAATGCCGTGAATGACAAGCTGGTATCCATTAAAAAATACTTGAAACCTGTTAACTTAAATTTAATTCACATATACGCAACGACCAGCCACTCAAACGAGGAAGAAATTGAACACTTTAACGGAAAACTTGAAACAGCAATACAGAAAGCCCCAAATAGAGAATTGTCTATACGAAACACAAAAACCCTCGCTGGAGCAGAATTTGGGAGCGATAGTAAACTTCTCACAGCTCGCTTTAAACTAAAACTAAAGGTACCACAAAGAAGAACAACAGCACCAACTCGATAATCCACCTACTCAACAAAAGCATTAACACCCAATAAATAATGACAATTCACCCAAATCGCCATCGAAGGAACGATTAAAGAAACAAAAACAGAAGTTAGCCCTTGCCAACACTGGATAACGGATCTATCTATGGAAATATATAATAGTGCAAGAAAAGGGAGATCTAAAGGCAAGCGATATCGATACAAAACAAACAAACAACAGATCAATTCCATCGAACTCAGCAGAACTATATAACGATGTTGCAGAAAGGATAGAAACGCACACTTATTAAGAATCTGCAGCGAGGCATAGAGTCATGCTGAAAATAATTGCACACAAGACCTTTATAAATTAGTTAAGTCAATAAACAAACGACAGACGCCTCGCTCATGAACCATCGAAAATAAGGAAAGCAAAAAATAACAAAAATAAGCGAAGCACTGGACGTATGGAAAGAGTACTGTGAAGAACTATTCAATGATCACGAACAACATGACTATGAAAACAAGATATCGAGGAAGAACCAACTATCTTAAAGGAGGAAATCAGGGATGCCATAAAACACTTTGTACCCAAAAATCTCCAGGAGCAGATAACATCACAACAGAAATAATTAAGGCAATGGGGCAAAGTGGTGCCCACATACTACATAAATTATGCCACGGATTATGGGCAACCGAATAATGGCCTGGTAGCTGGGAAGAATCGAAATTCATACCATTACATAAAAATGGTTCCAAGGAGAATGTGACAACTATCGGATGATTGCACTAACGTCATATCATGCCAGCAGGATCCTCCTCAAGATTATTAATGAAAGACTAAAACCATTCCTGTTGTGGAAAATCCCATCACAACAAGCTGGATTTGTCAAAGGACAAAGGAAGAGGCACACGACAAACTACTAAACCAATTTACATTTGACAGTCTTTGACAGTATGAGAGGGCAAACTTTGGTTCATACTAGGCGAAATGTCGAAATCTGTACAACAGGTATACAAAAATAGTAAGGGAAGAGTATTAACAGATAAACACCTCTCAAATCCATGCAACATCAAAAAAGGAGCGAGACAAGGATATACACTTTCGCCAATCCTCTTCAATATAAATGCAGAATACATAATGAGGGGAGTTCTAGAAATCTGGAATGGAGGAATAGTGGTAGGAGGAACACCCATAAACAACCTGCGATATGCCGACGACACTGTCCTCCTGCTAGCACCTTCTGCAAAAGAACTTACAGGCTAGTGCAGAAATTGAAAACAGGAAATGAGAACTAGAAACTGGAAATCAACATGAGCAAAACACAAATCATGATTACAGACCGAGGCAACAACAATGTAGGTCCAACCATCCAAGAGATGGATACGAGGTCATCAGCCAATACATATGCCTAGGAGCACTCATCACAAACGATGGTGCCTGCACCCAAAGAAATAAACAGAAATTGTAACAAGGCCAGACGAACCGTAAGAGAACTTCAAAGAACATGGATGGATAGTGATATAACTCTATACACTAAAAAACAAATAATAAAAATAATAAAACACTGGTATTCCCAGTAGTAAAATATGCTTTTCTAAAAGAAAACTTTTGGGAACCATTTGGAAAACTTCGACATATTTTCAATTCCCTTAAAAGGAAAGTTTTACGAACCAATGTGTCTTGCCCGTGAAAACTTATGGCGCAGAACGCTCCCACTGACGAAGAAGAAGAAGCGATTTTGTAAGTTTGTGAATAGCACAAAGACCAATGAAAGTAGCTATGCTTGGAATCACAAGACGAAATTGAATCCCAAATGGCACCATTCGCCAACCGGAGTCAAGACATAATTGACTATATAACTCGACATAAGTGGCGGAGGGCTGGCCAGGTGGCCCGTATGTCCGATTGCAGCGGGACGAAAAAAGGTTTTAGAGTGGCGGCCAAGACAAGATAGGAGACGTAGAGGTAGACCGCCGACCCGGTGGACAGATGACTCAAAAGAATTGCCGGAAATTGGATCCAAGAAGCCCAGATGGAACGAAGCGGAAACGTCTTGAGGAGGCCTCTCTTCAGCAGTGGACTCAAATGGCTGTTTGATGATGATGAATATGTGGTTCCGAATCATGGACAATTAAAAGCAGGATATACAAAAATAATGCATGTGAGATGTGCTGGAGGAGAATACTGCGTGTCCTATGGACAGCCCCACAGAACTTACGTATCTATGAATAAATAAATAAATGGAGTCAACGACTGTCACAGGTTGTCATTCTAGAACCCTAAAATTTTTCTGCCACAGCAATAGAAGAGATGATAACAACATGGAAGAACTGGTGATACAAAGGCAAATTGAAGTAAAAAGCAACAAAGGAATCCAGGAACAAGGAAAGATGCCGGGATAGTGTACGAAGAGCGACAGCAAAAGACTGAACCATAATCACGACCTACAGGAAAAGAGAGAGAACGAAGAAGAAAAATTGCTAAGAAAATAGTGAACCGGGTTAGTTAGAACAGAAGACAACCCGACAAAAAACCTGAGGTTTCTCTGAAAACCGAAGCAATTCTAGTTGCAAAACAAAAAAATACGATTTATCATGCCTCTATGTTCAAAAACTAATTTTTAAATTTCTGCTTATACAACTAACATATTTTGTTCTTAATTGAAAATTTTGGAGTATTATTGCAAAACCAATTACTTACTTGTCAGTGCATAATTTAGTAAGCTAAAATTAATTACATTAGTTATTATCATGCAAACAAATGTCTATTTTCATAGATAAAGGTAAAGTTAATACATATTTCTCCGCCTGTTTTTTGGTAGACGCTCCTAGTGCTACCTAGCCTTTAAAATATACCCACAAGCGACTAGCTGGGTACGATTGATTGATTGGGTCTAATTTTTCAATCAGATATGAAATTTTTCAATCAGATTTGAAAAATTTGCTAATAAAATAAAAAACCAAAAACCCAATTATCATTCGGTGGGAAAGAGAAATCGCTGCTTTGCTAAACATTTGGGAACATTAAAAGGTTACAGATGTACCCTTGTTGGATCTACAATCACATGTCCGATACCTAGGTACATTTTGAGCAGAAATACAATTCAAATTACTTTTGCTGTTTCAAGAAATTTATTATTCAAATCGGAATGTTTTTTTAGAAAAAGTGCATGATTTACATATGTTTCGGGTCTGACATCAGTATGGACGAAAACAAATTATTTTCACCGATTAAGGTTGCCTTAATTTCCATTACCTTGTGTTATTCGGTTTACGTCAGAAATGGTCACCTTTAAAATTGATTAGTTTCTGAAAACAATATAAAACCACTATCAAAGTCCTGAAGTTAGTAAAGTACGCAACTGGAATTTGCTAAGTATTGGAACCTTCACTGCCATTTTACATGTTATGTTATTTTATATTTTTCATAAAGAAGTCAAGCAAAATTTGTTTTGCGAGTAAAAGGTTTTTGCTTATAAATATTATAAGTGAATAATTAAAGCAAATTTTATCTAAACTGGTAAAATGCATAAATATTGGTCAATTACAAACCGTTAATGGGATCTGGTAGGGAGTCCCAGATTTACGCGTTTAATTATTTTCTGGTGCTACGTAAATGACTACTACGAATATAGGTCTACGTTCCATCACTTTGCACAAAATCGTTTTCATTATTATTTAGTAAAGAAACAGCATGTAATCAATAATGGTAAAGTCCAAGAATAGTAAACCTAAGTAGTATCAATTATGCGTCGCAGTAATTGTGTCAGAAATGCAAAAACTTAGTGTATTGAAGAAAAACCGCAATTGCCGATAATGCGTAATTTAAAAAAACGAATTAACCATGGAAAATAAAAATGATAAATGATTGTGGAGAATGAAGTCGCCATTGCAAATGACGTTGCAAGTCTGTCGATATTTTAGGCATGCTGTGACTTAATCTATGATTGTAATTATTTTTTTGCCCAACTGCCTACGTCAACTATGTAATTTTTTTATGGTTTTTTGTTAGTTAGATAGTAATTTAGAACACTACGTATTAGCCCTCAAGCGAATATAAGCGGACATCACGCCCCAAATTCAACTAAAAATTCAATTTCATGAGAATCTGCTGAAAAATAACTACTATCAGGGCGATGCACAGAAAATAGTCAGTCAGTAATAATAAAAGATAAAAAACAGAAAAGTAGACTAATTTTTAAACAGTTTTCAAAGATAAGAAAATTTTCTGTTTTAACGATAAGGATAAAAAAAAACAACTTTTTGCAAATATTATTTGAAATCGTTTACACTCTTATTTACCTGGTGGAAAGTGTATTGTGGACAGTGCGTTTAAGATGAAAAGACAAAGGGCATTCAAGATTGGTGATTTGAATCACAATCATGAATTTGAAACTACATCCTTCAGATTTTATGATTTAATATCAAAGCCAGGTCAAATGTAATCAAATTTTTCCTTAATAACATGATATAATTCATTCCAATGTATTCCTGGGTTTCAGTCAATTTTATTGTTTATTATTTAAAATGTTACAAATACGTTTCGGTGTCTTTATCCACCATCATCAGTTTGTCTAAAATATCCATTTTACATTTATTATCAATTCAATTAAAAAAAACTTTCACAAAATTAACATATTAAAATTCAAATCACACACATATTAAAAAGTACAATTTGGGACCTTGGTTCTCAGGTGATGAGTCGGGATAAACATGTTTGGGAAAAGACTAGAATCTATTGTTTAGAGATCTAAATTTGACTTACATGTTTAGATGTTTCTTCCTTTACATTTGGTTGGACATTGAATTACCTATTTTATTCGAAAAACCTGTTTATATTTCGCCTTTTCTTTGCATTCTTGGAATTGCTCTGTAATTTTTCAATATCTGCTGTTTAATTTTTATTTACCAGGTCCATTCAATTCATGCATGCGATCATTTAATTAACGTATGATACACAGAGCTAAGATTGTCTGTATCTGATCTGAAGTTTATTGCATTCTGATGTTTCTTAATTTGTATCATTTCATGGATTCTTTTCTTTTATAGTTGTCCTCATTGATCAATATTTGTGTGTTATCGAAATCAAAATCATGCAACTTTTGTTGTGCATGTTGTGCTAATGCTGTTGCATTTTCGTTAACGTTTCTTAAGCTATACTTATGTTCGTATATTCTTTTCTTTAAATATTGCCCTGTTTGTCCTATGCATGTGTTGTCACAGTTCAAACAGTCAATCTTGAATATTACGTTAGGTGTGTCCAACTTATCGCTTCTAGGCTTAAATTTTGTAAAACACTCTTTTGCTAAGTTGTTTTTAGTTTTTTCCGCTATAGTAATATTATGCGGTCTTAAACATTTTTTATTTTGTGTTGATTTCTGGTATGTGCGGTAATGATACATACTTGATTTCACCCTCTTTTTTCTTTTTTATATTATTTATGTTGTTCCATTTATTTGCATTGTATATTTTATTAATTCTTTGTTTTATAATTGGTTCGAAGAATTATTTGGGATAGTTGTTCATTATTAGTACCTTTTTTATTTTTTCAATATTTTTTTGTCTGTATCCACAATGTGCTAATTTTATCGCTCTATCAGTAAGAGCTGTTACCACACTTTTTTTATATTGAATAGGTGCATATGATTGGTAATTCAAGTATCTACCAGACCACACATCCTTTGTGTACCAGTTTGTTTTTATTTCCCCATTATTGTCATACACAACCCTCACATCCAAAAAGTTTAATGACCCGTTTTTGTCTTCCTCAATGGTGAATTTCCATGAAACCATTAAATTGATACCCTTAGATTGAATATTGATCAATGAGGACAACTATAATAAGAGAAGAATCCATGAAATGATACAAATTAAGAAACATCAGAATGCAATAAACTTCAGATCAGATACAGACAATCTTAGCTCTGTGTATCATACGCTAATTAAATGATCGCATGCATGAATTGAATGGACCTGGTAAATAAAAAGTAAACAGCAGATATTGAAGAATTACAGAGCAATTCCAAGAATGCAAAGAAAAGGCGAAATATAAACAGGTTTTTCGGGCACTCGCTCGATATAGAATAAAATAGGTAATTCAATGTCCAACCAAATGTAAAGGAAGAAACATCTAAACATGTAAGTCAAATTTAGATCTGTAAACAATAGATTCTAGTCCCCGCTCTCACCGTTTCTCTACAATATATACTGCCATGACATATACAATTACAACTTACCAGACAAAAATCAAATCGACAGATCGGCATACATATTACAGTACGCAGACGACACGGCACTTATTGTACATGACAAAACTACTGAGAGAGCAACGCAAAGACTCCAAACACTAACAAACAACACAATGACATGGTTTTATAAATGGAGACTAACACCAAACGCGTCAAAAAACCAACTTCTGCTCACAAACCACAGACTCAACGCTGATTCCCCTACAATAACAGCAGACGGCCAAACGACACAACCAAAAAACGACGTAAAATACCTTGGAATCACAATCGAGCACAATCTTAGATTCACTAATCACATGCGAAACATCAGGGCAGAAACAATGAAGAGAGCGAAACACTTCCGATCACTAACCTACAAAGACAAAGGAATTAGCACAAACACCGCCACCAAAATATATAAAGCTATTTGTAGACCCTTGCTAGACTTTGGACATGTACTCATAACCAACGGAACAGAAAGGACAAAACGTTATACACAAACAACAGAGCAAATTGCACTAAGACTAATAACACGAATAAGACACCCCCAAAACCCACTACACAACCCCCCCACCCAACTACTATACGAACGCACAAACATGACAAAGATCTCTGAGAGACTCATACAGCTACAGACAAAATGGACAAACAACCCCTACAACTGGACCATACTGAACCCCCTTTGTCTTACAAGACCAACCAGACAATCCCGCTTCCGTTTCCCTACATTAACGCTACTCGAACACCTACAAACGCAACGGACTAGTGGACAATAAAATAATTTCTTCTTGCCACTGAAATCTTATTTATTCAATAACATTGTTAACCTAGAATGGGAGAACTTTCATACTTGCTTTTTATCTGGATTGGGACTGCATGTATTAAACAAGGGCAGAAATACCGATAGGTCGATGGCCTTTTTTAGAAATAAAGATGTTTACTACTACTATTGTTAACCTAGAATAGGAGAATTTTCATATTGGTTTTTTATCTAGATTAAGACTGCATGTATTAAACAAGGGCAGAAAGACCGATAGGTCGATAGCCTTTTTTTAGAAATAAAGATGTTTACTACTACTACTAGATTCTAGTCTTTTCCCGAACATGTTTATCCCGACTCATCACCTGAGAACCAAGGTCCCAAATTGTACTTTTTAATATGTGTGTGATTTGAATTTTAATATGTTAATTTTGTGAAAGTTTTTTTTAAATTGAATTGATAATAAATGTAAAATGGATATTTTAGACAAACTGATGATGGTGGATAAGACACCGAATCGTATTTGTAACATTTTAAATAATAAACAATAAAATTGACTGAAACCCAGGAATACATTGGAATGAATTAAAGTACAGTCAGGAAAATATACAAAACATTATATAATGCAATATTAATATTGTATATTTTTTGGGACATAATTTTATCTTTTCCTGGATATTTATGGATAGGAAGGCATGTCAGCTTGCACACTCTGTATATTGAGGATATGTGAATATTTCTGAAAATAGATTTAATATAAATTTTAGACGTACAAGATTAGACTGCAAATGAAGTAAACATTATGGCAATACATGGTCAAAGGGCCAGAGGGTCAATACTCATAAATTAAATTATCAAAATTTACTGTAATATAGTTCTGGCTGCAGATAAATGTAACGTGCAACTTAAATTAAAAAAGTCTCCAACCCTGATAAATGTTATTATTAGAGAATTAATTGCAAATTGATAACATTAAGTACCGAAATTATAAAAGTAACCTAATAGTAATAGCTGTTAGGCTTCTTAATCTTGAATCAATTTTCCAATCCACAGAAATATTTAAATAGATCAACAGTTCTGAGATACGGATAATTGCATGCATAACAATTCAAATATTTAGGCGTTGCTTAACATGAACAGATAGTTCGGGTGAAAAAACAAATCTAACGACTCTAGGTGCACTGCGTGCAAATACACCGAGAACATTTCGTATTTTTGTTTTTTCGTGTGCGTCCAGCTGTTGACAATATTTTTCCTAGAATGTTTCGAATTAAAAACCGACATGTTTTTAAATTAGTAAATACATAACAACGATGGTTCAGTACGTTCTTGTTCCAGAAATTTTAGTAAAACCACAGAAATTATGAAACAAGTGGGTTTTTCGGGTTTTTAGGCCGTCGTTCGGTAGAATTTCTTCTTGACGTTTCGCAAGCACGTGCGGCTTGCATCTTCAGAGGTGGTTTGCTTGAACGCTTACACTGTTCTGATGCGATTGAACAGTGTAAGCGTTCAAGCAGACCACTTATGAAGATGCAAGCCGCACGTGCTTGCGAAACGTCAAGAAGAAATTCTACTGAACGACGGCCTAAAAACCCGAAAAACCCACTTGTTTCAAGGAATGGCCTCGAAAGTCTATCTCTTTTCACAGAAATTATGTTTCTTTTTTCATTTATTGTATCTTATATTTTATGTGTATATTTTCCTGACTGTATTTCAATTTAATCCAAAACAAATTCCTGGGTTCCAGTCAATTTTATTGTTTATTATTTAAAATGTCACAAATACGTTTCGGTGCCTTTCTCCACCATCATCAGTTTGTGTGTATGGATGTTTCCACCTTCACATTTGACAGGCTAATAGCAGGAATTTCTTTTGGCTTATATTTTATGTCTCTTAATGCAATATCTACATGGCGCAGAACATGTTTTTAATTGCCAATATTTCGTTTTCAGAGTTTTCAGCTCAAAGACTCCAAACACTAACAAACAACACACTGACATGGTTTTATAAATGGAGACTAACACCAAACCCTTCAAAAAACCAACTTCTGCTCACAAACCACAGACTCAACGCTGACTCCCCTACAATAACTGCAGACGGCCAAACGACACAACCAAAAAACGACGAAAAATACCTTAGAATCACAATTGATCACAAACTTAAATTCACTAAACACATACGAAACATCAGGGCAGAAACAATAAAGAGAACAAAACACTTCGGATCACTAACCTACAAAGACAGAGGAATTAGCACAAACACCGCCATTTACAGACAAAATGGATAAACAACTCCTACAACTGGACCATACTGAATCCCCTTTGTCTTACAAGACCAACCAGACAATCCCGCTTCCATTTCCATACATCAACGCTACTCGAACACTTACAAACGTAACTCACTACTGGACAATAAAATAATTTTTTCTTATCATTAGAATTAGAAAGTTTATTTAATCAAATAGTTAACCCAGAATAAGAAATTTTTCATCTTTGATTTTTATTTAGATTAAGACGACAAGTATTAAACAAGGGCAGAAAGACCGATAGGTCGATAACCTTTTTTAGAAATAAAGATGTTTACTACTACTATTTAGATTTTGAAACAGTACATATCGTTATAGTACAGTTAAAATTGCTTTTTCGATTAAACGTTCGTTATAATATTTTATAAAATTTAAACAATGTACGCTTAGCAGAATTATTTTCTTCAATTACGAAAATTAGACAGGATTGATTTTGTTTAAGCCGTACAAATTTTAAGTGACCATGAGTTAAGACAAAGAATCAGTCAATAATTACCGAAACCAATTGATTTATCAGGCATATAATATACTTATAGAAGGTTAATAGCTAATATAAAAAGACAAAGGAAATGATCAAATTAAAATTGTGGATCCTAAATAATAAAATATGATTTGTTGAATAAAGTTTATTTTCATTTTGGTATTTGCAGTTTCCATGGAGTGTTTACTCATTAACATCCTTGCAAGAATGTTTACATGTTTTAGAACAAATTTACAAAACTCTTATTATTCATTTAAGTAGTATCGGTGGTAAAACTTGAAAGTACCTACATAATGGAGTCGTTAAAATCTTAGCGAATAGCACTTAATTTCGATTGGCTTCTTAAGCCGAAGCTTTACACCAAACTACAAACAAATCGTGAACAACATGTGAAGAAGAAAAAGAGTATGAAATGGGAAGCAATCAAATTTAGAAGATCTTAATCAGAAGGATTAATAATTTGCAATTTAGGGGTTAACAAAGTAGTTTTTATTGGCCAGCCCTCGGTATGGAAATGAAATACTGCAGATATTTCCTATGATTTCAAACAACAGTCGAACACCACAAGTATCAACTGGTCAGCTGCACACAATTCAACCTCTCCAAAGTGTTGTAATTCTCATGTAGATGATAACCAACCATTACTTGAAAACATTGCCAAATGCATCATTTCGGAATTCTTGAAAGGCAGCAAAAACCCAAGCATCACATGTTTACAATTACATGTCAATAAAACGATAGTTATAACGAGTTCCATTCACAGTGACTCGCTGCAAATGAGGTAAATCTGGTTTTGGGAATTTACTCCATTAAAGCAGTAAAAATGCCAAAACAGATTTAATTTGCATTGAAGGACAACACTTTTGTTAAAGGTGCAAAAAGGAATTTTGACGGCATGTTTAAAACTGCACTTTGACTTAACCGGAAGATTTATTAAAATCGAAATCGAATTAAAATTAGAAGATTATTAAAATTGGCCACCTGAAGTCATCAATGTATATTTGTAAATAACTAGATTTATTCGTCCAGTTCTACGTCCAAACTCCTAACTTAATGTAGTTAATGGTCAACAAACCTATAATTTGCTGGATACAAAACAATAATACATATATTTATAGTAAAAAATAAAATGTTTGTTTTAAGTGTAAACAGTTAGAGTACCTAATTCAGTATGCGACAATCGTTTCCTGGAACATTAATTGCTGCAATTAAAAAAATGTATAATGATTTAAATAGCCGAGTTTTTTATGAGTAATCGTTCATGTAGTGCGTAAAGCTTCCACCAATAAATGTTCGAAAATTAGTAGACCTAAAACTTGCGTGCATAGAAATCGACCCACTGTAAACTTTGGACTTTAACTATATTTTTTTTAAAAACTATTCATCAGATCAAAAAAAGAAATATGCTGTTTGAAAGACAATTTAATATGCTTTAATGTGAGTGTAAATTTATCAAGAAGGCTTGTCGTTTATATGCGTAACATCCGGTAAAACGTGTTTACGTGGTGATAACGAAAGTAAAAAAATTGTCAAATATTAAAATTATTACGTTAGCAACTGAAATTTGCATCGAAGACTGCAGGAAAATAACCTGACCCTAAAACACCTGCGATTGCAGGGGATCATGTGAATTGGACGTTGGATCAATGGGGATCTGTTCTGTCTCAGATAAGACCAGAATATGCCTCTATGGTAGCGATCGAAGAAGGAAAGTGTACCGAAGACCAAGAGAGCGATTTGCAGATTGCTGCTTTGAAGAGCGGAAGTGCTTATGGAGGTGGTTCCTGTATGATCTGGGGTTCAATTTCTATAGGAGCACGAACCGACCCTGAGTTCATTCGTACGGGCGACCGTGTTCACGGAAGAAGAGGTTTAACGGCCCGTTAGATATATCGAGGAGATTTTAGCAATTCATGTGGTACCTTACGTCGACTACATTAGAGACGAATTTACCTTTATGCATGACAATGCCAGGCCGCAAACCGTAAGAATCGAGCAAGGTTACATTGCAGAAAGTCAGCTTTTGGGTTATGGAGTGGCCAGCATACAGTCCTGACCTAAATCCGATCGAACACTTATGGGATGAGCTAAAACGAAGAATTCGAGCTAGACTTCAGACCCCAAACTCGATCCCAGAGCTTATTGTTGCAGTAAACGCAGACTGGTTTAACATCCCTCAAGAAACAATAGCAAACTTGATTAGATCTATGCCTAATCGTTTGAGAGAACTTGTTAGGGAAAGAGGAGGTCATATCCATTATTAAAAAATTAAGTGTTAAGTTTTTTAAATTGTCAATAACCATATTTATGTTAATAACAAAAAAGCTTAATTTGCTTACTGCATTTATTTCACTACGTTAAACATACGATACTCACAAAAATTAATACTCACATGAAAGCATATTAAATTGTCTTTCAAATAGCATCTTTCTTTTTTTGATCTGATGAATAGTTTTTAATAAATATATATTCCAATGTATTCCTGGGTTTCAGTCAATTTTTTTTTTCCCAATTATGGTGTTATGTGATGGAGTCCTGCGTTTTCATCCCGGGTCTATCTATTGGACTCGTCAGTAGGGCTTAGATAGACCCTGCCCTATAACGCTTCCTACGTTCTTGACGTCTGTCAGCCCTCTAGCAGGCCTCTGGTCTCGACACTTGGTTCCATGTGTGTACTCATATATATTCTAATTCGGTTTAGGTGTGTTCGGCGAGATGTTAGCAGCCGTTCTGTCAATGCTGCAACTCATTTTTGCTTCCTTCTCCCAAATGCCACCTATGTCACGCCATCTGGTATATGTTTTTTGCATATATATTTATCCATGTTTGGGACAGGTTTCTGCGTTTGGAGATGTCAGCGAAAACGTGTTACCTCTATCTAAGCCCTACTGACGAGTCCAATAGATAGACCCGGGATGAAAACGCAGGACTCCATCACATAACACCATAATTGTGAAAAAAAAAAAATTGACTGAAACCCAGGAATACATTGGAATAAATTAAAAACACAGTCAGGAAAAATAAATATATAAAATAAATATATAGTTAAAGTTTGTAGAGTTTGTAGACTAGCCCTTCATGTCAGTTCAGACTAGCCCTTCATCAGTTATTCGGTGCACTTGATCAGTTGTAGAGTGGTTTGATCGGAATACAAATGATGATCGGGGGGGATGAACAGTTTTTCGAAAAGCTTTGATATTATTGGCAAGAGGGAAATTGGTCTGTACGACTTAACATCGTGTTGAGGTTACCAGGCTTGGGACCATGATGAGTTCAGTTATTTTCCACATTGCCGGAATATGTTTCATCCTGATTGAGGCATTAAATAGATATGTTTATATCAGTATCCCCTTTTTTGGCAGTTGTTTCATGATTTGTCCTGTAATTAAATCAAACCCAGAAGCCTTTTTTGGGCTGAGATTATTATGAATTCTTCAGGTGCTGCTGTCGGTTTGTAACAGGAGCAATTATGTCGATCGAAATGGAGGACGAAATATTGTTTGCAACCGGTGGGGTAAAGTTATTGTGTTGGTTGTTTTGTATGTCGTTCGTACAATAATCAAATAATGGTTGTTATAGTTTCATTTGCTTTAAAATTGAAAAGGCTGAAATGTTAATCTATTAATATTTCATCGGGTGGTTCACCCTATAACTTAGACTTACTCGTAAATCAAATTATTATTCGCATACACTATCTTTTAAGATAAATTTTCTTCAGCTGATTTAAACTCTGCAAAATTATTAACCTAATCTAATACTCTAATTCTCGATTTTATAAAAAAACAGATCATAAGGTGTAATGTTTAATTAAATAAATGATTGAATTATCATTAGATGCAACTATTAACCGGAAAATCATTGACGTTGATGTTTTAAAAAAAGCACATATGTAAAACTATGTAGTTACCGAATTGGGAACATTAAAAACTTCGTTCGTTTTAAATAAGTACTGTATGCTTCAATTAGCTACTAAACTTTCGTAGCACATATAATTGTGTTATTAAGGAATATTAACTGCAAACAAATAATGTTCATTAATATTTTTTAGGCATCCAATTAATTCATTTTTTTCTAACAGAAATGTATAAATCGTGACGTAAAAAAATGCGATCGTTTTTCAAGCAAAATCTTCCAGCATAAAATAAAACCTACTTTATACATGAAAACTTTTACGTCATGGAAAAGCTTACGCAAACACAAATTACGCATGATGTTCAGATTTTAACATGCTTTTCCTAGATAATAAAACTCATCGTTATTATAAAGCACATATAAAACATGAAGTAAAACAATGTAGTCAAACATGTTAACCGTTTGTCTATATAGACATGAGGTATTTCTGGCCATTATTACACTGTTTAAATCTGAAACCGTGTGAAATGACACGCGAAGCTATTTTAGTCCTTGAAAAGTATGAATGTAAGTTATTATAACACTTGTTATAAATAAATAAAGTATCGATCTTATCTATAACGTTGTCAGTTATAAAAACATATTTCTATCTAAATTTGAATAAAAAGCTCATCGAGATGGAATTGGTGAAAATAAAATAATAAAAATTTAAAAGTTGGCCTCAGCGTCCTTCTTCATAGGTATTTAAGATGATAGATAATAATCGGGGTGTCAATTTGAAAACTTCCCATCCTTAATATCTGTTCAGTCAATTTTCTTTGTAAGGGGAACACTCTAAATGCATATTATTAGCCTTCTTGTTTCAACCCCCTAGGAGGGGTAGATGTTACCCTTATAATCGTAAGTGGGAATGGAGGTGAAGTGGCACATCGGTTTAAAGGGCCTCCAATTCTCTTTTCAGTGGTATCCTACTTTGTTGCTTTTTCCAAGAGGTTTCCGACTAATCGGGTTTCAAAGTTGCAGAAACTATTAAACTTTCCCGCATTGCGATGTTGGTTTCCAAGTTAGTGTTTACTCAACAATTATTGCATTGGCTCTCCTTGAAGTACAAATGATTAGAAGAGTAGGTGACACCGTTAAAACCGTTGAATAACAGAAAGAAAATCTAGTTTAAACAATTGATATCTCATTTATTTGATTATTTTACTTCGAGAAAAATAACTTTTTATTTGCGGAAGAGAAATTTCTACAATAAAACACATGGGTTCTATTTACGCACTATCTTATCAGTTGTTCAAAATGATGTCCTTTTTTCCTGTTAACAATAATAAAGTCTGTTTTCGAACTCCTCCCTAACATTTCGGAAAACTTCACTGGGAATTGACCGGCATTCTGCTGCAATTCGCCTTTTAAGATCATCAATATCAACAGGTTGTGTCTTATAAACAATGAACTTTAGATGTCCCCAAAGAAAGAAATCTAAGAGTGTTAAATCAGGTCACCTTGAAGGCCATTCAATTGGTCCCCTTCTGCCAATTCCTTTATTCGGAAATCTCTCGTTTAACCACTGTCGGACCGGAAGAAAATAAGACTCGTCGTACCATGGAAATCTTATTTATAAATAATTATTTTCAAATAAAGTTTGAAACGATGACACCCATGGGCGTAGCGAGGAAGAGGTAGGGGATGTTTATTCCACTGAAAAGAGAATAGAACGCCGTTTAAAATGTTGTACCACTTGACCTCCATTCCAATGTAAGATTCTAAACATCTACCCCTCCGAGGGGGCTAAAAATGTTGTTTTAAAGTGCCTTCCTTACAAATAAAATTGACGTGTCTCTCATATTTTTCACATTTTTAACTGTAAGAGAGATATTAAGGGGGAGAAGTTTTCTAATTGACACCCTGTATACAGTCTGGTTAAGTATTGAATCAATCAAAGCAACCGATAAAAATTTAAAAAATTATGAATGAATGAAAAAAAAAACCAACAAAATCACTATAACCTTGGTTAAAACCTAAAAATTGTTGAAATATATAAAAATTATATTTGTATAGGAAATAATTCAATAACAGCATTTTACTTGAATGTATTGAACAAAATGTTAGGTATTCTTTATTATTATTTTTAGTACACATTATTAAAGGTGTCAGATGTTAAACAGTTTATTTTCCATATAGCGCATGAACTGCAAAGAACCTATTTATTTATTTTAATATTCTATATGAAAGTTTGTTGGTAACGATTAACTATTAAGCACGTGTAAAGGGCTTGTTATCAAAAATTATTCACAATTTCTTAACTCTTATAGTAAATTAGCCTATAGCGCTTTTAGACTCCTTAAAGAGAGCCAGCCAGTCATCTTATATCCTGCAGCTCTAATATCTGTATGCTGGGGGGTATAGCAACATTATTTTAATTATTCTAGAAAAACTGTTTTCTATTTATTTAAAAAAATGTGTTTATATTTATTTAAAAAAAATAGTGACAATGTCACTGGCCTTGCTTACACTCAAATCCTCATTTTCAGTTTGAAACCCAACACCGTAAAATAAATACTATTTTTCACTCAATGCGACTTCATTTTCACCTGTTTGCTTTGTTTAATTATATTTAATCGTACACAGCGAAAAGCCGATACTAGACTTAGCGATGACTAAAACGTCTGAATCAGTTACGGACACAATAGAAAAACAACATCTACAACTGGAAGATGGTAGAACCCTTTGACAATATTATTCTTTTCCTGCAAACGTGTCGCTTTGCTTAATTTTTATCTACATTTTTCTTGCATTATTTGACAAAATGCTGGAAAAACATCAATCCAGAATAATCTTAAAAATCTGTAAAGACACATCCGGCTGTTTAATTCGAAAGTTGAACTTTATCTTCCGAAGACCTGTAAAATCCCACGTTCCATATAGCCAAAAACGCTATTTTCTACATTGATTTTTTCACGGAGAACAGTCGTTTATTTAATCCTAAATACTTATTGCCATCCGCAAAATCTACCTATAGACCTAGAAACCTAGAAACGACGCCAAGTGCAATGGAACTTGTTACACGCCTATTGAGCTGGTCGTTATTAGCACTTGTTGAATCTTAATACATTGATCTTTTCACTCGAGGTTAGGTTGATTGTCCCGGCTAACGAGCTCTTAACTACAATTGATATCTTCAAATGCTTTATGAACTAAATGATACTTAAGTTGCAAATTGAATTACGTTGACGCGACAAATGTTTTTATTTGGATAATGAAGTACTTGCAGGTTTAGCTGAGTGGCCACTGTGTGACTTTAGAATTAGCTAATATTTATATAATAGAAAGAAATTGTAAATAAATCTGTTGTTGTACTAGCGGTTTTCTTCGCTAATTCCCAATTATGGCAAATGGAAAATTTTACACTTTTTGTCTTATCTCAAACTTTCTTCTTTTTTCTGAACAGTTCGAAGGAATAATTTCAAGAACATGGTCACACTAATAAATCTTAAAGCAACTTTCGCGTTAATTTGTACAAGTTTATCAGAAACTACATCTACCAGACGCTGGATAGTTTATCTTCGACCATACGTTAGAACAGGTAGTTACCACAAAATACATTGATATGGATGGATAATCATTTTGAGGTCACCATAACCGGCAAATAAACGTAGTAATGTTCCTAAGAAAGTAGGTTCATGAATTAAAATAGCTCGAAAAATAGTCTCAGTATTTGCACATGTTCTGTTGAAAACGCGAAATTCAGTACTTTTCAAGATAGTGAAAGTATTTTAGTGTTAATTACTTTTCAGAAACTGTTGAAACCAGAATTGATTTTAGTAATGAATGTGAAGCATTTTTTTTAAAGAAATCGGAAGCAAAAATCCTCTGAAACGCTTTTACTTTCAAATGCTTCTAAAAACTTCCTGTATTTTGGGGATTTTTGGTAACAATTCTAATAATTAAGAAAAAGCCGGAAAGCAGCAGTTCGAAACCTTCAAAATATCAGCCGCTTAAAGAACAAAATCGCGGTTTTGTTAACTTATTTAAATCAAAGAAATTTAATACATAAATAATATAAAATTTTTGTTTAGGTTTAGTATTTTAATATTCATAAATATAACCGAGAATGTGAGAATAATATTTTCCTGAAAAGCTATCATAACTAAAGAGTTTTCTCAGTCAAAACGGTTTGTAAGAATTTAAAATTGGAAATGCATTATTTGAAAGCATAAATTTAAAAGCATAAAATATATCAACGAATTGATAAAAATCAATGAACACATTTTATACAGCAAACAGGGCAGCAACCAAAAATGAAATTCAAGTCGTTCGCAATAGAAGATTTTTGTTAAATAGCAAATTACTTCTAAAACGAATTAAGGAAATCCTGAATTTCACTAAAATCATAATGGTGTGTCACAAAGAATATGAACTAAATTATTTCCCATGTTTAAAAATTATGTTTGCAAACATGTTTTTTACTATTTACAAAAAACCTAATAGAGTGTTTAATTTAATAGTTCTTAACTGCTCACCCATAAGTACAGAGACTACTTCATTGGGCTATTCAGATAAACCCATTTTTGAAAAATTGCAGACATTTTAGTAATTTTATTAATAATATATGCCTATTTAAGACATTAAAAAAGCAATAACAGATATGAAAATGAGAAATGTCATTAATCATGGCTGTTTGCTAAATCATAATTAGTCTAGTGAGGAAGAAAAAATATTTAGCGCTTCTAAAAGCATGTATTATATGCGCAAAACGGACTTTCAATTGAACGTAATGCAATGAATACACTTTCAGCTTCATTTCTACACGAATATTTTACTAATTGCATCTGTTTTTCATGCTTCATCATATCTACTAAATCATAGTTTTAAGTAATACAGCGCAAAGAAAAATTTTGTAATTTTTTTGAAATCTACGGAGTGCATTGATACGAGTATCACTTCGTCAAACACTCGCCATGATAAATCAAACTTAATTAGTTGAAACAAAATTTCAAAATATTAAAATTGCAGTTACATCAAAATAATATTTGTGTCAAGTACAAGTGAATATTGTAAAGCTTTTAATTACTCGAAGCTATTGCATTATTTTGTAAATTTCCAAATAAAAGAAACTAAAATTGATGTATGCACGCCAAATGAGCAAAATTTCAGCACATTCTTTAAGAAATAACTAACATTCATATTTGCCTACTTACGTACAATGGAAGTGAATGAGGCGAAACCACTTACGCTTGGTGTCCTGCAAAAATAAATAAGTTAAATTGAAGAAATGCCTGAAAAAGATGTGATGCAAAAATAAACGAATTATTACAATTATACAATTGAAAATGTGGCCTCGTAAGGAAACTAAAGAAGAAACTAAGGAAAATTCTTAAAATGCTGGTACTGAGCGTCTGAGGCGACAATTTGTCAATCAATTGGTGTCGAAGTCATTCCTAATACAGTCCGTATCTGATATTTATAGCTAGTAGGCCTTTACTCTCGCAAAACCGTCCTGCTTGCTCACCAGAACTAACATCGTTTAACTGCTGTATTTGGACTAGAATAATAAAAATCCATCCAACCAACATGGACAGTAGAATTGAAGCTGTATTTGGTATTTTGAAATGTGTATTAAAATGGAAGAAAATCAACAAAAGTCAGAACAGTTATATGGGCGCAACAATTTTTTGATAGTTATTATACTATGTAATATTTTCGAGCATGTCTTTTAAAAATGGTGGCTAATTTACATCGTCAATTATTTATTTATTATTGCTATCATCAATTGGTTAAAAGAAAGCAATATTCTCATTTGAAAAAATTACCACATAATATACAAGTTCAGAGAGTTCAGTAAAAATAATAAAACAACGGAAAACTTCTCTTGTTTTGCATTTGTACAAATACTAGTTAGTACACTTTTTGAGTCAAACTTTAAAACGAGAACTGAACAATATACTTATTATAATCTACCACTCAGTTTGCAATATACCTCCATGGTAGATTCACAATTTCATTCTCAACCTTCCCTTTCAACTTTCTTCTAATAAACCATCGTTATTAATTCCAATATTTAGAGTGTCACCCAATGTTTATTTAATTTTATAATTTTTCGTCATTTTTTATTGATGGGTTGACCTGATAACATGACTGTGAAAAGCCCACATCTCAATTCAACGAAGTTTGCGTAAGGTCATTGTTAAATCCTCTATAGGTCATTAATAACCATGGCTGTGATTGATGGAAGACTTTCTCCTAACATCTATGCAATAAATTCCACTAAATATGAAAAATAAAATAACAAGCTATTGACTGTTCAACTTGAATGAAACATGTACACAATTTTCTATCAACTAAATTAATCTATAATTTAGATCTTCGTAAAAAAGTGATTTCATATTTATTATTTTTACGAAAATTTAATTTTTACGCTTAAGAAATGAAATACACTGACAAGGTTGAATAGCGGCAAGTTGAAAAAATACTAATCAGGACTTTACGCCAGTTCTCCATATGCTCGTGATAAAATATAGAAGAAAACTTTCCTTAAACTGCTCAACTGAAAAATATATTATCTATATAATAATCAATATTTGCTTCTAGTGAAAAAGGCTATCCCTCCAACTGCTCTTTCTGTCGAGAAATGTTCTATTATATACACTTAGAAAATTTGTCTTCGCATTTTCTCTCGATTTACCAGAAATACGTTTACGCTCCACTTCGGTTAGCGATACAAATGCCCGAAGTCTTGTTAATTCCCGATACAGTGACATTATGCTGTTTTTAAAACTATTACATTGCATCATAGCTGTGGTGATGAAATTCAGATGGTATTACCTACCCGCAATTTCTTTTCTTAGTTATATAATTTTAAAAACCTAACTGTATCCTGTAAACAGCGCGTAATAATTTGCACTTGACAAAAGCTGATTACATAAATACAGGCTGGGTTTTTTTCTCTACTAAACAGACGCCTTAAGGAGAATAACTTAATCTTCTATTTTTTGCTTTGAAAAATGTATTATCACATAATCTTTGTTATTCATTATGAAAGAATGCATTCCATTTTTCGCGGATTTAATACGACTGCGACACACTTTCAGACCAATAGCTGCAAGGAATACTCAAATTAGCAAATGGTAATGTGAAGATCAGCATTTACGTTGCTGCGGTGAATCTTTCGCCACATCCCATTGATTAAACAGTTCTGGGAGGGTTTCACACAAAAGTTTCTTATGACTAGCCAGTTATTGTAAACTGCTTTAGAAAAATGTCGTATTTTAGTCCGTGAGACTCTTAAGAAAATTGCCGAAAACCATCAAACAACACAATAAATTTTCGCAACGAACTAATTTTTGTTTAGTGTCTTGAAACTTAGGGGGAGAGTAAGGGGATAAAGCTTGCATATTTCATATGTTTCGTATCGTCTTCTTATGGTTTTGGAGACTATTTTAATCTTTTTCCGAGGTATCAAGTGTTCAAACATGATTTTACTCATTGAATCTCTCATATTGAATAATTGTTTTAAACGGTATTCAATTTAATCTATTAACTCCCACAACAGAAGACGAAGAAGAAGTTTGTGAGGAATGTTTTATTTAAAATGCTGGAGTAAGCGGTTCCACCCGGCACGAACGTGTGGATGGTTCTGAAGAATGGTCAGCTAATTTCGACCATTTCGACTAATACATTTTAAAAATCTGAGAGCCCTCAATAAAAATGCTTTCTATTATATAAAAATTAAGGGAACTGGCGTGTACGCATTGAATAAAATGTAATTTCTTGTTTAACTTGATTGTGGCCTAGAGCTTTGCGACAGTTACGTCAGGGCAACACAGGTACAAAGGTCGACTTTGTCCTTACTTTTACTAGTCAGCAATAAAAGCCGGGGAAGAAGATTCCATAAACCCCAAAAAACAAATTTTAATGTTTGTAGAATTATTAATGCTTTGCTTGGGCAGCAACAGGGCTGGCCTGTTCAATGTTGTCCTAAAATTAATAACGGCAAAGAAACGCCTTTCAGGGTGACATTAATAGGTCAGCAGAAACAATTAATAACACAATTTCCTAAACCAATCCATACCGAAACTTAATATTAAAGGTGAATGCTAAAACGTATAAGTAAACTTTAAATTAAAATCAATAAAAGAGCGGACCAAAGTTAAACCCAATTCAACTTTAATCAGAAAAAACCTGACTGAGACATTGTCTCATGGGATGGATATTTCATTGGAACCAGTAACCCGTTAAACATAGGGGTAAAGTTACAATTGAAACTAATTTCAGTGTTGACACTAAGTGAATCAGGATTCGCAGACTCCCTATGAATAGCAATGTCCTCAGCAACTTCAGAAACATTCTTGGTTGGTGTAAAGTTATGATGTAAATGTAAAATGTGGTGTCCAAAGTTGATTTATCGGGGAATCTAAGATGTTTTTTATCTAAGAACTTTTATCCCAAGTTTTCTGATTTGCTTCCTCTGTAAGTAATGTTATATGAGTCATAATTCAAACCTGTAAATACCAGTCGTGTCCAAATCTTCAATCTTGCCTTAATTGTGGCAAAGTTATTATTGTTTGTAAAGGTAATACGAAAGTTCTCAAAGCGACCAAAAATGTTAGCTTTCGAGAAATAGGGCGTAAATATAGTAGGGCTTACAATACGCAGACGACACGGTACTTATTGTACATGACAAAACTACTGAGAGAGCAGCGCAAAGACTCCAAACACTAACAAACAACACAATGACATGGTTTTATAAATGGAGACTAACACCAAACGCGTCAAAAAACCAACTTCTGCTCACAAACCACAGACTCAACGCTGACTCCCCTACAATAACTGCAGACGGCCAAACGACACAACCAAAAAACGACGTAAAATACCTTGGAATCACAATTGACCACAAACTTAAATTCACTAAACACATACGAAACATCAGGGCAGAAACAATAAAGAGAACAAAACACTTCCGATCACTAACCTACAAAGACAGAGGAATTAGCACAAACACCGCCACCAAAATATATAAAGCTATTTGTAGACCCTTGCTAGACTTTGGACATATACTCATGACCAACGGAACAGAAAGGACAAAACGTTATACACAAACAACAGAACAAATTGCACTAAGACTAATAACACGAATAAGATACCCCCAAAACCCACTACACAACCCCCCCACCCAACTGCTATACGAACGCACAAACATGACAAAGATCTCGGAAAGACTCATACAGCTACAGACAAAATGGACAAACAACCCCTACAACTGGACCATACTGAATCCCCTTTGTCTTACAAGACCAACCAGACAATCCCGCTTCCGTTTCCCTACATTAACGCTACTCGAACACTTACAAACGCAACGGACTAGTGGACAATAAAATAATTTCTTCTTGCCACTGAAATCTTATTTATTTAATAGTATTGTTAACCTAGAATAAGAGAATTTTCATATTTGTTTTTCATTTAGATTAAGACTGCATGTATTAAACAAGGGCAGAAAGACCGATAGGCCGATAGCCTTTTTTAGAAATAAAGATGTTTACTACTACTATAGTAGGGCGAAATATGCCGATCAGGGTCGAGTAATATCGATGGTTTTCTCTGGTCTAAGTTGGCATTTAAATATTGTAAATTATTTTACGAAACACCAAACAACAAGGAATTTAAAAAGCATTATGGACTATATGATAATAGGCCAAAAATCTAGATTAAACTTCCTAGATGTAAGAGTTCATAGAAGTGCCTCACAGTGAAGCGACAACTACCTTGTGAAAGGAAGAATGATTTCACAAGGAAAAAAAACAAATACACCGAAAGATACAGCGAACCGAATTTGTTAGTATAGAAGAGGAATACAATTATTTATAAGAATGCCTGGATTCAGCCGCACTTGGAGCTTTAGGACTCCAAGCAGAAAAGAAGAAACATCAAAAACCATATTGGTGAGATGAAAAATTCAACACGAGATCAAAGAAACACGGAACAACTATAACAAGTACCAAACTTCAAAGAATATAAGCGACCCATTCAAATATAATTAAGAACAACCATTAGAAAAAGAGTTGCTCAAAAATCAACATCTATATAGGAGGAAAGAAAAGTACAGAATGCGAAGTAGAAAAATCCTATCACCAATTAAAGCCGAAGAATGGAGTGAACAGTTTATAAAGATGCTAACAGAATCAGTTTATTACAGAATTCCAACATCATAAGTCAAAGAAGCATGTGAAACCTTGAAAACGGCAGAGCCTCAGGGCCAGGAAACATTCCGGGGGATCTACTAAAGTGTGGGGCTGAAAAAATCTTCCGTGCTTTGAAACATGTATTTCAAAGATGCATCAACACATCGGAAGTACTCGAGAAATGGAAATTTTCAAACATATCCACTATTCCTAAGACGGAAGAAAAAATTAATAGCGATAACTATCGGGGAATATCGGTTACGGGGTTTATTACCAGTCAATATGGGAAAATATTTAAAAATATAAAAGAAAAGAAATACACGGACATAGAAACTGAAGAATAGGTAGGCTTTAGAGCTGGACGATCCAGATTAGATCATCTCTTCTCATCAACACAAATCCTGGAAAAGAAATCAGCGTTCGACCAGGAGGGTAAAAAGTGAAAACTAGATATGGTCTAACAACAGAGTTCCAGGTCATAAACGATCTCAAACAGGGCTGTTGTATATCCCCAACGCGGTTTAAAATCGACTTAGAAAGTGCATTGAAGAATTGGAAACGAAAATGCAATAGAATGATGCTACCAATAGACTATGATATTGCACACGCTATGATTTGCGGACGACCAAGCAGTAGTTGCTCCAGACATCGACGACATGGAGTATTTGACACTAAAACTTATAGTGGAATAGGAAAAGTGGAGCCTGGTGAAACTAGCGACCGCTCAAAAGATCATGTACTGTGAAAGTTATGAATATCTGAGAACGAGAATATCAAGGACGAAACTTTGGAAGAAGCAATATTGGAGAGGAATATCCAGGGAAGAAAAGCAACTGCCGGTGGTCAGTAATATACTATGGGACAAGAACGTATCTAGAGAGAATAAGAAGATAATTTCTTTATAATTTTATAAAAAAGAAATTATTTATAATCAGCTTTAGGTATACGTTATTTAATTTGTTTGGAGACTTAGCAAATACTGACCGCATTGATATATAGTTTTTCAAAACTAGAAGCATTTTAAAGAGACGTTACTCCGACTTGATCGAAAAGTGCCTGGAAGATGTTAAAGCGTTGTACCTAATTTGATCCCAGGTTAATTTTCCAAACGTAGATTGTTAGGGCCACACAGTAAAGACTGTTTCACTTATATAAAAATCCCAAAATTATACAAATGAAATGTACCATAATGTAAAAAAAACAGATACATGTGAAAACTTTTTAATGTAGTTCATATGTATTTTTAATAGCCCAAAGAATATAGGAAATAAATTGGTAAAAAGGTCTGAACGCCTACTCTAAACTAAGTATAGTAAACAAAACGACAAGACGTACTAAGTGATATGGAAGAGACTTTAAAACTTTAAATTATCTAAAACAAAATATTCCGCAAAATGAAAACACAAATATTCGATTTAATTGCCCGAAAAGGCGACGTAAGCGATGTAAAACCCGTAAAGTGAAGGAACATTCAGTAATATCGACAGGACACAAAGAAACCTATGTGCTAAGCAAAAATGTAATTAGATTTAAAGGGATATTAAAACATAATCATGCAGATGTGCATGTTTTTCTTTGAAATAGACCATCACTTTCTAAATATAGATGTGATAAAAAAATAGTAATTTACACATTATAATCAACATTTAGGAATCTAAACATTTTCTAAGCCATGGAAATATATGAATTGAATTGAAATTTGAAGTACAATATACAATTTGTTTAGGACAGAACCATTGTATTTTCTTTAACAATAAGAGATAAAAACCAACCAAGTCATATTAAGATGGGAAAACCACAACAGAGAGTATGTAAAATACGCAGCTCCAGTCATTTGGAAGGGTTTGTTATAAATAATACATTGATAACTAGGAAACGAAATATAGAGGACATTTTAATTAAATCAGTCCTTGAAACAGAGAGAATACCGCACAAGATGCGACAAAGAAATTAAAATACCAGATGCAACCGATGAAATAAGATCGGTCCAATTTATGTAAAACAGACCTCGAACATGGCTCACCGAATGCCAAAATTGCATAAGTGAAATGGAAATAAGTAATCGCCCATATAACATCATTCGAGAAAGTATTACAGAACTATGTCGAACCAGAGACCTACTTCAAAAAGTAAATATTCCTGCATTGGGTCACCTCATACCCGTTTATACATAACACTTTCGTTTTTTATTTGGTTTGAAACATTTTTGTTTATGACTCCCAGATAATTTGTCACGTCAGATTTAACTGCACTACTATAACCATGCTCGACTGTTTCGCAATAAATCTACTCATTTTTGGTTTTCTTGGACATTGTTGCACTTTCGGTATTGTTTACTGTACTTTTCTCAGACAGAGAAAAGTGTTTGCTAGGTCTCAAAATAAAAGATAATTTCACAATATTTCTCAAGTTCCCTAACTCTTTGTACAACAGTGAATGTCGTAAGAATGTATTTATTTTCCTCTTCATGTATTACACCCACATTCTCAACTATTGTTAAGAGGACTTATGTATATGTAAAGACTTAAATTGCAGATTAGCTGACGACTGTCACGTTTAAAGTTCGAATCAAATTTATGTTATTTTATTGATCGTTTGGGATTTATTCTTATATTTCTTTGAACTTTGCTCGCTTGTTTTTTCTGGTTTCACTTTCAGTGCAAATTTATTGCTGAAAAGATCACGCCTAAAAGAGTTCCCTAGAATCTAAAATGAAATTGTGTAATTGTTTTATTATACATATTTTATGTTATCAGTTCATTTATTTTTATTGTTCGAGTAGTATGTTTGCTTAAATGGTAACATTCACTTAGAAAATCAAGTTTCCATTTAAAAAGCATTACGTATTATTTAGTAATATTTTTTGTGAATTTATATGTCATTCTTCTATTTATGTTCAATTTCGATATGTAGGTAATTTTGAACCATATCTTATGGGGGTATATTGCAAACGGAGTCTTGAGAGGTACTGAAGAAAGTGTGATCTGAACAGTTATTGTAAACATACAATTTACTAAATCGCATCTCAAGCTATGAGGTCCTTTCAGCCTACTTAAAGAAGTACTTGAAAAGCTTCACAGTTTACTCAAATCACTTCTTCTTCTTTCATGTGCCTTGTCCAGTCTCCCCGACGTTGGCTATCACCAAGGCAAAAGCTACGGTCCTCCGCCGAGTGAAAAAGTTCACCAGCCCTGCTTATGCCGGTCGAATCCCGAATATTTCTGAGCCACGTCTGTTACTTTCTTCCAACTCCACGGCGCTCCTCAATCTTGTCCTTTATTATGAGCTGTAATATTAATCACCTCTCAAAATATTTTCAAGATATGCCGTCTTTCGGCATTTTACGGTCGTCAAGAGTTGCCTTTCGATCTTTCCTCTTCGTAGTATATTTTCGTTTGTGACATGTTCTGTCCACGGAATACGAAGCATTCTTATGTGAAGCCACATTTCCAATGACTCAAGTTCGTCCTGACGTTCAAAGTCCACGTCTCTACTCCGCACTACCGACCATACATATCATTCAACCATGCCTTGTCTCAACTTCAGATTCAGGTTGTCATTGCAAAGAAGGGATCTCATATTATTTAAAATTGCCCGAGCAATCTCTATACGGCACTTTATCTCGCAGCCCGGGTTTAGATCCTCTGTAATAGTGCTACCAAGGTATTTGAACCTAGAGCCACGTTCAATTTGGCTTCCATTCAGATCCAGGGTAGTGCCATTGTGGGTTTGCCTGCTGAATATCATAAATTTGGTCATTATTATATTGATTTTTAGACCTTGTGTCTCTCCCACGTCACCGATTTTGTTTATAAGCAACTGTAGTCCTTCGATTGTGTTTGATAAAATCACTGTATCATCAGCATATCTGATTGTTGTTATTGGCTCTCCATATATTTTGATGCCGGGGTGTGATATTCCTTCCAATGCTTCCTTAAATATTCGATCAGCGTATGGGTTGAAGAGTTAAGGCGACAGTATGCAACCCTGTCTTACTCCACGTTGTATTTTAATATGGTCTGTTTTAATATTGCCTATTTTTACCAGTGCCGTCTGATTCCAGTATAGATGTTTAATTACGCGGATAGCTCTATCATCTATTCCAACCCCCCTGTAGTATATCAATAAGTTTATCGTGTTTTATGCGGTCAAAGGCTCTTTCGTAATCGATAAAGGATCCAAAAACATCTTTTCGCTGACCACGGCATTTCTGGAGGAGAAGGTTCATTCCGAAAAGTCCTTCACAGCGTTCGGAAAGAGTTTTCTGAATCCGAACTGAGAATCATCAAGATCTTCCTCACATCTACATCTCAGGCGAACGTGAATGATCCGTAGGAATGCTTTGAGCATGAGGGACATGAGGCTGATTAAGGTATAATCACCACATTTTTTTAGCTAATGTTTTTTAGGTAGACCAATAAAAGTTGATGATAATCAGTCAGATGAAATTTCACCTGTCTCAAAGATACTGTGAAACAGTTTAACTATCAAGCCAATATTTTCCTCTGTAATGAGCTTTAGAGCCTCGGTCGGAATCTCGTCAGGGCCAGATGCTTTCTATTTTTTGCTATAGAGAATGCATGCATCACCTCGGATTTAAAAATAGTCCTCATACACGTATACCGCATGAGATCTATGATCTGTAAAGATGGCCTCTATATGGCTCCATGTGTTTTTACACTCTTGTTCCTCCAAAATTGGTTGGTTACGATCATTTGTAAGTGACAAAATCGTTCGCTTCTTGTGGACTCCAGCTAGTTTCTTTACTTTACTGTACATATTAAAAGTATCATGTTTGGATCTTCTATTTCTGCACATTCCCCCTCCATCCATCTCTGTTTGGCTTCTTTGATCTCCCTTCTTATGACCTTTTGTATTTTTTTATATTTGTCAGGTTTGTTCTTCGGAAGTCTTCTCTGCTTCATGAGGGTGAGAATGGAATTTGTCATCCACTTGTTTTTGGGTTTAAAGGTCTCTCGGAGATGTAATTTACACGTGTCCACAATGATATTCCAAAGAGTCTCTATATCTTGAAGCTGGTTCTCCCGCAGACTTGTTAACCTGTTATTATTTTTTTATTATTTACTCAAATCACTACAATGGTAAAACAATGATAACTGAACAGTTATCTACACAGATAATTCGCTTATTGGTATTTTAGTGTTGAGAACATTACATAAGCAATTAAATAAATCAAGTATTATAAAACTCATAAAAGTTTACAGTTTAGGATTTTTTTCCACAGAAAAAGTGAATTTACTAATGAATATTTAAATAGCGGATGTGTGAATTGTTGAGAAGGCTTAATGAACATTTGAAATTTTAGATGAACGTGATACGAACTGAAGGTGAAATGCTGAGTTTCAATGTTAAAGTTAGAAATATACGTAATGAAAATTGAAAGGCTATAGCATCTGCAAGTCCTGTTTGTATAAAACCTTAACCAGATCAGCGATCAGTTCGATCCATTCATTATATATTTTCAATACCAGGAATAAAAGTGCTCGTGTTAAGAGTAGTAGTAGTAAACATCTTTATTTCTAAAAAAGGCTTTCGACCTATCGGTCTTTCTGCCCTTGTTTAATACATGTAGTCTTAGTCTAAATAAAAAACAACGATGAAAATTCTCTTAATCTAGGTTAATAATCTTATTAAATAAACTTTCCAATTCTAATGACAAGAAAAAATTATTTTATTGTCCAGTAGTCAGTTGCGTTTGTAAGTGTTCGAGTAGCGTTGATGTAGGGAAACGGAAGCGGGATTGTCTGGTTGGTCTTGTAAGACAAAGGGGGTTCAGTATGGTCCAGTTGTAGGGGTTGTTTGTGCATTTTGTCTGTAGATGTATGAGTCTTTCCGAAATATTTGTCATGTTTGTGCGTTCGTATAGTAGTTGGGGTGGATCGTGTTAAGAATATTCCATCATTTCAGCTTACTTAATGGTGCGACCCAAAATATAAAACACGTTATTTTTAAATAGCGACCAATATTTGACCTCATTTTATGTCACCTACAAGCCAAATATCGGTGCCAAAATAGCATCTTATTTAGTTAAGACAAAGTAAAGATCTTCATACAAATCGTTTTGAGGATTACACAAATCGAAATTGGAAATGCGCTTAGAATATATTCTTAATGTTCAATTTTCCATAAATGTTCAGACATCAACAACCGATGCATGTGGTCCTTGATGTTGCAGTTAAATAACACATTAGTAATTAATTATTAAAGTTACTTCAATTTTTTTACCTGAAGAAAGGACTTAAAATAGAGTAAAGGCGCTTGCCCTTTCTCAAATATGAAGAATTCATGTATTAGAAATATTTTTTTGCAGATACCTGAAGACGCTGAGAAAAGTAACGATTTTGCACAAGCTTTTCAACAGAAGCGACCACATACATTCCATAGCAAAATCATAAAGTATTAAAATCAAATATTCAAGAGACAAATCGTTCAAAATTTTCGCAACAAAAAGAATAATGTTTAATTATAATTTAAGCCTCCATAAGAATCTATGCAGTCTGCAATTAGACCATAACTACATTTGAAAGGACGCCCGAAAGTTTAAATTTCTTCAAAAGAACTTAAAGAGCTTTTTATTTAAATCAAACCGTTGAACGCTAACATTAAAATAAAATATCTCGATAAAACCGAAGCACCGAACAGCGTGGAGATCCGTTTTCGGTGATTTCGGGAGAGAATTTTTTATGTATTTGTCAAAAGTAGCTCGAATAACCGGAATTTCAAATTTTACAGAACTCAACTTTCCCCATTAAAATGGTTTTATGTAAAAAATAATCTGTTTAGAATATCAAGAAAGCAAAACTCTCGTTGCTTAGATTGCTTGTCCAGATGAACCTAAATTTATGAAATATGGGCCACTTTAAAATACCGGATTTTCCATTTTGTAGTGATTTAGCTTACCACATCGTCCAAAACAGTGGTAGTTTAATGTTTAGTGGGCTATAAGAAATGCTCGAGTGGATCTATCGGGTTTTATCAAATTTCTCCAGTCATTCTTTTGTTTTAGAGGCGAAAGTGTTTCAGTATTTTAGTTCATTTGAGTTAAATTTATTGTTGAGAATTGAGAGAAAGCATTAGTTAATCAGATCAGAGAAGTATTACAGAAAAATCCATTACTTAATTAATTAAAATGGTAATTAGTGAAAAGATTCATTTATAAATTTCCATGCTCATTTTTAATTAGAATTTATAATTTTATACAAGTTTATGATATATAATATATAGTTTATAATTAAATGTCATAGAAAATTTTCCTGCAGAAAATGTTTTTTCAGTGCTTTTTGATCTTATATATTGCGTTATCTCTGTCGATAGTTTCAAGAGCTTTAAATTATTGTTTAACGATGTTTTGCAAGTTCTTACCTAATTTGTTTTTGACATTGTATCCGTATTTTCAACTCATTGTAGAATAAGTCAAAATTAGTTACAAATCGGTTGGATTGGATGTTAATCGAGTTTTTCTAAATAAAGTTTTTACTTTTTGAGTAGTAGGATAATTACAGCAACACACTCAAAATTGAAGCATGAAGAAAACTATTGAATTATCCGGTTTTTGAACCTGCCTACAGTTTAACATTCATATTAGAATTTTAAGAGTTAATTTACTTTAAACTGCTAAAAATATTTCAAAGAAAAACACATTATTCAATTTAATTTGTTAGGAAACCCATATTTGCACAAGTGCATAATATATTTAAGTGTGCTTTTTTAAATATATGTTTATGGCAGAATATTGTTATTCTAAGTATTGCAATTCCTCTATTTTCTTGGAAAAGTAATTTAATTGCTTTACTTAACTATTTGAGTCGGTAATAAATGGAATTTACAAAAAAGCGGATATTTATAAACTGGGAAATATCTATATTAAATGCTGTTAGAATTTTAGTTTTACTTCATTAGCAGAATCAAATTCATAAGCCAAACGATTGCTGTTTCACTCGAAAAGCATTAGAATTTTGTTAATTTAATTTTAATGCTCGAAATAATAAAATAAAACATTAAATCAACTAGTGTTTTCCGTGAAGGAAGCAGCATGATTTATTTCGGAAAAGCTGATCGTCATCATCAGGTCAGCTAAGAGAGAGTGCATAGTTCAAAACTCAAAAATAGAGCACTGAACAAGCACAAAAAAGCAAATAAATGTTCAGATTCATTGCTATATTCAAGTATTGCAAGTATTCATTAAGTCAACCAGCAGTAGTTTTAGAGTTGGAATTAATTTAAACCTACTTTTGTAAAATAGCAAATGGTAGTTGACAAAAAAGTGCTTTAATAAAGCAGTTTTAAATTATATAAATAAAACCATTATTAAATTTATGATGGTCTCATACCTTCTAACCACTTTCAAAAAAGCAGAAGACGGTAGAAAGAAGGTTTTTTCTATAATTATTAAAAACAAAGTTCTTTCCCAACATTCTCATTTTTGTGTTGATGCTATGCGCTTCGCTAAATGATGCTTTTAAGAGTTGGGAAACATCAAGCACGATATGTAAGAAAACCAACCCCAGCATAAAATCAACGCAACTAACATTGCCTTTATGAGGTATAATTAAGCAATTTCCATATTCAGATGCATTTAAAACATCTACTGCATTTACAACGAAAGTAATAAACATCGCGTTTTGCAACTGTTTCGCTAACAGATTCAATTTCTGCCTATATAGCATCTTGCAAGTACGGTTTCACTATTACTTGAGGTAAAGTGGTTGACACGGTTTAGACTGTATGTATCTTTGCTCAAGTTGATGTAGAGATGCCTTAATATTAATTGGCCAAATATGAAGCTAAATTAGGACAGAGAATAAGTTAAGTGACGAAAGTCAAGGTAAAAATCGGTGCAGACAACAAACACAATTGAACTTTATGACCTTCAATTAGCGGTATGTCTCAGTCTAGTAACGACAAATCGCAGTGAACTACCAGAACGCAAATTTACAAACCGCAAGATTCTCCATCATTATACCTTCCCTATACGAGGTCATCATACGGTTCATGGTTAATGCACTTGGAGGAGGCCATCAAATAAATTTTACCTGTTTTAAACCTGTATATTTGCTATAGACTTGCTAAAATCACTTCAATAAATTAATTTAAGTCGTTAGTAAAAGGCGTTTTATACGTATTTATCGTGGGTTTGAAAGAGATTGCAAAAAAGGCTTTGCGGTCTCAAAAAAAAACGTATATACCTACTTTGAAAGATGAAGTTCAGAGACACTTTAACGTATCAATGAATATAAAATGGTTAAGGAATTTAATAACGTATTATGAATCTCTTTTTTTATAATAGTGGTAATAGTAGTAAACATCTTTATTTCTAAGAAAAGGCTATCAACCTATCGGCCTTCCTGCCCAATAAATTTATATTAACTCTTGTTTTATAAATTTATAATATTATAATAATTAATATTATAATATTAACTCTATATTTAATATTATAAAATTGAAGCTTTAGTAGTAACTAACGCAATGAATTCAAATCATCAACAGTATTTTCTGCCTCAAAATAATTACAAATAAGATTAACCAGGGATAAACTTGAACCTTAAAAATCTACAAAATGAGGAAAATCTCAGGTGCGACCACACCCCAACGAACAATCAGCTGGTTTAATGTGAGTATCAATAATAATTCTATGTTCAGTGGAAAAATTCATCACTACGAATACCAAAAGATGTTCTGCAGAGGGAACGACGATGATAGATAGCAATGGAGAAGTTGGAATATTAATAAATAAAAAACTGTCGACAAACTTGAAAGTCCTGAAATAAATATCTCACAGAGTAATATATGTCGTAATCAACACAAACAGAAGTATAAAGGAAACGACATACGAAGACATAGCGAGAACAATAAGAGAGAACCCAGCGACGCACACTATTATGGGAGAGGAGACTTTATTTCAAAAATAGGCAGGGGAGCAGAACCAACGGAGACACACACAGGACAGTTCGGACTCGGCACCAGAAATGAAAGGGAAGAAATGTTAGCAAAATTTCTAGAAAGAGAATGACTTTATGTGATGAATGCTTTCTTCCAAAAGAGAGAGAACCGCTAATGGACATGGAATAGCCCAGATGGAGAAGCCAAAAATTAGACCGACGTTGTATTCTGCCGCCATAAACACATAATCCAAGACGTAGATGTAGTCAATCCATTCAACACCGGCAGTGATCATAGGATGGTAAGATGCAAAGTACTCATAAACACAAAAATGAAAAGGAAAAGAAAGATGGAACAAACGACGAAGAAAGGAAGCAGAGAAAAGATCGCGGAAAGAAAGAAAACATTCAAACAAAAGCTGAATTAAATTTTTTCCAATAATCCAAGAAAAACAGAAGAGTTATTGGATAATAGAAATAGGAGAATCACAAAAATTATAAAAAAAAAACAGCAGAACAGATAATAGGCCCCCCAGAGAAAACGCCGGACAATATGTCGATAGAGAAAACACCTCCTAGAGAAAAGGAGAAAACTGATAACAATACAAAGAAATAACAATACACAGAAACCAACAAAACAGCAAGAAAAATAGCGAAACAAGATATACTAAAACACCAAACGAAACAAATGCAATCCCTATTAGAATAGAACAAGATACTAAATATATGTAAAAGACATAACACACCTAAGAAAGAGATAACAAAAATAAAAGATGCGAAAAACAACATAGTAGAAGACAGACAACAGATACTAAAAGTTGTGGAATCTTTCTATGGAGATCTGTACGAATCCAAAATAACAATCACAACGTCAAGAGCCGACAAAATTTGAATAGTAAATGTCAACTCAGAATAAATGCCCGAGATAGATATGGAAGAACTGGAGAAAGGGCTATCCCAGATGAAAAAGCACAAAGCGGCAGGAGAAGACAACATTCTGCCTGAAATGCTTAAGAAAAGTGATATCAAACGAGACAAGAACTAGAGGAACTATTCAATGGGTGCCTAACAGAAGAACATATACCCAAAAATTAGGAAAATGCTGTAGTTGTTCTGATCTACAAGAAAGTTTACCCGATTGATCTCGAAAACTATCGGCCGATAAGCCTACTATCACAGATATATAAATTATTCACCAGAATAATCACAAACAGATAAGAGCGAAAACTCGAAGCTTACGAACCAAAGGAACAGGTTCCGAAGCCATAATAGCAGAGATTAGTTATGTCACTAATCTCTGATAATAGTACGACAGAACATCTGAACTTTGCCTACCACGTGAACGCTTGCCGAATCTAAGATTTACCGACGATATTGCACTGTTTGCAAGGGATAAACAAGAATTGATTGATATGTTCGAAGAACTACAAAATGAGTTGCTGCAAAAGTAGAATTACACATGAACTACACAAAGACCCAGTTTATTACAAATACACGAGACGCAGACGAGACAATACATCACAATAAAAAGGACAGAAAGAAACATATACTTTGGCCAAGCTATAACACCGGGCAAACAAAATCAAGTAATGGAGATTGATAGGAGTATTAGACTGGGATGGGCGGCTTGTCGGCCGAAAATCTCAATGACTTTAAAAACAAAAGTCTATAACGAGTGTATACTGCCTGTTGTCACATATGGTTGCGGAACCTGGGTAGTAACCAAAAAGATCAAACATAAATTGGAAGTACATCAGAGAGCCATGGAAAGACGAATTTTAGGAATTTTCCTGGGAGACCACAAAACAAATACATGGATAAGGGAAAAAGCCAAAGTCTTCGACATAATAAAAAGAAATGGTCCCCTAAAATGGCAATGGGCAGGACACGTGGCCAGACATACAGAACACTGGAGCTGATATATCACCAGATGGAGACCTCGGGAAGAGAGGAGAAGTGTTGGAAGACCCCAGCAAAGATAGTACGACGAGATAAAGAAGATCGCAAGCTTAAATTGGTATCGAGTAGCGCAAAACCGAAGCCAATGGTCAAATTTGAAAGAAGCCTATTCCAAAGGATAGAAAACGACTATAATAGGAATTAGGAATAGGTTCATAAAAATAAGCATTCTCATTAGTAGCTGATTCTAGTGAAATTGATAAACAGTTAACATTATTTTTATCGTTACGTATATTTTCCTGACTGTACTTCAATTCACTAGAAGTGACCAGTCAAATGTTAAGGTAGAAACAACTATACGCACAAACTGATGATGGTGGAGAAAGACACCGAAACGTATTTGTCACATTTTAAATAATAAACAGTAAAATTGACTGAAACCCAGGAATATATTGGAGTGAATTATTTGTGTCCAATTTTGAGTAATTACTTAAGTTGACTTTTAACGGAGGGAAAAACTTTTTGATAAAAGTACAAGATTAAACAAAAAATGTGTTGCACGTCGAAAGACTTCATGAGTTCAATCTGTTCGTTTTGCCTGCAACCTGTTTTTTCTTCCTTGAGTACCATCTTCATGCCAAAATGGGCAAACATCGAAGCTATTTAATTTATAAGTACAATAAATGGTAGGAGTTTCTTTTGATGTGCTAACGAAGCAGGTCTTTTTGCATTTAAAGTAAAACCGCGTTTGCGCTGTTTCTGGCCACCTTCTCCAGAAGAAACTGTAGATCATCTCAAGATTTTATTATTAAGATTATATGATCTGCATATCTGAAGTTCATTGAAACTATATATTTTTTCATATCTGATATTGTTCAGAACTCTCTGATTTAGCTTTACTTGGCTGGTTTTGTTTCCTAATGCACAGCTTGCGATTTCGTCTGACCAAGATTGAACAGATTCAATGAAAGTACACAAGGCAGTATTTAAACCTTCGCATTACTGATGTTTCGATGGACTATTGGATAATCTATAAAGCTTTTATTTTGCTTATTGCATTATTATGTTATTATTAACTGTTTCATTTTATACTGAAATAGAAACTGTTTCATTTTTGTCTAGTTCGTTTCCACGGTATATCTGAGTTTCGTTTCGTCTCGGTCCGATTTTCTATATACTATGTGATGATTGATAAATTTAAGAACATTTTTTAGTGAAACCCTACGAATTCCAGCTTTTCGGAACAGTGAAGAAAGCTGATACAAGCCATTGCTCAGGTATATGCCCTGATTGATGAACTACATTAAACAATTTAATCATATTCAATATGATTTTGTTTGATAAGCTTTAGAATTTCCAATATAATATCGTCGGGTTCCTAGACTTCAGTAATTTGAAGAAGCTCGAGAAAAATATATAATTTCCTATTTGATTAGTTCTAGTCCTCTGCCGAGACAAATACTGGAGTCCATTTCTCTAATCTTCAAATAGGTCTTGAATATCATTTTTCTGAGTTTTATTTTTCTTTACAATTTCGCAATGAATGTTCTCCATTTCTTAAAACAGATGTCTGCCTTCTCCTTTGAGTCAATATCTCTTAGTTAATGTAATCATTTTTTACGAACTCAGAAACTTCTTGTTTTTTTGCAAGTCCTCTATTACTTTACATTTCTTCTGTCTTATTTTCGATATCAATATTTCTGGATTTTTAATTACTGCAGGAAACCCTTCTAAAATCCGAAATGCTTCCATTAAAAAATGACGAAATGATGACGAAAAATTATAATAGCCAAAGCTTACTTTTTTTACATTAAGTAAAACTGATTCAGGAGAATATTGTAGTATCTTTAAGGTAAATTGAAGAGAAAGTAAATATGTTAGTGTCACCATTTGCTACATTCCTCCGAAAGGAGCTGAAGAGCTGCAAATGCTCTAAAACGTCTCAAATCGGCAAACTATTCTGAAGCTTAGAAATCACCCAGCGATTTTCGTTGGCGAAAAAACACATATTTTCGATTCGTGAAATCAATCTTTAAAAACCAGCTAATTTTCTAAACGAAAGAAGCTGAAGAGCTGCAAATGCTCTAAAACGTCTCAAGTCGGCAAACTATTACGTTTCTGAAGATTTGAAGAAATAACCCAACGATTTTTTTAATGATGATTTTTTTACAAACTTCCTTTAATTAATTACTTAAAATGCAACTTGCCATCGACTTCTGTTTTTCATAAGTATATTCTATAATTGGAAATCTGATTTAGAACCTAACAACGTTTCGATGGTGTAAAATTGTACACTCAACAATAAATGCAATATATATTACATTATAAACCCCAGATATTGTTTACAATCACTCGAAGTACATTTTTCAAAAGAATAGTCATGAAATTACATGTTATTAATACATATTGGTCCCTACAATTTCAGTAGCTTGAAGAATGTTCCATATAATTAAGCAGTAGTTTCAAAATAGGAGTATTCTCTAATTTGCACTTACAACAACATATTTTCCGTTGTTGAAACAAAAATTAGCAACATCATATTAACAGAACTATTCGCTTTCTCTAGATACAACAAATTATTTTATTTGTTATTTATATAAATTAGACAAAACTCAATAAAACTATATCAACTCACTTAGCAGAAAACATTTATGTTTTCGAAATTGTTCCACTGACCCACTTTTATATTGTCTATCGTCTTTTATGAAGCTAAGCATGCTCCCAAATTGGGCAGTTCGAAAAAGTTTTTTTGTCTTTGTTTGACAATCAAAGTCAAAGGTTACTTTTCACTTGTTGGCCATCAATGATGTAGAAACACCTGAAATTGGCCTATTCCTAAATTGAAACGATAAAAAATTTTGCTCAAGTATTTTTAATGAAAGATTCCATCTAACTTTTGATCTGCGAATATGATAGTTCGTACAAGGCAAAAAAACGCTTTGCATGGAGAATTTAAATTAACTTTGTCGTTTATTGTAGCTAATCTTTTGGTAACCTTTGCGAATTTCCAAGAAACTGTTGCTACAACCAAAATTAAAAAATGCTTCCGGGATTTAATATATTTCTTGAGTGTTACTTTTTTGCGAATAAAAGTAAACAAACCTCCAAGCATTTTTATGTTTAGTTTTGTCATTGTTCTGCAAATTCTTGCAATTATTTATTTTTTCTGATGTTATTAATATCATTTTTCATTTCGACAAATTGGGCCAGGTTATGTTAATCGTACGTTGCATAATTTTATAATAATAGATTACATTATTAAATTAATTAAATAAATGGTTCAAATGCAGTTCTCAAAACGATTATAACGAAATTTAAAAATCATTATCGAATATTACAGCCTATCGATTTTGCATAATGTCATGACTATGCAAATTGATGTTTCCATAAATTATATTAATATTTATATTTGACACCTGGATATATAACTTTGACCATTGAACGTGTCGGTGTCGAATTTATTATGGGTTTATATTTGCAGGCGTTTAACTTCGGTTTTAATAACTATTAAATGCCTTGGAGTTTTTGAAATTTTCTATTTTAGAAAGCAGTGTTTAATACATTATTGTATACTATACATTATTCTCTACAATATATACTGCCATGACATATACAATTACAACTTACCAGACAAAAATCAAATCGACAGATCGGCATACATATTACAATACGCAGACGACACGGCACTTATTGTACATGACAAAACTACTGAGAGAGCAGCGCAAAGACTCCAAACACTAACAAACAACACAATGACATGGTTTTATAAATGGAGACTAACACCAAACGCGTCAAAAAACCAACTTCTGCTCACAAACCACAGACTCAACGCTGATTCCCCTATAATAACTGCAGACGGCCAAACGACACAACCAAAAAACGACGTAAAATACCTTGGAATCACAATCGACCACAAACTTAAATTCACTAAACACATACGAAACATCAGGGCAGAAACAATAAAGAGAACAAAACACTTCCGATCACTAACCTACAAAGACAGAGGAATTAGCACAAACACCGCCACCAAAATATATAAAGCTATTTGTAGACCCTTGCTAGACTTTGGACATGTACTCATGACCAACGGTACAGAAAGGACAAAACGTTATACACAAACAACAGAACAAATTGCACTAAGACTAATAACACGAATAAGACACCCCCAAAACCCACTACACAACAATCCCACCCAACTACTATACGAACGCACAAACATGACAAAGATCTCGGAAAGACTCATACAGCTACAGACAAAATGGACAAACAACCCCTACAACTGGACCATACTGAATCCCCTTTGTCTTACAAGACCAACCAGACAATCCCGCTTCCGTTTCCCTACATTAACGCTACTCGAACACTTACAAACGCAACGGACTAGTGGACAATAAAATAATTTCTTCTTGCCACTGAAATCTTATTTATTTAATAGTATTGTTAACCTAGAATAAGAGAATTTTCATATTTGTTTTTTATTTAGATTAAGACTACATGTATTAAACAAGGGCAGAAAGACCGATAGGTCGATAGCCTTTTTTATAAATAAAGATGTTTACCACTACTACTATACCTCTACATTATTATCGAAACCTTTTGACAATTCTTAGATTAGATTAGAACACTTTTTGTTTAATGGTCATTACCGCTTTTTGTTTTTCAAATTGTTACATTATTTATGTATGCATAAATACTTCAAATGCAACTGCATTGAACAATCCTGTTGAAAATCTCATAACAACAACAATATGTAATTATTTATTTACACTTTATGCAATAACAAATTTAAATAAATACCTTAGCAATTACCAACCACAATTAACGTTATAAAACTCAAATATTAAAATATATTCCGTATTAAACGCTAATTGCAAGCAAATTCAAGAAATATAGAGCTTACCGGAGAATAATTTGAAAATATGTGTTATAAAACATGAAAATCTGCAATTTCAGGTAACCAGGAATAGAATAGTTTACAAACTTCGTTTAAGATTAATTAATAAATATGGAATGAAGACGGATTATCCTTGTCCTCAATTTTTATATATTGGTTGGCACCTAATAAGAATTATTCAACAAAGAACAAATTAAATTAAGCAGTAATAACTTATTGTTTTCTGTTGGTAGTTGTTTATCAATACACTGGGAGATTTGGTGCTCGAAAATATTTCACATTGCGAAATATAACCAACTGACTTAATTAGTATAACAAAGCAGGTTTTGAACATGACACTGATATGAATAATCACGATTTAGCACTAAAAACGAATGGCTGATTGCAAATTAAACATGTTATTAACAACTTTTTTTAAGTTGATTTTGCTTTTGCTTTTCGTAAGATTTACTATAATATCTTGATCATATCCCATAAGCAAACCTTTCATAAACATATGCCTTTCATAAACCTAAATTTCATATTGATATGTTTTTCTGAACGAATACTTCAAAGTGTTTCTGGAGACCCACCATAGAATCAACAGAGCCTTTCCTTAAGTACTTCTAGTTTAATGTCAGTAGCAAATTATTTTTATTTTGTGTATGAAAACAACACATTAATCATAAAATGTTATCATGTCTACACATTTCTGAAACTGAGTTATCCTTCTAATATTTTTAAAACATTTGAGTCTAATGAAATAAGTAATAACACGGAACCACGTAGGTAAGATAGAAAATAAATTAAAACAGTATTAATGGGGAAAGCATAGCGTAAGTTTGGTTTTATCTGGGGCTAGATCTAATCCTTTTTCGCTTAAATTAGTTGCTATAGTGTTTACTACTCTTTCAATTAAGTTTTTGGACCATTTCGCCGACCTGGATTTAACATATACTCCTGTATCGTCTGCGAATTGAGAAATACAAACAGATTTGTGCACGTTTTTAGTGATTGACGCTACGTATACTATATATAAAAGAGGGCTAAGTACACCTCCTTGAGGAACACCCCTTATAGGTCATTCTGATGTTTCCTTCCAGACGGTCAGCATGTATGTATCTTTGGTGCGTAAGAAACTTCACAAATTCTATAATACTATCGGAGCAACCTATTTTTGAGAGATCGGCAAGCAAAATATCAATGTTGACGTGGTCGAAAGCACCCTTCACGTCAAGAAAGGCGGCTACGAGGCTTTGCGTATCCAGGAAAGCCTCATCTACCTTCAAAGTTAAATTCATTAACCTATCAGTACTCGAGCGTCCCTGCCTAAAACCATGCTGACTCTCTTAAGGTAAACCGTGATAATCGACCCATCACTGTAAACGATTTTTGCACATCCTTTCAAACAGTTTGCACATAGAGGAAGTTAAAGCTATGGGTCTTAGACTCTTACAGTCGGGTTTGCTGTTAAAATGCTGAAAGGAGTGCCTCCAACTATCAGGATAGCTTTTGCAAATTTTGTTTAGTGTTTACATTGTAATTTTTGACCCAGCTATTCTTAAGAATTTTACAAGTTTCCCAAACATACTTTGGACCAGACTTATACCCTTTACTAAGCAGCATACTTATCCAGGTTCTATTAACATCAAAGCCCAAGAACATGTAATAAAATACTTTGATTACAAGTTAACGTTTGAATTTCCAGTTAATCAAGTTGTCACGAAATGCTGTAAATCGCTCAACATTATAAAATGTCTGTGGGGCTTGGTGGGGATCTGATCCCGAAACACTATTTTTTTCAAGAGTCATGTCAGGTCTATCATAGACTACAGCAGCATCATTTACCCCTTCTAACGTTCTACACGCAGAATCAACATTAGTTCCAATTTCCCAACGACTAAAATATTTATGTAATAATTATCTTTCTAAAATCTTGTCCAACTCTGGCTCTCTTGCTTAAAAAGTTGGCAGAGTCTTTACATCGTCTAGGAATTATCAACGATGCGCAATGCGAATGTAACTTTCCTAGCGAGGACATTAATCACGTCCTTTGGCAATGTGAGCTCAAAGCGAAGAAGAAAATGCTACAGATGATGATGAGACTCAATCTCAATGCAATCTGGATTTTGAATATTTTTTATTGTAACTGAAAGCGTAGCAAAAAAAATTAAACGAATAACCGAATATCTGCCAAAGAGCCTCACAATTTGAAAAGGAACAGGAAAGGCTGGGATCGATTTGATCAACTAAAATGATGTATGGGAAAAGTTGTTGGTTCTCAAATAAACGGATATTTAATTTCAAATTAAATTAATTTTACGATCTCATTAACATGTACATTGAAATCATTTTAATAGTTATTGAACTTTGAAGTGCTTGTAGGTTACTTGAAGCAGATGGTGTTCATTGAAGTCACAAGAGATGCCAGATATACGAACGCAAATATAATTCAGAAAATGTCAATAATTTTGTCAATTTTGGTGGCATTGTAATTATTGTATATTCTTTTTCCTGACTGTACTTTAATTTATTCCAATGTATTCCTGGGTTTTCAGTCAATTTTATTGTCACTAATTATGGTGTTATGTGATGAGCCCTGCGTTTCGTCCCGGGTCTACCTATTGGACTCGTCAGTAAGGCTTAGGTAGACCCTGCCTTATACGCCAGACATCGGTCATACGCGTTCAGACGTAAATGAACCGAGCCGGTGTAGATCTTCTGCGGTGAGATGTTGGCAACCCGTGTTGCCGATGCTGCCATTCGCTCCATTCTGCTTTTTTTTCCCCAAGCATCTATATCTTTTTCTTTTTTTTTTTTTTTTTTTTTATTATTATATATTTTTATTATTATATATTATTATATTAAAAAGATATAGATGCTTGGGGAAAAAAAAGCAGAATGGAGCGAATGGCAGCATCGGCAACACGGGTTGCCAACATCTCACCGCAGAAGATCTACACCGGCTCGGTTCATTTACGTCTGAACGCGTATGACCGATGTCTGGCGTATAAGGCAGGGTCTACCTAAGCCTTACTGACGAGTCCAATAGGTAGACCCGGGACGAAACGCAGGGCTCATCACATAACACCATAATTAGTGACAATAAAATTGACTGAAAACCCAGGAATACATTGGAATAAATTGTAATTATTGTGCGGATTGTTTCTAGACCTGACGATAAAACCACTGTAAATAACTCAAATAGTGCCAGCTCAGAATCAAAGTTGAATTTATGAAAGCTACGGAAATCCCAACGTTAAGATATAGAAGTAGATTGTAAATGAAACAATAAAAGAAAACGAAACGGCATAAAACCAGAAGATCAGAATAGTAGAAGAAGAGTTTTAAGATCATCTTAAAAACCAGAAAAATGTAAGAAAATTTGGATAATATATTCTGATTACAGTAAAAGCCTAGCAAATAGGGTCCTTCCTGAACGTTCAATCTTAGTAGCTGACTGATCAAATCTAATGCAAAGACGCATACACTTTGTATCTCAACAAGCCAAATGCAGTTACTACCTACACTAATTTGCGTTTCTATAATAAAAAACACAGATGTAACTGAAAGATAACCGCTCACTTATTATATTTGTTTTGACTATAATGTAATTAATTATCAAGGCATTTTTGTACCGGCCGCCAAATGTTTAATTTCATGCAAAAAACCGGAAATTGATGATGCTGAACTTATTTGAAATCAATTAGGATCAGTCGAAGTTATATTAAAAAAAATGCCCAATCTTGGTACTATTTATGTATTCCAAGTCATTCGGCAACAATATATTAACATTTTTAATGGTTTACATACATCACAAAAACTTAATGTTGTTTGCCAATTATTGCAAAGCAACAAACAGGATATGGAAGCCACATTTAAAAAACATTTAATAATATCTACTGTTTTGAATGCATATTTATGTGATAAGACAAAATAGTTTTATGGGATAAAAGACGCTCCAGCGTGTACGTATATCGAAAATTCTATTAGAGTACTTAATTTACTACTGAATTAAATTAAAATAATTCAGTTATAATTTGAAGATACATCATATCATCACATAAGCTGGTTATCTTCTTTACTGTACACGTTTGCAAGAGAAGGTATAGTTTGGAAAAGTTTAAACTATAGACTTTTCTACTATTTAAGTAGAAAATATTGTGCACTGAAGTGGATCGAAGAGAGTGATTTAGAATATTTTCAAGATTCATTTTTAAAAAACATTTGTTTGGATTGGAAAATTGTTTTTTTGAAAAACTATCGCCGGAGGAACAATACCAATGTCGGTCAGTTTGGTTTCTAGAACTTTTTATAATTGAATCAGTTTTTAGATCGGTAATAAGAGAAGTAGAATATGAGAAGGTACATTTTTTTAGATTTGTTAAGTCTAATTGTCGGGTTTACTATAATATTTTCGCGAAAATCGTAAAGTTTATGACTTCCATCTCGCACTTTAACTCGACTTTAATCCAACAAAGCAAATGTCAAATATTTAAAAAAGCGTTTGGCCCATAATATCTTTACAAAATTCAACAGCATAGGAACAACATACAGTACGGTCAGATATAGTCCTCAGATTATAGATTTATAACTTACTTTTGCGTCTGAATCTACTAAACTAATTTATTCTCTTACATAACTTTCTCTTAGATGATAGTACAGTTTAGCAATAATAATATAATGATGCAATAATAATTACCTTTTCACGCTTTTTCCAATAAAAACAATTAAAACCCTTCTCATATCGGTAACAAACAGAAGTAAGCAACTGCTTTAGTAATAAAGCGATTATCTTCAAGTTGAATTGAATGTTTCAAACTTTCAGTGTGTAACAAAAAATTCTGGATCATTAACAATACTATCAAGTAGTAGTAAACATCTTTATTTCTAAAAAAGGCTATCGACCTATCGGTCTTTCTGCCCTTGTTTAATACATGCAGTCTTAATCTAGATAAAAAACCAATATGAAAATTCTCCTATTCTAGGTTAACAATAGTAGTAGTAAACATCTTTATTTCTAAAAAAGGCTATCGACCTATCGGTATTTAGCAAAAAGAAAATAGTGATCAAGCAAGGGATATAATAAGCAAAGCAGTACAACGTGGGAATTACAAAGAAAATAAGTACGAGAAGTGCAGCCAAAGAACGAGCATAAAAACATGCAAAGAACTGCAACAACTAGAAACACTAAAAACGTTGAACAAAATAAAAAGCCATACACTAGCCCAAAGGCATAAGGGGAGATTTAAAATTGAACAGAGACAGTTACCGATTAGAGTGGCAAATAACCATAAGGAAACTAAAATAATAACAAACAAGGGATACTAAGCAAAGCATTGCAATTAAGAAATCATACGGAAAATAAGGAGAATTCAAGGAAACTCGATCAAAAGTACTTGAAAAGTGAATAAGAAATAATAATATTATCATTAAAATGAAAGAGCAAATTCACATGTTGGAATTCGAGTTGAAGGAAAAGTCAACATCTAACATAAAAAAAAGCGAAGTGCATCAAATAAAAAGCAGCGCACCAACCAGTGAAACCCCAATGAGCAATTGGCGAGCAAATGAAGGAAACAAATCAATATACAACAAAGAAAGACTTGATAATATAAATTAGACGAAAGAGAAAATAGCCGACAACTACCGGAAAAATTTGGGCTAAATGGCGCTATATAAATTAATCAAGATTTCATCAAGACTAAAATATCCGTAAACAATACAATTACCCGAAAACATTGAACCAGTAACAATGATATATATTCAAGTAAAAACATGTATGAAAGTAATTGGAAAAATGAAGAAATGGACATAGACCGTAGCAAAACTAGTTATAGGGATAAACGAAGAAAGAAAGCAATAATGGCATCACCGCAAGAAGATAATGAGCAACATAGAAGTTATACGACCACATCATTATGGACAGGAACTACACGAAGATAATTGAAAATTGGAGTACCACATAAGTATACTATATTTTTATCTTTACCAAATATACCCGGTTATCGATAGTAATTTGAATAATGCCCCAAAACTTTTCTTGTGTCTCCAATTTGAGCTTCCCATTCAATTGAGAAACCCTTGCGATCCTACACGTAAAATGCTTAGAAGTGCATATCTGATTTTGTTGGGGGTTTTTTGTTTTTTTTTTTTTGGGGGGGGGGTTTTTTTTTTTTTTTTCTGTCGATAAAGTAGTTTCTCGTTGCATTGGCTATTACAAATCTTCGAATTTCGATCATATGAAAGTGAATAAAGGCGAGGGTGTGAAACGTGTCGGGTGCAGGAAAGCGAATGAAGTGCGGAATAAACGTCCAATATAAACGTCACGTAGAAAATACAGGCGCTGAAGTTTGATGCATTGTGGAGGGGCGAGCCGGCGCCCCCATAATAGGGCCGGCGGACAACGTCAAAACCACCGCATTCGAATACCGCTTTGAAATGCAGAAAATTCAATTTCTGTTCGTTTCGGGACATACAAAAGATTTAATGACCTGACAATTTTAAAATTGTCACAATTTTGGCCTGGACCATGGAGATTTCATCGTTTTTACTTTGGCGAGCGAGCTTGCCCGTCTAACATTAGCCTCGATCTGTTGTGGCTTGTTTGGGGCTTTTACCTTTAATTATGCATTATAAACCTTAACTGGTTTGTTGTCTTTATGACATACCCGTTTCTGCTCCTTTTTGTTTTTTTTTTATTTTTCTCAAATTCTTAGTTTCCTCTGTGTGGCCCACTTTCTTTGGCTGTGTGATTTCTTAATGCATTGTTGGAATTTGCTTTTTCAATCTTTGTTGATAGTCTGCACTGTCTTTCAATAGTTTTTTAGATGTCTGACTCCTGGGTTTTTTACAATGTTTATTTTTTAACTGTTTTTTTTTTAAGTTTCTTATTCGTTTTGTTATTTTTCTCGATATACCCACTCATTTTGACTTGATAACTTTGTCTTTAATGCTATTCTTAAGCGTTTGGCTCTCCTCGTTTGCTACTCTTGTTGATTTTGTATCTTTGGTTTTCTTCAAGGCTTTTTTGCTTTCTAGTTTTTTTTTTTCCTCACACACCGTCATTGTTCTGCTTTTTAGCATTCACCTGACGTATACTTGCTTTTGCTGCAGTTTGTTCTTCACTTTCGCGTCATTTTGTTTTTAAGGTAAAGTTGTAATGTTGAAATCTTCACTTTCGTTTCTCTCTTCTTTACACTTTTTCGGGTCGTTTCTACTGCGTGTTTTCTTTTGTTTGTCTTTGCTACAATTGTTAATTTTTTACTTCTCTCTTCAAGCTCGAGCCGATTCATTATGTTTACTTTACTGTCTATGTTTTTTAGAGACTCTCGACTGCCCCCCTAATTTGGTATGATCGTTTTTTTTGTATTATGATTTTGTATTGTTTATTTATTTCGCCGTCTTTGTTTAGAATTGCATTGCCCGTCAATATATTGCCACAGTACTTATAGTGAAATACGCTTTTAAAGCTATTTTTTAAGGACGTTTAAACGACGCCGATATTTCCATTGTTTTCCCACACAATCTTAAACGCTTGCTTTTCCCAAACGGACTCTAGTCTCTTATGGTTTCTTTTTTTTCCTCCCCCCTTTTCTCTGATTTATTTGATACTTTTGCTAAGTTTTTTCATTTCTCTTTTTTTTCCTCCCTCAGCCTTATTGACTGCCTGTATTTGTAATTTTTTTTTCAATTTTGTTAAGTTAGTTTCAATTATAATTTATTGTTCGTCCATCTAGACTTTGTACTTTCGTTTCAATTGAATTTCTTTCCTTTTCTCTTTGCTAACCATATTCAAATTTTCTTTCTCTTTAGGCTCCTTGTTCGCTTTTGTAACTCGTTTATAAAATCCACAACTTTTCCCAGCAGTGTGATTTAGTTATTAAATTGTTTTTTTTCTAAAATTATCAACCACTTTTATTAGGAAGTTGGTGCTTTACTGTCTTTCCATGCTTCTTTAGAGGCCTTGTCCTCACTTCTTTTAAGTTTTTTTTGTTTTTTCTTGTTATGATATTCCATTTTGTCCTTTTGCAGACCTTGCCAATTTTGGATTCCTCGAATATAATGCACGTTGGTTTAGCGTGAATGCGCTTCTCAGAAGGCAGTTTGCTTTAAATTTTTCTTTATTCTCCATTAGTTTCTATTCCACCTTTTTCTTCCGCTCCTTAAACTCTTGAATCTGTAAAGAGACTCTAGTATCTATTGGTTTCTTTGTTTTAATATTGCTTCCTTTTTTTAATTTTTTTAGTAATTAATTTCTTCTTCATTTATATTTTGTTTCTTTAAGCTTCTGAATGTTTTGCATTTCCTCAATAGCCCCTTATTGACGACATATTTTGTGAACTTTCATCAATGTTTTCAAGTTAGTTTAATTATTTATGTCTTGAAACGTTTGCAATCTAAACTAATTTTTTTATTCTTTGATATTCTTTATTTGTATGTCCTACCATTATTGAAAATTTAGGTTTTCTTTTAAGGCACTTGGTTCTGTTTGTAAGCTCGTTTATAAAATCCCTACTCTCGTGTGTGATTTGGTTTTATTACATCACGATTTTCTATGGTTCTTGTAAGGTTCGACTCTCGACTTCTATTGAGTTTGGGTTGTTATCATTATAATTTTTTAATTATTTCCGACAACTCCTTGCTATTTTCTTTTGTCATTACAACCACTTTTTTCGCGCCGATTCGTTTATTACGCAATTTCCTCTTTTCTCGGCATTTCTTTTATTTAGGTTGATATTTTCACTATATTTATAAGACGCTCTCTAGGCTTTTGTGTTTCTACAACAGTTTTTCTAACGTCATCATTCGTGTGTTGCAAATTTTTTTTAGCCTAAATTTTTCTTCTGCTGCTTGTTTTAGCTTTTTGATTGGGTTTTAACATTTCTCAGTATTTTATTTCGCTTTGACTTTCCTTCTCTCTATTGATTCTTTGATTTATTTCTACATTCTTCATTTTTGTACTTTGTTTCGTCAATATTCTTTATCTGTTTTGTTTTTTCTCTTTAAAAATCCGTTATTTCGCGGTTGTTGTGCGTCTAAACCAATTTTCCTAACCTTGTTGAAGCCAATCTTTTTTAAGGTTGATTTATTTACTCTCTCTCTTTAGGTCTTTGCAAAGCGACACGGACTTTGGTCTCTATAGAAATTTTTTATTCTTTCTGATTAAATTTCGGATTTGTTTGTGCGATTTCTTTTTGATTTTCGTATTTTTCTGTCAGCACAAGCTTGCCTCTTTCGGTAAAAACTTTCGGCAGCATTTTGCCAAATGGCAAGTAAGTGGGAAATAGAGTTAATACCAAAATTTTCGAGTTTTTTTCGTTTTTTGTTTTCCCAATTTTTCATTTTCCTCACAACCTTATTACCGTCCAGTGTGTCATCTGGGGCATTGGAAAATCGACTTCTTTTCGTTTTTTTCTTCGACTCCATGGGTAAACAGGTGTGTTCCTGACTTGAGCAAGCCTTTGACTGTATCAAGAGAAATCAAAGTAAGACTTTGTGGTAAACTGCTGAAGTTTCTATTACTGCGTTTTTTGTCTTTAAAGCTGGCGCGTGCTTGATCCTATTTAACTACACGGCCGTTCGGGGCAAAGATAAACAGTTTCACATATGGTTGCAGCACTGGCGAAGTTTTGCGGTGGCCATCAATATCGTGTGGTTTTTCTTTCTTCTTTAGCGCACGGGATTACCCCCAAACTGGCTTTTGGTCATTCTGACACAGGCGCTCAGAGTCCGATAACAGCTCGATTTTAATCCCCAAGAGAACGCAAATAAATGGTAGTAATATCTAGCGAGGATTGCTTGCCCACTTTTTGCGACGAATATTCAATCAAAAACACCATATCTGGAACACAACCTTTACTTTTGCATAGTTTCCATTGGAAAATTAATTGGATATTATGATGGAGTTGTTTCCCTACCTGGGAGTTTAATTATCACATAAACAAAATGGCGAATTTGACAAGACGTGAGCGAACGTCCAGCGAGTTGATTGTGTTAAGTGCATCAATGTTTTCAACGCTTCCAACTGCTAACAAGATTGACTCATTTGCCTCACAAAGGCATACCGAAGTTTTAATAAGTTTATGTTCCCAGTCGCCCAGGCCTAAAATCAGAGATTTTGCAAGATTTTCTTTGTTTCTTACTTTTTTTTGCCCATTTTTTATAACTTTGAGTTCCGAAACTATTAACGCAGAACTACTTTAAAGCATTAGGCCACGCGTCCCGTAACAACACCTCAAACTTTTCCGACTTTCATCCAAGCGCGAAAGCACACTGTTGCCTAGGTTTACGATTAATTTTTCAGCCATATCGCAGCTTCCATCTTGGAAGACTCTTGTTTGCAAGAAAGATAATTGTCTTGAAGCCGTCAATACGTTCGAATGAGTTTGACGTTTTGTACCAATTTTTATAAGTGGCAACTGTTCAAATGACTGAAGTTTATCCAATTGCGAAATCTACGGCTGTTGCCAAATTCCCGATCAAGTTTCACGTAATCTGCTGTCTTAAACGTGAAGACCAAATTTTCTGACATTCTGGGAATGATTTTCGAATGAGTTTTGAACATTTGGTACTTTCAATTCATCACGCCACACTGTTTGAAAAGATGAGCTTTGTGTAGTGCGAAAGCTACACTACTTGCCCAATTCATAATTACGTTTTTTTTTGTAAATTTCTTATTTTGAACTCAAAGAACTCGCGTATGCCCAAAAGCTAATTGTCTGAAAACACTAAGTGATTTTACATAACTTGGTCCCAAAACCATAAATAAGTACCCAACTGGGCAAATGCAGAAAATTATATTCTTTACTCGTCAATATCTGCAAAATTTTGAAGTCGAAACTTGAAAACACCGTAGATCAAACAAATAAGAAAAAAAAACAAACAGAGAAACGAAACACGAAAAGATATTAATATATCGTTAATTATATGATTCATACATTGACTTGTAATCTAAACCAAAACTTTTCATTTAATCATTTTATATTATTATAATATTAATAATAAAATATATAATATCTTAATCAATCATTGTTATCTAATCTGAAAGCAGAAGTTAATTTAATAAAAAAAAAAACTTGCGGCGCCAGTTGCAAAGACTGTTAAAACCTTGCAGATCTACAACGCGTTTTTATTGATAAAATATTATGGTAATTTCCATGTCCAGTACGAAACAGACTATGTACAAAAAATAACAAATCAAAATGAACACTTATTACAGACATCAAATGAGAACTTCATAAAAATCAAATGAAATTCATAACGGAATGCTGCAGTATGAATTATGTTAGCAAGTGAAACTTTTCATATTCAATTTCCAAAGACAGCATTTTCAATAGGAGTGATATTAGATTAATGGCAGTGAAAAGGTGACAAACCAACAAAACAACCATTATCACATTGATTCTCCGGATACCGTCCTTGAATATTACAACTTTCTAGTGCAAAATAATTGCGTGTTTTTCTTGTAGGAATATTTGGATTATGTATAACCGGGGTTCCATTCGAAGAACAATAGCGTGTCCCATTCCCTTATTTTCCTTCTACAAATTTTTGACAATAAATAATGAGTTTCGAAACTAAGCCAGCTGGCAGGTTTCTAGTGATTTCAGTTGGTTAAAAGCTTAGCATTTATAAAATACCACACTTGATTTACTTAAATTACCATCAAGTCTAAGCAGTAATGGACACACGAGTCACAATGCCAGAAGGTTTTCGTTCGATAATTCCAGATCTAATTTAATATTAACAGTAATGATTCTAATGATAGTCTATTCGTATTTTAATGTCTTTAGTCAATTAAAGAGCTTCCACGAGGTTGTTAGCTAATGTCTCTAGAAAAAGACATAACTGTGCTGAAATCACTAGTTCTGATAATATTGTGCCCACTTAATCAGTTTGTTGGAGTTCTGAGTAGATACCGATAATGTTTTTTAGGCTTCAGTTTGATAATTAATTTTATGATCATTACGTTTAATGATAGTGACTTTCGTCAAATTTTATGCAAGAAATTCTCTTGTCCATTATTTTTAATATCTAAATAATTATTTTACACTCTATTCTACTAAAAGAAAATGTTACTTTCTTATATCACACACAGGGTGTTATTAAGTACGAGCCAAACTTCAAGAGGTAATTCTCTGGCTGACTTTAACATAAATGCTTGCTTGCATAAGCTCATATCTGTAAATGCTTTATTTATGGGTGTTGAAAACAAAAAACGACTTTCCGTAAACAATTTCAAATTTTTTGAAGCATGAATATCTCCAGAAATGCGAAAGATAATTGCTAAAACGCAAAACTATTTCAAGCCTATGTCTATTTAACACGAAAAAATTTAAAAATAATTCAAACACATACTTATTCTTAGTACATCTTTCGCGTATAGGAGATATTATATTTGCTCTTACAATTTCAGCAAATTCTCAAATTTTATGACCACCCGGAAAACTTCTCGAAGCAAACATTTGGCAGATTTGGAAGCCATCGACAACAAATATTGAATAACATTAATCATGTTTTTATTGAATAATTTTTTTAAAAATATTTAATCAAGGGTTTTGCAGTTGACATTCATCTACAAATGCATGTTAGCATTTAATGAAACCAGCAGTTCTCTATTACATACATTAAACACTGATAATCTACAACACTTTTTAAACATTGCTGAAACAACTGAAAACGTGTAATTACTTTGTTTCCTTAGATTACTAATTTTCTTGCGGAGTTTAGATGGAAATGCAGTTAAAGCGGCATTAAATAACCGAAATCGCTGACGCAAAATGTAGTTTGTTAGCATAAAAGCGGCTCCGTGCTTAAATAACAGTTATCGCACCTATTTTTAGTTATAAAACTAAGCACGTTTTTAAGACTCGAAGCTTATTTGCATATAAATGTTCGCCTAGGTAAGATTTTTCCCTTCGATTTGCCCACCTGGCTAGCTTATCCTGATTTTCCATTCATTTTGCCCTGATAGTAGGCATACTGCAGTGCCATTAATTTCCTACTTGCGTTATGATTTATGCAAGTACGTAGTCAGATTTTCACATATTGTTCACAGCGTAGATATTTGGAAAATTAACTTTCCAACCAAAGAAAACAGTCCGCATTACTGCACTGCAGTTAAAATGTGTGTTTAAAAATTTCATTTCAGATCTTACGACCTTAAATTTGGCTTTGATTTTGGCTAAATATTTTTTTCTTCTTAAAATGGGCCCAAGAAATCAAAGGAAGTGAGAACGTGTTCTTTGTTTCTTTGTTTTGTTTTCTTGTTTTGTTTTTTAAGAATTTTTTTTTGGATAGAAAATAATTGATAAAGCATTTTCCTTATTAAGGATCCATATTTCTAAATCTGTATTTTTACTAAATATCTACGGATTATTCAAGCAGTAAATAGATTTGGGCAAAACATGAGTGTCAAGTAAATAGCTTAAAACGTATGCTCCAACTAAACTGCTCAACAAATTAAACGTTACACTGCCAAATTTGTCCAAACTTGAAACTGGAATAGATTTTATTGCTGCAAGCGATTTGATGTATGTTTGAAGCTTGATTTACTCCAATTCCTTTTATGTTAATGTGCGTTTTTGCAAAAATTACGTACGTTTGGTAAATTTCGTGCAGAGTGGACAACAAAAGAAGGCAGATAAGTCAGGCATCCTCCCAGTTGAAGAAAAGACGAAGAGATTTTATTTTATTTACATAGTGATCTCAAAAAATTGAGTGAGACTTTCTGGTGTTGTGATGACAATATTTTTTCTCTTGAATCGATTTTTCAAGTCCAGAACGCATGGTGAGGCATGAAAGAGATATGTGAAAAATTGGAAAACCATTCCGATATCTGCTTATATTGATGCATTTCGCGTTGAAATCCATAAAAAACAATTTTTTGTTCCACTATGAGTATGCCGAATATTCAGAAATGTAGCATTGTTTCAATTCACAACTGTAGAAACTTTATCTAAAGTACATAATTTTTGCAAAACCAGAGACGCACAGAAAAAGGAACTGGACTCCAAAAGACTTCAGACATAAATAAAATCGCTATCAGAAATTGTTTTCCTTTGTTGAGCAGTTTAGTTTAATACGCAACAATATAATTGAAACAGAAGTTTGTGGCAGGTTCTTGTTAAGAAATGGATTTTACTTGCTTTAAACACTAAACCAATTGTTAGGAAATTTACCAATTTATCAAGCCACTTGCCCAAGAAATAAATGCAAGAATACAAATATTGTTTAAACGGTAATTTAATCTTTTATAAAAAAAATTAAGATTGTACTGTCCCTTTTTCTAAATAAACATATATAATTTATACAGGATGTCTGTGAATTATACAAGTTATCCAGCCATTCAACTGATTCTACTTGGTCTAGCGCAGCTATTGGGTTCAGAAGTATGACTTTTGAGAACCAATTTTCCTTATAAAATGGAAAATTAATTAGAATAGTAGTAGTAGTAAACATCTTTATTTCTAAAAAAGGCTATATACCTATCGGTCTTTCTGCCCTTGTTTAATACATGTAGTCTTAATCTAAGTAAAAACAAAGATGAAATTCTCTTATTCTAGGTTAATAATCTTATTAAATAAACTTTCCAATTCTAATGACAAGAAAAAATTATTTTATTGTCCAGTAGTCAGGTGCGTTTATAAGTGTTCGAGTAGCGTTGATGTAGGGAAACGGAAGCGGGATTGTCTGGTTGGTCTTGTAAGACAAAGGGGATTCAGTATGGTCCAGTTTTAGGGGTTGTTTGTCCATTTTGTCTGTAGATGTATGACTCTTTCCGAAATCTTTGTCATGTTTGTGCGTTCGTATGGTAGTTGGATGGAAGGGTTGTGCAGTGGGTTTTGGGGGTGTCTTAAAGGTCTACAAATAGCTTTATATATTTTGGTGGCGGTGTTTGTGCTAATTCCTCTGTCTTTGTAGGTTAGTGATCGGAAGTGTTTGTTCTCTTTAATGTTTCTGCCCTGATGTTTCGTATGTGTTTAGTGAATTTAAGTTTGTGGTCAATTGTGATTCCAAGGTATTTTACGTCGTTTTTTGGTTGTGTCGTTTGACCGTCTGCAGTTATTGTAGGGGAGTCAGCGTTGAGTCTGTGGTTTGTGAGCAGAAGTTGGTTTTTTGACGCGTTTGGTGTTAGTCTCCATTTATAAAACCATGTCATTGTGTTGTTTGTTAGTGTTTGGAGTCTTTGAGCTGCTCTACAATAAGTGCCGTGTCGTCTGCGTATTGTAATATGTATGCCGATCTGTCGATTTGATTTTTGTCTGATAAGTTGTAATTGTATATGTCAAAGCAGTATAAATTGTAGAGAAACGGAGAGAGCGGTGATTCCTGAGGGAGCCCTTGTTCAGGGGAAAAGAAAATGACAGTGTTTTGTCAATTCGTACTTGTAGTTGTCTGTTTTCTAGTAAGTTCTTTATGGTGTGTAGTAGATATGTTGGTGTGTGTAGTTTGTATAGTTTGTATAGTATATTTTGTATAGTAATTAGAATATTTTTGCTGAAATTTGTCAATGAAAGAACCTACGTAATATACGTAGGTTCCGATGAAGGCTGCATTTATGAGTTAGTTAATTGATAGGAAATGAGAGGAACAGTAGTAAATGGGATTTTTAAAGTGATTAAACTTGCAGTGAGACTTTTTAATTGCATGAGGTATTTTTGATAAATAAAATAAATAGGTCTAGACAATACCGACAATTAAATACAATCATAATAAAACATGTATATTTTACTAGAATTTTTCAAGAAACTTTTCAAGATACATTTTATTAGTACTTTTAAAAAGTCAGGGTTTAAAGATTAATTTTTAAAAAGTGTTAAATGTTGAATGCCAAATGGTAATGAAAATTGCTCCTTCAAGATGGATCGTCTTGATGATTGAAATGATCGTAATTGATAAATTTTTAAATAAATTGATTTAGAATTGATATTTTATTGATTTGCTTTTAAGGTACAGACGTTATTTAATAGGGCCATTACATATAAATTAGGTTTTTACACTTCATCAGTTCGTTAAAGTTTCACTCACAAGCCGCTTGTTAATTCAATGGAAATGCGAATGGATTAAACACTAAGGAAGCTCCACGCATATCAAATGATATAAATTGTTGTAGATTTTCTCTCTGATTATTTGTATGATTTAAACAACACAAAGGGATGATTGTTTTAAAAAGTACAAATATTTTTGAGAAGTGTCTTTTGGCGCCCTGTAGCTTTGAAACTGTATTAAATAATGTATTAAATCTCCTTATTTGGAGCCAAATAATATGTGGCAGAAGTGTAACAGAAACCCTACAATGAAAACAGTTTTTTATTTTTTTTTTAAATTTAAAAAAATTCTAAAAAGGAACGTTTTGTTTTCGATTATTGCTGAATAAAACAGCCTTTTCTTTGCAGAGTGTAATATTGGAGGACAGTGACAAAAGTGATGCAATCAGGCAAAAAAAGGGAGTAGAAAGGCATTACACATTTGATGTAGTTTTTAACGAGACATCCTTTCAAGAAGAAGTATATGATGTTACCACCAGAAGTTTGGTCAAGGACGTGTTAAATGGGTAGGTAGAAATTATTTTAATAATAAAACAGGTGTGTGGAAGAAATTTTTGGATAAATGACTAATAGAAGCTTTATCAAATTTCAAAAGTGCATTATTGAAAATCTAACGTTTTGATTCATAGAAGTTTCAAAACCAATAGTTTTCTTACATAATTTTGTAAAATTGTTATTTTTTATTATATTTCCAATAACAGGTACAATGGAACGGTATTTGCTTATGGAGCGACCGGTGCTGGTAAAACCCATACAATGGTTGGTGATAGGCATCATCCTGGGATTATGATTAGAGCATTAAATGATATATTTGAAGCTGTGAAGGACAAAGAAGACGAATACTCAGTAAGTATAAAAACCGACAGATATTTCCTAGTAATTTGCAATTAATTTGAGTTCCAATTAGCAGCGAATTTGAAGACATCAATTTTACACTAAAAACTACTGTTTGCTCAGGCTAACGATTTTCGGTGTACATACGATTAGCTAGCGCTTCGACTGTCTAATATATTTAAATTCCGCTCACTCGTACTAACAAATTGAAGCACGCAATAATACACGAAACCATCCAATATCCAGCAAAATAATTAATCGAGCTATTAATCAAAGTAATGAGTCTGATAGTTTTAACTTTTGTCTAGTGAAGTAGTGGTTTTTGGTGTTTTCTTTGGATATTTACATCGCGCAACCTTTATTTCATATGTTTTTGACTATAGTTCTAATTCTGATTGGAAGGTAGACGAAAATATTTTGAATGTAGTGATGATGTGATGAATAATAGAATGAATGTTGAAAAATTTATTCACAAGTTTCATATACCTACTATGAAAATATAATTGAACAGCAAAAGCAGGTAACCTTACAACCATTTGTAAGAAAAGGCGTATCGATTATTTCAAATTGATATAATGAGGGAATCATTAATTTTCATGTCAGTTTTATAATGGAGATCTAACCCGGTATTATGTACACTAAGTGAAAGGGTTTGCTGGAAATTTATATCACGGTTAAGAATATATCGACAAACGATATTTCAAATTCTGAAAATAGTCCTTTTTCTAACGAAGGAAAATAATTAATAAGTCTAGGCATATTGTAAGAGGGCAAAAAACTTGTTTATACTCCAGCTTAAAACTGTTACTTTCGCTGATATTTAAGTGAAGCTATTGATTAACAACTTGAAATTGCTTTTAAAATTACTTAATCTGAATGTAAATAACAAAATGTATATACAATCAAAAGCAAAAATCCTGTTTAACTTAAAACCATGTTGGTGAAGTTAGTTGAGTTAAAAATATATACATTTACAAACTGCGCATTTAGTAAGGAATTTCTGTTGTTAGTTATAATGTTATTTTCTGTGTACGGTAATTTGACTAAATATTTTTCGGTGGTCCTATTTTAGGTCACCATGTCTTATTTGGAATTGTATAATGAAAATATTCGAGATCTGCTGAATCCCTCCTCAGGCTACCTTGAGCTAAGGGAAGATTCGAGAGGAAGGAGCATACAAGTATCAGGTTTAACGGAAATATCGACCACAAGTACAGACGAGGCAAGTAGAGCATAAATAAATAATCCAAAAATAACATAGAGTAGTAAACAATATAACCCAAATTAGTTACCGTGGGTAATCAAGGTTTTAGCTTGGCTTGCAAGTTGGTCTGAAATATTTGCGAAATTAATGATATAAGTCTTGTATGCATATTCATAAATATGTTCAAAATTTGATTATAAAATTATACACTCTAAGGTACATTTAATTAAACAGGTAAATGCTTAAAACATTTGCGTATGACCTTAACTAGTAAACATGCAAAACGGCATATACATGTGGTTGAACAGTTAAAATCATTGGTTATTAAATGTACTAATCTCGCAAAAATAAATCAATCAAGCTTAATGTAGCTTGCACGATATTCAAATTAAATTGGCATGGCATAATGAAATTTCCTGACAAATTGCTTTCGAATGCAAAAATGTAAAAATTTTAGTTCTTTTTGCATGAAAAGTTAAGTGCAACCGGAATGTAAAAATCTATATATGTAAGATGTGTAAGATGCACACACAAAAACTAGAGTCTTTTTGTTGCAATTGAAGATATAAAAGATATAAACTTGGAAAAGTTAGGAGAATTGTGTGCTAAACTCATACCGGCTCATATGTGCTTACCTTCGTGAAAACTGGGTGACGGATCTATAGGTAGATCCAGCGGGTAATTTAGTGGTAATTTTAGGTATTTTCCAAATTTTTATTTTTATTTTTTTGTTTATATAGAAAACTTAACCATTTTTATTACTTTCACTGGGAACAGTTCCAGATAATGCAGATTATACATAGTGATAATAAGGAAAATGTGAAAGTTTTTGATTTTCTGAAAGTTTTCTGCTTCTGCTTAACAGTAAGACATCTGCAAGTACATGGCAAAAACTACTTAATCAAGCTGCTTTCGAAAATAAAAAATCACAAAGGCTTCTATAACAATTTTTTAAGTTCTATTGCATTATTAGCAAACGATACACAAAAATGGTTATGATGAATTAGTCAGTTCTACGATGAAAATTGGACACATCTTCAAAACATATCTGAAAGTGTATTGTGTTGCCAATTTTTCGAGATTCCCCGGAAAACGGTACATACTAATTGTCAAACATTCAGATTTTTATCAAAATTTCTCAAACCTTTCTCATTTAATCCATGTGCAAATTCAACAACAATGACTGTAATTGAATTAGAAGAATGGAACAAAATGTATAAACACATATAATCAAATGTTTAGTTAAACTACTATTATATAGACAAAATAGACAATTTTTTCAAGATTTTGTTTGATCCAGGCAAATATTAACATTCTATCGGTTATAACGTTGAGAAATGTATGTTTATCTGCGATAGACCTGCTGTGTCATAAATTATTCGCTTTTACTTTTTCTACTAAATTATTAACGGCACGAACCTTGATATGTGTCGAATTTCAATTAGAAAAATGCCTCCAATTGACCTTAAGCTGGTCTTGAATATGTCGATTCCAGCCCATAAATTACAGAAGTAATTCCTCTGGCTTCTAATTATTATAACAGAGTGATTGTGCATCACGCGATGTCCAAGAAAATCCATCAAGTGGATAGTTAATTAAATTATCCCTTAACCTTAACCATGAGCCGTTTTCCTTCATTTGTGAACCTTGGCAGTTAGTGGCTCCCTTTCGCTTTAGGTATAGGTTTGTCCTATTTATGTATGTTTTTATTGATTATTAATTCAGTTAGGCATTAGCTTGACTGTAGGTTCTACGGTTTTATCCCAATAGATTATTGCCAATAAAATTGTTCTTGGTAGAAATAAATATTTGTGTAATATTCAAATTTGTTAATTAGTTTACTTATAAAGAAATATTCTATAAAAACGTTAAATTTATTTTCAGCAGCAGTCGCCAAAAGGGGCAGTACCTACACTGGTTATTAGCAATTATGAAATACATATTTATAAAATAACAGCTTATTTCCAATAAAACTTCACATTTCTAAATTTAGTTGAATTAGCTATTTATAGACTGTCGATATCTGGTAAAAAATTTAAATAAAATAATTAATGAGAAATTTATAGAAATGTTATAATGCATGTCTTACGTGCCAAAGTCAATTAACAACTTCCTTGCAGTAAAAGGTTAACTAGTTAAATCCCTTATATATTCATTAAAGCAATGGTATTATTCAGTATGTTTCATTCAGTAATATTTCTTAAAGAAAGTTATCGTCGAAGAAATGGCGCACGAGCCCTTTATAACACCTCGAAAGAATCTAAAAATAAACCCTAATTTTCTGGTCAGACTAATCTATTTACGTTTTCAAATTATATGCGAAGGTTTTTGGAATATGAAATTTTTCGATTTTTTTATACCACAATTTGCTGATTTAATGCTTAAAAGATGAGAGCTTGCTACTTGATTCAGAATTGGTTTTTATCTGTATGCAGCGTTAATTAAACATTGTTATCTTTGACACATTTTATTATTTTGTAGAAAATTAGATTATACATTTTGTATAATTACTTTAAAGTCTAAAATGTCTAACTATTCTGAAGTTTTCCTAAAAATGGTTCTGCTTCAGAAGCATGGAAGGTTTCTTTTTGTGTATAAAGTTAAAAAAAATACAAAAAATTGTTAAATTTGGAAAAACAACGTGAAATAAGAAGACTAGGACCATTTGTAGTCTCTTAAGGCGCTGTCCGCTACAAAATGAAAATTTCAGCTTCATAATTAATATCTTTGCTCCAATGATAATCAAGCTTGTGCTGCAACAGAACAGCCTTATTGTATATGTATATCAAAACAGTCTGCTGTAGAAGCTTTGACTGTTGAAAAACTCAGCAAAAAGAGTTAAAAATTGTAAATCTGTGCAATCTCTATTGAGAATACAACAATTGTTTAATTTACAATGTAATTAATAACAGAAAAACACTAATACCTTACACGACAATGAAAAGTGTATTTAATGGGAGAACGACATTGATTTAACATTAAGGCTGTAAAAGTTCATATAAAAACCTTCTGGTTAATCAATCAAATAAACATATTTGTAAGAACCGATTAGGGATCCCAAAACTTCATCGTCGTTCCGCGTCGAATAAATATGACTTGCAACAATATCTTAAAATACAAGTCAACAATATGGAAACAGGGACAAAATAAGTAATAATAACTTACCGAAAGCTGCATGGTGCCACCTGAAAAGAAAGACGAAAATTTGTTTAATACAGCCGGAAATCTGTTCAAAGCCAGGTTATGGGAAATCAAAAAGCTCAGAATATGAAATGTGAATAATTACTAAAACTTCAGTTGCTTTTATAAAAACTAAAATAAGTTCAACCTAAGAAGTTTATGGATTAGAGAACATTCTTACCAGTTTTCTGGGAGCTGGCGCCCTCCTCCATTTTTGCCCATTATCCTCAAAAAGACACTACAGCTAAATACACAATGAAGATGCATTCCGAATTGAAAAATTTAATTCTGCACTTAGCAAGCAGAATGATTTACGCACTAGCATTAGTTTTTCTTGTCCAATACCGGTAATAAACTGAATATTCAGACAGCTTTTCACAAAAACTTATGCGATATCGAAATTGCTGCTGCATTTCGAAGGCACCGAACTACAAAACCAACATGATGATATCAGAGATTAGTAAACTAATTCTGAATTAAGCTAATTCTAAACTAAGATTCAGCTAATCTCTGATGATATAATCATTTGATCGCTCGCCCTTTGGATGAGTCATTGCTTAACTTTGCAGTTCTATTTCAGTTTTTTATTTTTTGAGTATTTTGTCGTCAATGCCAGTTCACACGGCTATATTTGCAAAGATAAAAGATAAACATATCCCATTATCGCACGCATTAGACGTTTCTAAATTAAATGCTGTATATGGAATCAGTTTTTGCTCGATTTTTATTAAATTTTCAGTCTTGGCTGGCTGATGTACTGTGCAAATGCTGGCTAAATTTTAGACTCCCATTCAGGTCATGTTGTTATTTATGAATGCTTCTTTATGAGCTTCGGAATACGTAACATGATTATCATAAGATTTTTCCGATTAGTCTTTTACTCCATTTTTCCGAAAGTTTTCACTTTTCAAGTTTGATTTGTTGGCTAAAGTCTATATAAATGGCAGATCCAAATGCAAGTCGTGATTTGTTACTGCTTTCTTTTACTTTCAGCAGTATAGCGATGAAATACTTAACTTTATTTTGACACGCGCTCACCTATTACTCTTTTACTACATTTTATTTCGTATATTTTTTCCTGACTGTACTTTAACTACATTTTATAAAACTTGGACTTTTATTGCTTGCTGTGGAGTTAAAAGAATGCCTAAATGGCAGATCCACATACAGTCCAGGTCATGATTTGTGAATGTTTATCTTTGTTCGCCCCAATAGCAGCCCCGTAATATTTTACTTTTTTTGGATTCTTATGAAATTCCGAGTTTCTTCAGCTTGATATTTTGTCAAAAGGCTGGCTGAATGGCAGACCCACATTCAAGCCATGCCATTATTTATTAATGCTTCTTTGATCGCATCATCAAGAGCAATGGAATACTTACTTGAGTTTGACAACATTTCTTCTCATTCATTAGTCTTTCTTTCGATTTCCATGAAAATTTCAACTTTTGTTGTTGGATATGTTGGGTAAAATTTACTTAAATAGCGGATCCAGATTCAAGCCGTGTCATCATTTGTGATTGATTTCCTTTGCTCGCAGCATTAAAGCGACCACATGATGAACTGGATTTTGTCACGCGCGCTTCTATGAGTTTCTTACTTTTCTTTAAATAAAACTTTGAACTTTTATAGCTCAATAGGATGTTGTTGAAAGGATGCCTAAATGGCAGATTCACATTCAAGCCATGCAATCCTTTGTGAATGATTTCCTTTGATCGCATCATTAAAGCGGCAAAATACTTAACTTGATTTTCGCACGCTCTAACTATGACTGGCTTTTTAAATTTTTATAAAATTTTGCGACAACAAACGCATTTTTACAACTTGATATGTGGTGAAAGACCTAAATGGCACAGATTCACTTTCATGCGAAGTCAACACTTGTGAATCTTTCACTTTGCTCGCATAGTTAACAGCGCATTAATTTTTGTCTATAAATAAGTATTTATTATTTAATTTGCAGCCTCTTTGAAAGAGACTTACTTAACAGGTTTTATATTTTTTTAAAAATATTAATACAAAGCGTTACAACATTTTTATTCTGTACGGTTGTTTCATCTAAGATTATCAACTTGTTTACTGTGCATACTTCCGGTATAACCGCAAGTTATAGTAGTAGTAAACATCTTTATTTCTAAAAAAGGCTATCGACCTCTCGGTCTTTCTGCCCCCGCAAGTTATATCAAGTGCAGATTGATTGATTTAGCTATGCCGGCAATTTTCAACATTTTCCTGATTGTAGTCTGCCATCTATCGAAAGGGTTTCCGGTGGGGCACCTGTACATATACTTTAATTTTCAAAAGTGTTTTGGTCTGTTAATTCGTTGGACTTTGGGGCTTTTAGGGCCAATTAATCTGGTCCTTAGGCTAAAAAGTTTGGTGATTTCGGTTTTAGAGTTCTTAGATAGGATTTTCCTATTTTATCCAATTTGCTGCATTTTCTAGAAACATTGCCGCCTTTTACAGGAAACACAAATTGGACGGGCATAATATAATGCTTTGTGATGGATTTGCTTCTTTGATGATGATTGATAATTTTTCTAAATCTGGGCGAAGTAAACCAAAGTTTAATTAAGAAAACACAATTATTATTTAAAAAGATTATTATTTAAAACGGGACCTATTTAAAACTCACCTTCAAACTGATTAAAAAGCATTTAAATAAATTATTGTTAGGTCATGCGGACTTGAAACACTGAATGATTAATCTAGTTACTTTTTGGTTAATGATACTACTATCGATCTTTGCACCTTGTACGGTCAGCAAGTTAAAAATTGAAAAATTTCCCCTGCCGAATGTTGATAATTACCCTTGACGCCTACACTAATATTTAAGCGAGTTTGAGTTGGAAACACCAAACGCTTTTGCAGAACTTGAATTTTTCTTGAAATCTTTAAAGCAGGTACTTTATTACCTCAATTTTTTGTTGCGAAAAGTAAATTATTAGGACATCGTTGGGACAAAGATTTTACGAAAATAAACTTGTTTAAATAATAATCTCATATTTTTCATAACTTTCCAAGGGGTTGGGTTCGGTTCTATCGAGGCTACTAATTAACGTCCAGAAAAACACTGCTCGTACATTATTCACGAGGGTAACACAACATTTATATAGCTCTTATTGATTGTGACAACTAATAATTATCTAATCAAAACAATTTGATATATCATTTGAATACCATATTTTTGTATGTGAGCTCTATTATTATATGTGATTTATTTAAAAAGGTAATATACAAACTGATGTTCCGAATAGAAAGTCGATTTATTAGCATTTTTCCTTGACATTTCGTTTGCATCTGTGGTATACAGACAGATATAGTCTCAAAAGGGATGCAAAGGTGAAGTGAAGAACTCTGAGTGTAATTTGCGCGGTTCCACAAGAAATTTGAATTGACATTTTAAATAGCAAATATTTTAGATTTACATAGTTTTTTTACTTTAGGTAATGCAACTTTTGCAAAAAGGCAACAAAGCACGGACTGTGGAACCAACAGCTATGAACCAAACGTCTTCTAGAAGCCATGCGCTGCTCAGTGTGACTGTTAGGTACGAATAAATGCTAAAAAAAATGTTTATCGTGAAAAAATGCTTTGAAAAACCAAAATTTTAAGGCATTTAGAATAATGTTCAATTATTGATAGGCATACTGTACCGGTAAATAAGAGAGATCACTTGAGAATGAGAATCAAGCAAGGGCGGCTTTTTATGATCGATTTGGCTGGATCGGAAAGAGCGAACAAGACCAAGAACAGAGGGAAACGGCTTCAGGAAGGTGCTCATATTAACAGGTAATTTGAAAATAAGTGAAAGTTGTAGAAAAATAATTGGATCTTTAAAAAAAAATTACGACCTTATTTTTTAAAACGTTAAATATTTATAGTCATCATTGATAATCATCGTATTAAATATATCGCATAAATCGCCAGTTACGGCTATTTCAGGAACAAAGCGCGTGTCTAGGTTTTAAGTATGTTCAGAATTGATTAGACTTCCAAGCTAAAAAAGTACAAGTTATTCATAAATTGATTCAGTCGAGTTTACTTTGGGAATATAAATAAATAACTATTGAAAAAATATGGATGTAGGTCTCTTCTAATTGTTTCCATCTTTCTCAAGTCTCATACACTGTTTGCCTGCCACTGCTCTTATGTCGTCCGCCCATCTTTTTTTATGTCTTCCCTTGCTCCTGTTGTCTCTTTTGGCCTCCATTCCAGTATTCTACGTGTCCATCGGTTTTCCTCGTATTATGCTACCTCCTCGACGGTGTCCCTGACTTTTGTTTTACGTCTAATCTCGGTGTTCCATTGCCCTTTGGGTTGTCTCTAATTTTTAGCAGACTTTTTGGCGAGGGACATGGTCTCTACTCCGTAGGTGCACATCGGAAATATGCAAGTGTCTTTTTAGGTTTTTGGGAATAGAATTATTTTTCAGTATATATGTAAGTTTACCGAAAGCTGCCCATGCTAGTTGTGTCATTTTTTTTATTTCAGCATCCTGGTTTGGTTTCCCTAATCTGATGTTATAGCCCAAGTACCTACACATACTATTCGACGTCCTCTATAATATGGTTCTGTATTGTTTGTTTGTTCATGGCTCATTATTTTTGTTTCGTTATAGTCCATTTTAAGACCTACAGTAGCGAATACGTCATTTAGTTGTTGTAGCATTTCGTTTAATTCTTGCAGATTATTTGCTATTAATATTTTGTTATCCGCAAATCTGAGATTATTGAAGTATACTTCGTCGATGTTTACACCTTTGGTGTCTCATTTTAATTTCTTAAAAAGTCTTCCAGGACAAGGGTGAATAGTTTGGGCAAGGTAGTGTCTCCTTGCCTCACTCCGGTTTTTCCGTCCAGTTTTATTTGTATGCTTGCATTTTCGTATGTTCTTTATGATGTTCGTATATATTGAATCAATTCTTGCGTTTTCTAATGATTCTAACACTGCCCATATTTCGACGGAGTTGGATTATTCGGCAATATACGTGAATAACTATTATTAGAAATATTAATAATGATAGTCAAAAGTAATAATGATTAGCTTGCCATGTTTGGATTTTTTCAAATCTATTGCAACTCACTAATACGCGATACTTTTGCAAAGCATATTAACTTAAAGGTACTATATTTTTAACATTATTTTGGATAATCATGTGCCATGTGACAACAAAATGTCTATATCTCAATAAATCGACCACAATACTGAACGCCGACGAATTTACTTACCAATCATCGGTTCGATTCTCATAAAATAATTGTAAGAAAATACGTTTACTAATAGTTGCCTACCCTTTTAAGGGAATTAAGGAAGATCGTATTTAACGAAATGAATGAACCTTAACCATTTAATATTTTATTTTTAGAAATATTTTGAGACAATAAAACTTTAGGTACAGACATTATTGAAACAGTTAAATGTATATAATCCTTGCAAACATTGTTTTCCTTAATTACCGTTTCAAAATTTACTACTTTTAATTTTTTAATGATTTGTTAATTTTGAGTTTTGGAATGTCAATCACTTTATTTGGATTACACTGCTACTATTTTATAAATCGCCTTGAATACTAAATGCAATGTATCAAATTATCAAAATCTTTTAGCTTGATTATTGAATTTTAATTCGGAAATATTACTTTGCGCCATTGCCGGATTAATGGTTCAATAAATAATAGCTTTTCCGAACATGCGCTATGTTAATAATAAATTGCCATAGATTGAGAATACAGATTGGATATTTCAGTGTTTTGTTTTAACGCCAAACTAAACGTTGATGAACAATCGGACATAGTTCAAATGCAGATAAGTTCAACTATAGTTGCATTTAACTGTTTCACACCTAAAGGTATGTTGAAGTAAATGTGTTTATTTTCCTATTAACTTTTCATGCATTACCCAGAGAAAAATAAACCTGCTTTGCACTATTTCGTCTGGTACTGTGAAAAACCATAAAATATCTTTAGAGCCTCCGCTCACATCAATTGGAGCAATAATATCACAACCTCCTTCACACAAATTGATTGTTTTCTTACATTTGTTCACTATTTTCTTTAGATCATTGCTGGCTTTGGGTAATTGCATAAATGCTCTAGCTGGGGGTGCGAGATACGTAAACTATAGAGATTCCAAACTCACAAGATTACTTAAGGACGCTCTTAGTGGAAATTGTAAAACCGTGATGATTGCTCACGTGAGTCCATCAGCTAATCAAAGGGATGAATCTAGAAATACGCTGATATATGCCGACAGGTAAGAAAATAAGTGCAATTTTAAATTTGTAATTTTTTTTCAAATCTTGCTTTGATCAGTTAAGTTGTTGGTATTGGTCATCAAAGTTACTACTCAATAGAAGATCACAGCGATGGAAAAAGTCATATAGCATAATTCTACAATAATTTTCAACTGTTCTTCTAGGGCTAATAATATTTCTACAAAAGTGGAACGAAATGTCTTCGATGTATCCTACCAGGTCACGCAGTATCAGACAGTGGTCAATGAATTAAGAGCTGAAATTTCAAGGTATTTTCCATTTTTATCAAGTTGTTAAAAAAAACTCATTGTATTTTTGAAGGTTGCAAAGTAAAATGAAAGAAGAGCGTCCACGATCATCAGATATAAGCAAAATGAACGCAGAAGAGAAGAGTGAGGAAGTCAGAAATCTTAGAGAGCAAATAGTTGAAACATTTAAAACGCAAATGAAACTAAGACGAAAGCTGATGGAAATTGATGCTCATTTATTGGGTGAGTATATAAATATATTATTTGAAAAGACTGTAATCAAATTTTATTAATTATTTTATTGATCTTATTTTGCATTCTCTCTGATATTTTACGTAATTATTCTCTTAACGGTCACTAACTCTTTGAGTTGAATGTCAAGATGTAATTTCAGGCCTTGGAATGGAAGCTGAAAGGCAGCATTTAATAATATCCCACTGGGAATCGAGAAACAATAAACTGTACAAAAATGGGGTGAACGCGAGTAGAGCCAGAACTCAACAAAGCATAAGGTAGGAAAGATATAACGACTGGAAATAAAGTGCTTGTATTTTGTGTGGGAAATAAATTTCAAATTGTTGAATTAAGTATTTTTCGTTTCAAACACTATCTTTTTCTTAGTTGTACATTTAGTTACTTCTTTCATAATATGCACTTAACTTTTAATGAAATAACTCGGTTTGAGAGAAAACGGCATTTTGATTGTAGAAGAAGAAAATTAGCAACTGCCGACGGTTTTAGATCTGCAGGCAATGAAGAAGATATAGATTCAGATGTAGATGGAGAAGAAGCAGATAGTGAAACGGCAGGTAACTTGAAACTATATTTAGTTAGGACCGTTTTTAGAAAAAGTACAAATGTAAATTTTTTTTGGATTACTTTTCATATTAAATCGCTTAAAGTATAGAGAATAGTATGGTTTCCAAATAGGCAATTTAAGAATAATTTACAGTTCAACAAGCATGGGGTGAGCTGGCAGATATCGAGAGAGAGCAGGATAGGTGGACGGAGTTAAGGGGGCATATTGAGCTGAAGCTGGAAGCATGTAGGCAAAGAGGCGTTATGTTGGAAGACGTAAGTTAATTAATATAATAAACTGAAAATATTCCAGTATATTTTACTAGTATCTTAAATATAACCACTGTCATCTTCTAGAAATTGCCTTCGTTGCTCTCATCAGACGATGAACGTGAAATATTAGCTCTAATATGTAGAGTTCACGAACTGGAAGCAGACAAAATGGCCCTACAATCGGAGAGGTTGGTAAGACAGCATGAATTGAAACGACGAGACTTGTTAATAATTAGGTATGACCGACAAAGACAATTGTGTGAAGAAATTATTACTCGACAACGGCAACTGATCGAAGGTACCACAAACATGGTTTCAAAAATAATTCTGAATAATTTTCTAAATTTTGGTTTTTTACAGAGGCAAAAGTAAAACTGCCAACTGACCTACAAGAACTATATCAGATGTATCAGCAAGAAATTCATGCGGCCACTTATACCGACTTTAACCCTCCTTCCACAGCTGGCGGTTGTTCAATAGATAAACTACCACCCATAAGTAAAATGTAAGCGTCAAATAGTTAATTGCCTTCACATGCACAATAGCATATTTGGTGTGTATTCTAAATTTTGGCAAAAACTTATAGTTACAGCGATCCAATGTTTAGACCAACTTTAACATCCGATCCAAGTGTCTCTCCTCCTTCTTCATCAGAGAGCGGAGGAGACGAGAACATACCTAAGGATTCCAGCATAGACAGAGTGATGGGACATGTGGTTACTAGACCGGGAGCTACGACGCGATTGCCCCCTTTACCTCCAAGTCCTCCAATTCGGTTGAGCAGTATCTCAAAAGATTCGGCACAGTAAGAAATATTAATATATATTTTTACTTAAGAGGAAGATTGAAAAATAATACAAATTTTCAATGTTCCGAAAGATGCTTGAATAGTTTGAGTAATTAAAAATTAAATTAAAAAAAATCTTCTGAAAGGGAAACTTGAAAATTTTAATTTTTTTGCAGTTACTGATTGATGAGCCGAATTAACTTAAAAAAAAAAGGTGTTAAAGTCGTGGTTTGCACTTTAAGGCAATAGAACTAACTATGCATTGAGTCCGCTGTTTAATTAGTGGTGAAATTTCAAACTTAAGCACAATAAGCTAAAAAAATGCTTTTTTATTCACAGAATAACATACTTAACAAATTCATTCCAATATATTCCTGGGTTTCAGTCAATTTTACTGTTTATTATTTAAAATGTTACAAAAACGTTTCGGTGTCTTTCTCCACCATCATCAGTTTGTCTAAAATATACATTTACAATCATCATCAATTAAATAAAAAACTCTAACCAAACTTCACACACCAAAATACAATTACACACATATTAAAAAATATATTAAGAACATTGGCTTTCAGGTGATGAGTCAGGACAAACATATCCGGGAAAAGACTAGAATCTATTGTCTAGAGATTCAAACTTCAACCTCAACTTACGTGTATAGTTCCCAACATGGCAAAGTTTAGTCTTTTCCCGGATATGTTTGTCCTGACTCATCACCTGAAAGCCAATGTTCTTAATATACTTTTTAATATGTGTGTAATTGTATTTTCGTGTGTGAAGTTTGGTTAGAGTTTTTTATTTAATTGATGATGATTGTAAATGTATATTTTAGACAAACTGATGATGGTGGAGAAAGACACCGAAACGTTTTTGTAACATTTTAAATAATAAACAGTAAAATTGACTGAAACCCAGGAATATATTGGAATGAATTAAAGTACAGTCAGGAAAATATGCGAAACGAATACTTAACAAACAACAAATTTGATGAACGATTAGTATAAATCTGATGATTCAAAATTGTATTTCTAAAACTTTCCTCTGAATATGTTTTCCCTATGCAGTGCGCTTAAGTTCATTTTAGTAACTGGCGTTTTTTTCACATTATACATAACTCCTTTTTTCTTAAAATTTTCGTAATCAAAGCAAAGGTTTTTCATGATTGTATTTATCTGTTTACTAGTAATACATTATTTATTGCTCATTTCAGTATCATGAGAAGAGCTATTAGCGAAGACAGGATAGCAAACACTCCTGGGCCTTCATCGAAAGATTAATTCAATTAATTAAGTCATTTGTAAGTACACCAGCAATTATTTATATTTTTAAGTAAATTGATATTTATTAGTAAATTTGTAATTGAATATAAAAATTAAAACAGTACCTTGTTAAATATATTAATTTTATCAATCGGCGCCATTTAATAAAACCATTATTTAAAACCAAATGTGTTTTCAAATTTTCTTTAAATTTAATTCTGCTAAAATCTTGGGTTTCGCACTTCAAATAATTTTGAAAATTCTAAAGTTATCCATATATAAATTAAAGCATTTGTTGGTTTTCGAAAAGCAAGAGACAATAGAATAATAATTTATATTGTGATGTTCCAAATTAAAACATAGTCATAAGACTATCACCTTTATAGGTGACTCAAAACGGCTAAATAAACTATTGGAAACTCTAATCAGTTATAAATATTACGCTTAATAATTGTACCAGCAACGACTACAAGAATTTTATTGCTGTTTGAAATTTGTTCTTTATTTTCAAAATAGAAAATAATTATATTTGAGAGTTTTAACCACGTGGTTTTCCAAAAGGATAATAATTACTCGCAATATTTCTTTAATTTGTCTTGTTGAATGTCTAAAATAACGGTGATCGGAAAACCAATTCATTTTGCAAGCCGAAATCACCGATTATTGATGGACAGAGGCTAGAAAAGTTGATTCAAGTTCATATTGTAAAATAATTTATTTATACAAAAAATTTGGAAAATTTACGCATATAGTTTCAATTCTAAAACATTTTTTAGAATCAATAAAGCAATACAATTCGCCAAATTTGATTTCGCAACTTTAGAGTTGAGACAATCACGCATTGGAATATTTTATTTTGTAACTAAAATCACAGAAATATTAAACACAATAATAAACAATTAGTTAGTTCAACAGCAATACATTAATTGAGGCAGATTCTTCGAAATTTTTGTTTTTGAGTTCCGCAATCTTGAGGAATTTATTTGTCATATCGTTAAACATATTGTACCTACTAATACCGGAATTCTCCTATGGCTATAAAATTACTACAAAGATTTTTCGACTGCTGTTAGAAAGCGGTTATCAACTGTTTTTAAAAAGAAGTAACAGAAACGTGATTATCCAAAGTGAACATAACTCCAGTAGAACAAATTGTAGATTACAAACATTGCCGGAAAGACAATTCTAGCTTTTCGGTCGATCCAGATAGCAACTTCTTGCGGAGTCATTTCCGCCCAAGTCTGTTGCGCTGTAGTAAGATTTGCTGCTCCTGAACCATTATTGTCTCCATTAACCGGAGTGTTAATAGTAGGGACATTTAAAGAATTTGTAGAACCCTACAAATCAAATAGGAAAAGTGACATCTTCATAGGGCAAGCAATATTAATGATTCATTTCGAAGTTACATCCATAATGTTGTGAATGCAAGTCAAATAGGAGTTTTATAACAATTCGTTCAATGAATATATTCTAGGAACATTTTATTTCACTCAGAAAAAAACATTAGTCAGCATATGATGCTCGGATTGTAATGCATAATCAGTTATTTAATTTATACAGGTTAATTCATGTGATGTACAGTTTTTTGAGTGAAATGTATGACAATATCGTCATTCAACTAAACTGTTTTAAGTGACCTAGAAGCCACTTAATACCGAAATATTAGCAAATACTTTATTTTCAAATTAGAAAACAGCACTTTGATGATAGGCGATGAAAGAAATTTCGCACATTAACATTACCTACGTCTAGATAGCTGTCATCATATCAAAGTCCATAAAAGTATCAGATGAAAGCAGGAGATATTTGCAAAAATAAATAAATACAGATCATTCTAGAGATGCGGAATCCGAATGGTTTTCAAACTAATTTATTAACGTATTAATTTAACTTTAGTTTTAATTAACTAGTTACATTAATCAAGTAAGAAAATTTTGGCACGTCTAAAAAAATTTTTTCACATGTAAAACACTTATGTACTGTTTACTTTCTTGTCTGTTCTTATTAATTTGTTATTTATTTGTCTATTAATATTATTAAAGTTAAGTTGATTAGTAGCTTACCGTTCCATAACGAAAACCGTTTAGTTCTCGCAGATATTATTTTTTTTATTTTTTTATCATGGCAAAAAGAAATTCAAAATCAAAGAATTACAGATTTTTTGACCATTAATTAAGAAATTTGTAAAATTCAACACTAGGTTTAATAAGAGCACCGTAACTTACATGCTCAGCCAGATAAGTGTCTGCCTGCTTGGAATCCAGGCTGGAAAATGACGCGGATTTCCTTAAATCCTGTCTAGCCATTCTGGGAGAAATAGCTCCTTTAATAATGTATTTGCTGCTGTGCTTGACAAGCTCCACTTTCTTTCTAAAATGGTATTGAGAATCTAAATACATTTCTCAGGTCGAACGTGTTTCGAAGAAAACGTTTGAAAAGTCTGAAAATATATTTTGGGCTATTTTTTCCGAGCTCTACACAAAATCATTTTGATCGAAATTCAGTGAGAAATTTGACTTTGGAATCGAATTTAACTTGCATATTGGAATAAAAATTGAACTGCTAAATTTGAAAGCAATTGGGACAGCGCGAGTTTAATTATGTTTGAGCTCATTCAGTTGGGTTCCCATCCACGAAACGAAAATACATACTTTCGCCTCCAAATTACGTTAACAAATGCAAATTCCGCCAATGAACAAAATATAAATGCAGCACCACCAAAGAACCATATTTCACTGGCTTTCACATAAGGCACTTTGGGAAGGTTCTTCATCAGGTTTCCGTTCAGAGTGATAAATGACAGCATTGTGGACGTTCCTAAAAATTTGCATTTTTAAAGTGGAACTCTTAGAGCAAGAGGAAGTTATACCCAAAACTGTCCGAGGAGGAGCAGCATCAGCTTGTATCCAAAACGAAACCCAGGACATGGCTATTAAAAATATCGATGGTAGGAAGTATTCTAGTATATAATAGCCAGACTCTCTTTTTAATTGGAAAGTGAAAATCAAAGAACTGTGAGGTTCCTCTGCAATAAGTAATGACGCCATGTATTATGATTGGAAAAACATAAAACAACGTGAAATAGCTTACTCCATTCTCTACTAGCAGAGTTGCTGATGGACAGTTTAGCATGTTCAACGGACATACCATCTAGGGAAAACTCTGTCAGTTGCAAATCATCTGACACAATATAAGGGTCATTTTTAGACCACTGGAGTTGGAGACTAGTTTCATTGTAAACCCCTAGAAGAACGCAGTGTTAACTACCGTGTTAAACTTGGGTTCCATGAAGTAATTTATTAAGAAAAGTAATGTCAACGCAGGTCAAAAAGTACTTCGTTTCGGAGAAACGATTTATTGAAAATTTAACATTGAAAATGGCTTTTCTTCAGTAGATCCTAAACATGTGACCTTTATAAAGCTTTATGTGTACAAATACTTACAGCTCGACCAAATTAGCTGACAAACTTGCTGATCAAACGGAAATTTCCTGAGATTCATTGAGCAATAAAAAGTGGCAGTCATTCTATACGAATATGATACATGACCCACTGGGGTTATTTGAATAAAAACGTCTTTCCTACAATAGATAAATACAAAATTTAAATTTATAGAGAGATGGTGAATTTTAGTTTAATGGATCATTTACATTCCGTTGGTCTTCTTAAAAATGATTATTCGTATATGTAAGTACTATGCGTATACATATTCTACTATCATAGTAGTGGAATAACTAAACATTTTCAAACCTCTCACCTGTCCAAGCCCATCAAATACGAAGTCTTCTCGTTTGTAATAAAAAGATGCGGAACCCATATCTTCGCCTTCAAAGCTTCTTGACCCACCACAATGCCTCTATTTGGCGATAGTTTTTCAAAGTTCAGTCGATCATCTCTAAAGTGCATTTGAACTAACATGTGAGTTTTAAATTGCTGTAAAATGTAAAAAGTAAGGCTTTTGTTTTATGCGTGATGTTTTCAGACGAACTGTATTGCCGATATTCTCAATGTGTTTGACGTCAATTTGGAAAACCACCTGAAGGGGTAGACTGCTAGGTGGCCTAGAAAGGTGGTCATACCGACAACTGTGGGTTAATTGCGAAATGAAATCCTCCTGTGTCAAATCGTCCAAATGGGGCTCGAACGGGGGGCATGTAGATGATATGTTTTCATATATCCTGGAGCAGTAAAACAACACAAAGTATATGAATCAAGAACATATTAGATGAATTAAATGAATGCTTCCGTTTCACAAAAACAGGTTTTCAACATCAATTAAATGAAACAACACAATACCTCTCAAATATTGCTTCACTTGTTCCGATCGTAATCCACCCTCCACACAAAACCACCAAAGTGAACTTAATATTCCACATCGGGAAAATTATTGATGATGACCAACCTATATGGTAAGTATCTGAAAACTTCAGCACATTGCTAGTGAGTATTCCGCCTTACTGAAATCACTAGGGACGTATCAAGATCAAGCAAAGATGTGCTTAGACTGTGCAAATACATGTTTTATTCACTTCTGTTGTGTTTACACTCTGTTTTATTGTTGGTAGTAAAGTTGTTGTGCTAGTTCGATTTTCTGTTTGTCCGCATCTAGTTTCTATGTACCAACCATTTACTAATAGCATTTATTTGGCAAACAACAAGTGTTATAAAATTGCAAATGTTCTACAATCAGTTCAATTAAAGTGAGCAGTCGTGCTTAAGGTTATACAGTAGATAAAAAATTATGAAAATTTGTATGATTGTTTCAGTATATCTTGTTATCCAAAGTTCAAAATATTATTTTCATTTAATATATGATTTCTTCCTTGTTGCTTATTAAAAGAATAAATTATAAACTCCCCAATCAAGATGCGGGTTCTTTATTCTTAAAGAACATATATTTAAAAAAAGTTTTTTTATGTGTGTGCAGAAATATTTTTTCATAGATTGGATATTGGTTCTAGTTGGAGAAGTTTACTCCTGAAAAAATTGTTATAATTTTAATAATGAACAATTGGATAATTCCAAAAATTAACAAATTATATGAAGTGCCAGTTTTCAGCAGACTACTCTGCACATCAGATGAGGGAAACGTTTTCCTAGACTTTTCAGAGTAATCCATAATTTCCTGCTGCTTTTGTCTTGTGAATCTTTCTCTTATGTAAATTACGTATTGTGATCAAAAGTTTCAATTCTTACGTTATACTGTTTCATACTAAAAATGCTACTTTCATAATATATTTATTTAAAAAAAACAATTGTTTTCATGTTCAGGTTCTTTATCAATAATGGTTTTACTCAATTGTCATCTTTCCCATGCATTTTTAATTTTCCTTATTTTCCTTTATATTTTTTTGTAAGACCAATTGTTAACGTAATATTTGTTCTGCTGTGGGCTTTTTGAGCCTGGGCTCCTGGATTATGCAATAAAAATTACCTACGTATGCAGTTCGTTATGGTTTTTGCATGCAAGTGCCCCAGTTCGTTCATTAATTCAGTTACTTGGTTTACACTAAGCAAAATTACTGATAGTTTTCTTTTCTATTTTTATTTCTAGATTTCTATGGTTAACTGAAACATTGAAAATCCCATTTCATGTTCTAACATCTTTGAATTGGTTAATAATTGTCTTACTTATTGCTTTAGAATTGAAATATTGCTTCATATTTACACGTTTCTCCTTCCTACAGGTTAATTCTTGTATCCAAAACACATTATTAAATTTGTAAATTGCATTATTTGCGATTTCAACTCTTCCAGTGGTGAATATTTATTACATCTGGGACTGCATGGAACCAAATACAAATTATTTAAATTAATTTAATGCAAAGCTAGTTTTCGAAAGTTATAGAAACTGAGAGTACTGTATCTCTTCACAATTTATATAAATTGAACTTTCCCTTCTTTGAGAGTTGCAAATACGTATAAATTAAACAAATATCGGGTTATTTAAATATGTTTATTATCAACAAGCTCACTAAAGCATCAATCATTAATTGTGAACAATATAAAAGTTCCGTGGCTAAGATAAGAACAGTAAATAAATATGTACAAAGTTGCTTAGAATATATCACATAATGTTTCTAATCTAAAATAATGCCATACTATTTTATCAGATCATCTATCAGGTTTCATGTATGTACATAAAATAGCTCAATTTTACCTTTGTTGAAATGACTGTAATCGAATTTAATTATTTCGAAAATTACTAAAATCATTTTAGATGGAACTTTAGCATGCAACTGATGATATCCGCTATTTGTTCCAAAAGATTTATAGGCAGGGTGATTTAAAAAGTTATGAAGAGGCTGTATTAGATATGGTGATTTGAGGTTTACTCTGGAAAAATTGTAAAGAAGGCTGAACGTTGTATTTACTAACAACAGAACCATAAATTACGGAAATAATCATTTTTTTCTGTTAGTAGCTTGATATAATCTGCTTATCTCGCAACGAAGCCAAGGAAAATTCTAAAATAATGATCTTGAATAACGTATTTGCATATTTACTGGTATTGAATATTACGAAAAAAAAATTTAACGTCGTTAGAAGTTTTAAAACAAAAATTATAGTACAGACAAGCATCTGTGGGAAACGGAGTAGATTTAAAATAATATGCAAAGAGTGGAGCAATTTAGAACAGCTTCAATTCTTTAATCTGGGTTAGAAGACTGTACAACAAGCCAATTAAAATATTCATTATCACTTTTTTAGCGGAAATAGCTTAGTTAAATGAAGTCAAAGAAACCTTTAATAAATACGAGGACTTCTTCTAAATATTTTGTTTCAGAAGCATGTTAAAGTATCAAAGCGGTTCTTATTTGACTAATTGAGAAAAAAACGTGTATTATTACATAACTCAAAAACCTTTGAAATCGATAGGTTCCTCGTCTGAATGGTGATGTTGGTAGAAAAGTCTTTGTTGTTTACTAATTTTGATTTCTTTTTATTCTCTTTTTTACAATTTTGTAGTAATCCTTAATAGCTCCAAAATACCAAATCTGTTGAATGAATTTATTATTTCAGTTTGGCCTCTGGCAAATATTGGCAAGGTTTTGTTATTCCCTTATACATGAAAAACTACTTTTCCCGACTTTCGATGCCTTCAGTAGCAATAAAAGATTCTCCATTACAACAGGTAGACGTATCCCCAGTAGAATAAATTGTAGATCGCAAACATAATCGGAAGACAATTCTAGCTTTACGGTCGATCCATATTGCAACTTCATGAGGAGTCATTTCCGCCCAAGTTTGTTGCACTTCAGTGGGAGTTGGTGGGCTCGAATCTGGAGCTTTATTTTCTCCGTTAACTGGCATATTAATGGTTGGGACGTTCAAAGAATTTGATGAACCCTAAATTTGAAAAGAATATTTGAATACAGTCAGTAACATTAATTAATTTAGTTAAACTTACATGAACAGTTAGATATGTTCCAGTGTGTTTTGAGTCGAAACTAGAGAATGACTCTGATTTCCTCAAATCCTTCCTTGCCAGTCTTGGAGATAGAGCACCTTTAATAATGTTTTTGCTGCTGTGTTTGGCAAGCTCCAACTTTTTTCTAAAATCATTATTTTTTTGTTGAATATATGTAATTTCTAAAGAATGCAAATAATTATGAAACTCTACACTAGATATGTACGTTGATCACAGTTATTATCTTACTTTCGCCTCCAAATTACGTTAACGAAAGCAAACTCTGCCAGAGAACAAAATATAAATGCGGCTCCTCCAAAAAACCATATCTCGCTGGCTTTCACATAAGATACTTTAGGCAGGTTCTTCATCAAGTTTCCGTTGAGAGTAATAAAGGAAAGCATAGTCGATGTACCTGCAAAAAGTTATTTAAAACGCGACGTAGTTTCAATAATGAATGCCAACCTAAGACTGTTCGAGCAGGGGCAGCATCAGCTTGTATCCAGAACGAGAACCCATGACATGGCTACCAAAAATATGGAAGGCAAAAAGTATTCCAGAATGTAATACCCAGCTTCCCTTTTCAATTGAAGTGTGAAAAGCAAGGTACTATAAGCTTCCTCTGGAAAATCATAAAAGCTCTGCTTAAATTTCTTGTAGGAAATTATGAAATTCAGAAAATGGATTACAATTACTTACTCCATCCGCTACTAGAAGCATTGCTTATAGACGACTTGGCATAGTCAACAGATATGCCAACCAAAGAAAACTCAGTCAGTTGTAAAGTTTCTGACACTATATAAGGTTCAGTTCTGGACCATTGTAGCTCGAGACTTGATTCATTATAGGCCCCTAAAGCGCAACACAATAAAAATAGATGTATTATTTTATTATTTGAAGTATTCCGACAAAAAATACATACAGCTGGACCAAATCAACTGGCAAGTTTGGTGATCGAAAGGAAATTTTCTCAAATTCATCGAACAGTAGAAAGTGGTAGTCATTCTGTAAGAATACGATACGTCCCCAGACGGAGTAATTTGAATAAAGACGTCTTTTCTAAAATATTTAATTGAGCTGATTTATAGCAGTAACTTTTCACTCAAGTTCCTTACCTATCCAAACCCATCAAACTAGAAGACTTTTCATTTCTAACAAAAATATGAGGAACCCATATTTTATCCTTCAGCGTTTCCTGGCCTACCACATTTCCTCTATTAGGTGATAAATCTACAAAATTGAGCCGTTCATCTCTGAAGTGCATTTGAACAAACAAGTGAGTCTTAAATTGCTGAAAACTTTGCGTCAGGTACAACAGTTTAAGATTATGTTTGCTGCTCTTACAGTATTGTCCACACTTTCGATATGTTTGACATCAATTTGGAACGTGACTTGCAGAGGCAGACTGCTGGATGGTCTGGAAAGATGATCGTATCGGCAGCTGTGCGTTAACTTGGAAACAAAATCTTCTTGAGTTAAATCGTCTAAAGGAGGCTCAAATGGGGGACATGTTGAGGTGGTATTTCTCTTCACTCTTACGTGGCCGGGCATGGAGATGTACCTGAACATTTGAAATATTTATTCATTTGGTGTACAGTCCCGTAGACATTCATTGGATTCCTTAAATATTGGTTCATGTTAAGGTGATTTACTAAGACAAGCCGAAAATTTCAATTAAACTTATTAGTAAACAAGAATTAAGAATTTCAGCTTAAAATTTTGATGATTTCAGATGCATATGGGGTAATTAGAAAAAAATTAGTTTGCATTGTATCACTGACGTATACTGAATTTCCAATCGTTAAACCTACAATTGAGGGAAAATTCCTGCATTTATCATGTGATGTTCCACATGCGTCAGTGAAAGCTGATTTGTTCAAAAGAGGATTGAGTAAAGATTACAATGCCAGAGCAGTTTAAGTCATGCAAAATTACAACAATGATTAGAGCAGATTAGGAGATTAGATGGTTTCATATTGAAATCGAATATCAGGAGTTGCTTAAACGAGATTTTGCAATCAGATTTTGAACGAACTGTGAGGGTTCTAGGCTATCATTGTGAATATTCATTCATGCATTTTATGTTATTTTCGTTTCGTATGTAAGGCTTTGAAAAATTACATATTTATAACTTATTGTTTATTTTTATTAGTTGAGCCATTCGTGCCAGAGATGAAAGCGGCTAAACCCTATTAAGACAAAATTTGTTCTTTCTCAATTTGTTGAACAATTTCTTCCTTTTTCATTTTGCTGATATCGGCAAAAACAGCTGAAAAGAAATGGTGTCTGAAATGAAACTATTTAAAAACTTATCAAAATTTGAAGAAAAACAACGAAACTTGTAATTATCACAGCAGTTCGTATTTCACATATAAACCTATACCTACTAACAACAGGAAATGACGAATTTTGAGTATATTAGCAGTGGTTGTTGACTAAAAGACAATTCGATTTTATCATTAATATTAATCGGAGTGTGTTTTTTTTCGCGTCAAACAGTCTATTAATTTTCCACAATTATTACTTATAAGTAGTACTTCATCAATTATGTTTTTACATCAACTTATTACTTTGCCTTTTCTACCGCCTAATTTGTACAGTTTCTTAAACTGTCGCAATTTTTTTCGCAGTTCTTTTTTACTATGTTTTGTACGCTAAGTTTCACTAAATTTTTCATTTTAATTTTGAATTTTTTTACATGAATTTCATTCCCCTACTGAAATTGTTTTGCGATTATGATAATTATTAACTTTGATTTCTGAAAATCTGATTAACAAAAAAAAAGCAAAACTGACAGCTGCGATTAAGTGACTATTGTGTTTTAATTGCTCAATGATTTTAGTGGTTCGATATTTTTAATTTCAAGAACGGCTTTTTGGATTTCTAAGAATCCACATTTTTATATTCGGCGTTTTATACACTTGCTTGCATAGAAATCGGCCCACAGTAAACTTTTGACTTTAACTATATTTTTATTTAAAACTGTTCATCAGATCAAAAAAAGAAATATGCTGTTTGAAAGACAATTTAATATGCTTTAATGTGAGTTTAAATTATTGTGAGTATCCTATGTTAAACATAGTGAAATTAATGCATTAAGCAAATTAAGCTTTTTTATTATTAACATAAATAGGGTTATTGACAATTTAAACCTTAACACTTAATTTTTTTAATAATAGGTATGACCTCCTCTTTCCCTAATAACTTCTCTCATACGATTAGGCATAGATCTAATCAAGTTTGCTGTTGTTTCGTGAGGGATGTTAAACCACTCTTCTTCTACTGCAACAATAAGCTCTGGGATCGAGTTTGGGGTATGAAGCCTAGCTCGAATTCTTCGTTTTAACTCACCCCATAAGTGTTCGATCGGATTTAGGTCAGGACATTTATGTTGGCCATAACACAAGAAATCCGACTTCTGCAATGAAATCTTGCACGATTCTTGCGGTGTGCGGCCTGGCATTGTCATGCATAAAGGTAAATTCGTCTCCAATGTAGTCGACGTAAGGTAACACATGAATTGCTAAAATCTACTCGATATATCTAACAGCTGTTAAACCTCTTCTTCCCTGAGCACGGTCGCCCCTACGATTGAACTCAGGGTCGGTTCGTGCTCCTATAGAAATTGCACCCCGGATCATACAGGAACCACCTCCATAAGCACTCCGCTCTTCAAAGCAGCAATCTGCAAATCGCTCTCCTAGTCTTCGGTACACTTTCCTTCTTCGGTCGCTACCATGGAGGCATATTCTGGTGTCATCTGAGAACAGAACAGATCCCCATTGTTCCAACGTCCAATTCAGATGATCTCGTGCAAAACGCGGGCGTGCTGGCCGATGAGCTGGAGTAAGTTTTGGACCCATCGCAGGTGTTTTAGGGGTCAGGTTATTTTCCTGCAGTCTTCGTCTTACTGTCCACTGACTAATAGCCACTTCTCGCACCTCACGGAGCTGTCGTTGCACTTGAACGGCATTAAGGTGACGATTTCTTACTGTTGTTGACACAATAAAGCGGTCATCACGAGCGGTTGTAAATCGCCTTCTGCCTTTTCCAGGTCGCCTGTGCAAAGATCCAGTCTACTCATAACGTTTGCACACTCATCGAACTGCTGCGCGTGTCATATCCAATTGTCCAGCAACAGCTCGATGACTAAGTCCATTTTCGATTAAAGCAATAACTTGGCCGGCTTTTTGTGGTGTAGTATGCAATAAACTAACACACAAATTTCAGTTGCAAACGCAATAATTTTAATATTTGACAATTTTTTTATTTTCATTAAAATCACCACATAAACACGTTTCATTCGTTTACCGATTGCTACGTATATAAACGAGAAGCCTTCTTGATAAATTTATACTCACATTAAAGCAGATTAAAGTGTCTTTCAAACAGCATATTTCTTTTTTTGATCTGATGAATAGTTTTTTAAAAAATTATAGTTAAAGTCAAAAGTTTACAGTGGGCCGATTTCTATGCACGCAAGTTTAACTACGGCTAACGTCGAAAACATTCTCTATTAAAGTTTTCAAAGTTGAAGACAGATAGATATCTCGATAAAATCTTGATATGCAGATATTGTGTTAAAAATAGATTTTAAAAATTGTATTTAGAAAATCACGAAAAAAGTTTATATTTTCCAAAATTAACAAGTGCGAGTGAGTTGAGGAAACCCAAAGAGAGCATTCTTAATGCACTTTTATAGTTTTAAAGGAAGTTTAATGATAAACTTCTATCGAACAACACAAAGCCTAAAAAACGCAAAAATTTATCAAATTTAAAAAATCATGTCTTTGGTGTTTGCAACTTAGGCTTTTAAGCTAGTGAAAAACGTAAATCAAATGTAGGTGCTGACTTATGGAAACAAAGCAATAGAGCAGAACAGAGACACATAAAATGCTCCAACATATTTGTACTTCATATAAAAACTTCTAATCTCAGACCAGAACGGTGTTTGAAGCTACGAGACTTCAGAAAAGTAATAGCAATTTTATGCCTGCGTCCAGAAAACCCAATTGAAGCAAATGGTAAGACTCCTAAGTACTGCGCCTGATAAACCCCGCGGCCTTCAGCCTTCCTCAATATATTCCACATTAGCAGAGATAGAAAAACTAAAATAAAGCGCAACTGAACAATTCGCTTCAAGAAGAGATCTCGCACTAGGGCGGTTTTTGTGCAGTTCATTATTCAACGAGTACATGCTATGAACGTAGACGTTTTTGCATATTTCAAAGCCTACAAAATGTTTTCTATATAACTTTATTTCGTAGATTTATCTCACGACTACGCTAATAATGAGCTGATGAACGAGACACAGGAGGAACACTCAATGATTGGCCTGATTTATTATCAGAACAACTTTGTCCAAACTTTTTCGATAAAGGATCACTTTACAAACCTAGAAATTTTTGCGGAACACTTGGCTTATTTTTAAGTTGATTTCTACTGAACTTTATTTTAACACCTAAAAAAAAGTCACCAACATTTTTTATGAGTAACGTTTTTCCCCTTTATCAATACTTCATTTTAACACCTAAAAAAATAGGTCACAGGGCGTGTGAAGTAATGGGCATGTCAAATATCAAGCAAATGTTTTCGAGGAACACTAGTTCAGGTTCAGCGGAACACTGGTGTTCCGCGGAAGACAGTTTGGGAAACTCTGCATTAGAGTAAAAGACAAAATATCAGATTAGATTAACATAAGAAGATTAGCGAATTATACAGATGATGCCGTCTTAGTGACAAATATAGCTGAAACATTAGGGATAGTGGTCCTGCTTAAGATCAACACAAAAGCATTGAGAATAGTATTGGTTTCTCTTTGTGTTCAACTTTCTCAATTCTGATGATTTGTTTGTGGATCTTGGGATCTGCAATAATATCAATTTTGACCATTTTCAATGTTCTATGACTTCATTAGTTTTAAGTTTGGTGATTTGAAAATGTCTTTGAACGTAGTAAGTTTCTTTCGCTGCTTGATCAACGTGGACAATATTTCACTAACACACAGGAATCTTTTTTAGTCACTGATGTTTTTTAACCATCTTTGATAAAAAAAACAACTTTCCTTGATTCTCCTAAAACTGATACAAGGTGGAACTAATTTGGGACATTCAGTTTTCTTGGCAAGTGATAATTAACTTTCGAGAAACATGATGACGTTAATACAAACAATAAAAGTTTCAAAAGGCGAAGCTGAGGTTTTAATTAGATGCAGCATATGTATTCACATCTTTGAGGCAAACGTGCATCTACTAACATCTTACCTTGTTTCACTTCTTGTTCTTCCAACTCATATTCCGCACAAAATCACGAGAACAAACTGAATTTTAGCCAATTTCCACATCAAGAGCATTCTTATTAATTTGTTGGTGTCGATCTTATTGCAAAGCCAGATGATGAATGTTGCAAAGCCTAAGCACCTTGTTGGTAATTACATTATTTAAATCGGCAGAGGTGTAAAAAGATAACGCAAAGACGCGCTTAGACTGTGCAAATAAATATTTCAGTCGTTCCTGTTATTAGCTATGTACACCCGATTATATGGTAGGCAGTAAAGTTGCTCTAAGTATACATGCGGTATTACTATAACGAATTTGTTTCCTTTTGTTTCTACCGTTTTGCCCATGCTCTTTGTGTACTAACGGTTTACTAATTGGGTTTGTGCTATTAACTTACCAAACACTGAGGGTCGTAAAAAACGTAAATGTCGTAAACTCGACTAATTTACTTCGAACTGTGATTGATTTCTGTATGTTCATGTGTAAATGAGATTAGCTACTTTACAATTCAGTTCTAGAAAACATCTATATAAAGACTGGATTTTTAGAAATTTGACTTAGTTTGAAATTCCCTGAATGTCTTCGGTATGAATCATTAGCGAAATATAACTACTTTTAACATTGAACTAGTCAGTTTTAAGTCGATTAGAAAACAAATTATTGATTTGTTATAAATCGAGGAAATGGGTTACAGCAGCTTCTAAAATTTCCACTTGTCCAATTTTATGTTTCCTTTTTGTCTACAGAAAATTGATTCAATGATGAACTCTTTCCACTTTTTCCAATTCAATTCAAGTGTTGAAATATAAATAATCTATTGAAAACACATTTTCAATTTTCTCGCCGCTACTTTTGTTGTTTTCATCAATTTTAACTTGATACGTACGTATCTAACAACTGAAATTACAGGTCAAATTAAAAAATTCCTTTTTTTGTGTTCATATTTGCATTATGTCTGTTGTTACCGACAATGGAATCAAACCGCCAGTTCTATCGATGATATGTGAAATTTGTCAAGTATTGGGCAAATTCGTAATTAATTAATCCATACTTTAGTTCTAATAAATTAATTTCTAACGCCTTCTGCCTGTGAGTTTTATCACTTTATTGATGAAACTAAGAGGAAGGAACTAAGTTTAAAGGGACTGCTTTGAATGTAGGAAAAGGCTGCTGCGAGGACGAAAGTTGAATATCCCAAGTAACGCCAGTGAAATAAGAAAACTTTATCAGAAAATCACAAAGGCACGCTAGAGAAAGCTACAATTTCAAATAGTGACTAATCGCGTGGTTTATTTTGCATAAAGATATTATTGTTGTCATGTGAAACGAAAGGTCGAAAAGTGTGAAGATTTCGTTCTCAATGTCTACTCGAAAATTAAGACAGCAAATAATTCGGCGGTCTCAAAAGAAAAATGCTCCTTCATTTTAAATCACTTGTAAATTTCCCTCAAATTTACAATTAGTACTGACTAAAATGTTTCACGTGTGTTTGTAAATTATGTCCATGATGTAATTTTAAAAATTGACATTCTTCTGGTCAAAATCTGGGACAAGGTAAATAAACTGGCCAACATTATTATCATTTCGACTTTAATTACACAGAAAGTATAAAACAATATAAATACAATTCAATTAACACTAGAAGGCAATATTTACAGTTCAGAATTGTTTCTTATGAGAGATTCAAATATTACTGAATCGAGCATGTTTACTTAACTTAATAAATTGTGATGATATGGATGAGACAAATTATTTAACACAAATTATTCGTGATTGGAATGTTTTAAATCACAAAGTTCCAACAACTTAACTAAAGCGCATACACAAATGACCAATAAAACAAGTTAAATATAATAAAAGCCACCGGGAAAGCTATTCGGGACTTTTTGTCTATCCAATTAGCTACTTCGTGTGGCGTCATTGTAGTCCAAGCCTGATGTGGGGGCGAATTTCTTTTATCTCCAAGTTTTCCCGGAACTGGAATCGTCGTTACATGGTCCTCAATGTTTATGAGCTCATCTTGACTGCTGTTCGGTATTTTGATCGTTGGAATTGATTGAATGGATGTTGGAAAGCTCTAAAATTTTATTGAGTTCGAGTTAAAAAACCAGTTTAGAACCTGTCTATGAGACAAATATCTAACAGTACCATAAATTCATTCTTCTCAATTCTTTAAAGTAATTGTGTTATATTTAACTATTTATGGATGTTCAAAATTCTTTAACTAACTACCAATTATGAAAGAATTTGATGTTAAATCCGGCGAACTTTTAATCTGAACTTCGAACAACAAACATCCACGATAATGTAATTGCATGTAATGATCCGAATTAGGCTCTACAGAAAATATTGAAAAAATGCAAGTGATTCACTTACGACTATTTTTAGAACAGTACAATTTCACTAATGGGTTTTTGAGCTCCAAGATATATTTAAAAATATAATATTTATGAGGCGATACCTGCGATATAATCAATTTGGGTGAACTATATTTGAAATTACAATATTTTCGTGACACACATGCTAACGATATCAAGTGAATAATGTTACTTACATGTACAGTTAGATAATTATTTTGGCTGTTTTCTTTCTCATTTTCGTCGTTTTCATTCAAGCTCGAACAGGAGCGTGTTTTGTATATGCTATTAAAGGACTCTATTCGTCTAACGTGCCTCCGTGCGAAACTGGGAGTAACTGCTCCTATTAGAATATGTTTGCTGCTTGCTTTTTTCACTTCTACTTGCTTTCTGAAACAGTAAATGTGAAAATGAAAAAATCAATTTTCTTTCCTAACGGATTTTACTCCCTAATCAATGATTAAGTTACCGAAATAATTTGATATGCTACAATAGCACGAAGTTCTGGAGAGGGATTCAGGTATCATTTAATTATTTTGGTTCATGTGTAAATTAGACACAGAAAATGCTTCCATTCTTACCTTCTTCTCCATATAACATTGACGAACGCAAACTCAGCCATTGCACAGAATATAAAAGTCGAACAACCCAAGAACCAAATTTCACTGGCTTTAATGTAGCTTACTTTCGGAAGATTTTTGGTGAGTCCGCCGTTCAGAGTAATGAAGGACAACATTGTCGATGTTCCTGTAAGAATAATAAGAAAAATATTAATGATCATTTTTATCCTGAATTTTACAAGTGAGACTTACCCAGAACTGCTCTGGGAGCACTGGCGTCTGCTTGTAACCAGAATGTAACCCATGAAGTTGCTACAAGGAACATGGATGGTAGAAAGTAATCCATAATGTAGTAACCGATCTCACGTCGCAATTTAAACTTGAACGTTAAAGCGCTGTAGTTTCCAACTGCAACAAAGTTCATTATAAACATGGATGTGCAAACTCTAACTTCTGAATGCCACTGTGATGATCATTTTGGCTAAATTTAATACTTTATTCAGGTCGCATTTAGAACACAACTATAATTCCAGGTGCGGCAAACTCCAAAGTCGTCGAATCAAGACTCATCAAAAGAGAGATTGATGCCCCAAAAAATGTAGTTATTGCATTGTTAAACTACTTAGCCTGTCGAATGATATAAACCTTACAACGTAAAATATAAGACAAAGTTGTTCTAAATGTTTTTAATTCTTCTGACGCTGTACAGGCAAAAAAGCTGCAACAGATTTCATTTATACACCCTGTAGATCTGTAACACATCTTTTCAGCCTTTATATTTCAATAATTTTTAGCTACTAGATAAGCTAAGCAGATGATACTGATATGTATTTGTTATTTATAACTACCCTCTTTTACTGGACCAGTATTTTTATCAACTTTTATAAATAATTTATTCTGTGTTAAACTAACTTCAATTCATATGCATATGTGCAATGTGCGCTAGATCGATAAACCGTATGTATTACTGATAAATCTACACTATCGCTTTTTTTGCCGAGAAACATAAAAAACCGTTTTTCGTGTATTTTTTTTAGCGTGACAACTCTAATAACCTACAATGACTGGTGTTTGAATGCTGTCTTTGGAACTAAAGCAAGATACAAAAAGTCTGAAGACCCGAAAAGTCGTTTTGCAAATTGCATAATTTTTGAGCAATAATGATTGACTGGCAAAAATTTTAGAGTCATAAATTAAGACTAATTTGTCCTGTTTGAACGCCTCTATTTGTATGTTTGATGTATGATGGAGTTCAAACATTTACACATTTGGAAAAAGATTTCTGTGAAAAATTTTTTGAAAGTGAACGAATTTGACCCGTAAAATGAGCTGAAAATGAACCAGCAAAAAAAAGGCAGAATAAGTGAAGTACTAAAATTTAGACCCATTCTGGCAGTGTCATTTAATTGACACAAAGAATAATTTGCTATTAAAAACCATTTCAAAAAGTTTGAAAATAACTGAAGATGAAGTCCAAAAGCACTGTACAACAAATAAAATTAGAAGATCAAATTGATTCTTTATGGAAGGATTATTCGTTGGATGGTAAATTTCAGAACTATTTCTTCACTTTATCGCAACAGAAGTTTGTTGTAAAAACTGAACAAATTTATTGTTTTTTAGCACCTAGAGTACCCAATCCTATTTCCAGTCATACTCAAGGTAAGCGACATATTTCACCCATCAGATCTTAAGGTAATTAAAATTTTCAATTTCTTTTGATCTAAATAAGTAATAAAAATACTTTTTTGCTCTTTAGCAGTAAATTATTACATAAACACAGTTTAACGCAAACTGTGTAAAAAATATTCGACAAATAGACAAGTTTCATAAAGCTAAATAGATTTATAAAAGAGCTAAAAATATATATTTAGGTCTGAGAAGAACATGTATAGTGGTCCATCTTGTCCTTCCGTTGACGAAAATAATTTTTGGACTTCGGTATATGTACGAGTGTCCCACAAATCCTTGGTTGCCCTACTACATGTTAGTAGGTGGATTGCTTCAGTTATCATTTATAGGCACCTTGGCCTACAAACCCTTAAGAAAACCGGCTCTTCTAGGGGCTGTAGGGCTGGCAGCACTTGTTTGGATGCTTATTGGTAAAGTTATACGATTATAACAACTAAAATATGAAAATGTTGTTTGTTTTTTTTTAGCATCCATCAATATTTTTGTGGAATGGAAGCCGGATTTTTTCTTCGGTGGATTTAGGTACTGCAACAAAACTCTGTTCTATTTTGTATTCTTCATTTCAGCTTCCGAATATATTATATTTACAGTGCTGCTGTTGTACGTTTGCACACAGTTTGCGTATAGCAAGGAAAATGATATTACTTGGCAGGTTGTTTAAATATTTAAACTGTTAAGGAACATTGTTTAGCAATAAATAAATATAATATTTAAATCTCCTTAAAATATGTATGCTTATTTGTTAAATATTAATATTGTATTTTTAAATTGTGTGTTGACGAATTAGTTAAAGCATACAGACAATGCTCGATAAAAATTGCGCGTGATATTTTTAGCTATTTACAAATTTACATTATAAATATTAACATTATGTTAGTTTGAATTAATTTTTCTCTAGAAGAGTTAAATCGTTACTTATTGTCTACTAATTTGAAATATTTATGGGCATAAAATTGCCACAAACTTTTTTAAGTTTTACTTCCTTGTTTTTATTAATTTTAAATTGGCCAAGGTATCAGGTAGCAAGCCTGTTTTACATCATTATTTAGATGTTTGACAAATCCCAACAGTCTGACTTAAGTTATAAGACGCACAATTAATTTGGAAAATGAGCACAATAAAAAAATCTTTTGAGGAACAAGATCCTACTGATTTTGACGCATCTGATGTGTCTGATATTGAATTGTTTGCTGATGCAGGTTTAAGAGAAAGGATGAGCAGATTGACCATTGGTGAGTCGATGTTATAAACTCACAAATTGCAAGGCTTGAAAGCGCCGTAAACGTGAGTGTGTATTATTATACACAATTTACTACTGAACAATTGATTTGCACCTTTAGAATTTAATGTCGGTTTTTAGAAGAACGAATTCGTTACTTGGAGGGAATTAGGAAGCATTTGAAAAGTCGAAGAGAAGCAGAAGTGTTCACTCAAGGAATTATTATTGTAGTTGTGTTCGTAATATTGGCATTTCTGTTATATTACTCATCATAATTACTGAATTATTTTCAATTAAGCTATTAAAAAGTAAATATCAGATATGTCAATAATTTTATTTCCATTTTCCAACAAGTTTGAATATTCATATTTCTATACCCATATCGAAATTGCAAATATGCATTCCTTGATTGCACAGTGTATTTTTATTAAGGCATTTTACATTTGCAAGTGAAATACATTAAATTAATTGACACTTACCTAATCCGCCGGTAGAAAAAGAGGCTGGAACTGTGCTGGCTTCGGTCCAAAACGAATCCAGAACAAACTCAGTAAGATGCAGATTTTTGGCAATTTGCACTGGATCGTCATTGGACCATTTTAGTAAGAGATTAGTGGTATCATACGACCCTAAAGAAAATAAATCTTATAAATATACAAAAAAAACATTGTGGTTATTGTGCAGATTTGAAAGAATGAATGTATGAATGAAGATGACTTATTGAAGGCCGTGTTTAATGAATTGACTAGGATGATTAATAAAAGAATTTTTAAACTTGATGTAGAACATTAGTGAGTGATTTATGTGTAATAGAGGGGCATCACAAAGCTAAAAACGCGTATACAGTGTGAAACAATTTAATTCATAAATTAGTAATTACGAAGAAATCCGTAGAATCAATGGTACCTACTGGTAAGTAATAACTTATAACTCGTGTATCTTAAGTATCGTAAACAAAAAATGCAACATTCAGGAAACATTTTTAATTTACTAAAACCTTATTAGTGACTACTTTCTCATTGAATACGACTTTTGTCACCAACACCTTTATAGCCAAATAATATATAATATGTTTTATATGGAAAAAGAGGTAATACGCTGATTAGCATAGTGCACAATAAATATTACAATGGGACAAAACTTTAACTGAGTTATTTTACACCTGAATATTACACAATCGTTTTAAACAACAATTGTTTTTTAATGTTGTTGTTATTGCCTTGTTATGTCAAAACATGTCTAGGGTACTAAAATATTTGCTGTGGTCAAAGGGTCTGAAAATTGTTATTTATATTTATATATTAATCGCCAAAGAACTTTACAGCGTGATTTTTCCAAAAAAATGCAATAATTTTGATAATAATGATTGCAAATAAATAAATAACTTAACGTCCAAAAAGGGAAAATATTCTTTTAATTCAGATATCACTTACAACTTATCCAGGTTATTCTGCATATTTGATAATCGAAAGGAAACTTTTTTAAATCCATCCAGCAATAGAATGTAAGTGTCATTCGGTAGGAATAGTTTACTTCTCCATCTGGCATTACTTGCACGAAGATGTCTTTACCATCTAGACCCATCATGGAAGACTCCCTACGTCAAATCAAAGAAATTGACAATATTTTATAACTGCATAAATTATTATTTGGCTCGAAATATAAAACTCATAGTGCCATTGTTTTAAATCCATTTATTCAGGAATTTATCAATCACTTGATTTCTTGATTAGTATAACTATTCTTACAGATATTTTCTACTAATCACCCAGTGGAAGACCAGTATATATTTTCCCATACATAATATTCAATTTACCTCTCGTTTCGTACTGTTATATGAGGAACCCAAATTTTGTTCCTTAAAGGTTCCTCGCCTTGGATGCAGCCCCTTTTTGGAGAGTACGTGTCGTATTTCAGTCTCACATCTTTATATCCTAATTGCACCAGAATGTACGATTTCATTTGCTGGAAGGGTAATCGAGTAAATTAAATACAGAATGGAATGAAAATACAGTTCTAAATTTGGAATTAAGCGTGCATTTTCAAAAAGAGTTTGATTACAAAGTGTGAGTTGAAAGTGCGCTAACAAGTATTTTGTCAAAATTAATGACTATTACACTTTACTGTAAGTACATGATAAAAATGGTACTATGACATTCTCCTAACTTTTATTTAGGCGATTTATTCCTGCTATTATTTGATTATATCTTATAAATTGATTTGATCCCTACTCAACAAGTCTCGATCATTCTACAATACGTTCGTATCGTTTTTAATTCTACGCAATAATTCTCAATGGAAATCTAAATTGTATAGTTTTAGGCTCAGCAATGAAATAATCTAATGACGTTACAACGGGGACCTGGGGGTAGTTCGCTAAAAACCACTCTCCTTCGTCTGATCCACTTGTGTAGAAAAGTATTACTTAAATGGCATTTACAGCGCCAATTCCCTGCACAGGAGCACAATTATGGAAGAACTACATCTGAGTACGAAGATCAAGAAGTAAGTCATCCAATAGAACCCAACCAATGTTCATTTTGTCATTAGAAAACGCCATTGAAACAAACGGTCTTACAATAAATTTATTTAAAAAAATACAATATCTCATACAACGAATACAACGAAACGACATGTCTTAAATTGTAAGCAAGGAAATCGAAAACTTTTCTTTGTGCAAAAACTAGGAATGCTACAAAATCTGTTCCAAAAACCATAAAATCACGAACAAAGATTAATGCATCAACTGGAAGAATTGATTAATTCTAGCAGCCAAGTAAAAATCCTGCGAGATTTTGTACCAACACACTCAAGAATTTACTTTTTGCCCAATGAGGATGATAGGTAGTTCCACCAAAATTTAAGTCTTACTTAGGAACAAATCAACAGCAAGTTTCATTAAAATCACTGGTAATATTCTCCTGATATTACAAAAATAAACCATTTTTGTTGAAAAACTTTGACCATTAACAGCATGGCAGCCAGACAATTTTTCTCAATAAAAGTTGTCTGATCCACTTATTTTGAGCCAATGAAAATTGTACTACCATTTTGATCATGCCCTTACTGGGCACCACATATTGAATATTCCAATTGTGTTGTTAATATAAACCTGTGCGAATTCGGCCAAAATCTCGATCGGCTGGGTTAAAAAATTTGTTTATATTTGCCGCATTCCGATAAACCTGTTGGAATAATTGACCCACACACACGCTTTACAAAAGGTGTTTTAGTCAGACCCTAAATTATTAAATTGCATAGAACGGGTGTTATTTGAAATTGAAAGTTGCTGGCAATTTTACCTTTTTTCACCTGAATTCGAAACAATTGTAAGACGCGAGTGGTAAGTGTGAGCAAACACGTAGATCCTGCCTGAGGATTCGATTGCAAGGAATAGGTAAGTTCATTTTTTAATTCCTGTGCTGACACTTAATGGTAGGTAATCGAATTCGAAAAGGTTTGTACGAATGAATAAAATCACCTTTCATAGGTGAACTATACAAGGTAGATTAGTGTTTGCCTATCAAGAATAAAATTATTGTATTTAAAATTATATCAGAATACTGTTGGCTTTTGCTGGCTATATTTTACACTTATTTGCAATGTTTCCAGACTATGTATTTACGATAATCTTATTGAATATGCGAATAAGTGAGCAATTAAAAATAATTCGATTCCGACAATAAATTTCACGAAAAAATGCTGATAAGCTTTGGCACGCGCCGTAACAGTAGTAAACGCCATTTGCGCTAAATTTGACAAGTTTTGATATATGGTACGTTACATAATTTGGAATATAATATATGGCAATAAAATTAGTGGTTCCTCGCATTGGCTTTGATGTATAATAAGATAAAAGAGCGCTTGTTCCAGAAATGATAACAATCTAACAATGTGATCAAGCAGGCAATAATGTTTACGGCTTATCTATAAATTCAGCTGTTGACTTGTCTATTCTTAGACATTTATTACTAGATTTCCAGAAAATCAAAATATAGTAAAAATTAATCAGAGGCATTTACAGAAGATAAACCGTATTTACCGGTATACTAGTGTATACCGGGTGTAACATTTAACTTGAGACATCGCAATATCTTTATATTTATAATAAAAAAAATGTTTTAAACAAATTTTATCTGTTTTTAGCTTCAGAATCTGAATTTGCAATAAAAAGTGGGGGGTGCCATTTAAAAAATCAAAATTACCCCCCTTCCCCCCACAAGGAGGGGCAGAGGAACACTAATTTTGCAATCAATGCATTTCCCCCGCGGAATAATACAACTTTGATACTAAACATTTTTTTCGTAAAGTGCTTATTATTTGAGATATTGAGCGTCTCAAGTTAAATGTTACACCCGGTATAATAAATAAATATTAGGCCATAAGGTAATAGATGGATATTGCAAGGACGTGTCATGGGATTTTATCAGGAAGGAACCTGATAAAGAGTGTTGTAAAAAGAAATATAAATATATATAAACGTGTTGTCTTTTTCTGAGCCATTCTCCGAATTTTTATTCCGAAAAATCGACATGTTCGAATTTAAATCGGTGCTGTTTGTAAGTTGAAGACTTAATTTGAAACACCCTGTACTGAGTAGTTTTTCACAGTTCAAAAATTTGCCAATTAGTTTCCTTTTATCTATTTTTTTTTTCTTACAGAGTGCCCCTCGATAGAGTTAAGGAAGCTTTGCCGCTATTATTAATTTCGTAATGAGATTGTCCATAAGGAAAAAGTAATGAAAGCGCATAGTTCAAATATTGACTATTATACAGGGTGTGGCATAAACGCTGTGGAACAGAATTGTTTTTTTTTCTAATAGAACGATATATTTAATTTTAATTTTGAATTTTCACAAACGTTGTAAAGTCGGCTTAAACGATGAAAATTAGCATCTTCACGGTGCTGATGAATTGGCAGTTTTCCCGTTATCTTCATTCAGAAAATTTTGAAAACAAATTTTTTTGCAGAAAAAATACAGTACAATTTTGTTTCTGGTTGTAAAAACTTGTTTTTTTAAAAACCGTTTATTTTACAAACCAAAATGTTTTACAACAGCGAGATGTTACTGCTTTACCTACTGACTTAAGACTAATTTATTCATGTCGAATGCGCAGCTTATATAGTGATTAATTGCTGGATCGACAGTTATGGTGTAAAATACACAGTGGTCCGCATAAGTGGTCATATAACTCCTCCCTCCTTAAGTTTGAGAAAATTGGGGTTTTAAATTTTCGAGGGGTTTCAGCTTTATGTCCACCTTTACATTGTTTTTCTTTTTCAAGTAAAAGTACAGTATTACAATTACAAATATTATTACAATGATTATTAAACTTGCAATTGACACACTTGTACTGACTACGTCAAATTCTTTCAACTCATGAGTTGTAAGTTTCTTGATATTACTTAGATCCTCATGAATATTTTCCAAATTTATTTTATTCATTTGTAAGGGTTTTATTTTTTCCTTCAATTCTTCTTTGATATTAATTTTTGGAAGTTTCAACCGTAGGTTGATTATGTTTGAGTTTTGAGGTTGAAAAGTTAATTCTTTGATTTCCGTTACACATTGTGCTGGAATTATCAATGATGGGAATTTGATCGTTTCAATAGAGTTTTGGTTTGGACATTGGAACTTAGTTGTTTCCGGTTTTGTTGGAATTATTAATATAGAGTTGTCTCTTAATTGGGTTATCGATGATTCTTTTAATTCAATTGGTGACATTAGACAGTGGTTGGTCAGGTTGAAAGTTTCCAAGATGCAAGGTTCATTCGAGTTTAATGAAGACTGTTCGCATAGGAAAATATCTTCGATTTCTTTGCATTTGTTGTTTAGATTAAAGGACTCATTTGCAGATTTTAGCAAATAGGGGTTCTTTAGAATTGTGATGTGATTATCAATAGGGATTGGATAGAGTTGATAGAGAATATAGGGTTTACCTGATATTAAGGGAATCGCTATATGAAATATGATTAACTCATTTTTGATAATCACGTCGGCATGGGCTACTTCATAGTATTTGATTATGTTATCAAAAGGTATTCTTGTTTCGGGTTTCAGTTTGAAGATTATTTTCTGTAACTCCTGATATTTAAGAATACTGTAATGTAATACGTTGATTTCAGCGAAATTTATCGCAGTTTGGATGTTGTCGCAAACTTTGTTGATTATGCGAATATTATTTTCCACGTTATCTAGTAACACGATTAAGTGAATTGTTGTGGATGTCGTTTGAGTCATTTCTGTGACCTCATTAATGCGATCTTGAATTTTCTGCTGATTCTCTTTAATATTCATCATTTGAGAATCAATGTCAGTTGATAACTTTTTTATTATTGTCTGGGTCATGGCCACATCTTGATGAAGGTTTCTTTCGTTTTGTTGAAGAGTTTTGATATAATTATCGTATCTTTCTCCATCATTTGCATCTAGGGTGCCGTATAAATATTTTTGGGCTGTTCCTAGGATATTTAGTAATCCTCTTTTAATTCGTTTTCAGGGGTTGTGTAGTGTTTTGTAAATGATTTTATCGATTTAATTTCTTCCAATAAATTTTGCGTTTTAATTGTAAGAAATTTGTAATTTGTGATGTTTGGGTTTGTCAATTTAGCACTTATTTGCATGAGTGTTTTCTCGGTTGTTCTTAAACAATTTCTAATGTTCGTTAGGTTTACGTGGTAGTAAACATGATGGTGGTTGTTGACTATGTAACTCATTCCTTCTTTGATTGGTAGCAGAGGGTTGGTGATTTCTTCAATTCTGTATTGAGCGTCGACGAGTAATGGAAGAAGAAGCAGTAAAATCTTCATCTTTCTGAAATTATAAATTATTAACGTCTTTTAACATCCTTGGGGTGTCTTTGATTGTGGAATTCGACAGGTTTGTATTTTGGTTTTAGTTTTTCGGGTAGTTTCCTAGGAGTCGTTTTCTCGTTTCTCGTTCATCTTAGAGAGAACGTTTGCTTTTTTTGCATTGAGTTTCAATTTTAGTTTTTCATTTAGTTCTTTGAATGTCTCTGCTAATTCGTGAACATAATCAGATTGTAGTTGATTTATGTTTTTCTCAAAGTTTAGTTGATAATTTAAATTGCCTTTTATTATTTGAAAAGGTGTATATTCATGTGTAGAATGAATACTGTTGTTGTAATTCAATATTGCAATATCAACTAGTTCTTGAATTGTCTTTGATCGATAACTTTGCCTAAGTGCAACAAGACTTTCTTGGAGTGTTGAATGGAAACGTTCGATTGGCGAATTAGAGTTTGGATTGTAGGGAGTGGTAAAATGTAATTCGATTTGATACATTTTACAAAGATCTTGAACTAAATTACTTTTGAACGTTTGAGCATTGTCCGTTGTGATTTTACAAGGGACTCCGTGATGAGAAAATAGTTTTATTAAACTTTGGCATATTTCTATTGATGTTTCATTTATAGAATATGCTGTAGCAAATTTTGAGAAATTGTCTATGATCGTCAGGAATTTCTGTCCGGATATTGAATATGTATCCATATATAGGTGTTCAAACGGTTTGTTTCCTGTTGGTGTTGGTTTGAAGATCACTTTGTATGGATGTCGATCGTACTTTGTTTTCTGACAAGTTTCACAAGTGTTCACATAATTTATTACGTCTTTTTCTAGGCTAGGCCAATAATAACTCTGTTTGATGTTTTTAATATTTTCTGTCATTCCTCGGTGTGACGTTTTGCTAGTGTGGTATCTTTCGATTATTTTCTTTTGATCTTCAGGATCCGTGACGTCTTCTAATAGAGTATTTGAAATGAAGAGTTTGTAAGAGCTATTAATAAATGTTTGTTGGAAAATTCTTATTATTAAAGGCTCTAATTCTTTATCAGGGAAATACATGCCATATGTGTCAGGGGGTAGATAGTCTCTAATGATTTCTTGTATTTCCTGAGTTATCGGATTGTTGTTGATAAATAGAATTATTCTCTTTTTAGATTCGAATAACCTTTTTGAACTTGTGTAAGGTTTATCTGCTTTGGTCCATTTGATTATTAGTTGATTCTTGAAAGTGTTTAGGCTTTTATGGACGTAGGGTGCTCCTAAAATGGGTTCTTCATTTGACGTGTGAATGGTTACGGTGTCCGAATTATTTTCTTCTGGCGGATTTGTGTTCCTTGAAGTTGAAGTTTCTGCCACAACTTCTGGTGTGTTTTTGCGTGATTTCAGATTGTCATATTTTCTATCGGGTGGTTTTATTTGGATATCCGATATGACATTAATTTTTGGTTTTGGCTTTACCTTTTTTGGTGAATTGAACAATCTTTCTTGTGATTCGAAGAAATGTTTTACTTTATCAATCCATGCGTGTGGGTCTCTTTCTTCGTTGTCTTCATTACAAACAGCTGACATGTGTGTCAAGGGTGGTTTTACTGTTTCTATTGGGTAGATTTCTCTTGGAGGTCTTGACAGTGCGTCTGCATTTGCATTTTGAGTTCCTTTTTTGTAATGAATCGTGTATTCATATTCTTGGAGTTTCAGTCTCCATCGAACTAATTTGGAATTTGGTTCTTTGATTGAAAATAGCCATTGTAATGGTTTGTGATCTGTTACGATGCTAAATTTTCTGCCGAATAAGTACGGTCTAAAGTACTTTGTTGCCCATACAATTGCTAACAGTTCTTTTTCAATTGTTGAGTAATTGCATTCAGCTGGATTGAGTGTTCGGCTGGCGTATGCAACTGGAAGGTCATTTCCTATTGTTCCTTGTGAGAGAATTGCGCCGATAGCATAATCTGATGCATCTGTGGTCAGAATGAATGATTTTGTGAAGTCAGGGTATTGTAGAATGGGTTCGTTTATTAGAATATTTTTGCAGAGATTAAACGCGTCAACAAATGGCTTGTTGTGAATTATCTTAATGTTTTTCTTAAGACAATGAGTTAATGGTTTCGTTATCTTTGCAAAGTTCTTAATAAATTTACGATAATATCCTACAAGTCCTAAAAAAGATTTGATTTCTTTTGGAGTGTTGGGAATTTTGAAATTTTTGATAGCTTCGATTTTTCTTGGATTTGGTTTAATTCCTTCGGGCGTTATAACGTGTCCTAGGAATTCAACTGTTTTTCTCATGAATTCAGATTTGTCGAGTTGTATTTTCATGTTGAAAGAAATTAGTCTTTCAAAAACTTGTTTTAAGGAACTTAAATGTTCTTGTAGACTGGTTGAGTAGATGATGATATCATCCATGTAGACAAGACAGGTTTTTCCTTGAAGTCCTCTAAGTACGTTATCCATTGTTCTTTGGAATGTGGATGGTGCGTTCTTTAATCCAAATGGCATTCTGGTAAATTCGTAATGTCCATTTTCTACGTTGAAAGCAGTTTTTGGAATACTTTTTGGATCCATTTCAATTTGATGAAATCCGTTGGCAAGATCTAATGTGGTGAAGTATTGACAACGTCCTAATTTATCAAGTATGTCTGATATGTTTGGTAATGGATATCTATCGTCAACTGTTTTTTCATTCAGTTTTCTGTAGTCGATTACCAATCTCCATTTTTGTTGCTGTGATGCGTCTAGCTTTTTCGGAACTATCCAGACTGGTGAACTCCAGGGTGAATTGGAAGGTCGAATGATGTTTGATTGCAACATTTCAGAAATTTGTCTATTTACTTCTTTTTTATGCACATAGGGATATCTGTAACTTTTCGTATGGACTGGAATTTCGTCAGATGTGTTGATTATGTGTTTTACATCGTTGGTAAACGTTAAAGGATCTCCTGGTTTGTGAAGAATTTGCTTATAGCTTTCTATTAGTTGGAATAGCAGCATTTTTTCTTCTGAATTTAAATGATCGTGTCTGATTAATTGATTTAAATTGACATGACAACTTGAACTCTTTGTGTTTTTGAAGAATTTTCTTTTTGGCAAATTTTCATTGTTTTCGAAATCGTATATTTCATAGTTGTTTAATTCGATTGACTCTGGACAAAGTATGTTTTCATTAATATCGCATTCTATTAGAATATTTCGATCAGAATGATTAGTGACATCAACTATATAACTGTTGTTAGTTATGGTTACTAGTGTTGGTTGAATTTCTAGATTTTTATCTTTGTAATGCGGTATTATCCAAGTAGTGTTATTGGGTAAATTTGTTTTAAAAATTGTTTTCTGGATGCTTTTTGGTGGAAACTCAATTTTGTATTTATCAAAATTGTTTCTATAGTGAAAAGGAATTTCAAGATATTGGTTTCCTAATATTTGATTGGTTAGATCAATATTTAGGTTTAATTTACATAGGTCTTTTATGCCTAAAATGCCGTCAAAATACTCGTGAAAGGGAAAAAGTATGAATTCAATGGGTTCGGATATTCCGTAGCATAGGAATAAAGGAATTGTAGCTTTATTTGTAGCTTTCTTAGAACCGGCACAAGTTTGAAGGGTGCTTATGTGAGGCTTTATTGAAGTTGGAAAAAGAGATTCAGCCAATGATGGTCTGAGAAGAGATGCATGTGAACCAGTATCGATTAGAAGGCGAATGTTGTATTTAGGGATTTTGATATACGGTAACTGGTTTGTTTGGAAACTATTCAAGTTTATCCAGGGTTTTCTCTTGGACTGGGTGTTTGAAAATTTTCAATTTCGTCAATTGGGTTCTCTTCTGAAGAAGCTTTTTCGAATTCTTCATATTCATATCTATTTGCATAAGGGTCGTTTATTTCTAATTCACTGTCGTATTGAGGAAAATCGTAATTTTCTTCGTCAATTTCATCTTCAAGATGTCTTATTTCTCGAAAAGAGAAGTTTGGTTTTCCGGTTGTTTGGAAATGATTGAATGGTCTTTGTGGAATCGAGTTCCTATAGAATTGATTATCATTCCTTTGTGTTGGAATTGTACTTACCCCAGACATTGGTTGTGGGAATTGTTGTTTTGGAACTTGTGGTTTGAATTGATTGGGTTGGAAAGGGTTTTGTTTCATTTGAAAAGGTTGATTTGCTTTCACTTGGAAAGGTTGTGATGGTCTTGTTTGGAAGGGTTGAGTTTGTTGAAATGGGGATTTGAATTGAAATATGCTTGGTTTTTGAAGATTCGTTGGACAATGTGTTGTGTTGTTTGAGAGTTTGAAAAGTGGTTTGTTCTGATTTTGAACAAAATTGTTTTTGAAACTATTCTGGCTCATTAAAATTTCGTAATTTGTAATGATGTCAGTAGCTTGATTTAGATTTTGAGGATTTTGTACAATAAGTAATGTTCTCAATTCGGATGAAATGTTAGCTAAAAGATTTTGAGTAGCTGTCAATTCATTTTGTGCAAGTAGTATGTTACGTGCTTCCAAGTTTGGAATTTCTGCACAGATCTTAGTACTAACTTGGGTAACCAAGGCTTTGAGCTTATGAATGTATTCTTGAGTTGATTCATTTTTACGCGACAAAAATATTAATTGTTGTTGCAAATTTGACCTGGTAAGCGGGTCACTAAATTTTTGGCGAAGGGCAATTTTGATTTCTTCCCATGTTAACAGATCTGGTCTGGTTAACAGAAAATCTTCGGCTTGTCCTAAAATTTTCGATTTTATTGCAAGCAGAACATATTCTTGTTGGGATTGATCGTTTGAAAAGTATCTGTTGTAAAAGATATCTATTTGATTAAGAAAAGACTCGAGGCGAGATGGAGTACCATCGAAAGTTTTCAAAAGTGATACTGTAGATCTCAAAGCGTCAGCCATTTTACTTATAGATACTGTATTTGAAATTGGTTCAAATAGACTAGAAATGTTCTCAGAATTATCTGGAAACGATTGCGATTGATCTAGGTCACTACTAGAAGCGTTACTAGCGTTGCTAGCGATTGATAACCTACGTTTTGGATATGTAATATCCCCTAAGATTACTTTTTTGAACTTTTTCATTCAATTCAAAATTCAATTCAATATTCAATTCAATTTCAATTCTTTGTTTCAAAAATTCTTCTTAATTAACAGGCTGTACGATTATAGGATGAATCGCTTACGATTTTTCCAATCTTGCTCCTGTATCGAACGATGCCGCTGCGGGAAGATAAACTATCCAGGTACGACTTCGTACGTAGTGGACACTAACCTCAGGCCAATATGTCCTTACTAGCTGCTTCGTTGTTGGACAACCAAAAGGCGATGCGTTGCTAGGAGTCTAAGTAGAGGGATGAACGATGTAGCTCTGCTGTTGAGGGTATCCTTTCTGGACTGTTGAGACAGACGTGTTGGTCACTGGTTTTTTTCTCGATTCACACAGAACTTCTCTGCACGATCGAATTCTCGAAGACTTTCAGAGATCGTGATTGCACAGGAAGGTTTTCACTGTAGGTCGATTTTTGAAAACTGTAACCGCACTGAAAGGATCCTACCGACTGCGCCAATTTTGTTTCTGGTTGTAAAAACTTGTTTTTTAAAAACCGTTTATTTTACAAACCAAAATGTTTTACAACAGCGAGATGTTACTGCTTTACCTACTGACTTAAGACTAATTTATTCATGTCGAATGCGCAGCTTATATAGTGATTAATTGCTGGATCGACAGTTATGGTGTAAAATACACAGTGGTCCGCATAAGTGGTCATATAACTGTACCTTGTCTAAATTAGCATATTTTCAAACTTAAAAGTTTTTTTGGTTTTTATCGACTCAAATACAACGGAACAAATGGGAAAAATCTCATTTCTTGTAAATTATTATAGATAGTACAGGAAACGTTTAGCAAAAATGAAAAAAACTTTTTATAACAAACAGTAATAAAAATGTACATGAGAATTCAAAACTTAAATTAAATATAGGGAGTGCCATTAGAAAAAAGGATTATTCTTTGCTGCATCCTTTATGACATACCTTGCACAATGAATCCCGCATTATCTTTGTTCTGTCAACTATTAAGTACACAAACATTGATATCTTTTTATATGTCTTGGAAAGGAGACTTTGTCCAATAATTTTTTACAAGTTTCAGATTTTTTAAAATTGCGAGTAACTGACAAAATGTATTTAAATCAGAACATCTTGCAGATTTCAAAGTGAATTTAAATTAGAAAATGCGCTTCTTTTCGTAAGCGCCTAACTTAATAAAATATATTAAAATGTTGAGTAACAAGTAAGCTTTGCAGATAATAACAATAACAACCTCTTAGAGTTATAAAAATAAATTAGAAAAGCACCCTGTTTATGCAAGATTACCGGCAACAATAAACAATTTTTTCAACAACAAAGTTTGATCAATTTAGGTCTTACAATTTCATTCCCAAAATGTTAAATTAATACTGACAGTACTTTTTAATCCATTAAAAATCGTTCTTTACATTAGGAATTTTAATCGTCAACATTTTTGTTTCGATTTATTTTCCGCAGTACAAATATTTAAATATTATATATTATAATAATACATATTTGTAATTTAATACATTTTTAATTCAGCTTTGAAATAAATTATTTGACTTAATAGAAAAATTAATATTATCTCGGAAGACGGGAGTAACGTACGGGCCGGAAGACGTTATTATAAAAAATCAAACAATGATTTTTTATGTCTCACAGCGATAAAAACGCAGAACAATAAATACATGTTTACGGTACAAGCAACGACGGTTAAAAATAAAAAGAGTTTGTAAAACAAGAAAAAAGCTCACCTGTGCGTCTGAAGATTCTATATGTGTCAAATCGATTTGCATGTTAACTTCGAGCAACTTTGGAACTGTCGGTTTGATAAGTCTATCATATCGACATGAATCTGTGAGTTTCGATGTGAATTCTTCCTGAGTTACATGATCCATTTCTCCCATTAAATTCATGGGCAAACAGCTAATGTCCACTGGTCTGGAATGGGTTGTTGTTTCAGTCGTCTGTTGCGTGGTTGTTGTTGTTGGTGCTTGTGTAGTAGAAGAAAGTTCTGTAAAGTTTAACCAAAATGATAAAATTGCTTGGTAAATTTGGTAAATTGACTTCTACGGCAAAAATATGGAGCAGCTACTTACCAGTTGATGTCACGTTCATTTGATCATTGCTCTGTGTTTCTCCTACTGCTGCAGGTTGTTGATTGATGACTTGGTCGCTTCCATTAGGTATAAACTGAACTGCAGATCGGGACTCTATCGAAGTCATTGGTATAGCCTGACTGAAACAATATAAGTTTAGGGTTTTTTCTGTGGAATGTTTTAAATAGTGAAAATGTGCATTTTTTTAATTTAATAATATTCAACTCAAAAAATCCTGAAAAAGTACCTTGAAATGTAAGGTATTTGTTGAAATATTACATTTTTTCAGAAGTATTCCGTTTGGTGATCGTTTATACTTTGTTGAAACAAAAACAAGAAAGGCTAGCAGAACAGTTCAAATACATTTTGTAATTTTGTTGGGAATCGTTTGAGCTTATTTGAGTTCATGTCATAAATAATAAAGTTCTGGAAGACATTATTTGCTGGTTTGAAATTAGCTTTCAGTCGGATTTTATTACTGGCAAATTAACATCAAGTAGCACATAAAAATTGTAATAAACACTTCAGTATAGGCCCAGAATCCTATGCAATATGCTGATCTTGTCCAAGAATACTTGATCATAAAACTAGCAACAAAGCCAATATTGTAAGACTATTGCAGCTGTATTTTTAATGCGTTTGCTAAACAACAGCTTCTTATTAATAAACCCAAAGTGAATAAATATTTGCCATGAATTAACTTTGTTTTACGGCTCAATAGCTTTTTATAAACCTTGACTCGCTATTCGGATTACGATACTTATCACTCGGCCTACTATTGGGATATGTCTACATTTTGTTGTTTCCAAGAAATTAATGAATTGGTTAGTGATGAAAAATGTCCCGACAATGAAAACAGAATCATTGCATTTACATTTCCCTATTGCGTCCTAGTTTGAATAGTTTAAATGTATTTGTGTTATATAATTTCATTTCTTCTTTGTATCTGCATTTTTCTTCGTATGGGCGGGCCTATGATTAAAAACTTTCGATTGCTTTTGGTTTATTAGGTCAATATACAAATTTTATATAAGCAGTAGAATATAGCAAAATCCTTATTTAACATGAATAAAACTCTACACGCGATACAGTGAGATACATGAATGCTGTTGGGGTATGCCAAAAAAGTTCAATTTTCGTTTGATCTGCACTGATAAGAGAATCTGCAATAAATATTTTAAACTGTGCGTCAAATTGAAATTAAAGACTTAAACAATTACATGTCTGGTTTTCCTGACGCTAGAGATATACCATATATCAATTATAATTTTAAATTATTGTGTAATAGTAAGCCGGTTTCAACTGTAATATTATACAGGGTGACTAAGAAACCGAGATTTTTGATTAATTAACTTTACTTCATGGTATTTGAACTATTCAACTATAAAAATTGTATTAATTAGTATTACATATTAAAAATCTACATGAAAAAATAACACACTTGAACATATATAAAATGTTCCAAGTTTTGCCGTCTATTAGTGTTATAATTGAAAGACACAGGCGGGCTGTTTAGAAGTACACAAAAGTCCGCTGTGTTAAAGCATTAGTTGATGATTAAGAACAATGATATCAAACACGTTAAACAAATTATTTATGTATTTATAACTTCTATCTTTATATGTGGTATACATACTTAATACCAATTGGGATTTTTCAAATCTGTTATGCGACTATTTTCCCAACTTTAGTTTAGCATAATCTTAATTAGCTTCCATTTATGTGGAACAAATAAAAACTTTCTGAAAATCTGACTAATGCAATTTTCCTGAAACAAAATCCTCACGTGAATTTTCGCAATTTATAGAGCAGTAAAGAAGTTGAAATTGCAGTAGTAAATATACATATTCATATTGTTGCGGTTACAGTAAGATCAGATAGGATTTTCATGTTTGCCAGTTTGCTTTCTGTAAAGATTAGATTATTAGATCGGATAATATGGAAATTAAAAGGTTTTTCCTAACTATTAGAATTTATAATTGCACTAATTTTACTAAACTACTAGATATAACTAGTTATGAAAAACTAATTATTTCACTCGAAGGAAATTCCCAATTCCTTAATCATAAATGTATCACCTGCCAGTTTGAAAAATTCCAATCAAACCATAGTTGTTGACACATCGGTTTATTGATAAATGTAATTATCAATAGTGTGCCAATGACAATAACAAAACACAGATCTTAACGTCATTATTCTAGTACAATGCCATCACAATTAAGTTACTATGGCATGAAACATTTGTATTCGAATTATCGACTTGCCGCTTATTTCATGCTAATCATGAAGAACTACAGATCTGTGAAAAATTTACCTCAGGAATAAGCGCTTAGTACTGTTTGAAGTCTTGAACTGAATAGGGAGAAAATAGAAATTGCAATTACAATTTCTAATAATGACATCATGAAAGAACATACAATTAGCGAGTCGAAGTGTAAATTAAATTCATATCTTGATATTTTTAAAAATTTTGTCTAATTCTTTCATTAGGTTTGAAAAAAGATGACAATAATCTGATCTTGGAAATAATGTCAAGATATAAAATGCAATTCAATTTCCAAAAAAGTAATCAGTCCGACCGAGATCACCAAATTACACTTAGATACTTATAATGTATACATAATTTCGAATAGAATACTTTTCTGTATTATTAAACTTTAGAAACATTTCAACTGAATTGTGCTTCTGAAATATTGTGTATATTTTCCTGACTGTATTTCAATTTAATCCAAAAAAAATCTTGGGTTTCAGTCAATTTTATTGTTTATTATTTAAAATGTCTTGTCAGAGTTTCTTTATTCTCTCGCTCGATATCGAACAAAGTATGGATTTCAATAGCCAGTCAAATGTGAAGGTAGAAACAGCTATACATACAAACTGATGATGGTGGAGAAAGACACCGAAACGTATTTGTGACATCTTAAATAATAAACAATAAAATTGACTGAAACCCAGGAATTTTTTTGGACTTCTGAAATATATTATTATTTTTTAAAATAAATATAAAAATTATCAGCAGTATCACAAAAAATACATTTGGCTACGGAAAAGCAAATTTATTGATTCGTTTCATAATTAAAAATCGAATTGGGAAATTTATGATTAAATAATGAATGATTAATGAATAATTAATAAGCTGTAGCTTGTACTGCAAATAATGATATATCATTATTTTATGTAGATAGTTGTGCAATTGTGCTTTCTGGGAAGTTGGAAACAGCAAAACATAGTCGAATTAGTTCACAGTTTACGGAATTTAGAGTAGAATTGTGATTGGGACTACATCATGAAACGATTCATAAATTAATTTATATTTCTACCAGTTAGAAATTTTTCTCGCATTTACTATGCAATCGAACTAGCGTATGTTTTTTTGTATTTTTTAGTTTCATTTAAGGGTTTGTTAATTTTCTGAAAGTGGCTCTTTCGGTTGTTAGCAGTAAATCTTTTATCGTTATTATTATATCTTCACTCAACAAAGCCACGTTCTACAACAGATAGATTTTTTTTAGAACGAGGATATTGAGCAAAATAGATCAACAATTTCAAGTAGCAAACTAAAAACACATCAAATTCTATGAATGAATTCTATTCCAGTCCATATATTCTTTGAACAACTTCATGCCAATCTCCTATTACCTTTTATGGGTTTGACTAAGGAATTATAATATATATAACAAGCAATAATCCAGCAGCTGAATGTATTTTTATATTAAAAAATCAGAACAATTAGGATTTGGCTACAAAATAAATCATGTTGTAAATTACCATTAATACTTCTTCAAATGTATGTGGGTACACTATACAATAAAACGACCATAAATTAGAGCAGGTAAGCCGATCCAGTATTTTATGGACCAATAAAAATGCATCATGGCTCCGACGCACGACTAAATCCGACATTAAACACTTTTTGAAAATTGTGAACGTTTGGTTCAATGTCTTGACGCAAATTTGAACAGATGTGCGTATTTGGGTGCCTTTAGTGGCTTTATGTACTTTCCATTCCATACTTGTGCCAGGTAATAGCAAGCTGGGTATTACCAGGTAACTGGTTACCAGCTAACTAGATCTAGAATAGCATTCATATAGTGTCAAGATTAAACTTCTGCCTTCTTGTTTCAATCCCCTATGAGGGGTACATGTCACCCTTAGAATCTTAAATGGGAATGGGAGTCAAGTGGCACATCGTTTTAAAGGGCCTTCAATTCTCTTTTCAGTGGTACTTTGATGCTTTTTGTCCAGACGTTTCCGACTAATCGCGTTTCAAAGTTACAGAAACAATTAAACTTTCCCGCATTGCGATATTGGTTTCCAGGTTAGTGTTTACACAAAAATTATTGCATTGGCTCTCATTGCAGTACAAATTATTAGAAGAGTAGGTGACACCGTTAAAATCTTTGAATAACAAAGAAAATCTAGTTTATAAATAACTTTTATTTGCGGAAGAGAAATTTCTACTTTAAAACACATGAGATCTATCTTATCAGTTGTTCAAAATGTTGTTGATTTTCTTGTAAACGATAATAAAGTCTGTTTTCGAACTCCTCCCTAACATTTCGGAAAACTTCACCGGGAATTGACCGGCATTCGGCTGCAATTCCCCTTTTAAGATCATCATCGACAATTTTGTTTGTTAACATTTTATTTATATATTTTTTTATTTTATATTTTCATTCAGAAAAAATAAACATTCAGCGCTGAAACAGATATTCGGCAGAATATTGGAGATGGAGTTGACCTGAAGACTCATGAATTCACAGAACTCTGTTATTCTATCAAAATCATCTTCATAAAGTTCTTGAAGGATCTACATTTTGACTGGATGGAGTTTATACATTTTCAGTGCATTTCTTAATTTCTTCTTATAGTCTCGTGTTATATTCCTGCCTGTTCTGCTACTGTCCGTAAGGAGTTGGTGGGCTCTGCAGCATAAATCTCAAAACCTCATTTTGAGCTCCTTCATTCATCACTCGTAGGTTGTTTCTTTTTCTATTACTCACCGAACCAGTTTCGGAGAACTTTTTTGCCAAATCCACCACATATCTGTGACTTACTTCATGATTCTGGTTTCTTTCAATGAAAACCAATGCCGTCTTGCGTGTGCACTTTCTAACCTCTCCATAAATGAAAACAATTTCAGTTCTTTCTTGAAGAGAATAAACCTTTCTCACACTTTATGCACTTAATAAAGTCCAAGAAGCAGAATCGAATTAACAATAATATTCCTATATTGGCTACATCTTTTAATTTTCTGACCATGTTTTTTGGTTAAAAAACAACGTATTTTTAGAATTTCTTGATAGAATTTAAAGGCTTTTGTGGAATTTCAGTGATAAGACATCGAATGAACGTAAATTAACGAAGTACTCGTAGTATCTACCATAAAATGTTATTTACAAATAATTATTTTCAAATAAAGTTTGAAACGGTGCCACCCATGGGCGTAGCGAGGAAGAGGCAGGGGAAAGTCATGCCACTGAAAAGAGAATTGAAGGCCCTTTAAAACTATGTGGCATTTGACCCATATTCCCATTTAAGATATTAAGGATGACATCTACCCCTTCTAGGGGGTTGAAACAAGAAGGCTAAAAATATTAATTTAAAGTGTCCGCCTTCAAAATTGAAGTGTCTTTCCGATTTTTCTTATTTTTAACTGTAAGAGAGATATTAAGGGTGCGAAGTTTTCAAATTGACACCCCGTATATGCTAAGTTTGTTGCCTATGCACTGAAGAAAAACTTTATTCAATTTGAACAAATGTTACAAGTCTAATTCACTCTTTCCTGTTGAGATATGAACTATATTTGAGTATTCAGATGAAAGTTTTCAGAAGGAAACAATATTTATAATTTATTACTTGTCACCGAGAACAAATCCGGTTGACAAGGGTATTAAAAATACACCCACAGCGTTGTTTTTCACACATCTAAGACTTGCATTCCTACATTAAAACATAGCCAATTAACTTCAGCCTAACTTCAGCGTGTGTTTTTGAATTACTTAATATTAGTGTGTGGATTTTAGGGTCTGGCCTGTGCAAAGTTTGTAGGCCGTAATAATAAAAGTTGATTGCAAGGATCATTTTTGACTTTAATTTTATTATTAGTATTAACTTTATTTGATCAAGCACTTGGAAAACCGAATATTTTTATGGTGGTTTTGTTTTGATCATCAACACAATGCAATTTTCAAAGAATCAATAATTAATTTATTATTGCTGAATATCTGCAAATCTGATATTTGGATTAAAATAGCATTGTTTTACGGCTTAGTGTTATGAGCGTTGATCTTCAGAGAAGAAGTGATTATTAGTGACATACGCTAATTTTCTTGTATTAATGTTTAGACTATAAAAGGGGCTTTTATTTTGAATCAAACCACCTTATTTGTTTTCAATTTGAAGAATATCAAAAAATTCAAAATTGGATAGTCGGTTCATAATTTAAAAAAGAAAATGAAAAGTAACGGAAAAGAAAATTAATTGACAAAATATCTGTTAATTTATTAATTGGTCTCCTTTAATTTATTTTTTTATCTTTTTATCATTTTGTGAATAGTCGGCCGTTATTCACTGGGCAATAGTAAAGTGCCTTTTGAAATTCTACACAAACATTGGCCAGGATTTGACAAAAAATTGTCTGCATTCTTGTGAGATTTCATCATTCAGCTCTTGCATATTATTAGGTCAAATTTTGTGAAAATACACTTTAAAATCTTCTATAGGAAATATTTTTGAAGCTGATTCAGCACGCCCAGAACTTAAAAAAAAACTGAGGTGGAGCTCTGTCTTCCTGGAAATGGAAATTTGCTTCATCCAGCAGCCATCTCTTCTTCTCGATTTTCATTCATTTGATTTTATAAAGATTGAAATTTGGTGCCTGAAGTCGATTTCTTAAGCAATGAAAAGAAGCTGTTTTTTCTTACATCTTCATCAATTCTTTGACATATTAATGCAAAACATTCAAGTTTTCCTAGCCTAGCGACTTTTGAAATCGATATATTTTGATCAGCACCGAACTGACCGAAATCCTATTAACTCTGTTGCTTCTAATAAAGAAATTTGAAGCTGAAAACTCCAAATCAATAGAGTAGTAGTAAACATCTTTATTTCTTAAAAATGGCTATCGACCTATCGGTCTTTCTGCCCTTGTTTAGTACATGTAGTCTTAATCTAAATAAAAAACAAAGATGAAAATTATCTTATTCTAGGTTACTAATTTAATAATTTTAATTCTGGCAAACAGAGATCTTAGATTTATTGCCCAGTAGTCAGTTACTATTATAAGCGTTCGAGTAGCCTTGATGTAGGGAAACGGAAGCGGGATTGTCTGGTTGGTCTTGTAAGACAAAGGGGATTCAGTATGGTCCAGTTGTAGGGGTTGTTTGTCCATTTTGTCTGTAGCTGTATGAGTCTTTCCAAGATCTTTGTCATGTTTGTGCGTTCGTATAGTAGTTGGGTGGGGGGTTGTGTAGTGGGTTTTGGGGGTGTCTTATTCGTGTTATTAGTCTTAGTGCAATTTGTTCTGTTTTTTGTACATAACGATTTGTCCTTTCTGTTCCGTTTGTCATGAGTATATGTCATAGTCCAAGAGGGGTCTGCAGATCGCTTTGTATATTTTTGTCGCGGGATTTGTACTAATTCCTTTGTCTTTGTATGTTAGTGAGCGAAAGTGTTTTGTTCTTTTTATCGTTTCTGTTCTGATGTTTCGTATGTGTTTAGTAAATTTAAGTTTCTGGTCAATTGTGATTCCAAGGTATTTTACGTCGTTTTTTGGTTGTGTCGTTTGGCCGTCTGCAGTTATTGTAGGGGAGTCAGCGTTGAGTCAGTGGTTTGTGAGCAGAAGTTGGTTTTTTGACGCGTTTGCTGTTAGTCTCCATTTATAAAACCATGTCATTGTGTTGTTTGTTAGTGTTTGGAGTCGTTGAACTGCTCTCTCAGTAGTTTTGTCATGTAAATCAATAGATTATATCATAAATTAACGGATGCTTTGTCGATTAAAATTTAAAATTTATTTCAACTTTCTTCTCAGTTTTGTCGCGTTATAGGCTTTAATTGTTTCTTGAAACAAGAAAAATGTATGTTTGTATTTTATTTACATGAAGATTGATATAATGAGGTATAAAAAGCAGCACGGCTTTTACAATACTAATTCCCTCACAGATGATGTTCACAATTCCTGACAGAAAGTTAACGAAATTTACATATTTAATTATTTTTTTCTGTAACCAGTATTCATGCAATCTTACTACCGCTAAGTTAGTGAGCGGGTCAGTAAAACTTTTTTTTTAACTTTTTCCTCAATTCTACCTATTTTATCAAAAGAGATAGACTTTCGAGGGCATTCCTTAAAACAAGTGGGTTTTTCGGGTTTTTTGTTTCTACCTATTTTGTTATTTTATTTAGTTTAATTGATTGGGCTGTTATTGACCTCAACTTTTATAGCTTTCAGTGGAGATCACTAGAGGGTAATATTAAAATGTTTTCAGTATATTTTCAAAACACAAATTTAAAAGGTTTATTGAAACACATATGTTTTTATAAGATATGTTTATGTAATATTTTCGTTGCTGAAAGCAGTCCTGGAAAAAGAAGTTTACATTGATAAGTGCTCCGTCGGGTTATCCTAAGAGTAAACTAGGATGCTCCCTTTTTTCGTATGAAAACCGAATCAGGGGATTTTGTTTTTCGGTATTCAAATAAGTGTACAATTTGGCCCAGTTTTTAATCAAATATTTTCTTGATAAATTGAGTTCAGAACGATAAAGTCAATAATTTTATTTAAAAAATATGATAATGAGATGCATTTGACAATGTTTACTTCTTCTTGTCTTGACATACATTTAGCAGTGTTTCAGACTCAACTTTTTTAAAATGCCAGAAAATGAACCACACTGGCAGAAAGACCGATAGGTCGATAGCCTTTTTTAGAAATAAAGATATTTACTACTACTGAACCACACTTTCAATTTTCTTAGGTTTCAATAAACTAGCAGATAAAAAAAAATTCAATTTCTGATATCTGAGCTGACTGGGGTTTAAACATTTTTTCAAAAAATGGGAAAGTTTAGTTAGAAAGATATATAACTGCAAATAAATAAAAATTGTTAAGGTAGCTCGTATATTGGAACAAATTGTAAACTGAGTTAGAAGTAAATTTCATTTCCCAAAATTTGTAGGTGAAAGGTTTGGAAGATTAAAATCACGTTTCTTTCACTTCATTTTATAAATCAAGGCTATATTTAAATAAAAAAGTTATAAAAATACCTTTACTATTTCTAACTGTTTTTTAACTTACCAATAAATCAAGGGCTCGAAATAACAAATCACGGCAAAAACCACAAACGCAAATCGAATTATCTTAAACATCTCGACCGAAAACATTATAAACAACCTGAGTCAACCGGCGGGGCGACAACAATTAAGATTGATTTTAATCGAAAACAAGGTATTGGAAACGTGAAATAAAAAATCTCTGCTAAATCGACGATAGGAGGTATTCGCCAGTCAGCTGGTGGCTAATTAGAATTACGGCTCCGATTTTTAACCTTTTTTTCCAATTTTGCACAGTTGGTGATAGCAGGCGCGCCTACTATTGCACAGCACCAGGCCGGAGAGCACACTCTTATTGCTCAAACCGTTTGTCGTCAGTCGTTGCTATTGTTTAAATAGCATTTGCTGCGATTGTTGTTAGGTAAATACTAATCATGAACAGATTAAATGGAACTTTATGATCAACATTCTGGGAGAATTTATGCGTGATTGTTCATCATGGTCCATCCACCACAAAATCAGTGAAAATTCAATGAAGATTTATTGCCACAGACTTGAACTTGTCGTTTAATAATAGGAAAACCTTGTATAAAATAGTTATTTTAATTTGAACATTTTTTCTTTAAATAACAGAATGCGATTTGAAGTAGTAAGCAGTGTAAATTAGACGAGTCTTGCTTATCAAGTTCTGCAGAAGTGTGGGAGTGAACATTTGCAAAAGTCAGATAAGCGCTTAAAAATTTGTTAGTCAAATTAATGTATTAGTATTAAATTTAATGGAACACGATGTTTGTGTGTCGATTGCACCTGGCTTCAAGTCAATTTTTAATTTAAACTGCTATAAAAGCAGTAAAACCCACCAATTTGCTTTATGAGAAATGTAGATAGATTTAAAGGAAAAACGAGAGTACATATGAAATCAAATAAAAAAATATTAACAGTTAAATTAAAATAAAAAATAAAAGGACTAAAACTTTCTTTATGTTTGTGTTTCAAATACTGATCCAAGCTTTTAAAAACGTTTTTGAATTTATATGAGTGTTTATGTCTTACCCTTTTTTAAATATTTTACCACGAAAAGCGCTAATTTTTTTAATAATGCGACATTCAGCTATTATTAATGCCACTTTCAAATACAAATAAATAATTTATTCATTTCCAAGAGAAAATAAATTTAACAACTATCGCTAAATTAAGAATCCCGAATTATTTAGTTTGATCTTTTATTTTGAAAACCATTTGCTTTATTAATTAATTTATTGACTTTAAATGTTTATCAGCTTTTCATGCATTTCAACGATGAGCAATTTAATCTATTTCTTCGAAATTACAAAAAAGTGAAAGTCAAGAAAGCAAAATTCAAAAGATCGAAATGTATTTCTACACAAAAATCAAAAATTGTAAAAAAGTATTTTGTAGATACATTTTCTATTTGCTATCTGAATTCAGATTTATATAACTTAACTCAAGTTAATCAAGATTTAATTAATTTCGTCCCAGTCGATAATTTATTTGTGGGGCAAAAGTAAAAAGTGTGGTTTCGAGAAATAAAATTATCATATAAAATAAAACCAGCATTATTCAGGCTTGAAGGGTGGCAAAGCTTAAAGCTTACCGATGTTCAGAATAAATTGGATTCAATAACAGTTTTAAACCCTTATACATACTGGACTTCAGGCAAAATAAATTAATCAATGCTTAAACTCGTTCTCTCAAAGCTCTCAGCTTCAACAATTTTATACGCTATTTCCTAGAGTATTTATGAAAATATAAAATATTTTCATGGTGGAAGTGACAGTCAAAGTCAATATATTTTTGTAATAGTAAGCAATTAGTTTGACTTAATACAAGAATATTAACTATGTAGGCAGTATAATTGATATAAAAAAATGTAAATTAATTTTAAAATCTGGATGGAATTAGGTCAATAACATTTGAGTTTTTACATTTATTCCTCATGCACAAAATACTCTTTTGGAAGTTTGGTCCGCTCCTCCAGACGTGCTCTCCTCCCTCGTTGTGTATGAGAAAGTGGTCGAAGGAGGAAAGGTTCTTAAAGATACTAAAATCTACATAATTATTTATCTTGATAGCAGATATTAGTTGGAGTATATTCTCATCAAACTTCATTATGAATTGCGAATATCCATGCGTTTTTGTGACATAATTCCATTTTTATAATTTTTTTGTTGCAGAAGCTAAAATAATTTTCTACGAAATTTTTCCATTGCCATCATTTTACGAACTTGAAAAATTTGCATTTTTACTAACCAATAACTTCTCATGCGACGCTGTGTCATTTAATTTTATTAGTTAATGCCCTTGGTCTTTTGTAAACTAAAAATAGAAATTACTAATCTGGGCTTTCATTACCACAGTACACATACACAGTACAATTCGATTATTGCTAATAATGATCGGAAAATATTGAAAATCAGTTTTCTTTCCATTTTCATCAACGTTTTCCAGATCTGATTTTTTTAACTTCTTTTTCACTTTTAAATTAATTAAGCGTTTGAGTACTCATCAAATACTACCTGGCATCTGTATGCACAATCCCTGCTTAAATGCACAGTACCTTTCTTCTCATGTTTTTCAAGTATAATATATGAATCACCCTGTATAACAAAACACCATTTAACCACAGAAAAGATTACCAAAGTAGTTCTCTAAGAACCTTTGAAGATTATGTATCCATAATTGTTATCACCTACTTTTAACAACACATTTATAAAACAGACAAACCTTATCTACATGAAATAACATAACTCTTGGAATTCCTAATTCCAATGAATCACTAATCTGGTCATTACAGTTATAAACATTTAGTTTTGTTCGACATTTTCAACGATACGTCTTAATTGGTCCTTTAGAACAACTTTTTAACAAATATTTATTGCGGTTTTCTATATACCACATAAAAAATGCTTTGAAAATATTGTTAAACCAGTCAGAGTTACTAATACTTCAAAAAGTTTTGAAAGTCCTAAAAATAATGGGATAATTGAGCAACTGGAAAGAAAACAATAACAGAAACATAAAAAAATCATCATTTGTGCTCTGCTAACTATATTATACTATATATTTAGAAACGTTTTACAGTTCCAGGACAAAAATTTAAAAAATTGATCATATATCAATCGGATTAAGAGCTTACCTCACAGACGGATTATTTAACTTGATTACCTACTAAAAATAGAACACAACAAAAAGTATCATTATTTTCTTTGAGGCGATGAGATTGCGTCAATTGAATTCGGGAATTCCACGTTATATGGATATTATTAGACATTTGATGTAAAACCATGTCAATAATATTCGCATGCATTAATCAAAAACCAATAATAAAATTAATTTAATCTGGAAAATTATCTATTTCCGTCTATTTCTTGAAATCGATGATGAACTGAATTGAATAGCCTAAAGCTTTCATGAATAAGTCATTGCATCAACGTTAAGATCTTTTGGATGTTGGAAATGTGGCGATTCTGAAGAATATCAATTGAATAATTGCGGTCAGTACGTTTTTGCTTTTAAATACTTGTTTATTTGCTGCGCTAGAGTGAAAACTGGTTAAAACTGTTTTCACCAGTTAATATTAAATAAAAGGGCAGAAAGACCGATAGGTCGATAGCCTTTTTTAGAAATAAAGATGTTTACTACTACTACTATTAAATAAAAGAGTAGAAATTAAGTTTTTATATATTTGCAAAAATATAGAAGTTTCCTTTTTTTAATTATTTGGCCAGAGCAAACAGTCAAAATTTTCAAGGAACAACGCTTAATAAGTTGAGGATTCATTGATTTAGGATGTTTATACGGGGTGTCAATTTGAAAACTTTTCTACCTCCTTTAATATTTTTCTTGCAGTTAGAAATACGAAAAATCCGAAAGACATTTCAATTTTTATTTGTAAGGGGGACGCTTTAAATAAATATTTTTGGCTTTCTGGTTTCAACCCCCTAGAAGGGGTCGATGTCACCCTTAGAATCTTAAATGGGAATGGCGGTCAAGTGGCATAATTTTTATTTTTATTACAACTGATTTCTGGAAAATATTTTTTAAATTTGGTGCCAGTGTAATATAATAAATGTTAATTCGTAAATAAAAAAGAAAAACACATTCACACAAGAAACACTAATAATAGTTTCTACTGGCAGGGTTGTCTCGACCTGTGTCTGTCAGCACTTCCTTATGGCACTACACTGTCTGGTTACATAAATTATCTGCTTTCTTGATCTGTCTGATGAAATAATATGTTTTAATAAATATTTGCAGTGTGCAAAGTACAAACATTCTTTCTTTCTGAACATTATTTATTTTTATAAACGCATTGTAGCTTACGCTTGTTATTTTAAAACGAGAAAAATAACAATCTAATGTACTTAAGGATCGTCTATTTTTTAATATAGATACTCTTCAGACACACAACAAATACAGCGTTTTGTCGTTTCTAGGAAAGGACACAAACGATACAGAATTATCTGTTTTAAAAACTAAATGATTCTTTAGTCGTTATTTTCCGGTAAAAAAGTATATTTACAATATACATATTTACTATAGTATATATATTTACAATATACTTTTTTACGAACGTATATTTTGCTTTATAACCACGGAAGTTACGTTTTTTGAAATTTGTCGTGCTGTGTAAATTTATACTACAGCCAACAGTGCTGGCTAGAAAATCTGGATTAGTATTAGTTTCTATATTTTCCTTCAATTTTTAAGGGTTTGTGTTAACTTATATTGGCGCACAATGAAACAATATTTATTATGTTAATACAGACTCGAAGACCCATCTACACTAAAATTTTTCGGGAATTTCTTGCCGTAAAAAATTAGACTTAAAATTTTTTGTTCAATTTTCTTATTGTCCTGTATTGCTGCTTTATTTAAATCCAATTTTTTAGAACCATACGATAGCCTTCCGACCTATTTCAGTCAGAGCCTGTTTATTTATTGCTAATTTTTCTTTCTCAATTCTCGAACCGTATTAAAATTCCGTGCAATATAAGTACAGTTTCATATTTTACTTCTTTAATTATAATATTATCTCTAGCTAGTGCTCCTTATTAGTCGTATGGGAAGCAATAAAGGCAAAAATAAAACATATTATTCGAAATTCGGTATAAGTTTTATTTAGAATATAGTCATATGTAACATGGAAATAACATGTCATTGATACTATATACAGTTCATGTAATGCATGGCATGTTTTTTCATTGTAATCATTATTATTAACAATTAATTCACTATACTTAATTAAAATTTTATTTAGGTAACAACGACTGTTTAACCAGCTAAAATAACATGTTTCTCCTAGTATACAAACAATATGCTGTTTATCGAAGTAAAGCTTAGTGAAATTTATAAACACATTGCGGCAAGATTAATATCTCCTACCCTTGAAAGCAGAATGCATCTAACAATGCTTCATAAGTGTTTACAGCTTTCTCAAAAGTTAAAGACATTTTCGTATTATAACGGGTTTTCCTCGTGCTTATTAAAATAACTATTTACAACTGGTACATTATGCCACTGATTGGCGATTTTTATAAATTTCACTAAATTTTGGTGCGATATTTTAATGATGGATCAATTTAAAAGAATTTTAATTATTATTACGATATGTAAGACATTTTGACACAGTTTAGTCATTATAATATTGCAAAAAACCTTTCAACAACAGAAAAAATGTTGAAAAAATCAACTTCGGAATATCCAGGTATTCATCGTTTTTTTTGTATTTTTTAAGGTAGGTTCAGATAAAACCAAGTGAGACGTAAATAAGTTATGTTATTGTTTTCTGCCTAAAGTCTAAATAGAAAATCGTCAACAATAAATACATCTTTTGCAACATATTTCTTTTTTGATACCGCTTTAATAAGAGGAATGAGATCTATTTGGACATTGCCATCAATTTCAAATAACCATTTATTTAAAATCACTGCAAATCTACACATATTCATACATATACAAAGTGAGCCAATTATCTCATCTTACCCGACCGCAAGTAGAGAGTTTCCTATTCATAAATTTAACTTACAAAAGCGTATTACTTCCTCTAATAATTATAACTAAAAATAAGAGACATTGTTTTAACCAACTATTTATGTCATGCAAGATTACCTTAAATTAAGCTTAATCATTAAAATTATATAAAACATCGGATATTAGGCAATTGAATTGTACTTTCACGTAACTGGGTATTACGCCAAGGAATATAAGAATTTCAAAGAAAATGGGTCGAATTAAGGTACATTTAATGAGAGCTCACTTGGCTTTATTAGACTATATTTAGGGAGTAATGAGAAAACAATAATGATGATACGATTTGGTACGAAATTTTAAAATACTTTTGGGTTTCTGGTTCAGAATATCTGGAACATATTTATCCAATTTTGGTATATAATTTGTTTGTGTTTTCAGAGGCTTAACTAACTAAATATATATACTGGTTTCATTCAATAAATTAACGGGCACTTTTATTAAAGTGTTTTAAAAAAGATCGGTTTTACTCTTCAAGTGAATTGAGTTTCCTGATCTAAGCAAGAAAATAAATTTGTTAAATTGCTTACATTGCATAATAATCAAAACAAAATTCAATTCTGGGGATTTGTTAATGCTTATGAGTTTTACGAACTAAAATATAATTTTTATTATTTAAGTTTTACTTAGTAATAACAGGTAACCGAAATTCTATTAATAATTTTGATTTGGGTGAAAAAAAGCGGCGATATTTAGACCAGGAGACTCTAAGAAAAACCGGGCACAATGAATAAATAGAAAGTTTTTTCGAATATAATGAAAAGAAAATATTTTGTATGTTTGCGTTGTAGATTATAAAATGCCGAAACCCACCACAAACTGAGATACAACCATTAAGTGAATGATACACTTTTTAAGCAATTTTTACGATGATAACAAATTAAACTAAAAAAAAAGATGTCTCAAATGCATTAAATACTAAAACTTGATTCATAGGATGAATTATTTTCACCAGCGTCACAAGTTATTGAAAACATGTAATAACATGATAATGGTGGCTTTTGATAAATCTGAACTGTTATAATTTTTGCCTTGCTTACAAACCTTATAAACATACTTTAAAACGTGCCTGGGTAATTTTTTCAAACATTATTCACCTTTGCATGCGAATTTTTCCCATTTAGAATCCCCAGCCTGTACACAGAGTAATTTTATAATATATAAAACATATAAAATATAATATATATAAAATATAAATTATAACATATAAATAAAAACATTATACGAGTCGTATCGTATATCTATTTGATTTTATTTTGGCGTTAAAACGTTGCTAAAGCTCTTAGAATCTATTGTGTTTTTTGATTTTTTTAATAGAGTATTTTAAACAATTTAAAGATTTTGTGAATACTTTTGAATCTTTCCGTTTGTAGCATATGCTATATACAGCATGTCCCGTAGCACACGAACGAAAATGTACTGTGATATTCTTAGGCTTAAAAGAACACGATCTGACCAAAATTTTATTAAGAAAAACTGGCTTGCTTCTCAGCTATTGAGGGTCAAAGTTCTTCAACAAAATTATGTTTTTTGAAATATCGTGAGAATACATCAATAGCACAGGAGCCAGACATATTTTCTTAATAATATTTAGGTCAGATCGTATTCATTTGAGCCAAAGAATGTCACAGTGCCTTTTTGATCAAATGTTTACAAGACACCCTGTTGTCTTTAAGAGTTTTGGAAATAAAACTAGTTTATAAACGTAACTTTCTAACAATCTAAAGAAAGAAAACTGAATTTTTGGTTGTTTTGAGTGCCAAACATCTGCATTTGCTATGACCTAGAAAAAGATTAAAAAGATCAATAGTATTTGATTAAAAATCAATCAGTTTCATTCCATATTTATATTACTTCAATTTTGAGATTTGTTTCATCAACGTTAAAAACCAGCGCAATCGTATTTACATGCTAATTTTGCAAAAATTTACATCTTTATTTAATGAACAGACAAATCTCATTTAATGAACAGACAAAAGAAAGTTCAAATCTCATTCAATCAGTCTTAATCCATAGTTGGTAGTACCAGAACGTTATCTATGAATTTAATTTTAATAAAACTTTTAGCGGAATGTATAATGTTTGAGGTTTATTTTGATTTATTTGATTTGGTAAAATTTGATCCTAAGTTGAACATTTTTAGAATAATTATTACTTTATACTCTACTTTTCTTTTTTGGCAGTTCAGCTCCTAAGAAAAAACTTTTACTACCCAAAGAAATAGAAAAACGATGCAGCTCAATCAAATCTGGAATTTAGATCAGAAATCTGAATCAAAAACCCATGCCATCGACTTGTAGAAACTTAAATCTAATCCGAGCTTAACTTCTACACTGGTGTAGTCCTTCTGGCATCATTTTCAAACGTTTTTCGACTACCACCACGCGAACTGATACTCACAATACTTTGAGCTCTGATCGGTAAGGGCTGATCCAGATCGAATGTGACGAATTCCTGCTGCAAACTGGGCGAATAATCGTCAAAGTACGGTTCTGGCAAATCATCCAGATTGACATCGGCAGTCGTCGACACTGTATTGACAGTGTTCAAGGTGACGTCACGGGATAATCCGCGCTCGCGATTGGTAAATCTTTCGTCGAACTGATACGAAATAGTCGGCGGTGGGGGAAAGTCGTAGAAAGACGCTGAGACATCTTTCAATGAGGGCGTTGATTGGTGGAAACGAGATCGGTGCAGTGTGCAAGGCGACTCATGGGTACCATCCTTAGGTGACATGTGGTACCTGTAAAAAGATAGAAATAGATGAAGAATCAAATTGATTTATGAAAAATACCTTAAGGAAGCTACAAATCTTTTTACAAAAATTATCATTTTGAAACGTATGGCAGTGTTAAATATGCACGTTGCTTGATTTGATTTGCGTAGTCAACTTGAAATTATTTCAGCGCTCTATTCTCGATTAGCCCTATATTTTTTTCCGACACTATGAATGATTGACAAATTATTAAGCAAATTTATTTTATCAGTTTTTCCTTCCTTACTGCCTAAACTTTTTAACCCCACTTTTAAAATGAAATGCATTGGTTGTCATCGTTTGCGATTTAATATAAGGTTTGTCTTATTGTAAGATTCTTAAAAACAGTGTTTCTTCCGATTGCTTTGGTTGTACAGAAAAAGTAATTCGAATATTTTAGTTTATAACACAAAACCTAATTTTTAGTTTCAAACATAGCATTTCACCATCGCAGGGTCAAACTTTTTATTTATACACTACGAAACTTGTGCAGTTTTGATAATTAGCTTCTAAGAGCAGAGGTTCTTCTTATTCCTGTCTCTTTCCGAAATTCATTGAAAATATGCTAAAAGTATTTAATGATTAATTAAGACAGTTATATTTTGCTTAGTCACTCTAAAGTGGTTAAATAAATCACTTCAAATAATTAATATAAAGCAAGTAGAAAACTGCAATTGTTCCCTTTTTGTTCATTCTGCAAACATCTCGTTAATATAAACGCAATTAGGAAATTATATGGTTCGGGATCTACTAGCTTCAGAAATGTAAATATTCAACATTACTTAATTGTATTTTGCATATGGCGAATAAGCTAAAAATCTGCGGGTTTGTTCGTAAATTAATTTTAATGAAACTATATTTTGTCTGCACACAGATATTAATTTTGTTTTTTGCGAAGTTCTGAAAAACAATACTCGAGCTTGATCGAATTGATATTCTTACAATAATTAACATACTTTATCAAAGTGTTGTCATTGCATCAGTTACTGTTATAGAAGATGCAGTTAGCAAGAAAATGTCCATTTATATCTATGGAATTATATTAATTTGTAGCTTTTTGAACTGACTGTTAGTAAATGCAAAATTTTATGAAAATCTTCAATTAATTTCAACATTTTGACATAAAATTAATTTTCACAATACACATTTGTTAGTTATGTAGTTATACTAATAAAGTTTGTGCAAAAGATGTGAAATTGCTAGTTTCGTTCAACTTAAATTAATGTTTAATTTATAATTATTCTAGATTTTGATCTAAAAACCAAACGTTTTAAACCTACTGTGCATTCAAACATTAAATCAAGAAAACAAGATTGCACATGTGATTGAGAGTGAAAAAACAGTCTGTTTTTGTTTCAAAATTTCGCAATGCGTAACCGTGTTGCGGCGGTTTCCTTTTATTTAAATTTTTTATATTTGAAAATTTACTATCTTTAGATATAGAAAATGTTTCATAAGGAATCAGTCAGCAGCTATTTGTTGAGGAAATGAGCAACTTTTAGTTTTTTATTAGTTGTTGAGTACTTTTCTCTATAGCATATATGGTTATTCCCATATGAAAAGTCCTTGATATTTCAAGAAACCTCAAATTGTAAGTTCAATTACTTAATTAGCTTACATTACTTACATATTTCTTGCTGGACTTCTGGGGAACGTAACGGTACTATTCGAGTTAACGTAGTAATAAGGATGTCTCCTACATGGATACTCTACAGGCAATGGTGGCTCTAAAGTTCTTTGCAAGTTTAGTATCGAAGGCGCTCTATTTCCCTTCCTAAGCTCGTCGATTTGTTTCCTTCTCCAATGATACCTTACTCTAAAACCAACACTTTTTTGTTTATCATTTATTTTTAACTAAATTATTAATTTGCTATGACTGTTTTTTTTTTCAAAAATCTGAGCACTAGGTAGTTCTTCAGCAACTCAAACAACTTAAATTTGGTCATTCACCTTCTGTCCAGAATTGAGAAGCTTTTTGCGGGGATTGAAATTGAAATAGTTACGTTTCACTCACCTATATATAAATAAAAAAATACACCCAGTTCCCGTTAAATTTACAAAGGACAGTCCAAGGGCGTACAGTAGGAATGAGTATCCGTATCGGTATTCGAACAGTGGTGGCCTTATTTGGGACTGCGGCCTTAGTTTACTACCCACTTCGGCTTTGAACACAGATATATACACTATAAGTCCTAGTAGCATTATCAACCCTGTAAAAATAAAAAAACGTTTAAAGTAATAAAATTATATTGGAAAAATTAGTTGTCGTTAATAATAAAGTTACAGTAAAATTTGCGTGTAAAAATACATTTTTGCGAAATTAACTCAGGGAAAATGCGTGTAATATATATCGAAGTTTGCCTTCACATGATTAGGAGTTTGTCAATTAATTTATCCCTTGCCCTTTTAACTGCTTTCATTTAAATAATAGTAATAAAATTAAAGACTCACCTGTGAATATAAATAGTAAACCGGATATAAAAGTATATATTCCTCTATATCTAACGCATTGACCAAGCATGCAACACATAAATGCTGCAATCATGATCGATCCTGCCAGCAGAAAAAAGATGGCAGCTTTTGAAACAACATCTGAAAAAGTAGAAATATTAAAATTTTAGTCTGTTAATTGCTGAGAATTTAAAGATCATATATATGTTTATAATGCAGGATGTCCTTCAAGTAAGAAAACCAAACAATATATTTAAGCAAAGTTAAAATATCCAAATAAGAACTAAAAACAAGTGGTTTGATTTCTCCAACGAGGGTTGATGTTTTTTTTAATTTAATACACTGGTTATTTTACGGATGACAAATACTATATTTATACAGGGTGATTTATTAACAATTGGAAATCCAGAAACTGGAAATTCTACACATCCGAAAGTTCTAATTTTAATTCATTTTATGCTATTATTCTAGAAATACCTGGCTTAGGAACTTGAGCAACGTGGAACTGGCAATACGTATTTTATTCGTCCCTTAAATAACCTAAAAAATGTTATTTTCTATCCTAGATATTTTCAAAATAATGTCAAAGAAACGAAAAAAAAATACGACTTTCAACATCCTGTATTTCCGAAAATATTAACTTTCAGATAAAGCATGCTTGCGCCAATGACCACTAATTGACGTGTCATATCTTCAGTATCTGGAATTCCCATTGTAAATAAATCACCCTGTATATGGCTGTTCAAATTTCTAAATCGTTAAATGTATGTTAAATTGATTCATGAGATACTTAAATTACTTAATTTAAAATACTTTTAATATCAAAATCTCATAATATTATACTATTTTTCAAACAAAGCGTTTGAAATACAAAAGAAACTTAATCATTAGAACATTTTTTCGACATCAATTTGGATTCAATGTTTTCACGCAATTATACATATATTGATTGCATAACATTAATAGTTTAAATACTTTCATAAAATAGCAACGAATATCACTCTGTAAATGTACACCATTATGCAATTAATGTAAATTTAAACCATATACGTCCGGTGAAATATCGCGTTCATGTAAAGTGTTCTGGTATGTTTCATCCATGTTAAAATAGTACTGCAGTTAATATTTTATTTCAATTATCATATTGCCACTATATTATTAAATTTTATTGATAGAATTATATGTTATTTTATATATAACGTTGTATACATGTGGAGTTTCTACGGGGATAAGCTGAAATTTGAGAATTTAATCTTCCATAAAATCTGTCAACAAAACGGAAGCGTGAAACTCTTAATCAAGGTAATCTCTGTTAAAAAGTAATTGAAGATTAATAATAAATATCAAATAAGATTAACACCGTTTTGCATAACTCGCAGCACTCAAAATTTCCGAATTTTCCTTTATTAAACTAGACACGAAAAAAATTAAACAAAAAGCGATAAAAATAATTTTAAATAGTAAAAAACGTAACATTTAAAGATACTTGGGCTGTGACAAAATACTTTTGCAGGAACAACAAAATTTAACAGGAAATAAATCGTAAATAGCTATAAATTTATTTGATATTATTATAATTTATGTAGATTTCAAGTAAACTTTGAAGATAGTTTTTTATAAGTAAACTTAACCATATGAAGTTACATGAATTAAATATACAAAAAAAATAATTTTAAGTTGCATAAATGTCTAAAGTTAGAAATTATCTTAGAGAATCTTAGAAGAGCACCGAAAAACGAGAGGCAGAAAAAAATTCATACCTTCTCCTTGATGAAACATCCGACTATTAGTTTCTTAGAAAAGTTACTAAATCTAACTAGAACACTTGAATCTTAAATTTAAAATTATGATCAAATAAACCTTTGCACTTACATGGAATAACTAACGTTGAATCTTTGAGGTCTGGACTATAATCTTGAGCGAAATAATCGATTCGTTTGCAGGCGTACTCGTCTTCACCAGCTGAAATTAAAGAAAACGTTAGCAAAAATTCATAACTGAAGCTCGGTTATTTAATTTAATATTATCTAGTATCGAACATAATAAATAATGAGCTTTTTTCAAGCAAGTAATAATCAGCAATTCACTGATATATTTAATATTTCATTTATAGCACGAATAGTAGAAAAATCTGTGTTTTGAAATAGTATTCATCTTGATGAAAATATTCCTCATAAAAAGATCTTCCCGTTTCTTAATCGGGCTTAAATTTATTGCCTTTTAACAGTTAAATAATATTAATTAATTAAAGGTACTTAAGCATCTAACACAAGAAACACATTACTTCATATTAAGGAAACTTAACGAATGCATCACTACTTACAAAATACCCAAGTCATGGAAGAACGGAATAATTATTCCTATTTTAAAGAATGGACTAGATGACACACTAACAAAAAACTACAGACCCATCACGCTACTCCCGGTGTTGAGCAAACTGTTTGCACACATAATAAAAAACAGATTACATAATTTAATAGGACATCATATTCCAAAATACTGGTTTCAAGACTAAAAACTCCACTATACATCCACTTTTTGTTCTTACTAATAACATACAAACCACACACCCGACCGGAGGAAAAACTGCCAGCCTGTTTTTAGACATAAATAAGGCCTTTGACAGTGTTTGGATCGAGGGCTTACTGTACAAACTACACAAACTTTGCACTCCAAACTACTTAATACATATTATTAAACAACTACTCGAAGACCGACAATTGGAGGTACGAATCAACGACGACTATTCTATCCCCTTTTCACCTGAGCAAGGCTTACCTTAGGGTTCACCACTCTCACCCCTGCTTTACAACATATATTGCCATGACATATACAACCACAACAGACAAGGCAAAGAAGGTATAGACCAAAACGCTTACCTGCTGCAATACGCTGACGACACTACCCTTATCGCGCATCACAGAACGACCGCCAGAGCAGTGGACAAACTCCAGACACTAACAGACACAATAACAGCATGGTTCTACAAATGGAGACTCACACCAAATGCATCAAAAAACCCGCTGCTCCTCTCAAACCACCGAATTAAACCAGACTCTCCAAACATCATCACGGACGGTCAAATAACCAAACCCACTGACAACGTGAAATACCTTCGAATAACAATGGACAATAAACTAAAATTCACAAAACACGTACAAAACATCAGAACAGATCTAACCAAGAGAGCAAAACACTTCCGCACACTTACAAAAACAAGGGTATCAGCACCAAGACAGCAACTATCATATATAGAGCGATCTGCAGACCTCTAATAGACTACGCTCATATTTTATTCGCAAACGCTACTGACAAAACTAAACGGCATTTACAGACAACCCCGACGTCTCACTTATCCTCCTTTATCCCGACTCATCACCTGAGAACCTAGGTCCCAAATTGTACTTTTTAATATGTGTGTGATTTGAATTTTAATATGTTAATTTTGTGAAAGTTTTTTTAATTGAATTGATAATAAATGTAAAATGTATATTTTAGACAAACTGATGATGGTGGATAAAGACACCGAAACGTATTTGTAACATTTTAAATAATAAACAATAAAATTGACTGAAACCCAGGAGTACATTGGAATGAATTTACAGACAACAGAACAGATAGCACTGAGACTGATAACGAAGATCCGACGCCCAGCAAACCCATTACACAATCCACCAAACCGACTACTCTACGAACGCACAAACTTGACAAGGATCTCGGAAATACTACTTGTCTTGCAATCAAGATGGAAACACAACCCTCACAATCTCACCTTCTTGGACCCCCTCTGTTTAAGAAGACCGACCAGACAAACGCGTTTCCTATTCCCAACCTCAACCCTATTGGAGCATCTCCAGACATAAATTATGTACATGTGTGTTAATTATATTAGTTATTAAGTTTCCATACAAAACTTTGTGATCAACCCAGGGCAGAAAGACCGATAGGTCGATAGCCTTTTCTTAGAAATAAAGATGCTTACTACTACTACTACTAATATTAATTTGCTCTTTAAGTTATTAGAAGGGCGCAATATCCAATAAATCAATTTAGGAAGGAAATTGCTTTAAACAATTCTTTCATCATTTAATATTGATGTCTGCATCTCCCTTGCAACATTTGTAAAAAATATTGCAATTATTTGAAGTTTTCTTGGAAAAGTCATAGATGTTACATTTCGAACCGCTGTTAAAATTGAAGAAATTCCTTACGGGTTTGGCCCATTAAAATATTTTTCGCATCCAGAAATTTGTGATCAAGATTCCCTACGTGATCTACGGGTAATGGGGACCGCGCCCATCCACTCCATCACGGTCAGAAGAAAACACTGTCAACTTTTCAAAGCCGTTCGCATCTTTTCGGGCACACACGTACGTGATTCCGGTTTTATTTTTCTTCTCGCATTTCCACATCCGGAGCCCCGTTGACATGCTAAACAAATAACGTCCATATTTCAGATCCTTTCATTTAAGGCCGGGAAATGACGCAAGGGCTTGATTATAGAGCCGCTATTGCGGATTTGTTTTGAGCCTGTCAAATTGAGTTGCCTCGATTTTAATAGAGAGCTTGGTATATGTTCCATTGGAAATGACGAATTATTTATTTACGTAATTTATAACATGCATTCGCACATTTAAGACTCATATTTCAAGCGTCGTTGAGAGTCCGTCTGTTTTGGAATAGGTGGTGAAGAGTTTTTTGCTAAATTTACTGTTTCTTTAATATTCTCCTTCTTCACGTCTTATTTATTTCTAGTTGCTGATTCTGTCTATGTCGTTTTCCAATGCAACATGTTTTTGGTTCTGTCCTGGACATTTGCATTCGCAACTCACCTCTATAACACAGCAACTTATTTCAATTATTTAGATATACTTAGGTAATCTGGTTGAAAACCCAATTCGAAGGGGATTTTGTTGTTTCCTCTATGAGTTTTCGTACCAATACTTGGTGAAATAATGAGGATTTAGACCCCTTCTGGCCCCCATTGCAAAACTAGTAGAAACCATAACGGGCCACAAAGCCCGCAAATACACAATTAGAAGGAAATTGCGCGCTAGCATGCACCCTCGTAAACCAAACATTAATAGTAGTTATAAATATCCTTAGGGGACACCTCGGCCATTTTACAAGTCCAGAAAATGACTATTGTCCTAAGTTAGCTGAGCTTAGTTAAGAAATTGAAAATTGTCCATGTAATTGGCTACCAACATTTACTTCTGCTTTTCTTAAAGTTTAAACCTAGACATTCACTTCCTAGTTTCTTCAATAATAGTACTTTTAAAATACCTTAAATGTATGTTCTGATAAACATGTAATTATAGAAGGCACGGATGCATCCTAACCAAGTCTTCGAAGTGGTTGAATAAAAGTTTCGAATAAAATGCAATATTCTCAAAGAATTTGGAGACCGTCTGCACTTAATTTTTCAACAGTTCCTTCCAATTAATTTTATGACTTGCACTTCAATCGATTTTCGACAATTTTTTTTCAATGCAAAGCCTCCGGCCGGAATTAAATTTTCAGTAGTTCATTTCAGCATGTTCCCTATTTTTCTTAAGCAAGTTCATAGGTTTAGCTGCATTCTACTCATATATTCGTCGAGAACGGAAATTTATTTTCCACATAAAGCGCAATTCTGCTTTCGTGTTACCGATACAACGAGGAGAATGAGTCTTGTGGGAAATCAACGCTTTATTTTCTTTCTACTAATAGCTCTTGAATAATACGAACCAAGGATAACAATACCTTTAAAATTCTATGGTAAAACATTTTTTTATTGAGCAAATCTCCTTTCCGATAGCCCAATTAATCCTTTATGACTAGAAAACTAATCTGGTGATGTAAGCCAATGTCCATTAGGCTTAAAATATGATTAACGATCATTACAAATTCTTTCGCTATAAGATTAAAGATTAATCTCTAATTGGTTGCGAAAAATATGTATATTGAGAAGTCGTAAATATTTCTTGATTTTTCACGTAGTTTTAAATTATACATGAAATGGAAGCCACCAGATTGGATCACATTAATTTTGAAATATTCTGATAAAATGTACTTTCAATTCACCATTTCAAAATATGGTTTTATTTAATTTTTTGTTTCAAAATTTAAATGTTTTCGGTAAAATGGGATTAGAGAGAACAAAACACTTCCGATCACTAACTTACAAAGACAGAGGAATTAGCACAAACACCGCCACCAAAATATATAAAGCTATCTGCAGACCCTTGCTAGACTATGGACATATACTCATGACCAACGGAACAGAAAGGACAAAACGTTATATACAAACAACAGAACAACCCAACCCCCCCACCCAACTACTATACGAACGCACAAACATGACAAAGATCTCGGAAAGACTCATACATCTACAGACAAAATGGACAAACAACCCCTACAACTGGACCATACTGAATCCCCTTTGTCTTACAAGACCAACCAGACAATCCCGCTTCCGTTTCCCTACATCAACGCTACTCGAAAACTTACAAACGCAACTGACTACTGGACAATAAAATAATTTTTTCTTGTCATTGGAATTGGTAAGTTTATTAATAAGATTGTTAACGTAGAATAAGAGAATTTTCATATTTATTTTTTATTCAGATTAAGACTACATGTATTAAACAAAGGCAGAAAGACCGATAGGTCGATAGCCTTTTTTTTAGAAATAAAGATGTTTACTACTACTGGGATTAGAGATGACTAGTTGTTGGCACTGAAGTTGTAGCCATAAATGAAAAAGTAATTTTCACATCATTTTGAGGAAAATATTCTTTATAAAAAGTTCTTCATGATTTAAACCCTAGAATGTAACCATCAAATCATATACGTTTTCAGTTATATTCGAGATTCCGTTAAAAGTTAAAGTTAATAGGAAAATATGTTTAAATTGATTCAAAAGTAAAGTAGCTTTATATAAAGTTTATAATTTTGTTAAACATATTCTTTACACTTCTTCAACCTGGAACATTTAAAGATTTGAATAAATTTCGCTGAGTAGAAAGGTGATTAATGGCAATCTCTTAATAAAAAATACAAATAATAAGTTTGCTGCAAGCCTAAGATAAAGAGGAAATAAACCTTTTTTATGAACTTGATTTAAACTCATTTCACTAATGCTTTTACATATCAACTCGTTGAAAACCTTTAATAGTTCTCTTGTCCTGTTTTTGTAACACATTTCTTGTTGCATCAGAAGTAACTTTTTAGCATGCTTTTAAGATATTCTTGACCATTATTTCATACTGAGACAAGTTTTCTGTGTTGTTTTATTTAAATTTATATTAATACTTCCATGAGTTTAGAATCTATTTGCTATACTCGTAACAGTTTCTTTATTAATATTTCTACTGGGATTTCGATCATTATAAACAACCGTAAGACTCGATTTTTATGGCAGACGAATGCAATTGCATATTAAAATAAACTTTTCAATTCATATCAATGCTTCCTTATAATAACTTTCAACATCGTCAAAAGAACTAATTTAAAGAGAAAATATATTAATGTTTCAACTGATTAACTTAACTTATATTATGGTTGCGATACAAAAATAGAAGTTCTGAAGAACAATGAATCTTTTAGAATCTTCAGATCAGTAAACTAAATTGTTTTTTTCGTTCTTTTGGTTTCATTGCATAAAATTTTTCATTAATTTGTGGTAAGCGTTTCATAAGCTGAAAATTAAGATTGAAACCATAAAACATGAAAAAACAGGTATGATACATTTGATTTGAAACAAAAATAGTATGAATACTTTTTTTGTTTTAAAAAGTCTTGATTGCTGTATACAGATATCCATGTCTATAAGTATTAATAAAATCAACAACGATTTCAATATTCATATTTATACACGTGAATTAAAATAAGTCACAAAAAAATAGAAATAAATGAAACACATAAATGAACATAACAGAACATTGCAGAACATAAATAGTTCTGCAAAAAAAATTAATGTTACCTGTAACACTGACATTATTTGAAAAACCTGAGTCATAATATTCCATTCATATTTGAGATTTCACTATCACTTGGCTGCTTTCCGAATTAAACTTCTGATACTCTAAATTAATCTTTAAAGAAGCTTAAAATATGTTCACGTTACCTTTTCAAAGTACGTTGATGCTATGGCCCCTGATTTCAATTTCAATCAAACTGAACGTACACAACCCTTGAATGGAACCATTTGCCATAAACACAAATCTCGGGAGCTTTATTTGACTTCGATATAATTAGCTAACGCACTAACTAGCTAGTTAATCAATGACCCTCCTAATCCGCTTTGGAACTTAAATTAAGCGACGTCGTTAGCCGAATTATTCGGAATTTAGGTGTTTTATTCGATGGCTTCTTAGTCAGTTGATCTAAGGCAATTTTGAGACGACTCTGTGAAACGTACCAGCGGCCGACAAAATAGATACCCATTAAAGATTATTATTTGCTTTGATACACTTTGCAGTTCACTTGGACTAATCGAATTACATCCGAATATAAGAGTTTGAGCAATCTATTGATTGGGCAGACACAATTTTATTAAAAGGTTCTTGAGAGTTACGCCTTGAAGATGGCAAATTGTTGAGGAAAGCTTTTGTGAACTTTTCGATTGAGAAACTCCAGGACCCCATTTAGAGTTTTCTATGTGCTTCTTTACAATACCTAATTCATTAGTGATCAAAAATGGTAGTGGCATTTGTTGTGTGTACAATACAAAAAGTAAATAGGAGATATAACTGCATTAAACTCTGGTATACCATTTAAGTTATCGAATGTCGTCAACTTTTACAGTGAGATTTTAATACAAATCGACCCATTCAATAAGATTTTATCGGTTTTAATCATCAACTGGAATTCAAAATTACATCAAGGTGCATTGTATACATTCCAGGCTGCCATTCTGGATAAACTAGTGAGTTATTGACTAACTGAATATATTCATTCAAAAGCGGCAGCCCTTTCAGGCGTCGGTATAACAATGTGAATTTAAAACCCTTTTAGTCTTTACTGCCAAACCGTACACGAACTAATTGTTGACTGTAATGTACCGCGAACTCCGCAAATGGACAATTATGGCAAAATTGCACACTCTTACTTACACTCTTGTAATGCAAAGATTATTAAGGGTGACAAATGACTTTTTGCCAACACCATGCCTTTTAGCAAGCCAATTGCCTACTGTAACTTCGCATGTAAAGTGATATTGACATAATAGAGTAAAATCAAATATGTGAAAACAAGATACATTTTTTTCATATAGTTATGCAAGAAGATCACTTAAAAGGATATAGATATCTGACATTTTTCTGCAAATATTAGCCCTTACGTCTATAGGGTGATTCCAATTTAGTAACTTCCAGGGGAGGTCCATGGCTCTAAATTCCTAGCTAAAAACGGTTAACAAGCTTTCTTTTTTCCTCGCTGGAACTTTTGCATCCCAACAAAAAATAATTTTCTTTGGAATTTTGGCATGTTATGCTCTGGCATTCTCTGGATGTTCCCAAATCAACACGGTTAATTTTTTACTTGGATTTAATGAACCCTGTTAAATTCTGCTTACACTGTTTCCTCTATTCCTCCATTTCGTATTCAGTTTAGATTTCAGATTTTCGTCCTCGGCTCCTCTCTAGAAGATCTATTCCATTGCGAGCAACTTTAGATCTTCTGTTCTTCGTTCAGTTAAATACTCTTTATAATTTTATATAGTTATTTTTGTTGAGAAAGTAAGATGCTTTTAAACAAGAACGGAGTTGACTGCATGCCATATATTTATTCTATACTCTATTTCGAATTTGAGTCTTTTATTGTTACATATTTGTATTTAGAGCTATAAGATGTTTTTATTGCTGAGTCTTCTACTTCGAATTATTTCTGGTTTTTTTCGAAACCTACGTATTTTGTTTCGGTTTAATTGCAGGCCCTCAAATATTGCAGTTTTCAAATAATTTGCGAGCAGGCATTTAGCCATGTGTAAAGAATAAGCTTTATAATAGATACTTTGTTCAATTGGTACTTCCAATTATAAAAAATTTTTCCAGTTTTTAGGGCGTATCATATACCTAAATATTTAACACAGGGCTGATTAACCGCAACATGCATGCTTAAGCCTTTTAGATATTAAAACATTATTTCCAGATTTAATAATTATGCATTTTATATAGCTGTTTAAAAGCATTTATCCGCGTGATATGTAAAGGATTTCTTTCTAATGTTTCCCATATTTTTTTCAGGGAAACGTGGTCATAAGCCTTTGTGAGTCCCACAATAATAGAAGGATATGGTGAGTAGCTAGTTTTTGTCTATTCCCAGTACTATTGATATGGGAAATTGCTCTAAACCCTATTTATCTGATTAGAGTTTTTATTATTTTGCCAAATAATCTTCTGAATGCCCGAATCACTCTCCATATATAGATGTTATATTTATTCTTTGGTCAATAAATTGGTGTTATTGAAGGTAAATTTAATGAACCTTTTTTGAATGCAACTACCAAATTTTCTTCTAACACATTAACTTTTCCATACTTCATTGAGAGCACAACTCTATTCACAAATTCTTCGTTTAGGATCGGTTTTCCATTCTCCGTCAGGTATCAGTATCTGTATTTTTGACATTGAAATAATTGCTATATTTTACGTTATTTGTTTAGTTGAATAAACTACAATTTTAGAATGTTTATTGCAAATAAAATTTAATTTTGCCCTATTTATAAAGCGTTTAAGTTTTCATTCTTTAATATAAGTAGTTATATGATATATATTATTTGATAATGCGACCATTACCGGAAAATAAAGATCTTAGTGTAAAGAGCAAAAAAAGGATTTTTTATTTCAGTGGATCAGATTGTAACACTGGACTTAATCCGATGATTTAAACGTTTAGTTTCTCCAGACATCAACAGATCATTAAAAAATTAGTTTTAACAGTTTTATAATGTGTGTATTTAACAGCTAATATCACCGAAAAATAGAGATAAAGGCGAAAATTACAAGAGAATTCAGAAGACTGTTCAGCAAAAATTGTGGAGAATTCTAAAATTTTAGAAAGCAGTTGTACTTATTTAAAATTTGAAATTCGGTAATGCCGCTTGAATGTGATACATGTGATCATATAAAAGATATGAATATTATTTATATTGGTAAAACGATAATATAATTGTACCCCTGTAAGAAAAAAGTATGTATTTTATGATCGGTCAGTAAGAAAATTTACTATCTCAATCTCAATTGATACTCTGGATTAATTTCCGACTTTGCTCGTAGAGCAATTTCTACATTAGCAGATCCACTTGATACCATTATCTTTACCACCCAAATATTTCTTTTTTAAATATATTGTTAGTCAAAAGCTAATACATTTATTCCAAAACAAATTGCCCAATTTCTTGCCAATATTTTTCGAATTTTAAGAAAAACTGTATATTAACTTTTCGTTGTAAGGTGAACAATTGTATTTTTATATATTTTTTATTCTACGAATTCTACTAATAATCAGATCTTGGAGTTTAAGTTCCACAAAGCTCAGAGCTTTAAACACAAACAAGTCATACTCCACTTTTGCAGCCAAAATTTGTCACAGTCTAAATTATCTGAAAAATATTAACAATGATAAAACTTGAATGGCATACAACAATAACGGAAAATGTATAAAACATAAATCAACAGCAAAAAACAGCCAAACTACATAGAGAATAACAATTGGAAAAAGACACTGAAAACTATTCGTTCAAACTCAAAATGCACATTTCAGTAAACTTAATCATGAACCGAAAAAGAATGAGTTAAGGCCACACGCGGCTCTCGGCCCAAAATAAATTGCATTTCCGAAACTCCCTGACTGTACATGACTAACGAAGCTAAACGAGCTGTTGGATAGTCTTACATTATATTCCAGAAATGTCATTCCTTAGCGTTTCTTGGCCCGCAACGTCATTAATTATTATTTCAAAGGGATGTTTTGGTCATTTAGGATACAAATTATATCTTGTAATATTAATAGCGCCCAGGCAGCAAAGCTTGACATAGGGCCAGTTTTTTGCCCCATACAGTATGACAATAGATTCAGTTTGATAACTAGATATTTGCTTGTCAGCGTCCGTGGTTAGTATATTGGAAAACCGCAATTATGATATAAAAGACAAGTTTCTAATTAAATCTTACCCTAATGCCTAATAGATTAGAGTGCTAATAATAATAGTAATAATAATATAATTATATGATCTGAAAAAAAACTGTTTGAATCTCAGAAACTCGAGAATGTATTCTTACTTCTTTAAGTAATTCTTCAAATTTATATTACTTGTGTATCATATACCAAAAGATTGAGAACTACGTTTTACACTTTTTAATTTCAATATAGTTATCAAAAGAGATAGACTTTCGAGGCCATTCCTTGAAACAAGTGGGTTTTTTCGGGTTTTTAGGCCGTCGTTCGGTAGAATTTCTTCTTGACGTTTCGCAAGCACGTGTGGCTTGCATCTTCAGAAGTGGTTTGCTTGAACATCAGAACAGTGTAAGCGTTCAAGCAAACCACTTCTGAAGATGCAAGCCGCACGTGCTTGCGAAACGTCAAGAAGAAATTCTACCGAACGACGGCCTAAAAACCCGAAAAACCCACTTGTTTCAATATAGTTGTTTCCGCATTTTAACAAAGCAAAGCAAGGATTTGTTTAAAATCTAAAAAAATTGCAGTTTGGGATGTTCGAACTCTGACAAAGAGAAGACTTGATAACTCTGAATTGAACTCAGATGAATTTCTAAAAAAAAAAACAAGTCTTCCAAGAATTCATTGATTCACTGAGTAACATTGCAATCATTATGTAGTCGGAGTGATAACTGCAAAGTTCAAGTTGTTATGTACAAAATACGGGTCAGTACTATGGTCAGTGGTACTTAGAATAATTCAATGTATAAATTGGGGAAGCGAGCAATGCCCCCTTATCTGCAAAATTCATTATTGAGACCAAATACATCTGAGTATTTCTTTTACTGCAAGTTAATTGTTTGCATCCAATTTAATTGTTTGATGTTATTTTCACGATTTAGTGTATCACTTATGGTTATGGTTTTACTTGTCTTTGTATCGCGCTGTAGATTTAGTAATTTGAAAATTTTCTAAAGGCCAATTGTGTATCAATTTTGGTTTTTGCTAAGCTAAATATGTTTCTATAAAATTACAGCATATCTTGTAAAATAAGTGTAAGATCAGTAACTGATTTAGCAACGACTCGTCGTAAAATATCATTCATTCCAGTAACTCAAGTAAAATGTAAACCAATTAACTAATTTACTGAAACCAAAGCTTATAGCAAGGGTTTATTCGGCTTCTTATTGAAAGCATATCAGCGCAAATGGAAGGGAAGTCATACTTGAAGGGAAAGTACTTTAAGGAAATTAATATAATAAATCGATAGAATTAGCAAATGAATTTACCGAAGCACCAATTTTATGAAATTTTGAAACCAGAATATTTATTGGTTGAAAATTTTACCAACATGTAGACAATGAACGCATTTGATGTATAAATTCTTATCCAGAAACTCGTTAAACCCACAAGATGAACCATGGCTAATTAAAGTGACATATCATAAAACTTTGCAGAATAACTTTTAATGTAAGTTTCTTTGAGTACGACTAAATTATGAATTTTCCTGAAAGTTTTTATGAGTGTGAGTATATTTAGAAATCCAACAGCTTTGTCTGGATCCACATCTAATGTCCTGATTCATTACTAACAATTTGCTGCAAAAGTTTACAAAGAATAAATATCAAAACATTCAACTCAAAAACACCAGCATTGTTGCAATTTCAAATTGCTTTGTCTAAATTAATTAAAAACTTTCGGATTCACTTTTTATTCTCGCATCTGAATCGTCTACAAACAATCCTCGAATGCTGCATTTTTAATTGAAAACTTTTCTAATGATTATCATTTGGCTTCTTTTCCTTTTGTGTCGAATAATTGGATGGAAATGGGAATTGTATTGTTAATTAGTTTCTGGAAATTGTTCTGCCATTGTTAATCCTCGAAATGCAAACGGAAAGATACCTGATGTTAAGTGTTTCTTTTGCCGGAACTGAATAGTAAAAAAAGTGTCGAGGAAAATTGCAAGTAGGTATTTTTCATTCAGCAAATTTCACTGCAGTTGCTTAATAATTACAAAAGTGTGTAATCTAGAGTTTTTCGGTAGGAAAATTTTATTATCATCTAGTTTGAATAGGCTTATAGATTGTATTCACTTTTGGTAAATCAGCAGTTTTCCAGACAAAAATGTTTAAGTACCTTAAAATAATTGGTATGTGCTTTCTATAGAGATTATGCTCTATTAATCCTTTATATCCTTTGTTACTTTTCCTTCGGCTTTTGGAGAATTCGTGATTTTTATAAACGTCATATTAGCTTGAAACAATTTGATGAACGCTATTTTTATTCTGTTAATATCAGTTCTTTTCCCGGATATGTTTATCCTGACTCATCACCTGAAAGCCAATGTTCTTAATATACTTTTTAATATGTATGTAATTGTATTTTAATGTGTGAAATTTGGTTAGAGTTTTTTATTTGAATTGATGATGACTGTAAATGTATATTTAGACAAACTGATGATGGTGGAGAAAGACACCGAAACGTTTTTGTAACATTTTAAATAATAAACAGTAAAATTGACTGAAACCCAGGAATATATTGGAATGAATTAAAGTACAGTCAGGAAAATATGCGAAACGAATATCAGTTATATCAGACAATGTTACACAACATCAGCATCTCAGTTAATTTTTTAAGGCATGTCTAACATCGTTTTCCAAGGCTTAAATATAGCCTTGCTGTTATAATCGAGCAACTTGTACGACATTGTTTCAATGATACGTATCACGTCCCAGCGCTGATTACGTCTCCCTTAATTGCGAACCCAACAGGAGAAATTTAATGTCATTTGCCTGGAAGTCAGGGGAATTATTCTTGTGCAGCTATCAGATTAGTTATAACCTCTTGAGCGGAATGTTTCCACTAATCAAGCAATTCAACTAGTGAACGTATTGGAAAAGACGCAGTGAAAATTAAACAGAAAACTGATATGTGGACTTGATATTAGGCGAGAAAAATTCTTATAATCACATCTATGTGGTGGTTAAACGCGACGAATAAAATTAAACATAGCACACAAAGGAAGGAACTTTAAAATGTTTAGCAATTCCAGATAGTGCACACTTCCAATGGCCTAGAAAGTTTTTATTCAAGAAGCATTTCCATCTCAATATTCCATTGATTGTGACCGACTTTAGATTCATCGTGTAAAAATTGAAATACCAAAGAAAATTTAAGCAAAGGATGATTTGCATTTCTTTTTAATTTCTCAATTTTAACCATATGTACAGCACCCAAGAGAATCTCATTTATACGTGTAGTGTAAAGTAGCTAACGTTATAGATATACATTTTTAGATATAGATTCCGATCTTCACGGTGTTACAAAAACAAACGCATTCAAGAGCAGATACATACATTTTTCTTTACTTCACGTTATTGTGTTATATAAAAAAAACGAGCCCTTTTCTCTTCAAAATTGAACGATAGCTTGAAAAATAATTGTCATTTTGAAAAAAATTCGTGAAGTAATATTTTATAATAATAGTAGTAGTTCTATTATTATAAATAAAATCTTTATTTCTAAAATATAAGATAAAAAATCTTTATTTCTAAAAAAGGCTTTCGACCTATCGGTCTTTCTGCCCTTGTTTAATTCATGTAGTCTTAATCTAAACAAAAAACAAAGATGAAAATTCTCTTATTCTAGTTTAATAATCTTATTAAATAAACTTTCCCATTCTAATGACAAGAAAAAATTATTTTATTGTCCAGTAGTCAGTTGCGTTTGTAAGTGTTCGAGTAGCATTGATGTAGGGAAACGGAAGCGGGATTGTCTGGTTGGTCTTGTAAGACAAAAGGGATTCAGTATGGTCCAGTTGTAGGGGTTGTTTGTCCATTTTGTCTGTAAATGTATGAGTCTTTCCGAAATCTTTGTCATGTTTGTGTGATCGTATAGTAGTTGGGTGGAGGGGTTGTCTTATTCGTGTTATTAGTCTTAGTGCAATTTGTTCTGTTGTTTGTATATAACGTTTTGTCCTTTCTGTTCCGTTGGTCATGAGTATATGTCCATAGTCTAGCAAGGGTCTACAAATAGCTTTATATATTTTGGTGGCGGTGTTTGTGCTAATTCCTCTGTCTTTGTAGGTTAGTGATCGGAAGTGTTTTGTTCTCTTTATTGTTTCTGCCCTGATGTTTCGTATGTGTTTAGTGAATTTAAGTTTGTGGTCAATTGTGATTCCAAGGTATTTTACGTCGTTTTTTGGTTGTGTCGTTTGTCCGTCTGCAGTTATTGTAGGGGAGTCAGCGTTGAGTCTGTGGTTTGTGAGCAGAAGTTGGTTTTTTGACGCGTTTGGTGTTAGTCTCCATTTATAAAACCATGTCATTGTGTTGTTTGTTAGTGTTTGGAGTCTTTGAGCTGCTCTCTCAGTAGTTTTGTCATGTACAATAAGTGCCGTGTCGTCTGCGTATTGTAATATGTATGCCGATCTGTCGATTTGATTTTTGTCTGGTAAGTTGTAATTGTATATTTCATGGCAGTATATATTGTAGAGAAACGGTGAGAGAGCGGGTTTATAATAATAATATTTAATAAAAAATAACTTTTTACTTTGTACATTCAAATAACTAAAATTTGCAATTTGTTACGGAAGGGACATACAAGGCGTTTTAAATGATAAGCGATTTATTCAGAAATTAGTAATAAATTGTTCGCCCGAATCGTAATTCTATTAGGAATTAATCCACAATTTGAAAAGAGTTTATTCTCTAATTCAGGGGTCAACGTTTTAAAATTCGCTGATTTTCGTAAGGAATGCTGAAATCCATAAATACTGAAAGTTAAAACTTAAACAGCATGTTTCACACACTTCTTTAAAATATCTACACATCACTATGAACCCCCGTATCAAACCATGTTTTCACTTAAAGCGATTTGAAACATAAATCTTTTTTCAAAAGTACATCCCATAATATTCACATAGTTTTTATTGTTATTACATATTAATATTAAAATGTATTAATTTTAAAAAGTAGCACTATTTTCTTTTGCCTATCAATAAACTGTATCTTTGATAAACGATCTTCTAAAATTAATTTGAACAAGTACAGTTAAATTCAAATTCAATTATCTTGCTTACATTACCATTTATTTAAAGGAAAACTAAAGCATAATTTTGCTATAATATAAAACAATCAACCCCTCCACCCAACTACTATACGAACGCACAAACATGACAAAGATTTCGGAAAGACTGATACATCTACAGACAAAATGGACAAACAACCCCTACAACTGGACCATACTGAATCCCCTTTGTCTTGCAAGACCAACCAGACAATGCCGCTTCCGTTTCCCTACATCAGCGCTACTCGAACAATTACAAACGCAACTGACTACTGGACAATAAAATAATTTTTTCTTGTCATTAGAATTGGAAAGTTTATTTAATAAGATTATTAACCTAGAATAAGAGAATTTTCATCTTTGTTTTTTATTTAGATTAAGACTACATGTATTAAACAAGGGCAGAAAGACCGATAGGTCGATAGCCTTTTTTAGAAATAAAGATGTTTACTACTACTACTATAAAACAATCGGCTATCCAAAAAGTCAGTTATTTCCCTGAATAAAAACTGTTACGTTAAAACATTCGTTGTGAATTAAGGCCTTTTAAAATAGGAAAATGAACTTTATGAAACAACAATCTAATTAAAACCCTCTCAGTTCAACGGAAAATGGCTGAAAATGATAATAACGAGATAAAAGAAATATCGACAGTACTAAACACTGCATTATATCGGGCTGCCGTTATTATAACTACTAAAGAACTGAGCTCCGGTTTTTCTCCCATTATAAATTAAAAAATCCCGCAGCGAAAGCTATATTGTAGCGGATTATTAAACGCGGTTTAAATTTATTTTGCCGGAGCGTCTGATAATAATAAGCTGTCATTTCAGTTAAGAAAACGTTAATTAAACTAGTGGGACTGGAGAACAAATGCTTTCATTAAGTTTAGATAATTAGCAGTAACTATAAATTGAAAGTTCAAGTGAAATCAGTTTTAGTTTCCCTTAAATGCTTCAACTATGTAGTTCAAACCAATAAAAGCCAGTTGATTTATTTCTTAGGATAATTCAAATCAAATTCACATAATAAAATGTATTCAGCTATAATAAATGTTATGATCAAGAAACATCAAACACAACTATTTTCTCGCAAAAGTTTCCGTCCTTTAAAATGTTTTTGAAAATAAGCTGTTTTAATATTAACAAATTAAAATATTTTCAATATGCAGAAAACTTAAGTGTACCAACAATCGTATTTAATTTTTATAAAAGCGCTAATAAACCTTAATGGTATTACGTTTAAAAATTTCTCACTTTCCTAATTTGCACATTTAGTATAAAGAGTAACGACTATCCAGTTGAAAATTATAACTGAAAACTAACAGGCGTTAATTTAATTAGGGCGTCATAAAGCTTGAAAATTACATGCTACTCGGTAGGTATTATTTTAAATTTAAATGATTCGAAGTAAGTTTCCCCAAGCCTCAATTTCACCTGAAACTCCTTTATTTTCACCTTCAAGTAACTTCTCGACAGCAAAGTTAGCCCCTCCTGTAATATTTATGGAAGTTTTTAAAACTTTATCAGAATCTCCGAGAAATTAATTAACCTAGCCGAAATTTATTCACTTTATTCTGGAATTATTGCTCTCTTTTATTTAAGTATTTGCGGTGTTCAAGAGGAAATCTTGGAGATCCAGAGGTAATAGATATAGGGCGCTGATCAGCTTGCAAAATAAGTTAGCATTAAACGTTAAAATGTCTACTAAAAAATAAAAGGATCTAATTTAAGATAATTCAAAGTTTATCGGAGAAATGTTAAACTGGAATCTAGTGAATATGCAAAAGCCTTTATGCAATGCCAGTTTTAATTAATCAGTTATTGATGTCATTTATGCGGTTATGACTACAGAATAGGAGGTTATGCTGCAGTTAAGTTTATTGCTTGGCTGCAGCAGTTACACATATTATAGTATGTTAATACGAAATCTTCTGGAACTTAACAATAATACACAAAGAGAGACTAATAACCATATAGGATTATATTTAAATCACATTAATATGATAATATAATTATCAATATATTATCAACAAATATAAATCATATAATTATTTAATCAATAACCGGTCAAATGTGAAGGTAGAAACAACTAGACACACAAACTGATGATGGTGGAGAAAGGCACCGAAACGTATTTGTAACATTTTAAATAATAAACAATAAAATTGACTGAAACCCAGAAATATTTTGAAGTGAATTAAAGTACAGTCAGGAAAATATACGTAACGATAATTATATTTAAACTATTAATACCCCAAGAAAAAGGGTTTCTGAACATTTAGTGTTTCTCACTTTTACATCCATTTTAATTAAACCGAATCAAACACGTTGTTCAAACGGACCAGGTTAGGTTAATTTGTTAATAATTAAACGAGTAATAGGACCATTTATTGGAAATTATGCAGCAGTTTAATTACAATAGTCTTTAATTAAAAGCATTTACAACATCACGAAACGAACCGTTTGAAATGTTCGCGTCGAAATAATACGAATACAATATTGTCGTGTTAGAAGCACGAAAATGCGTATTTGTTTGTGCGAATTATGCAGAAATATTTATTATCAATATGCTATAAATAATTTTATAAGTTATTCCTAATTAAAGCAATCTACCAGAATACACATACTAATTTACGTTTGGAATGTTCACCTGTAGTTTTACTAAAGTAAATTAAATTAAAGTAATTAGCTGATGAGCGAACATAAAAAAACTAAGACAGTTATTCCAGATGTAAGATAATTTATAGGGCGTTAATGAATTCGCGAAGACGCATCTGGATTGTAATTAAGACTGTTGAATACTACTTGAATGCATCAAGAGTACATTTTTTCATTGTCTCTGAATTTTTCTCTTTAATGTAGAAATGAAAAAACTCATTTGCTAGGACGCTAATCGAATACGGTTGTACTCACAATCGCGACCGATTTGCGATCTACATTTTCATAATGATCAACTCCAATTTCGGTGGCTCAAGACTGAAATTAAATAAACCTCAAGCTGGCAGTACGATTTATTAACTTGGGTACAATTAGCCCAGCTTCGTCAAGGAAAATTAACAGTGTGGCAAATTTTCGCCTAAAGATGGTATTCCTGAAAAGTTGTGTCTCGGTCTAATTTACGTCCAAATGAAATTACGAGTGTTATTGCTGGAAGTTTGCTCTAGTGAAAAGAACGGAGCCTGTCCTGAAAGTGCAGTTGTTGAGTTTTGGTCGAAAGAAAGCAGTTATTTTAAATTTATTCAAGGCAAAACGGGATTTCGACTGGAACTCTTAAATGCGGTCCCGCAAAATGTACTTTTTGGGTTCTCATTTCAATGCAAAAAAATATCTTAAATGTTCGCTCAGCTCAACTTTGCAGCTTGACTGACTCGAATAAAATTATCAACAAAACATCTATCTTCAAGTGCCCCTGGAATGACTTTGAAATTTGGACTTTCAAAGCCATTCAAGTGCATTAGAAATCTTTGTTTAAAGTTTTCAAGTGCTGAAAAGAGCAAACGTGGCTCGTTCATCTAATTGCAAAACTTGAAAGCTGCATCCTGTTCTTCTTTTCTCGAAGGAAAGACTTTAAGCAAGAGTAAATAGGGAGTTGCAGATAAAATACATGTTACTTTCTTTAATTCACTTCACAACTTTAATTCAGTCAAACTGACAATGTTAAGATGTTGCAAGGTTTGGCAAGAAATTCTGCCACTCAATATAGCTAATAATGTTTCCGTTTTAAGTAGATGTGCCAAGGCAGTTGAGATAGAAATTGGCAAATTACGAAACTACAAAGATAACGCTGTATAAATGGTTGAAAATAATTTAAGAAGCCTTCTTAACATTTGTAAGTCAGCGACTGTATGAAGGGAATTTAATTTTATTTTCAATTCCTCTTCCAAACACCAAATAAACATACATGTTGATTTATGTTTCCATATTTATCACGCCGTCCTTTATTTTTGTCGGTTTTCAATGGTACATGGCAAATAAACTACTAGTTTTCTTCTCATTGTCTGATTTCCTTGTCTGCATTTTCACTGAATTTCAATTCAGACTTATTTCCCATTTTTATTATTTCTTGTCATGATTACTCCACCATCTCTGGACCGTTTAGGACTCAGTTCCCAAAGGTGTACCTTACGGACAAACACTGGCATTATTTCTTTGCTTCCGAATAAGAGCAATTGAAACATTTTGGAGGACGGTGTTTGGTGAAATTTGAATTCAGATAAATATCCAAAAAACGATTCCAGTCCGGAACACTATTTATTATCGTTAGAAATAACCTGAAGTACCACCTTCTTTAAAAATTTGCCAGATAATAGTAATGAAAGCTTATAAAATAAAGTGTTCAAAATGTTTTCTTGAAAACTCAAAAGTGATTTTTAAGCACTCGAAATATTAATCCAGATTAGAACCCGTGCTCCTGCTATTAAAGCCGTTATTCAGTGTATACGTGCTTTTTAAAGAAGCCCCTTATCATTAGTTATACAAATATTTTTTCTACCATGAAATTTTATTATTCCATAGGATTTCAACAAAAATTCATATTGCACCTTCGTTTCAAATCATCCCCTCGAGACCGACGGCTTTAATTAATTCCATAGGAAAATTTCTTTTTATTTCTGCAGTAATTTTAGATAATTAGACCCTTGCTATGAAAGTTTTTTTCGAAGCTCTGGAATGTTCCAGTCTGGGAAAGCTCTCAAGTTGTGTAAATATTATTAACGTTTTAATTGGATCTGGATAATGAGATTGGCCACGAGACGCAAAAGTTACTGACGATTCGCTCTGATAGAAACGTCGCAGGGTTAAATTCAAAAAGTTTATTATATAGGAAAAAAATTGAAAAACTTAAGTGACTTGTTATATTTGTATGGGCAGAGTCAAACACTTCTAATTTCAAACAACAATTCTAATACTGAGCCAAAAGCAATACTTGGTAAAAAAGAATCACTAAAATTTGTCGAATATTTGGGATATATCGAAATAATGGGACCACCACGACCAAACCGTCGATCTGGTTAATGTTCATCGAGAAAACATTATGTAAAAACAACACTGCCCTTCTGACTTGAAGAGAATATCCTAAACAATCTCCTGTTCAACTTCACTTTATTATAATAAACTTTTAGTGAAATTTGCTTCTAAAAATGGTTTTTTCGAATAGAGTTATCGATTAACCACACATGACTCATCGCTTGTAAATTGATAACGAAAAAAGCTTCTTGAAAGACGATTCAAATGATTACTCCACCATTCACAAGGCCGAACTCTTTGGGAAAGATCCGATTATTTAGGTTAGTGGAAACTAATTACTAATTTTAGGATAGAATTAGTCATAGAATTCATATACTCAGTATCTCAGTATCAGTATGAAGGAACTGTTCAGCAGTACTAATTTAATGGAAGGCACATATGTGGCACAATGGAATGGAAGTTGTTAACGAACCAAGTTACTTCTAGTATAAAGTCTTTCTAAAAGGGGGCGCTAGAAAACCTAAAAAAATTGTGAAGCAGAAATTTGAAACTTCTTTCTTTGGTTCAAATATTGAGCTGTTGGCTGAATAATGATGCACATATAGTTAAAAAGCACATATAGTTAATGTTGGTTTGGTGCATTGGCTCAAAAATGTAAAAGCTTTAACTTTTAGTTGAACGACTGTTTGACTGCGATTTCTAGACTTTGCTGAATATTAATCAATATTGACTAATTTGTTTAGTACACAATTGCTGCCTCAAATTAAATGAAGAAGTGTCTCAAAGTATCCTATTAAATGTACTTAAAGATTTTGAAACATTTCAAACAACTGTCGATTTCCGTTTGTTATGACAGAATTGCTTTGAATTTTTTTAATATAGATTACATCTATCCAAAAGATATGTGACTCTCAATGAGCTCTTTCTGCTATAAAACTGTACATCAATCCATCTTGGAAAGTAAAATATATATCCAAAATAAACCATGCACCATACTTTATTACATCAGATAAGAACAAATTGGATACGTTCAATTTTTGACCCACAATGCAAGCGAACCCGAAATGAATAAAATCAAAACAATACAACATCAGCGCCCGTAAAGCTGAAAAAAGCTTTTAAAACTTTGCGGGACAAAGTTTTAATCGGATTTACTCCATTTTTCCTAAAAATTTTATATGGGACGTTTCAGATACTCATGCATTGTTTTTACCGGCAACGTATGAACGCATCCGCTCCAGGCTTTTAGTGTCTTTTTGCATTGGATTCGAATGAAAATGAGGCAAAAATGAGAATGATTGATATGTTCTTCATTGAATTCCAACATGCAACATTCTAATGTTTAAAAAATTAGTGAGAATTGTTTATAGACTGATACAGAGGAAACATTTCAGTTTTTTCAGAGTAGCTAATTAATATTCACAAAGTTTCTAAAAATTTGATACTCGTTTCATTGGAACAAGGTCGGAGTTAGATCTTTTAAAAAACGATATGCTGTTATTCTATTCACAGCTTCATCAGTTTCAAAACAAATTTCCCATCTCTTACATAGAGCATTTTACTCATTTAATGGGCATCTACAAAATGCATCTGATTCTCCTCTCACTAACCTGGTTACTTGCAGCAAAGCCCCAGAATATAAAAATGTAATTTAATCCAAAAGCGCACGCTTTTGAATTCAAATGCAAAAAATCTTTATTACTAGAGAAACTAGACTCCTTTTGTAATACGGCATAGCTAAAAAGCTAAAGCAATCTTTCTCAGTTTCCTTTGACTAGAAAACAAACGTGGATAAGAAAATAAAGACCAAGATAATATGTTTTGAGTTAATGGAAGGCGGAACATTGAATTATATTTCTGAGGATACGAAGTTTTTGCCTTTGTTAGATCTGGGATGTTTGCAAACTATTTCTTGAACTCATTGTTTTGTTGGAAGATTAATTTCTTATTGGTAGTTTGTCAACTGTTTGTCTTGTACATTACGTGTACTGCTCTGGTCTTCAGAATGTAGACTATTTTTTATCGTTTAGATTCAGACATTAAACGATAATAATAATAAATTTAAATATTATTACATGTCACACTGATGAACAGGAACTCAACTTACTGTAAGATATTTTTGTACAATCAGCTGTTTCAAATCGATGGGAATTTCGACAAAATACCTCTTGCCTTCAATTGATAAAATTTGTCAAAAGAAGCTAAGGACTGTGTTATTTGAGCAACACAATTGGGTAGCCCTAAACTAATGTGCTTTTTCCTATAGTATTGTGTTCTGTTAAACAAAATGACTCCCAACACTGATAAACATACGAACTGAATACCAATAGCTTTTCTTCAATTTTTTTAAGTCCTAATTTTTGCCAAACTTCGTGCTACTTTGAGGAAGCAGGCTCATAAATGTACTGAGCTTAATACTCCCCTGTGGACGATTAAAGCAATTCCCCAATTTTAACTAGATCTTGCTGGCATATAAGGATAATCTGCAACTCTTTGAGACATACTTTGTATTAACCATTTGTTTTTCTTCCATTTTGACTATAGGCAATTGCTTTTTGGACGATATTTAATTATTAATATTCTGTAACCGTTGAGTTCTAATTAATTTCGTACTTTGAAGTATTTGAAATGATTTCAGCTTTAAGGGACAAAAGATAAGTACCTGTTCATAATTACTGACTCAGAAATAACTTGACATTTTCCTTCTTTTGATCCAGCTCCCAAATACACAAGATATCCCTTAATTAACCTTCAAACAAGCGTTTGCTTTATTTAATAAGCCGTTCTTAGTTGAAAGATTTCTCCTGAATATTTTAGAATTAGGTCTCGGTTCGTAGAGCGAAAAGCCTTAAATTCCGCAAATAATTTTTCACTTTTAATTGGCCCCGAGTTAATGAGATTGAGATCATCGCGCTTATCGGGGGCAGTTTATTGGGATAAGAGCTTCTGCTGAGAAAAGCAAAAAATCGCGAAAGTTTATTTTCAAAAGCAATTGTTTACAGAAAGTAGGAAATTGGGATTGAAAGTAACTAATTGCATTTATATTCTTTATGTTTGCGTTGAAAAATGTTTAGCAGTGAGTAATCCTTTTTGAGGGTGGAGCTCAAACTACATACTAACAGGATTTTAAACTAACAACTTAGCGCTCACAATATGTACTTGTGGATCGGTGTTGTTAGTAAAACTATCTAGAATAGGGTAACACATCTTCCTCAAATTTGAAGTACTGAAAATGTATTATTTAAATAATTACGAGTTTTATGCATGCAACAGTTACTAAATTCCATTAACAAATCGTGTATTAAAGTATGTAATTTCGGTTGTGGCCACAACCTGTTTAAATTAGAAATTACACACTTTAATACTCGATTTGTCAAACTACCCACCTAACTGACAGAAAGACAGCTTGCCTGTTTATGGACATTAACAAGGCTTTTGACAGTGTCTGGCATAGAGGCTTACTATACAAACTATACAAACTACACACACCAACATATCTACTACACACCATAAAGAACTTACTAGAAAACAGACAACTACAAGTACGAATTGACAAAACACTGTCATTTTCTTTTTCCCCTGAACAAGGGCTCTCTCAAGGATCCCCGCTCTCACCGTTTCTCTACAATATATACTGCCATGACATATACAATTACAACTTACCAGACAAAAATCAAATCGACAGATCGGCATACATATTACAATACGCAGACGACACGGCACTTATTGTACATGACAAAACTACTGAGAGAGCAGCGCAAAGACTCCAAACACTAACAAACAACACAATGACATGGTTTTATAAATGGAGACTAACACCAAACGCGTCAAAAAACCAACTTCTGCTCACAAACCACAGACTCAACGCTGATTCCCCTACAATAACAGCAGACGGCCAAACGACACAACCAAAAAACGACGTAAAATACCTTGGAATCACAATCGACCACAAACTTAAATTCACTAAACACATACGAAACATCAGGGCAGAAACAATAAAGAGAGCAAAACACTTCCGATCACTAACCTACAAAGACAGAGGAATTAGCACAAACACCGCCACCAAAATATATAAAGCTATTTGTAGACCCTTGCTAGACTTTGGACATGTACTCATGACCAACGGAACAGAAGGGACAAAACGTTATACACAAACAACAGAGCAAATTGCACTAAGACTAATAACACGAATAAGACACCCCCAAAACCCACTACACAACCCCCCCACCCAACTACTATACGAACGCACAAACATGACAAAGATCTCGGAAAGACTCATACAGCTACAGACAAAATGGACAAACAACCCCTACAACTGGACCATACTGAATCCCCTTTGTCTTACAAGACCAACCAGACAATCCCGCTTCCGTTTCCCTACATTAACGCTACTCGAACACTTACAAACGCAACGGACTATTGGACAATAAAATAATTTCTTCTTGCCACTGAAATCTTATTTATTTAATAGTATTGTTAACCTAGAATAAGAGAATTTTCATATTTGTTTTTTTTTAGATTAAGATTTTAGATTAATACCGATAGGTCGATAGCCTTTTTTAGAAATAAAGATGTTTACTACTACTATTGTTGACCTAGAATAGGAGAATTTTCATATTGGTTTTTTATCTAGATTAAGACTGCATGTATTAAACAAGGGCAGAAAGACCGATAGGTCGATAGCCTTTTTTAGAAATAAAGATGTTTACTACTACTACTCGATTTGTTAATTCATTTTATCCAATGTGTACATATCACTTCCTGCATTGTTAGTAAATTGTTCTGTTTTTATTCGCATCGTCATTTTTTTCCTTGTGCTATTTATCAAATGATCTTTAAACACTAAATCAATATTGGGGATAAACAATTTTTTTAACGTTTTGTGTTAGCAAAAAAACTAATTAAACATGCGGTTGAATGAAAGACAAAAAAAATTATTCTTTGTAATCTGCAAACAAAAGATCAAATAGGTAAACGTCATTAGTTAATGGCCAAGTTTTAGTACTTTTTTAACTCTGTTATACCGAACATGGCAACAACAAAGACAAGGTGATTTTTATGGCAATTGATATGTTGCTTTCACTTCCTTGCATAATAGGAACTATAACCGATTGCACAGGTCAGGTGCATTTAAATTACGAGTGTTGATTTCTATTGAATGACAAACTGAACCTTTACCTCTTGTATGGCTTTTATCTCTGAAGTACATTCCAAATTTCGAATTTAAGTTTCACATATTTTATCTTGCTCTCTACCTATCCTTTATTCAAAGATTTCAAGTATTATATATTTTATTTATTTTTCAAGTATTATATATAGAAAAAAATCAACCGGTTCTCCAAATATGAGCCAAAGTCTAAGAGCGGTTCTCTTGACCCGCAAGTGTGCAATTTAAAGCCTTATTTCGCAATGGCGACTAGAGCTTTGCAGCTCACCCCATTCACTAAATATGAGCCAAGGCCGAAGAACAGTTTTTAGGGCACACATTAAGAAGGAATTTTTGCATTTTGCGTGAAAACTATAAAATGTCCTTAAACGATGTTTAGGATAAAAAAGTACGCAATTTGAGGCTCCGTCCCGCAATGATAGCTAGTTGAGCTCGATCATATTGAAAAAATTGTCAATATTCCATTCGATTTCTAAAAATGAGTTGCTGCTCCTCTTGGCGAGAAACCATTTGTTTATTTTTTATAGTTCAGAACAAAATACATTTAGAAACTTTGGTTTCGATACTAAAACTTATCCGAAATGCACGTGCATGCATAAAATTATAACAATTGAAAATACAATTAATACAAATACTGCAGCTTGTTTCCCCGCTTTTAACCATTGAAATCCGTGAAAAGTTGGGCGAATAATGTTCGAATAAAAGTTCGTTTTCATTTTCTTATTAAGCTAGATTCATTTTTAAAGCAATGCCTGTCGTTTTTGCAACGTTATTTACATTCAAAAAGCTTAATTCCTCAGGTACAAAACAGCAAAGAAAAACTATTTAGACCGATCGTGCAATGGAATCCGTGTTTAATTCTCAACTTATATTATTATTCAATTTGCATTTACCAATAATAACATTGTTTTTTTGGATCGGCCAATTATCTGTTACATTAAATTAATATACCATTAAAGGTGTGTTCATTTAAATGTTCATCGTCGGTCAACGGTACCACAAGCAGTAAAACCTTCACAAAAAATGTCCATCTCGAGGCGTCCTATCTGAAAACCTTACAGAAGAAAGATCGAGTTAACAAAGTGAAAGGAACTACGACTACTACAAATAGCAGTTAATAGCGGTAAATAATAGGTTTGTCCATAGTCTTTTTTCAATTCTTACAGGCATCATAAAACTGTAATTTGCTTTATTCATGGCTGTTAAATCACTATTCAGGAATAATTTGGACTTCTTTGGATGATTTACGCAAGCGGAATTACGCAATAAATCGTTTTTCTCTTTGAATATGTAAATTATTAAATGTACTGTTAATTATGATTACTGCTTTGATACTAATGTGTTGAAATCCGATTTGGTTCGGTTGGCTATATTTTTTATTTACACGTTTTCCATGAAAACGCGTTAAATTGGGAGAAAGTTTCAAAACTTATTTTGGTTGAGTAACAATATTTAAGTATGTTTTGAGGCGTATTTAACGTTTTGACGGTAGCCAGAATATCAAATCTGCATTTTCTTCTTTGTATGATATTGAATAGTTTGTTCGCTTGAAAGTCCATTTTACCGTAAGAATTAAATAATTAATAATACGGCATTTTGCGTAAACTCAACTTGTTCCTTTTGCACTTCAAACCATATTATGTTATTATTTCCTTTGATCAAATAACAAGCTCTGTAGTATTGTGGCTATGAGAATTTCGTCTAAAATAAGTTATTCTACCTTCTCTCAAAGTTATGATTCAGCACTTGGACTGCCCTTAATTTTTTCTCGCTTTTTTATGTATAAATATATTTTTTTAAATTGAACATTTATTATAATTTGGACACAAATATTAGTTCATCAGGCATATGGTTAATAATTCTTAATATAATTGGGGCTCATATATTTGCAGTATTAGATATATAAAATAAAATTATAGTTCTGAGCAGCATATTCCATTAGGGGTGTTCAAATTGTGCATGTTGAAGAGCAAAACTCCATGTGAAAAGAGATCCACCCTTTTATTTAGAGATCGGTTACGGCTGGGTAAATACGACTTAAAATCAGATTCAGCAATTTGGAGGGCACTCGAACATGTGTGGGAAAATTACTCAACGTCACAGGTCCTTTGGAGGAAAATTTATGGATATTTTATTCGGGACTTTTGCAGATTATTGCAGATTATTGAAATTTTATGAAAGGAAATATTTTCCGGCTGTTTATATTCCGTATTGCGCTCGAGTTTGGACATAGCGCTAAATTCAAACATTCAGTAACTAATTCAGATGTGCGATTGCTTTAGAGTGTTCATGTTTCCAAATCGAACAAACTGTGTTTAAGCCCCCCAATAAAACACGGTTGTTATAGGATGCTCCAGCATCCGGTAATTTTATTTTCAAACTACCTACAAGGAAACATCTCTCACATACTTAACGAAGATTTACAGGTAACTGGTATTTTATGTCCCTAGGAGATACCCTGTATTTCACTGTTGAATAGCCCTAATTTACCTAACAAAGGCACCTCAGGTGTTTGGTTAGATGTAATTCTTAAGGTAGGTATACAAGTTTGGGTTTCGGGACTTACCGTGGCAAACTCGATGCTTTTGCAAGGAGTATCCGGGAGAGGTTGCTAAAATTCAATCCAAAAAGTTCAAGGACGAGTAGAGTACATTCTATGTGAACAGTACAACAATAAATATTTCGGATGGATTACACTTTTCTAAAGTTTAGTCTTCAGATTATAAGGTTTGGATGGGAGGAAAGTTAAAAAAAACTGCTTGAAAATATCATAAACAGACATGTATTTTGATTGACTAAGTACAACAAGGCTATATAATTTGATGAAACTATTTATTTGTGCATTTCACTGTTATTTGTGCATTTCACTGTTATTTGTTCATTTTTATTTAAGTCTGTTGAAAAACTGTATTTTTTATACAGCAATGGATTCATAAATATTTCAGAAAAGCCATTAAAGACTAAAATGTTTAGCTTAAAAGGCGGTCTACAATATAACAGGACAAGCGTAGATTTTTATTAAAATAATTGTACCTAATGTATTATTCGAAATTTGGCAAATTTTTCTCCGTTCGCTGAGCTCTAAACTTTTTAATGATGTGGTTGGGCTTTCCTCAACATTTGCGCCTACTGATGCCATATTTTCAGTCGAGCGGCCAAGACGAACGGATGTTTCGGTTTTCACATCATTAGCAGGATCACTTTGCCCAGATTTTTTTATAAATCTTCTCACAGTAACTTAACTTAGAGCGTTTCGATGGTCCATAAATGTACGCATTTTGCAATCTGTGTATTGTGGCGCTTCATTTTCTTAACTTCCTACGTTTTCTACAAGCCATTTTTTCAATGGTGAAATCACAACGTTACAAATGTAGCGGAATTCAGATTAAACAAAATATTTACATATTAGTTTGGGTTAGTTTCGAGATATTAGCCAATTTTTGTTTCCTAATACGATCCCGAATTATTAGTGTTTTTTTTTTGCGTAAACGATTACTTAGAGAGATATGCTTTGGGAAAATTCAATTGTAAATGATACAGATTTAAAAAATGAATATATTTTCGAACCATCAGCATCAGCTCAGCTCGAACAGTAACGCTGCAAAAGTGAGTTCATTGTAGGTGAGTCGTAGCAAACCTCACAGGTTGCATATTTTGTATTCATCTATAAAATGTAATAAACAAACACCGGATTATTTATATTGCAAACCCAATATCGATAAATAATCGACCATTTTCTACTACGAAACAATATCTGCATAAATAGTTATGCACCCATACCATTACTTTTCCCTTTTTAATTCCCTGTTAAGTACATCTTAAAGTACCTTAAGATATGTATATTAGCACTTACATATGTTATAGAGCTTATTTTAAAAAAACGCGAGGTCTTCATATCTGCAAGCTAGCTTATTAAAGCTCATATTTCAAGCCATAAAAGTATCACTGTATTTTGTTCGCAAACTAAATTCAATTGACTGACATTTACGATGGTTTATTCCTTCACGAATAATGTTTGGCTGATTAGTAGTCAATAGTATATTTTATGATAATATTATGACATGTAATGTAACTTCCAGATAATGTTATAAAACTCATTAAACCGCATTGATTCCATTTTATTCTGCCTACTAACGCACAAATTATTTAAATCTGCTTGAAATTTTTCTGCCTATTAGGCCTCTAATTTACAAACCCGTATATTTTCACAACAGGCGTTCTTCGGAATTGAGAAATGTTCTTCTTATTTCCATATCAAACCGAATCAAATCGAAAACTTCAGTAATTTTCAATCTGGAATGTTCAGACGGAACATCGTATATATTAGTTTATAACCAGCATCCCAGTAGTAAAATCAGTGTAAATAATTGCGCATCTCGAATAATGCGTGCGTCAATGTTCCGAACGAGTCCAGGTGGCCGAAGAACAAAGCTTCAAAGCTCGGCATTGTGCCCTTTCAATAGGTTTCAGGCCCTTTCAATCTCGTTTCCTGTACACGTCTTTCTTGGAACCGATTTAATCCTTACATATTTGGTTAGGAGGGCACTTTTAATGGAAGCTGATGGAATGTATTTTGATTCTTTGGCCCGGAATTGATCCAAATGTATCCACGAAAAGCTGCAGAATGAAAGCTATCACAACAAAAAGCTTCCCTCTATTTGCATTTGTGACAGTCCAAACTCCTAATATGTTGGCTATTTAATGAACTCTCAGAACCATCTGTGAATAAGAACAAATCCCTTCTGCAATACGATGCAAATGAAGCATGACATGATTAAGAATGAAGAAAAAACAGCCGAGAGTTGCGCACTATATTCTGATAGGGCTTGGTAACTCCAAAAGCGTTGAAATGCTTGGTAAATAATTTAAATACATTTACAAATATACAAGCGTTTAACCCGGGTTGCAGAAGTAATGAAAGCATTAGTTGCTGGAGCCAAAGCAAAAGGAGAATAAGTGGTTTATAACGTGCTGACATTTTGGTATGCTCGAGGTGCCCAGGAATTCAATATATTTCGCTAAATGCATTATTTTTGAAAATGGGACACCGCAACTAGTTTAAGTAATATTTGAAATTGAAAAGGAGTTTTTGGGGATGGTACTTGGGGATATTAAACAAGGCAACAATCTAAATGGAATTTATATTTCTCGTTTTAAAAAATGCAAGTATTGAGGATCTCACGAAAGGGGAACTCTCACAATTTTTTATCCTATAATTATCGTTCAACATGTCAAAAACTGGAAGATACTAACACTAACAAAATAGACCATTTTATGAAAATAAAATCGGGTTCTATGAAAAATTATGAATGTACTGTAGATCACTGTGAAAGCTGAACAATGACGATTTCAAATTAAGAGGTTTGGGAGAGATACTGATTTGTGTTCCCTTAACTGGAGTTAAATCAATCAACAGAATCTGTTTTTAACACTTAGTAATGAAAATAAAATCGCTTTTTGTCTAGAGTGTTAAAAAAGAGGCGTTATACATTTGCAAAAAAAACGGCATCAATGGGCTGCTTTAAATCTTTTAATACATCTGAAATATTCAGAAAAGACACAATATTTATAACAGGCCGTTGGTTTCCAGTAACATTCGCTGTGTTTGTTCTTCATTTGGTTTAAAAATGTTTTAAATGTTTCTTGTACTAATTAAATTGAATTGCTTTTAGTTCACCACACTCGACTCAAGTTCGATTATCTACACCTGCTTTAACTGAAAATAATTTTTTACACGCAAACAAAGCTGAAATGTTTTGAAAAACAATTTGTCCACTTCGCTGTATAAAACCGAAAATGTACTGTGATGCATATGGTCAAATTAAAACCGAAGTGCTTTGGGTAACCTCAGTGGCGGATAATGTTGTAATTAAATACGCATCAAGAGTGCATTTATACATTTTATAGCAGATGTTGCGGCTGTTGTCAGCTTGAACTGCAATTTGGGATGCGTTAATTTATTTTTTTACCGATATTTGGCTTTTTAATGACAGAATCGATATGTCGTCAACTCACAAACAGGTGAAAAATATCGCCAAATTACCATATTAAACAGACCGAAAAGTTATGAGCAGAGGCACGCAAATGGCCACACTCGCGCGGATTTTGATGCAGTAAATATTCGTATTTAGAATATGCGATGCGAATCTGATATTGAAAAATTACTTCTATGTCTTTTAAAGATAAAATACCGCTATGTTAGTTTTAGTGCTAATCTTGTTCTGGGTTTTCTTGTTTTCTGTTTTCTACCTCTACCGCTGCACGAGAAATTTGCTGGCTTTTGAATTTTAAAAAAAAATTATGTAGAAGTATTTTAATTTATTTAATATACATTCTCAGTCGCAAAGCTTAAAACATTTCATTTTCTTCTCGCAAGGTTTCTTCTCAACACCTTCAACTTTTTACTTTCCTCAATGACGTCTGATCAGCACAGCTTTGCCCTGAGTTTTCGTATACTTTTCCTACATGTTTTAATGTTTTTTTTGCTAATGTGTTATCCTTCCGAAGTGTGTTTTCGTTCTATTTTTCGAGTTTTAATAAGCCTTTTTGTGCAGCGTTTTAGTTCAGCAAAGATTTTATATTGTTTACAGCAATATCTTCCTTTGGATTTTGAAGGCTGTTCTCCACAAAACGTGTGTATTCAGAAGGATTTTCTGGCGTTGTTAATATTCTTAGCTACCCCGTGGCTACTTGTTTCGTTTTTCCTTTTTAATATTTGTTTCTCTTTTTCCTCTCACTTTTAGGATTTTGATTTTGATGTTGTAGCTCTTAGTTATACGGGAAAGGGGCTTCTGGAAAAAACTTATCAGTTTTTCTGCTAAAATTACACACTTTATATATTTGTGCATATTTTAAAGGGATTAGGCATGAAGTAAATTAGATACATTTGGTATGAATACATTTTTTATAAACAAAATACTTTCCAATTTATGCATATTAAAAACCGCTGTTAAAACTTTAAACTAAAAAAAGGCGAGAACAGTATCATCAATTTGCACTAAAAATGACGATATAAATTCGCATAAATATACAGTTACAAAGTGAGAGCCAATTAACCAAAAAAAAATTACACTTCCAGAGCTTCCGCTATCTGGAGAAACAATTATTCAAAATTAGGATTCACTTTAAGCCTAATATTAGAGCACATTAAGAATAAATTTTGAGAATACAGAACCTGGATGTAAACAGTGCAAAATGAGTTTTTTTAAATTTTAAATGAGAGAAAAGGAAAATAGTTGACGAAATAAAAACTGCAGAATCGCAAAAGAAAAGAGATTCCATAAACCTGAGCGATCCATAACTAAGCAAAAACGGTAGATGTGATCTGCTACTTTAATTTACTCTGAAAAACCTTTGCACAAATGCATGTTTTGACCATAATTAATGAAACCTTTTGACAGGTTATTAAATGCTGACTGAAAGAAAATATCATTTCCATAAATTGCTGTCGATTTGATTGATAAGGAGCAAATACAGGATAACCAGAATCGGTTCGGCCCTTAAAATGTCCCCATTCGGAAATTGGAAAAGGGAAAATGTAATTTCGATGATATTCAGAAAATTTAATGCGTTTCCCTTTTTCGGACTTCATATATTAGACGGGATCTACCTTTTCATGGGATAATTTTATGTTATCGAGTACCAGCATCGAAAGATTTGAAATGAAACTGCTTTTAGCATAGTTCTCGCAATTTTGTTTGCTACTCGTAGTCCAGATACAAATGTTGAAATAAAAATTTTGAATATATTTAAATCTATCATTTTATTGACACTCTAAATGGGAATATTGTTCGTAAAACAGTTTGTTTAGGCTTAAATGCATTTGAAATTGTACCTATCAACCAAAATAATATTTGGTCATTAATTACTGTTGTTGTTGAATAAGCCGATGGCCAAAAGGGAAAATAAGCATTATTCCATAGAAAATAAATGAAATATTGCAGTTATTTATGAACTTGTTGCGGTTATTCACTAGTATTTATTTAGATAATTGAGAATTTCATGTTCAGATATTGATTTGATTTTTAAATATTTGCAATAATATTTTTTCAACTGATAGCTCACATTGTATGAAAGTACACGATTCTCAATGGAATTTACCACTAATCATATTTATTTATTTTATATATTACAGTTTTATTCCTGCGGATTTATTATTTTTCGAACTGATGTTCACCTAAATAGGGCATAGAAAGGCAAAACCCTTTCATACATTTTCTATGAGTTGTCTCTCAACCGAACGCCTATTTGCTCCATTATTTAAACTGCTCTTTGTCGCCCGTACTCTGTTTGCGTAGAACACTTGTTGCTCTAAATCTAATTTACAACCACCGTACATAATGAACTTTTGTTAATGTTTGCCTATTTTATAATGATATTTTAAAGTTTTCCATAAATAGCGATGTGCTAGTGATACATAAATGGGACACCTACTTATTTCGAGGAGTCGGAAATAGAGAATATTTATTGCAAATTGTTGCTGTGAGTTTTTATAATTTGCATATAAATTAATTTTTTTGTAAATTTAAGCGAACGTTACAGTAAGCCTTCGAGAACATACAAAGAGCATTATTGCAAAGCCTGTAATGACCCTCAGTCTAATGTAGCTTGAATAATTCATTTTCATCCGATAAGGAAAAACCGAAAGTTGCTTCATTTCATCAGTCACTATTTTAGCTTACAGGCTTGTATGAAGGTGATTAAGTAAGTTTGAATAGTTAATAGACGTTTTAGTGAAGTCCACATTTTAAAAAACCACGTGTGGGTTGTTCGCTAAAATATCTGAAGCTTATTAATATGAAGTTTTGGTTGAAAATGAGATTGAAGTTAATGCTTGTAAAAAAAGTGAATTCAAATTAGCCAATTGACGTTGACCATTGAAACGAAACGGGGGCCGTCATGTTGTCCAATGTATAAACTTACCAATAACCAATATGAGTGGTTTATAGAAGAAGTCCCAAAATTAAGTGCTCAAACTGAAACGATAACATCCTGCATCAAAAATAATATTAAGTTTCTAAGCAAACGATGCATAGCAAAATAACCCCTAACAGGCCTTTGGAATAGAAACCCATGAAAGTGGGTATTCTCAAATTTATTAAAACACATTGAACTTAAAAAATATATTTGTGTAAGCTTACAAATTTGGTTCTGTTTTATGTATTTTCGATATAACCGGCTTAGGAACTGTTTTATTCATTCATTAAAGTTGAGTATTTATTATATGATCAATATAGGAAAAATGCCATTGGTGGCTCTAAATTTCGCATTAAACGGTAATTTGCTTAGTTACTTAAAGTTATTTAGAAGCTGTAGGACGTATTTTGCCCAATAAAGCTTTTAAAGCAGCTTTAGGTAGATCCATCACAAATTTTGAGCTCTTTAAAAGCTACTCATTGAGCATCAGTAATATGATGGATTAACCCAAAAAAAATTGTGTTCTAAAATTCATCTAATATACCAAATCATTCACAAATCAATTCTTATGGTAACTTGAACTGTCAGCTCAGCAAAATGAGAATCGATCTTTTTATATTAAAACTGGCTTCTCGCTTTGTCATAAGGCTATGAATCAGGAACGCAAATAGTATCAAAATTTGATAATAAATCAACCCCGAAAAAAGTCGGGATGAAAAAATCGAGGATATTAACACCAAGCGACCAACTGTAAAAGATAACACAAATTTCCCTGTTCCGACAAGATTCTGCACTATTTGCCAAGTCGAACTCAGCGAAGCCGATAAAAACTTTGGAATCTACACCGTGAAGTAGAAACCTTATATTTTTATCGATAATGTTTTATTGTTTTCACATGAATTATTAAACCTCGCATTTTATACATCTTCAAGGAAATCCGGTGTTTACTTACGGTGAAGTGAAGCAGTCAAATAAGTGGTTTTTGAACAGCAAAAAATATAAAATTTGTTCAATCGAGCGTTACAGCTTTTGACAGAGCAATTTTTCTGCAATGATAATGCAGATAATTGTTTTGCTAGTTTAAAATCACGCGGTAATAAGAAAGTAAGATGTTTTATTTATGCTGAGGTAACATTCAAGTTTATTTAAAAATGTATTTTGAAATTTTATTTGAAAATCTATTTTCATCAGTTTGCGCATCTCTTCTCTTTGTGTCTAATCTAAATATAATAATAATTAAATATAAAGCTCATTTGATAAAGTTGGGCAGTAATGCACTGAAAAACAAATTTCCATACAACTTTTTCAAGTGTTCAAGGCAAAAAGTTGGAAAATAGTTGTTTTCATGTTGCTTGTTGCCCATTTAATTTTGCAAGAATCTCATGTAAATTTCGCCATAAACTTTGGAGTTTTTCAAGTCAGACAAGTTGTATCATTTTGATCACCCACGTTTTGAGCTTTAATAACTGGGCAATAAAGCGTGATTTCCACTAAGAATTAAGCATAATTTCAATTCTAGAAAATTTACAGGTAATTAAATTCACTTCTCTCTGTGAATGAGACGGCTGCATATAATATAAATAGCTGAAAGACCAATTAATAAAACATTCCCACTGGAATTTACATGCAGAGTATAAGAATATAATATACACTTAGTTATATTATGGTTTTATGGCATTCTGGGCTAGAATAAGTAAGTAGTTACAAACGGGTGTTACAAAGTACATTATAGTTTTTTAATTCATGATTGGACTTAAATAATGAACTAAAATTCGAACTTTTAAAATGTGTTCTTTATTCATCCAAAACTCTACCGATCTAAACAACACTAATTATTCAAAAGAAACCATTTACTCGTTTTCGTTTCATATATTTGTCCATTTAAATTAACTACTGGAAATTGCAGGTGACCTTATTAAAATCAAAACAGTATTGCAGTAGAAGTTTATAAATAACGCCTTTAATAACCAAATCGATATACAACATAGTTTCAGTAAACAATGGAATATATTACAGTTTGGTTCAAAATGCTCATATATTTTGGTGTGACTATTAATGTAACTGAAACTGTGTGAACATGCGATCAATTTAATTGTGTTTGTATTTGAACAATATGTAAGCCAAACATATTAAATGTTAAATGTGTGTTATCACTCACAGACACTCACACAAAGAAATCATGAATATTAAAGCGAAACATCCCGAAAAATAAATATTAATATGTATTATGATTAACCAAAATTCTAATACATAAACACATATTAAATACTAACAACAAAAATAAAATATGTAACAGACTTCTTTACAGTAGGAAATGAGAGCTACATAAATACCAACTTGTTCTGTAGGTAATTCAAATTTAAATCATATTCAAACATGTTATGACTAATAATGCAAAAAAATGGTGTAGATAGAACGACAACCCGCCGGCCTAAAAATCGTTAGGGTGATTTACATTTCACCAACCGACCTAAAAAGACGTTTCGAGTCTGTTAATGGGCGAATAAATAATGCCCCCTAAAGCCAAATCGGTTAATCCACGTGTGCTATATGATCAAAATAAACTAAACCCTTCCCTTTTATCCGGTTCAAGTTTATAACTGCGAAAAAGAAATGCTAAATTTATCAGCTGGAATCTGGAACGGACCCAGAAGTGTGTCAAATTGATAATATTTTTGCGCCCTTAAGAAGAAGCATGTTTTAAGGATGACTGAACACTTTCCAAGGAGATTAATTTTTTTCGAAAAATCGCAAATAAGAGGTTTGAACAGATTTTCTCACATACAGAGTAAAGAACAACGGAAATGTATGTTGTACTTCAACAAGTACATGCAGCTTATATTAATACGGTTTTAGTTGGACAGTTTAAGGAAAATTGATGTTAAGATGTCGATTTTAATGAAGTTCAGTTATTTGAATACGATTAAAGCAATTGCCTCATACCTTTTACCAGATATATATAAATTTCGAGTGCCTTAAGTAATTAAATGTGTCGATTTTGGATCATTTAGGATTAATTCAGAAGATTCAAATTTCCTTGCGCTCCTCCATTATGCCAATATCGTTTCGAGTTGCTCACGTTCTCAGCGGTTTACTTTCAACGAAAAAGTACTTGCACAATGCACTGTTCCAAATAGGTTAAAGCCTCTAAATGAGGAGGCAAATCCTTAAATATTGAGACTGAGTTTCAGATGCTTGTATAAGCAGCCCATTACTTGCTGATACCCGACTGTATTATATTGCCGATATAAGAAGCATAGGATTTGGCACATCAGAGCGCTTATTGCATTTGCAAACTCTTAACCGTTATGTTTATTTCGATTTTCTGTCGATTTTGACTGTATTATGCAGGATGTGTTTAATCTGTGAGTGCAAGGAAATCACACCTAAAAGATGGCGATCTGCTTGAATTGCTCTGCAGTGGCTCAGTACCACTGCCAAGTTAGTTTGGCTGTCAGCAAAATGAAACTATTGGTTTAAAAAAGTAGAATGCACATGTTGTTTGATAATTTACATTGCTTAAAAATTGCCATTATAAAATACCGTACAATTTTTAAAACCTACAAAATTGGTTTGTCATTAAGTGTCTGCTTATACAATTAAACTAACTCCATTTCCTTATATAATAGTCTGATTTGTTTGCACCGACATGTATTTTTTGATTGTTTATTTATTATTAAAAGTTCTATTAATCTGTCCAAATCAAAAAAGTGGCTAATAAATTAAACGGTTCAGTTCCTTCAATTAATTAAACCTATAATCTTTGGCTCACAGTATGATTCCAAAACATATTAGCGATAATTATAAGTTAATAAGTTACATTCTTCTTAATTTAATGAGGTTTGTTAATTTTAAATTTTAAATTCTGGATATTTATAGTACGATTGAGACCTACAATGGATTTTCCAAGCAGTGCTATTTAGTTGATTGTCTTTCTTCAACAAGCCTGTTCAACTTTAAAATGGAGCTAACTAATATATTTTAGAAGAAATATATTAGAAATTTCCTATTCAATGCCATTTTTTTAAGTATGCTTAAAATTGGATTTCTGAAGACGCGGATAGTTAATTATTCCATGCATCAATATTTCACTCATTACATCATTTAACTGAATAGATAAAGCTAGAAAGAATAGATAACTCATTAAACAAAAACACTATAAAAAATTATATGGTAAAATATCAAAGATGATTAAAACAATAGACAGTCAAAGTATTGCGAATCCTTACATTTCTTTTAGTTCACTCTGGTGCTTCCTTTACAAAGCTTGCCTCATTCAATTCGATTTAAGATGTCGCAGCTGCTTGTTAGAAGATTTTATTGACTCGGAATTATAATTACGATCACCAAGATATCCCTCTTTCTTTATGTTTTCTTTATGCCATTGTATGGACATTAATGCAAACTTATGGGGGCCATCTCAAAAGCATTAAAGACTACCAAAATATCAATGGGCAGCTGCTATTCGTGGACGAGGTGAGATTGCACCAACATCAAAGGTTTACGTTGATTTAATCACTTCCTGAAGTTACATATACTTAAAATGCAAGTATATTATATTTCTATGAACTTCACTTCAGCAATGTCATAGTATTCACTTGCTGGTCTTGAACTTTCAACTTTCTTGTAACAGGCTCTCAAATTATGTCCAAAAATCGTCGACTCTCAACTGTTAATTATTCTATCATAACTCGAAAAACTTTAAGACTTTATGCGTTGAATTTTATAGTTGGGAAGTTGAAAATAAATCAAAATTTTATCCAAAACTTCTCGAAGAGATTTTGGTGCAACTTGACCAGCTTGGGCAGCAGGCAGATGCAGCCCGGTTTTCGTTTCGTTTCGTTTTTATTATTTTTGTAATAGCGCGTGGCACAATCACCTATAATTTAAGTGATTAAAATTTGGTTGCCCAGCATACCATATGCCTCTAAGCCTACCTGGATGGGTAGTGAGTGAAAGCTGCCCTTTAAAGGTACGAACATCCGAACAGCTGTTACCAAGAGTTTTCTGAAAAAAAATATTCCGTTACTGCTTCATTATGAGATAATTGAGAGCACCGAGAATATACGGGGTAACAACTTTGACCAGCAGAGAAATAAACTGTCCAACTATTATGATGATTATTTATGATTCGCAGTAAAATTAAGTTATTCTGCCTGGTAGTTTTACAACATCGTTGTCTTTAACTACAAGTAATAAATAAGAATATAAATCCGTTCCATACGCTTCCTTCGCTGACTTCCTACAGAGAGACGTTAATATATTACATAGAGAAAATATTAGAACACGAACACATAAAGCTTCCTCAAACTATTTAAAATTCAGAACACAAAATCGGGTCGGGCTCCTGCTTATCTTACAAGTTACGAGCTCTGTTAAACTGGGGCAAACTTCAGCAATTATATGTAGTTATAAAGGATTCCATGAGATTCTTGAATGGCGTCGACTTTTTCTTCGACGAATATAAAGTTCGGTTAATTGATATATAAAAGGTAGACAATAAACTTTAACACAATGTAAAAAGCTAATTTTACTTGTGTATTAGTAAGGAAAAACTTAGAATGCGGTTCTGCAAACTTTCAAGTGTTTTCGAAAACACCTACTAACGACATTTTCTAGAAGAAATTCAGTATAAAATAATATACGAATGTAAACAAGTGTCGAGCCATACAGTAACAGAAGCCAGTGATAGAAAGTGCTTCACATCAAACTCAGAAATGTTACTGAATTATTATTAATTTTTATAGAGTTTTCTTTATATATTTGATAAACGCAAGTATACGAAATCTTGGTCCTTTAAGATCAACTCATTTTAATGTAACTCATTAAAATGAGTTTTGCTGTTAATAAACTTATTTCCGCAAATACTGCATTTAATTGTAAATAACCAGGATTCGATCATTCGCAAAGTAGACGAAAAGGAATGATGAGTGATTTGATGACTATTTTGTGTTATGTTTTAGGTTGTTTTTTATTTTTTATTTACCATTGTTGATTGTCCTTTAGCACATCTAGTGCTATATTTTGTAGTATATTGTTTTACACGCTTTGTCCATAAAATTTGTAAATTTTCCTGTGGCAATAAAGCATATTTTGATTTGATTTTTATTTGATTTGATTTGAGTGAACTTTTTGCAGAACACACACTATTAATCAAGATAATATTCTGTATATATATACAACCTGATAGTATAGATAATGATGTTGCCTTGCGTTTTATCTATAATCTTTACAGACTTTGAGCTATTAAACATGTGATGTAATTATCTTATCAGATTAATTTCCATAAAAATCAGAAATGTAACCATATTTGTCCAATGATAAAAAATAATATGCTAATAATATTTTGTCATTGTTTTTCTTCAGTTCTATGTAGGCATGTAATTATAATTATAATCGGTACATTTGGCCGTCCATATCACTATTTATGTTCGAAGTTGTTCAATTTTTATGTTAGGCATTTTAAGCATTTTATTCGAAGCATCTTTCGATGATTATTTTCAGCAATAATGTAATTTTGTCTGTTTTTTGGGACTGTAGCAAAAGCCTTACAGAATAATTCCGTGACATTAATAATATCATTCGTTAAGTTGTTTTCAATTTATTTAACTATTATTAACAAGCTTAACGAGTTTTCTGAAAATAATTTATTATATTAATTGTAGCACACAAAAATATATTTAATGAAGCAAGATTCGAAGGGTTTCAAATATTAACGATATAACCAAATATAACGTTGATTGATTGTATTTACTTCAAGTTTTCGGATCAAATGTACCGATTTAGTTAAAAATTGATACCGTTTTCTGGGTTTACTCTGGTTTAGCCACCCGGTACAAGTTTAGTATTTCGAACAAAAAAAGGGGTAAATCATTACAAACTCAATATCCATTAAAACACAAGGTGCTCAACCTGCTTGATGCAACCTGCAACCCTCACATGAAGCAACATTTATTATACTACAGGTGATGGAAATCAACGCTTATCATCAGGGACAGCTGTATGTTACATGTGGTGTGTGGTGTTGCTTGTCTAGATGTGCATCCTTCTGTCTTGTTCTTTCACTTCGGACGTCAGGTGAAGGGCTAAAAAGCGATTATCCACGATAAGAATGGTTTACTGAAGTGGAAAGCTCTTTAGGGTTTAAAACTGGTGAAACTGATAGGATTTTATGATCCTGAAATCTATGCTCCTATAAACAGTTCAGTAACTCACTAACGGTGTGCAATACTTGCTAATCGCTAATGCAAAAAAATTTGTCTATCTGCTCTTTTTGATGCAATTTAAGAAATTATTGCCAAGCTTATTTCGCGAGTCTGTAAGTTTTCAAAAAACTGAACATAATTGAATCGATTACTAGAAATTATGTTAATTTCGAACAAGTAGTAAATATCTTTATTTCTAAAAAAGGCTATCGACCTATCGGTCTTTCTGCCCTTTTCGAACAATTTTAAGGTAGATTATAGTTAATCGCTTCACACTTTCAGTTCTGTATCATTAGGCTTTCAACGGGAATGCATATTAACTCGTCCACTGTGACATTCTCGATGCAAGAACTCTAAATAATTCTCTTTCTATAAAATGGCAACCGTAAATTATCATTGCTTTACATACTTATATAAATTGAGCCTATGCAAAAGTTTTATCATTTAGTGAACAGTGAGTGAAATATTTATGTGGGAAATAGAAAACATGAAAATCTTCAAATGGTTCCAGCTCATCTGAAAGCGAAAATTGTCATTCTACCCACAAAAAACATTAAACTGATAACCTTCTTATTAGGTAGTTTATAACTATTTCAGCAGAACAAGCCTAAAAAATTACAGTCAGGTCGTCGTGGATGCTAAGCTCTTCCCTGCATTTCGATGTATTTTCGGAGGTAGAATAAAAGACCTACACATGTTCCAAAGATGTTTCTGTGAAAATCCATGCTAAGTTGTAGAAAGTTTCATTAGCTTTTTGTCGAAGCGCAATGGTTGTTTACAAGATAATGTTTTTCTTATCCTTCTTCAGATCCAACTAGTTTAAAACTCGGAAATTAGCCTTACTAGTTGTTTGTGGTGGAATTAAATAAAGCAACCAAGTACCTAAGAGTAAACATAAAAAATGTCGATATAAATACAAAAATCCACCGTAACTATAAAGAGGTGATTACAATTTTTCGCGTCTAATATACTCAGCAATAACATGAGTAAGCAATGGTTACTAATGCCAAATGCGATCCATGTTTGGATAATAGGTCGTCAATCACTCCCACAGTCGATTCAAGTAGTTTCCAATACTTCTCAATTGTAAATCATCAAGTAGTATCAAGAGGAGAGATCAGCGCTTGCTACCAATCTCACTGCGAAGCTAAGGAGCGAGTCTTCTCTGACGATCTTATGTCTGACCTTAATTTAAGGTGGATTTCACCTTCACTTTTACCTTTTTATCTTTTAAATGTTTTCCGGAAATACCACATTATAAAATTCTAAATTGATAAACCTGTGCAGTCGCAAAAATCCAAATAATTCCAAATTCCAAATAAATGAAAATTTAACAACAATTTACTACAGGAATGCAAAGCACCTATATCTCTAATAAGGAAACTATGAAAAGAATAAATCAACGAGAAGGAAAACATAGCAGTTTGCTTTAAATGCTACAAGTGGTTTTTTAGGAGAACTAAATAAACGTATTCTTGTAAGTAATTTACAATGTAAATGGTAACAACATACCATAGAAGTTTGTATATTTTAATGTTTTTCTGATGAGGATGATGAAATGAATGAACCCTTTTCAAAAGTTCCATCTTTAGCGTGAACTGGAAATTGGAATGTAAAAGGTGGTATTTCGAACCCTTCAAGGTTTTACTAATTCGGCATTAAGAAAGCTTTCTTTTCGAAAATGTACACAAAATATTTCTTTTGCTTTTCTTCTACTCTGAGTACTCTGAGAAGGTCTGGACGTAAGACTAAAAACACTGAAAAATCCTACCTATGAATCACATATCCGGTCGCCACTTCAAAGGAGCATTTTCTAGACGCATAGTTAAATGTGATGAATTCAATTGAATATAAACAAGTTTTTTTTTCAAAATTTTGCGATTGTGTAATTTTTTTCATTATAATGTATAGCTAGATAGAAAACTAAAAATGTATAGCAATATCGAACGTATATAAAGTTGGCTTCATTACGTAGGCGCTAAATAGATCAAGACTTCTACATGCTAGAAAAGAAAACCATTTTCTTGCTTATAAAGAGAAAACAAATTCTTTTCTAGAAGACAATTTTCAAATTATCGAGTAAAGTGAAAGAGGCCGCAACTAAAGTTGCTGAAGTCGTTCTGAAGCCAGTACTGATAAGCAGCGATTAAGACTCTAGTTGTTTGAGTTTGCTAGAAACAAGCACCAGCACTCATTTCTGATATGGAAAACTTTTCCTATGTCTGAAATAGTTTACTTGTTCGTAAACTTGTCAAAGAACTCCATATCATATAACCGTCCGAAGTAAATATACGTTTCTATTGTTCTATGCTTGTGAATTTTAAGTGAATTTAGGCATTACTTCTGGGACTCACTATACATAGAGGGTGATTCAAAATTGGCGCCATTGCTCAGGAGGTGTTGTTTGGGATTTTTTTAGGAGTACAAGAAAAATAGTAAAAGAAAATAATGTTTAATAAAAAACTGAGAAATTTGCAAAAAACTAGATCAGAAAGATGGCAACAATGTTTTTCAAACTAATCTGCCTAATTAACATTACGTAAATACCTGTTGCCTCGTAATTGTTAAAAACTCCAGTAACTATGGAAAAGTACAGAAAGTGGCAATTAAATAGGTTAGGATAAAAAAGAAATTCAACAGATTCGTTAAATGTAGGGATCTATATTGTCAACCAGAAAATGTTTGTATTGCCATCATAACTTAGAATTGATGTGTTTACAAATAAACATACATTTCTGTCTTTAATCCAAACAAGTTTCTGTCCGTGTAATCACCTTATTGTGTATTCTTCTTGAGTAGCTTCACGTATTCGGTTAATTAACTCCTGCTCAATTTGTACCGGGGTTCAGGAGACCAGGGGTTTAATGTGTCCTTGTGTCCTGTGTACCTTACATACGTGGTAGGAATGTAGCCCTTCCTCGGTATTTATTTGGTGCCTGGGAAAGTGTCACTTGTTGTGCAATGCTCTGAGTACCCCTGGAAAACTCTGCTGCAATTATCTCCAATACCTGTTCCCCTGTATCTAGAACTCGAGCACCTCTAGATCGTGCACTATCTACGTCAGTTCCTGGAGCCTATCGTTCAGTGTCTCTATCCCTTTGCTGGTGTAAGTCCTTACAGCTTCTGCTATGTTGCATTTCCCCATAACTAATCGCATATCCACAAATTCGATGTTGGTGTACAATTTTCATCTGTTAATATCTTCTATAAATTTGCGAAAAAAAAATTTAAAAAAGAAAAAAAATTTTTTTCGTACTCTCCAACTGAGCTCCTATGAGCCCCCCTTAAAAGGAATGACGCCAGTATATAATCACCCTGTATATAATTTATATAATCACTTTGGAACTGAATTGGAACACTCAATAATGATATCCTTCTAAGCAGGTTTAAGTAACGATAGTTGAATTCCATCTGTTAAATATATATTTGTCGTTTAGCTTCACCTGCTTATTTTGCTGATAAACAGCTCCAGAAAAATGACGCGCATTTTGAATCACCCCATATAATAATTATTTTGATTTAACCCATATAAAGTAAAGACTTACAATAGCTGCAAAAAATCGCATTCAAAAAACATCTGATCCTTTAAAGAGCAGGAAAGGCTGTAACAGTAGCTGGGCCTGTGGCATGAGTACCTTTAAGTGGAAAGGGCCATGCTGTGTCAAGGTAAACGTGCCGAAACCAGCCCATCCAACCCTGTACATTCGCGTAACCCATCGGCCAAGGCAAAGGAAGAAAACAATCAAACATCTTAACATGACTCGTAGGCAGCTGTTCATTCCTTTACTTCAACTGTTTTTTCGGAGCACCAATACGAATCCGCGTGTAAGGAAAGGTGGCCGATCCCGCCGATTTTCTTTTGTTTGGCCCGTGTTTAGGCTTGCCGGCTGGCGGATGAGGGCAGATGTGAGACCAGGTGTCCTCACATACTAAACATGTGTCGTTGATGGTGTATAGTGGTCCTTCGTACCGTTCGGTCGCTTTCCACAACCCCATCTTGGGCTCCCTTTTCGTTGGAAAGCTTTTCATATTTTCGAATTCTATTCATCAAATCTTTCAAGAGTTTGCCTTGAATTTGCAATTCTCCTGCGTTGACTTATTCAAACGTAAATACAGTATTTGCGCGTGATTTGATATACAGGGTGATTCAAAAGTGGCGTCATTCCTTTTAAGGGGTTATAGGAGCTCACTTGAGAGTACGAGAAAAATATTGAAAAAATTTTTTTCGAAAATTTCTAGAAGATATTAACAGTTGAAAATTGAATTTCAACTTTGTTATTAAGTATTATTTTAAAATAGTTCCATGTTTGCTTGGTAGCCTTTTGGACTACTTAACCATTCGAAAAGAAAAATTACGATATTTGCTTCAAATTACTAAAATTTTTGGTATTAAAAAAGACCTCTTCTACAATTTTTTGATAAAAAGCCAAAGCGGCAATGATGTTTTTTGTCATTAACAGATAGTTACAGGTAGACAGCCTATGTTAATAATAACAAGCATTTGTCAATCTGTGACTTACTTTGAAGCTCCTTTCACAAAATGTACACCAACATCGAATTTGCGGATATGTGATTAGTTAGGGGAAAATGCCACACTAACATAGCAGAAGGTGTAAGACCTTACACCAGCAAAAGGCTAGAGACACTGGACGATTGGCTCCAGGAATTGACGCAGACTGTGGACGATCTAGAGGTGCTCCGGTTCCAGACACAGAGGCACAAGTATTGGAGATAATTGCAGCAGAGCCTTCCAGGAGTGCTCGGAGCATTGCACAACCACTGACACTTTCCCAGGCACCGGATAATTGCCCCTATAACTCCCCAGAGGAAGGGCCACATTCCTACCATGTATGTAAGATACACAGAACACAAGGATTTAATTACACATAAATAATACAGTACATACAATACATACAATAAACACAGGAGTGTTTTATATACAATAAAGTGATTGGGGAACCAACATATCTGGAGTTAAACGGGCAGAACTTCGTCAACCTCTTGTGATTTAACAACTTAATTGTATTTTATTTGATTAATATTAATCATTGATACATAACCTTACACAGAAGATGTTTGTTTACATGTGAGACGAGTTTAGGTATATCACTCATCTGCCATAAAAAGGATGGCAGCACTGACGGCAAATAGACAGCGTTATCCTAACCACAAAATATTTCTATTGCTTTCTCTTTCTTCGTTTTGTATTTATCCATGGTTACTACAATTTTCAATAATTAAGAAGTAACAGGTATTTCACGTTATGTTAATTAGGCAGATTACCTTGAAAAGCATCGTTGCCGTAATTCTGATCTAGTTTTTGGCAAATATCTCAGTTTTTGATAAGATTTTTTTTTTACTATTTTTCCTGTACTCCCAAAACACCCCCAGAGGAATGACGCCACTTTTGAATCACCCTGTATATCAGGTAGATCTGGAGAAACTGTACTCACAATGTGTGAACAAAACCTTTGTATTTGACTTTTAAAATAGCTAGTCAAAAACTAAGGAAAACTTATTTAACCAAAACCTAGGCAACATAGATTTTTTAAATTATACACGTTTGTATATTTTTATATATTTGTATTTTTCGGCCCTTTACTAGCAGTTTGCGTTTCATAAATAAGACATAACTTGTCCGCAAGCGATTGATTAATATCAAAATAAGATTTAAAAAAATAAAGCTTTATTGAAAGAACAAAAACTGTTTTTACAATTCTCAGATAAATATACTTTCAGCTTTTCTACACCCAGGAATCGGGTTATGCACGTTTGGAAAATTTCCGAAATCATTCTTGATACAAAAAAATGTTTCTAGCTTTTTATACGGCAAAATGTAGCTAATCTAAACCTGCTAAAACAAGTGGAGCACCACTTGTGTGCTTGTGGTTAAGTTAACTACCACCTATTTGCGTAGATTGTAAATGTACACACAATTATCAAATTTTTAAGCTTTATAGAAAAATTATTTTCTTGGTTAACACCTGACATTCAATTGTGATTGTGTGAAAGTTTGGATCTCGTGTCACAATCTGGTGTTAAAGCCATATTTCTGGTGATAACAGCTGTTCGAACTCACTTGATATGAAGTTCCATTCAGAGTTGAACTTAAATGAAAACTTTCGCAAATCCTCTAAATGATTTTCCAGGCCTGGTCTTAGTGCTTATTATGGGCGTATGGGTCCTAACTTCAGTAGTTGCTAAAGTAATAATTTTGGCCACCAACTGTTTCATTGCGACCATTTTCACTTTCTTCTACCACCTTATTGGAAAAAGTTAGTTGCAATTGAGAAATAACGATCACACCGATGATTCCGTGCTCTCCTCATGGAAGGTAAACTTTATGCAAGCATGTTCGACAATGCTTTATATTTTAAGTTATAAAGAGCACAGCACATTTTAAAAACTGACAACGAAGACGTTAAGATGTTATGCTGAAACAGTTGTTTCGTGCATCCCCAGATGGGCATGGTTACCATTGTGATTTCTAGAAATAGAAAATTTCTGGAATAGAAAATTTACCCCAGTTTAAACAGGTTTTGTCATCTTTTATTTGAAATGTCTATCTATACTAATAGTTTGCCAGATAGCCAGTGAACTACTTCAAAATACTTCTATATAACAAAGCTGCAAGTGCATCTTCAAGAGCGAATCTTCTAGTAATAAAGTCAAATCAGAGTTTCACAATTTCAGGAAGCTTCCATATAGGCCCTACTGACTGTTTAAAAAAAGTGACCCCAATTTTTAATCACCTTTTGCATAAAAAGCTACTCTCACTTGAAGCTCAGATCAGGAAATTCTATACTGTTCAGGTTCTAATACGTTTTCGAACTTATATTTTGGTGGGGGCTACAATATGCAAATTTATAATTTTTTATCGAAAATTGAAGCATAATTCGATTGGAAAAACTCGAATGTAAAATAGGCCTCCTCGATCTCCGGATCTAATTGATTTAGACTTTTTCGATGGGTAAGATTAAAGATGTATATTTAGCCTTTATGGAGAAATTAATCAAACCGAAATAGAAATTCTCTCTTTATTCTAATACAGCATGGAACTGGTTTGATACCGTGCTCAATATTTTTGAAAAGCGTTGTAATACAGAAACCTTATTTTCTGTGCATTAATCGTAGATATTGATTATGAGTCTTAAACAAATATTGAAAAAATGGGTGGAAAGGGAATGATAAATCAACATAAATTAATATTATAAAAGTAAATTCTACACGGTAGTTTAATTAAATAAAATAATTAAATAGAACGCAAATTGCCAGTTTTTACCCTCCTCATTTTTTTCAACGACCATGTACTGGCAAAGTGCACGAACATACAAATGTAACACACAGCAACGAATAAAGTTTGTTATCTCAACAAATCTGGGTATTGTTAGGCTTTTTCTTACAAAACATTCCAGCTCCAATAGTCCAATAGAACAAGAAGTCCAAGTTCACTATTAATAGTTCTTATGAAATACTTAACTTTAATATAATATTAAATTAGAGGAAATCTCTAGATCTTAGTTCCAGTTCAATTCCAGTTCAATTCCAGTTCAATTCCAGTTCTATTTTCAGATCCAATTAAATTCAGCATCGATTGATAAATCATCAGTATATCATTACTGTCGTGATAGTTAAGTATTCCCCGTGAGTTTTTGCCAATATATAATATAAGATGAACTATAATTGACATAAAATTCATGACGATAGCCAAATTAATATTCAAACAAACTAACTATTTAAATTGCTGCGATATTCAAAAGTAACTCAAGCCAAAACAGGCCGGATTAACTGTAAAATTATACGAGACTGGTCTAGTTGCATATGCGGAATAGCCTTTTTTAGTTGTTCAAACGCGGCAAAGTACTTAGTAATGAAGATCAATATGTTGACTTTCGTTAGATTGCTGCTGTCTTCATACAAAGTAGTCCCAATTTACAACTCTCTTATCTGTGGGAACTCTTAGGTAATGGACCATGAAATAATAAAAATGGGTTTCTGAATTAGTCGTGTTCACTTTATCGATGTTTGATTAACAATCTAGATTCATTATCTCCAATAATTTTGTTATTGTGCTATGGCCAAAAGGCCCTGGAAACTGATTTAAATTTTCAATATTGTTATGAAAAATGTCTATTGAATGAATACTTGCCAGGCGCTCCATGATCTGACTGTGATGGATACATACCTGAAACAAAACAAAATTGCTAAATTAAGTCAACATTCACGTTTAATTAGATTCAGTCAAACATGAAACTAAAATTCAATTTTTAAAACCATATACAATGTTCTGTTTTACTATGGAATTGATTAACAGAATGCATAGAAAAATGTTTCATATAGTTTTATCGACCTGCGGGTTTGAGATTTACGTCCATCCCAGTTACAAAAAAATTAAAGAATTAACTAATAGAAATATATTGATTAGGAGAAGCTGTGCTAAGAAAAAGGTATAGTAAATATCCACTGGATTTCTGGAATGCTCGCAGCTGTTCTGTCTCGTTACTTTGGGGAATTTCTAGCAGTTTAAAGACATACGTAAGGGTGGAAACTTTAAGTTTTTTTTATTTATTTCTTGATAATTTGAAATGGGAGAAACTGTTAAGCGGGTTTTGAGTTGTAAATATTTTTGAATCTATCAGCACTTAAAAGTTTTGAGCCATAAAAGATTTTCGGTTTTAAGTTCTTTCCTGGTAGTTCCGCATAATTTGTTTTTCCAATTACAAATATTTTTAATCGAGCGGAATTATGTTTTGGATTTCGAGTTAACTATCGTGCTTCCTACATGAATCGCCTTGTAGCTCGTATATTTGAACTGTTTTGCAGCTTAAAAATGCATTTCAATAGCCTAAATTTTACAAACCAACAGAGCTAAGCATCACAATCAGTGTGGGTCCAAAAGCAAATGTTGAGTATCCAAATCCTTTAGACACGACACGACACTAAAGACACAAAAAATTAAAAATCAATGCAGACAACAAAGGGCTCGGCAGAGGAAATGAAAAAAAAAACACACTGTTTGAGGTGGAGTTTGTACAAAACTTACATAATCCTAACGACAAGATATGGGTCAATAGGCAAATTTTTTCAAAGTCCAGGAAACGAAGATTAAACGAATGTTACCAATAATTAAAATCTTCACTTCTTTCATGTTCTGAAACAGGGGCTATACTGCAAACAACGAAAGTTGACGTAAATAAATTGCAGCCAATTACAAAATAATTTTCATGCAAATACTGATGTAATTAAGGGGCGGAGAGTGCTGCTACTCCTTTTGTTGCGAGCACAGTTACCCCTTTTTACGGGTTAACGACGTTCTGGAATAATATTCCATAAATAATTATATTCAGATCTATTAAAAGGAAAATCAGGATTAAGGTGTTTAGGGTGACCTACAAATAATATTTGAAGACGATTTAAAATAAAACTGTAGAAACTAGATGCGGATTTAAGTTTAAAAACTTATAATTTTATATATAAAAAAACTTTATATTTGCACGGACACGAATTTTTTATGTTTCCCTTCATCGAACTTCCACACACCACAATTTGGGCCTCTTTCCAATCCACTAACCATTCAAGTTCTTTTATGATATTTAATATTTTAAAAACCCATGAATAAACCCTTACCCAACTTAATCACATGTTTAATAACTTTGCTACCTGTTCTTTTTAGGTCGCCCTGTACAACCGGGCTTCCCACGGATTTTTTTTAGACCCTCCCAAGAAATTTGATACATGGTAACACCAAAAATGAATTTCAATGGCATTTAAAATTATTGCTTCTTATTAGACAATAAATGTTTGATTTATAAGTGAAGCACTTTTAGGGGATTCATTTGCGGTCTTGTGTGTAATTTTAATAACCTTTAAATATGCATGAATCGGACATTTATTTAAAGTTTAGTTTACATAGTGTGAAATGTTCACATGCGGTTCGTATTTTAGGGTCGGATGGGTATAAAAACTGTCTAAGGGGTAATGCTATGTTATATTCAGAAATAAAAAAATTAATTTGATGCTCGATCGAAGTCGTTTTCTATGATAATAAGGGAAAGCCAGCATATGTTCAAACCGTTTTAAATCTATGAACTGGTTTCTTAGATGTATTTCTAAGCTAAAAGCAACTGAACCAAAGCCGGGTAGCGGAAAATTTTTAGAATTCACTGTGGACTTTCCCCTGCAACTAACCACAAAGGCTACCAAAAGAAAACCGGCGTCGGATATTAGTGACGTCGGTGTTTTCAAAGCGACATTCAACAATTCTTCTAAGGCAGCGAACCGCTTTGTGAGGCCGCAAACTTTAAGGGTGAATCGAAGAAGAATCTAATTCATTAAGGTTGAGTGTGCTCTTAAGCATTGAAATTTGGTGCAAAGATAGAATTAAACAACTCCATTGTAACACAGAAGTAAATGTGCAAGTTTTTCAGGCTCTTTGCATTTTAGTTTCAAAAAAGAGTTTGGTTAATAGAGAGCAAAAATATGTTTAGAGGACTTTTTCAGTATATTGAAATGAATTGCGTTTTTTCTTGTTATTACGAAAATTAGTTCGATGGTTCCTTATATTGCTGAAATAGAATAATAGTTGTAAATTAAATCTTATATCCAGATACAGTTTAAAGTATCTACAAAACAATACAGAAAATAAAGAATTTTTCTAGGAAATACGTTCTATTCCCTTGCCGTCTACACTCTATAAAATGTGCGGAAGCGGAAATTAGTCATATGAACAATATTTTTTGGTCTGCGTTCTGAACGTTCAACTAAAAACAAAAATATGAATTGTTTTTTTTTTAATCCAGAACATCACTTGGCTTCTTTTTTATGACAGAAGCTCGAGATTACGAGTGAATTTTGAATTCGGACCTGAACATGATATATTCTCATAACAACACTTGGCACAAACAAATTAAAATTGTTTTCCTGTGGGCATTATCAAGTTAAACTTTTCGAAATTGTCTAAACAAATGTTCTCTACATATTTATAATGAAGGCAAAATATAACATTTTTAGAACAGGAAATCTGCCCACACAAATTCTTTCATAATTATTTATTTCAACCCTCTGAGAGAATTTGACCTCAAACACATATCAACATAGTTATTGATGAGTCGATAATGTAAAAATAAAACAAGTTCTCAAATTTATCAATATATGCTTTTTATTATGAGTTATTTACTCTATACGAAAAAGCAGGTCGCGATATCTACTGACCAAACTACAATTAAAGAACAATTTATAAAAATTATTGTTCATAGAATGCTAAAAATATTAAACACAAACCAAAATAGTTGTGCGTGGTTTTAGATATTGGCTCGAACAAAAGTGCTTATCGGTATGACTTAACGCACTTTGAGTCTGAGCCTAATTACATTTTCCAAAGATATACTTTTGACTTAGTTTACTACTAGATGTTTCACACCTCTTCCAGCACAAGTTCTACCATGTGCAGGGGGTTTAAAAACATACTTAATTCATCAAGTTTTAACCGATATAAACATGTTACAACCCTAATATTTTATCACCAAAATGGCTGTAAATTTTGAGTATTCACTGTGGTTCGAATGAAATTATTGAAACATCCTGTACATATGTAATCATAGTTGTGAGAAATCATAGCCTGATTAACTCTCTATCTTTAATTCTCTTCACGTTTAGCTGCTAAAACATTCAAGTTGTAATTGTATCCTGCAACTACTGCAGGTGTGACCGATTACTTTTAAAACCTGAACTCTAAAGTAAATGAATTCCCTTCCATGCTTGGACTGCCAAATTAACATGCATCTGCTGGTTTGCGTACTTTGGAATCGGCTAAAAAGCATACAATCATAGTTCTTCTAGCCTTCTATTGTAATAATCTATTGCGAAATTTTTCAATGTGTAGTAACAAGATATTGACTAATTTCCACTTGATATTTCCTATTTGAATGGAAATGTATTTATTTTACAAGAATTTTATGTCTAACGTTATCTTGGGAATTAAAAGGAGGTTTCTCAAATAATTTAAATTAATTCTTTTCCGATGCAAAAGCACGGCTGAAAAGTCGTTCCAAGTGAAAAATTCCTCGTTTGTTGAATCTGCAAAGCACGATGGTCACAAAGGATATTGGGCCCTTTTGCGTTCAGGTAATAGATCACAGTTTGGTGCAAAATCTCAGGTAAACGACTCACTGAAACTATGAAACAAGATCACACCTGGCCCAGATGCTCGCTATTTTCGCCCTTTATCCATCTACATTAGTTTGTATCTACTCAGCTTTGGATGCTTCACAATTGCTGGTAACTTTTTTAAAATACACTTTTGTATAGTATTTCGCATTGCAGTTCATGTTTTCGTCATCGCAATGTCCATCCACAGGTAAGTTTTGAGCAATAATTGGAAATCGGAGTACCCTCATCTCAGTCAGCTGCTGTTTGCCAATTCCCCTTGATACAGAATGGGAAACAGCTGTTCCTAGCTTCAATATCGATCACAGATGCATCTGTCTTGCCCCAAAGAGCAATTGGACAGTTTCGATTTGGACACGTCGTATCTGATATTACCTAGTCAAGAATGCCATCCAAACAGCATGCACATATAGGATCAGAACATTTTATTTCATGTGCAAAATCCTCAAGCTGAGCCTGAAGGGGCTACATCTGCAGAAAATGTTCTTTCTTCTGCTGCTGCATAGCAATTGAAAACATTCATCAAGGGTTCACATTTAGGTTTAGGGGTTTAGGATGGTTTTGATAAGACAGAATGTTAACAATCTTGTAATTTGTTCTTCAATTGGAGCCAAATTTTCCTCCAAAAACAGTTGGCAATCCAATTTTCAATAGTGGTCTTCAAGAGCAACCATTTTCTAAGCACCATTACCATTTAACCGTTATCTCTTGTAAAGTGCAATAAAACTTTATAAACACTTTGACTATCAGACAATCGTTTTCAGCTTTGTATTCCTGGAAGCAATTGCTAGTTTAAAAACGATTGTTCCCATTTTTCAGTTCGACTACTTCCTCTAGTTTCACGAGGTTTTACTGCACTAATTCCTAAATTACCTTGTCACTCAGCCTCTTCTGACTCACGACAAATTCCCCAAAGTCACCCCCCATTGACTTATTCACCCCTGCGATACGTGCAGCGGCAAAATTAGATTTCGGTGAACGAATCTAATCGTCCCAAATATTTGCCTAACTCTTTTTCCAAAACAAACGTGTGAAAATCGTATAAAATTTCCCCTCTATTGACTCAGTTTATTTAGGGGTGGTACGCCCTCATAAAAATAATATCATTACACGTGACATGCGGCACACTTTACTGATTTAGCACCTACTGTTTCTGATTTGTTTCGGGAGGAGTCCAAGCCTGGCTTGCTCCTGAGTAGCAGATGTTTGAGTAGAAATAAGTTTTAGGGAGGCATGCGAATTAGAAGATTTCACAATTATTTCGCTATTTGAATTGTGCAAAGAAATCAATATTCTATGGAAATTGTTTCCAATGATGTTTTTGAACAGTTGAAGTTGAGTGAATAAACACACCAACAAATTTTAACACGCACTTCCAAGTGGTTAATTTATAAACGTATAATTGAATATGAAGTTAAATAATACTAATGTATTTTAAACTTAATAGTTTATGATAAACGTTAGCAAACTAAATCAACTTCATTACAATTCCACAGTACGGAAAAAGCCATTTATTACCAAAATACGGGAAATTAAACCTGAACAAATCGATTGAACCAACAACAAATTTACAAGATTAACAGGTATTTAGGATTTGCCCTGAATGGATGGGATGTTTAAAAAAATCCATGTATGTTTTGTTTAAAATTTAATTTCGTCTCTCAATATACCCCTACCAAAAATGCGTGGTAAATAAAAACGGCATTATTAATTTTGAGAAACACATCATTTTAACATCGAGCCGCGTTAATTACGGTCAAAGGGCAAACACAGTGAAACGGAAACACACTACAACGTATTTTTTATTATGTTTGTCTAGTTGAGATCATAACATGGAAGGGCCAAACGAAATTTGTATCTCATAAAGTAAACCTGAAATTTTTTAAACGTAATTAACCGACACAAAGACAACAAATGAGTTGGTAGATGAAAATATCCAAGCTAACATGCAATGTTCATTATATCTGTAGGTTAAAAAAGCCAAATGTTTGTTTGTAATTAAACACCATATCAAAGTTTTTAAACACTTTTTAAAACTTTTAGAGTGAAGCAATAAAGAATATTCAAATTTTCAGCTTCTCGCTTTTCTGTTAATTGAGATTCATTTAAAAGTCTTGTTTCTGCATCAATGCAAGCAAATGCAAATGAAATAAATGCAGGTGCGTTTTTAGCAAACGTGCAATGTTACGAATGCCTTCACGAAATTGGAACAAAATAATGGGGTTCCTCTAAAAATCTAAATTATCATTGGTTATAGTAAAAACAGCCAAAGTTAAGAATCACAACACAAAGCTTCAGGCATTGTATACACTTGAATAATTAGTTCCTAAAGACTAGTTTCTATTTATTCGAATTAGTCATCAGCTAAGTGTACAATTTACCGGTTGTTGATAAATAATTTCACTATCACAAAGACAACAAATAAACTTTGGAATGAGTGTTCTAATGAGTCAGAGACGCAATAGAAGCGTTAACGGTTAATTTGGCTTATACATATTTGCATAGATTCACTTATACACTCGATTATTCGCCAAAATTAATTAAAGCACAATTACATTAATATGCGTTCCAATCTGGAGCCTGCATTGCAGAGGTATTTAACTAATAATGCCCTAAAGTGTTCATCGTTTTCATTAATAAAGCCAACAAAGGAATTCTTTGAGTAAATTTGATATTTGAACACAATTTTTAATCTAAGTAAAGTGCAGAGTGCCGGCAAATCACAGTCAAGTGCCAATTTTTAAGAGTTCGACTTAATCGCTTCAACATATTTTGGACATTCATTTCTTAGCTTCGATCCTGATTTTGCTCGAAGAAAAAATGTTATGCAAAAGCTTGTCAGATTATAACCACTTGGAACGTTCAACCCTTCATTTTTACCATAATGCAGAAGAAGAACTTGTTCGATTTTGTGTGAAAGTGGTTGAAGTGGCTGAGGACAACCTCTCTACATTACAAACATAAGTAAAGCGGAATTTATCAGAATTGATAAAGTATATCCAGTTGTAATGGTAAAAAGCGTGTAAAAATATGTTTTTAAATCAGATCCTGATTACAAGCATGTTGTTTAAGAACTTGCCAATGGCACTTAGACGATAATTTGTCTTTCCACGTGCCGGCTTAGCACGTTACTTGCATACAACATTACTTGCATCTTTAAGATATAGTGACGTAAACATTTTTTTTCGTTTCCAGCAAAAAATGTTATAGTATGAGTATTTCATTTTGTTTGATTTAAGCAAATCAAAGTTAGTTGAACAATTTTACGTCTTTACTATGATTCGTTGCTTTGGCATTTAGACCGTTTTTTCCATTTTCCTCCGATTGCCATCTTCAAACATCAATCATTCAGTAATCATTTAAAGTTTAATATTTTGTTTTCCTAATTTAATCCGTATATTCCTTTATGGTTAACCAGAGGCATCAATAATAGAAATCAAGAAAAATGTGCTCAACCGTTTTGGAAGGAACCAACAGTAATTGATTTGAGCAACCGTAATTGTTAAATATTTAATTGACAATTTTTCATATTTCTATGAACAAAATTGTCATAAAATCGATCACAAAACAGTCAACAGTACAATTTCCCTTTCAGTCAATTTGAAAATCGTTTGCCACCCCTGAGCCCTTGTCCTTGACATTGTATATCCATCCCGCCAAAATATAAAATATACCCAGCCCTGATGCCAAATTGCCTATTTAGGCTGATTTAATTTTCATCCCCCTTGAGAGCCAAATTTTCTTAACCCTTAACATAAATTTAAGATAAATTTTATACCATTTCTATTTCTTTGAAGACGATTTACAATTGTATTTTACCTGATAAATATTGAAATATATAAATAAGGTTTTCAATACTGCACGAGCGGACTATTAAAAAGTAGTATTAAACGAGTTAAATAAGAAAAAGAACAAAGCCATTGTATTGTTAAAACACAGAACATACACAACGTATTATGCGAATAGTCTCATATTTTAAACATCTTTCTAGGATTTTATATTTTCTATTTCATATTCCCCATTTTGTTGCAAAACATGTAAAGTAATATATTTTTTTTAACAAAAAATTGGCTGATTATTCCACGTATACAGATATCGGGGAATCTTGTTCTGTTTTATTTGAATGCTTATCACGAGAGATTGTCAAGAGGGATTTATACAAATTTTACTCCATAAGGATTTTTTTATTCCAGCGAGAATATTTTTATTCTGAGAACCTCTTTATGATATATCATAGCAACTTTGCTCTGAAAACGACCAGTTTGGCAATCATTTCACCGCTATAGATATAAAAAAATAATTAAAATGATTAAATCAATAGTTTCTCACTGGAGTTAAAACCAAATCCAAAAGCATGTTTTTATTATTTTGTGATTTTTAATTTAATTAGAGGCCTACTAGCTTGCCTTGCTGTTCAGAAAATAAAGCGCAATTCAGTTCAGTTTATTCTTTGCAGCTCTGTATTTCTGCCTTTGCGTTAATTTGCGAGGCTTTTAATTAAACCGTTCATTTCCTAACCACTGTTTGTTAGAATGTAAAAGGTTTAATAATTGTCAGCTGAGAATAAAATGATTTTAAATGTGCTTAAATATTGGTGACAGTATAAAAACAACTTTGCATTGAATAGTGAATTAAACGGGAACTAAATTCGGACTAGTGCTTGTAACTTTTGTGATTTGAAATAAATAACTATAAAGCATTTGATATTTACAGTAAGTGTTAATTTCTCCAAAGAAATCAAGTTACTATCAATGTTATTTAAAACCGAATATGAAATTGGTGATTTTGAGAGTAGTAGTAAACATCTTTATTTCTAAAAAAGGCTATCGACCTATCGGTCTTTCTGCCCTTGTTTAATACATGTAGTCTTAGTCTAAATAAAAAAGAAAGATGAAAATTCTCTTATTCTAGGTTAATAATCTTATTAAATAAACTTTCCAATTCCAATGACAAGAAAAAATTATTTTATTGTCCAGTAGTCAGTTGCGTTTGTAAGTGTTCGAGTAGCGTTGATGTAGGGAAACGGAAGCGGGATTGTCTGGTTGGTCTTGTAAGACAAAGGGGATTCAGTATGGTCCAGTTGTAGGGGTTGTTTGTCCATTTTGTCTGTAGATGTATGAGTCTTTCCGAAATCTTTGTCATGTTTCTGCGTTCGTATAGTAGTTGGGTGGAGGGGTTGTGTAGTGGGTCTTGGGGTTGTCTTATTCGTGTTATTACTCTTAGCGCAATTTGTTCTGTTGTTTGTATATAACGTTTTGTCCTTTCTGTTCCGTTGGTCATGAGTATATGTCCATAGTCTAGCAAGGGTCTACAAATAGCTTTATATATTTTGGTGGCGGTGTTTGTGCTAATTCCTCTGTCTTTGTAGGTTAGTGATCGGAAGTGTTTTATAGGGATTATTAAGCCGTTTTTCCATGTTTTTGGAAAGTTTGGTTTGGTGAGCTCTTGAAATAGTTCAAGTACCAGTCGTTGATCAAGTTCCAGTTGTCATTGTCGAAGTTAAGGTTTGTCGATATGCTGAAGGCCCTTTGATAGTGTCTGGCGAACGCGTCAGCTTTCTCTTTGTCTGTGTACCGTTCTATTCCGTTTTCGTCAATTGTGTCAGTAGTGTTAGCTTTTTTGTATTCGGCTAGTTTGTTAATTTTTCGCCAGTATGTTTTGCCTTTGTCTCTTTTTGTATTTCTTTACATGTTTCTAACCATTTGTCTTGTCGGTATTGTCCAATCAAGGTTTTAATGTTTCTGTTGAGTTTGTTCAGCGTCTTTTTTAGGTAGTCATTTTGAGTGTTTGTATATAGTCTGTACAGTTCTCTCTTTTGTTTTATGAGTCTCAGTATGAATTTGGGTAGTGTATGTCGGTAGAAAGCATTTTTTATTTTCGGTCTAAATTTTCCTATGGCTAGTGAAAGTTGTTGTTGTATGGTTGGGCTGTGCTTGGGATTGAATGTAGTCACGTATATGTTGTTTCACTTTGTCTATGTCAGTCTTTGTTAGGTTTAACTTTTTCTCTATAGGAGGTGTACTGGAGGAACTGTGAGATTTGACCTTTATTTTCATTAAGCGTTAGATGGCCATCAGCTGTTACAGGCAAGACATGTTTTGAGTTCTGTATAATTGATTTTTATATATTTTTGGTGGAAGCAAATTCCAAAAAAGTCTACTTTGATACTTTGTTTTATTATTTGTCCAAAGCGAACATTTCCAGCAGCACATTTTATTACATGCTCTTATACATTAATTTATTTACTTGAAATTAAAACTGCTTAATAAAACATCTCAAACTATCGAAAATAGAGCATAAAAAACTTCTTAATTGATTTGTATGTATCTAAAAATACTTTTTTCAACATTTTTTTCCTGGGCTTCAGTCAATTTTATTGTTTATTATTTAAAATGTTACAAATACGTGTCGGTGTCTTTAAACCTTTAATTTAAAATAACCAGTCAAATGTGAAGGTAGAAACAACTATACACACAAAATGATGATGGTGGAGAAAGACACCGAAACGTATTTGTAACATTTTAAATAATAAACAATAAAATTGACTGAAACCCAGGAAAAATTTTTTGAAATTAATTGAAGTACAGTCGGGAAAATATACACAACATCTAAAAATACTCAAGTGCACCTCGGAAATATACTTATCAGCTGTTGGAAAGGGATTTACGATATGGCAAATATATAGATTAAATATAAGTTTTACAAATTTGTCAAATTTTTTTCCGATCTAGGGCTGTATAAATGTGGCAACTCCGGCTTTTACCCTGACCAAATCAAGACTCCAGGTATACGCATTTTCTAACAAAGGAGCCCCAAATAAATGCAAAAAAGCCAATCGCGCCCCTCCATCGAGGCCATCGTATATAGGCCTACCCATATGGATTTTAGTTTTAGTTTCCTCGGTCAACCTTCTCGTAGTAACATGGTAGTTCCATCTGGGTTCATACTCTAAATACTGCGGAACGTCACTCAGATGGTTCTTGTCGAATCCCCACTTGGTGGATTATGTTTACCATCGATAAAATTTTTGCCATGGTTATCGGATCGGCCCATCGCAGTCCTTGCGTGTCTTTCGTGTTAGATGGTTGGCTGCGGAAAGCGAGTTACCGGTGTCCGCGAGTGAAAACCACCTTTTGGATTTACACGTTTGAGAACTTTGGGAGGTGAAGGATTTCTTTGAGAGTTTTCTTGAAATTTTAAAAGGTAAGAACTTAGAAGAAGCAGAGAAAGTTGGTAAATTGTTTTAATGGATCAGTCTTCCCTGTAGGGCTAGAAGCAATGACAGTAACATTTTGGCATTCTAGACTAGTTACTCACAAAAAATCCCTAGCTATCATCACTAACAAATGATGTCCCCTTTTGCAACTTGACCATTCAAGCTTCACTTTGAAGAGGTTGGCATTCTGTTGAGTTTTAAATATATTGTATTTGGTATGTTGAAGTACCTATGCTGAATATGCGAATTTTGCTCGACAGAAATTCTGAAAAAATTGGCTGGTATTTGCCTGTGAAATAGATAAGTAAAGCCAGTTTGACAAGGCATCAAATATAAAGATTTTGTTCCAAATGCTAAGTTGTATGGAAAGTCAATTCAGTCATAGTATAAAATTTTCTTGCCAATTAACACTCGGCGGCGTCTTTATCCTACAGCAACACCACCTGTTTGTTTATGTATATGCAAAAATGTATTTGGCCAAAAGTGACACCTAATACGAAAAAAGAATTAGCACTAGAGTTGTAAAAGAAAGGAACAAAGTTGTTTATAAACTTGTACATATCATATTTCCAAGTAAAAGTAGATCTTAATTTTTATTTAGTAGCTATTGGAGATGGTCGCATCATACAACTACAATCTTTCGGGTAATCCATACAGTAGTATTAACTTTTTTGATTTGGTCCGTAACCATTAACTGAGAAACTTAGACAAAACTGAAACTCGCCCAACACTAAACTACGTTTTATTTTCTTCAGCATCAACCATAACAAGTAGGAGACTTACCATACGAAGCTGAAATGCACCCAAACCAGCTAAAATGTTATTTTTTTAGTATCAGTATTGAGGCGTATTGAAATTCGCCTCATTCTCGCAGCTTCAAGTCAAAAGTCAAATGTACCTATTTCATTTACAAAAAATTTTTTTTGCTCGACAATTTATTTAGGTTATCCTGAAGACGACTCTAGTTGCCTCTAGTTGCAGGGATTTACGAATTGGGTTTATTGAGAATTTTTCCATGAGCGTTTGTTGCCATCGTCCTAACTCAAAAGTATACAGATTGAGAGAATTATTGGAAAAAGGAAGTAAAGCTGTTACATTATCTGTTGTGCTGTAGGCCATACATTGAAATGCATATAGTATATATTTCATTTTCAGCCTCGTGGCGCTTTAAAGCCGCTGTTCAATGTAAACTCAGGAAGAAAACTAACTAGTATAATGTACCCAGTTCAGTGTGGACTGGAAATTTTCAATAAAAGACAAACTTTACGCTCTTTAAATAGAAACTAAGTCGGGCAAAAATGGCTGTATTTTATATATTTATAGTAAACGTAAACAATAGGAATTCATAGATAAATTAATATATTTAATTAAATAAATAATTACAGGTTTTTCTGTCTACAGGTCTGTTTTGCAAGACTGTAGACTTCATTTCAATTGCCCTTATTAAAAGATTTTTTTTAAACCAGAAGATTTAAGGCGCATTATTTGTGACTTGAGCCTAGATGGTAAATGATGTACTTACCATCAATTACCAAGTTACCGAATTCTTCGAGTCGCATAAAATTCGAACATAATATCGCACTGAATAGTTTATAGCCTATAAAAGTCAATTTTAGGGAAAGAAACCATTCCTTAGAGATATCGTCGTAAACAGAGTCATCTTGTACCGTAATTCAGTCGCTCCAAAACGAAATGAAAAAATGTTAATTAAAACACTATAGTATAGTTGCTTATACCTTCACATTTGGCTGGTCACTCACTGGAAAATGATCAGTCAAATGTGAAGGTAGAAGCAACTATATACACAAACTGATGATGGTGGATAATTTGTAACATTTTAAATAATAAACAATAAAATTGACTGAAACCCAGGAATACATTGGAATGAATTAAAGTACAGTCAGGAAAATATACGAAACGATAGAAGACATAATGTACTAGGAAATGGAAAAATAAATATCGGTCTTCTGTCTACTAATATGTATATAATAATATAAGTGCCCACTTACTTATTTTCCCACTAATTTTGTTGATTGATTCATTCGGAACTTTCATTTGTCTTTTTCTTTTTCTTTCACAAACATTTCACATTCATATCGGAGCTCAAACTAAATTCATCAAAAGAGATAGACTTTCGAGGCCATTCCTTGAAACAAGTGGGTTTTTCGGGTTTTTAGGCCGTCGTTCGGTAGAATTTCTTCTTGACGTTTCGCAAGCACGTGTGGCTTGCATACCACTTCTGAAGATGCAAGCCACACGTGCTTGCGAAACGTCAAGAAGAAATTCTACCGAACGACGGCCTAAAAACCCGAAAAACCCATTTGTTTCAAACTAAATTGGTTACTAAATTGGTAGATTTTCAGTGATAACTCCAACTCTTTTAATCCAATAGTAAATATTCAGAAATTATAAAATAAAAACAGAAAATACAACCTTAGAACAGAGATTTCACATAAGAGAATCACATAAGGATTTAGGTTTAAGAAATTAACTTTGATGTTCTAGTTTCTGAAATAACATGAAAATGTGTTTTTCTTTAATAATAAATAGAAAACCTTGTATGTGTTTTATTACTTTAATTTCCTGTTGAGAATAAACACCAAATTCTTAAATTCTTCACGGTACATTTGTTTACCATAACACTTAAACGGATAACAAACATACAAAATTTTTAAAAAGTTTCGTATTATTACATATACTTCACCTTCTTCTTGCGTTACAAAACTTAAATAGTTTAAAATAAATTTTTGGAAAATCACATGATTATTCTCATTTTTTTTTAAAGCAAGTTTGAGTTTCTACGTCCTTAGTACCACAAAGGTTTTTGGCTGTTTTAATTAATACGCCAAGCTGTTTTCTATTGTTAAATAAATTAACGGACTCAATCCTCATCGTGCAAACGAATTTAAATATTTGGGAAACTTCACAAGACGCCAGTAATTGGATTCAGCCTCTGCTAAAATAACATTTTATGATTTCATGACATTTTCAGTATATATAGTTTTTGCATTTAAATGTTGTTAATTAATTTTGCACCGTGTCGCACAATCATTAAGTTGGTTTGATACACCGTTTGATATAGTATATTGCACGTTGCTGGTTCATTTTATAACAATATACTATTTATTTCATGCCTACGCGTACAGAATATTTTAACGGGTTGATTTATCGCCATTAACGTTAGTTGTACATCTGAAATTGTGTTAGAGTCTTTGCATATATTTGACGCAATTAGAATAATATTCGAATTTTGCCTCATTAAAGCTTTTAACATAACGAACGACACCCAATCATTTTTCGATTAAAATATATTGATTTATTCAAAAAAGAAGCTTAATTCTCACCGGTTAACTGTTGAATACTTAATCCAAATAAAATTTTTTGAATACCCTGAAATGCCGTCAATAACGAATTTAAATGAATTGCACACATTAAAATTGTAGAATTTTTTTAGAAAAGATAAACCGGTGTTTATTTTATTAGTCCGTTATACCTTCTTACTTTCGATAATTCATTCGGGCGTGGCAATACAAAACACTGTACGTTATTGTGCATGAACGCCGCAAAAACTCCAAGTAACAGTACTTGGAAAAGAGGTTGATGAAACTGAACCCGAAAGAGGTTGACCCGATAATTGTCATCAATCAGTATTAAACGGCCACTTTAATAAAGCGACATTTACCTTGCATTATTCAGAGGTAATAATTCGTTAATTCTATAGGTGAATTTTACTTCTTCAACAGCTGTGGCAAACGGCAGCAATCATTAAAATTTGTTGCTAAACGAAAACGTCTTGTAATAATAAAATCAATTTAAAACCCATTTACAATAAGGAAGAAAAGATGCTTTAATGATTTTTTAAATTGATTATCCACTGCTAATGCCTCTGTGGGTAATGACATGTGAAAACATAAAATGCTGCCTATTAAAAGATTTTAATTTTGAAGGCCATTCTTTTTCAAATTAGTTTTGAAATTCTCTAATTTGATTGTGTGACTGACCAAACTTCTTGACATATAAACATTAAGTTCGGTAATTATTATAACTTTGGAGAGAAACACAGACACTGGTTCCAAACGGAAGGTCATAAATTTTCCAATTGATTGTTTTTTAATTATGTATTACTGTTAAAGTGTGTTTTTAATTTAAATTATTTTGTTATTTTCTCTTAGTTGTGATACTGGGCAGCAATTAAATAATATTTAAATAAATCTTTCAAATTCTGAACATTTTCAAGTGAATTTCAACATATGTCTGTCATAATATGTGATACTTTGTTGAATCGAGGATAAAACAAACTATTAATGATGGTGTCTTTAAAAGCAGGCGCAAATTAAAATAAGTTGGTGGGGAAGTTTGTGTAACAAAGTTTTGATAAAAACACCACATAAAAAAATTATGATCCTACTTTTCTGTTTAAATGTTTTAAAGTGCTATTTTACCTGGTGCTATTAATAAATTTCGTATTACTTGCCGGTTTTCAATATTCCCATAGTTTTCCGTCTTAAGTCTGGTTCCCATGAATCCGGAACGTGTGCGAATGAATAGTACGGAAAACCATTGGATCAATATAATAGCTCGTCCGCATAACCGAAAACATAAACTAGGTTTTTACTTAAAATTAAATTTGTGAAATGTGGATGATTGACCCAAATATTTTCTGTTTTACGCATTTCGCATACGTTTCAGATTTATCAGAAACCAGCTTTAGACCCAGAATTCAGTATTGGCTGAGAACCAATAAAGCAGGTAGGCAACCAACATTTAGCAATATATCAGTCCTAAACAAAAGACCAAAATTAGGAGGAAAAAAGGAGAAAGCTGGTTGATTTTCATTGTGATCTTTAGCCCCAAGTTTCTTGAAAGCTGTTGAAACTGGTTTTCCTCGTTTGAAGAACTACCTGGAACTTTAAGAACAAAATTAAAGCTATGTCTGACTTTGAAATACAAAATGGAGTGAGTTTGACTCAGTAAACAAAAAAAAAAAAAAAAATATATTTCTAGTAGTGTTCACAATGAACCGCTGCACTTTGGGTTGAACGATTTTGTACGCTCTCCCGCAATACCCTAATCCAGAACCAGAACAGAACAAACTGAAATTCGGTAACTTTGCTAGTACAGAAACTTAGAAATCAAATTTCAATCTAAAAATAAATATATTTGAAATGAAAGTTTACTATAATATTTAATATAACCATTTGTGAGGTAAGCTAAACGGTTGTAAATAAAGCGGCAAGCGATCATGCATGCAGTGGCGGGGCCTTCTACTTTCGTCTCGCGTACCGTATACTATTTTTCTTGATCCTCGGTGGAAACTAGCCGGGAAAAGTATAAGTTAAAAAAAGCGGTTTTAAAAATGTTGTCAAAACAGTCAGTGACAAACAGTCAAGCTGGCAGCGTGCGTGGGGAAAGTTATTACTTTCCACACCGGATGAAGAACATTTTGTTCGGCGCGTTAATTTCGATGCTCGTACGGCTTTGAAAATGTTGACAAAACCTCCGAAACGATTTACCAACGAAATTCTCCGTTGCTAGTTACCGAGTCAGAAATGTGCGTGGCGAAAGCTATCGTAATAGATAAAAGTGATGCTTTCGCCATCAAAAACAGTGGCAAAAGTACATACTTTCCACCAGGGGATCAAGAAAATGTGTTTTTCTATTGTCGTATTAGTTACTTCAATTAATTTTCGATTATTTTAAAATCTACCGTCTGGATCATCTATCGCACCACTTATCAAGTTTTTTTACACATAATGAGTTTAAGTGTATTTTATTCTCGGGTAGTTTACTTTTGCCATTCAACTGAGTATTAATTCGCAACAAACGCGCTCTAAAATACTGTTAAATCATCATAATTATTGCGGAATACAAGAGAAAAATGTTCCCAAATTGTTGATAAATGTTTAGATGAGAGTGAAAGCCGCAGTTCATACATATCGTATTTGGAAAAGCCATATTCAATTAGGAAGTAATATTATTAAGTTAATCATCTGCAAACTTGCATATGTTGATTCAGCTATATGACCTGAATATTTCACGTATTGACACAGTCTTATCATTAATCTAAACGACAATCCAAACGGAGCGGGCATGCCTTTGCTATGAACCGATTTGAGACAGGATGTTTAGCCAATGACACACGCAATTTCAGTTTAAAAAGCCACTTTGTAGAAAATTTGATTGGTTTTGTGCTTAATAATATACACACATTTCTCCTATTGGCTAAACAACCCCCTGGACTAAACTAGAAATTTTCATATCAGCATTAGGAAACCAAAGGCAATAATACATGTAATTGTGTACACTTTCCTGACTGTATTCTAATCCAAATTAAAATAAAATTCCTGGATTTCAGTCAATTATATTATTTATTATTCTATCACAAATACGTTTCGGTGTCTTTTCCCACCATCATCAGTTTGTCTGTATCAATTTTGGAATGAGGGCCAGATTTTTGCATCTGGTTAAGAAGTTTTTTCTATTCTTCTCTTTGGACAATTTTGCCTGCAGTTTCCCATATTTCCTCCTCAAAACTCTAAAAAACTTCTTAACCAGATGCTAAAAACTGGCCCTCATACGAACATTTATACAGACAAACTGATGATGGTGGTAAAGGACACCGAAACGTATTTGTGATAGAATAATAAATAATATAATTGACTGAAACCCAGGAATTTTATTTTTATTTTAATACTTGTAATGCCCAGAACAGTACACAGCTTAAAGAATTATTCTTATATTCTTAGAACAGCGTTTAAATTCTTCTCTTTTAAAAACAGAAATTTCACGTAAGGGCGTTGGTTTAAAACAATTTTTATGGCAACGGTTCACTACTATTGAATCGTTTATGTATAAGAAAATTTTTAAAAATCGCCCAGCTTCCATTTGCTTGATCAAGTATGTGGAAAAAGTAACCAATTCAACAATAGAAAACTTACTTTTTACTTAAACTACGGCCGTGAAAGATGTTTTTTGCAGTTAAAGTCATAAAATCTTTTCTCGACAACTATCTGGTCAGTCTCAATATCACTCGGAAATGTTATTCTAGAAGTGCAGAAGTCAGCAGTGGTTCAATGCGTAACCTACGTTTTCTCATTAAACTTTCAAGACCAAAATTAAGTGAGAACTCACGTTCAATAGAAATGCTCATTAAATAGTCAAATAAATTGAGAATATCGCTCTCAGGGAAAAAACTCATAGTATTCTAATAAATTCAAATTTACCCTTAATCGAGAGTCAAAAATGTTCTGATAGAAAGACTCACCTCCTGTTTTCTAATACAAATTGGAACCACGTCACCCACTAGGTTGCTACACCGTTTGCACTAGGACTTCCCAAAAATCTGAACTAGAAGCAGATATTAGTAGACTTCTAAGTCAACTAATCTCTGTCAGAAGGAACTAGGACTGACGTCAACCTCTAAAACCTTTACCTCATAAATAAGGATGGGACAACGCCTTCATCTTTGTGGTTGTCAGAAAGGTGCCTTTTATGGATGCTCAAATTTTGACCTGCCATGAAAGCCGGCAAATAACGGTACCATTTATTTGGCATCTAACTGGAAAAATATGGATTTCATCTTCTGTTTGATAGCATAAAGTTTCTTCAACAAAAGCTGACTTTTTTCTTCAATTGCTCAAATTTATATTTGTTAACTTTCGTATTTTTCAGCAGATCTTTAGCATTTCGCGATATGAAATGAATCAATACATGAATATAAAATAAGCTTGTGCTACTGAAAATGTTAAACCGAAACATTTAAATTAAACGAATGTCGAAAATAATTGGGTTGGGCGTGGTAGAAGCGATTAATATTGTTCGAACTATAATATAGTTGTATTTATTAATATTAATTTCATATATAATATTCGCTGTTTGCTGTTTTATGCCAGTGGGTATTTAAGCTTAAAAGGTGTATTTTGTTTTCGTCATTTTTATGATTGAAGTGACTGAGTGTTTCTTTAAAAAGTTTATCCAGTCGAGTTCATCAACGAATCCTTGTCAGAAGCAAGCGTTCATATTTCCTGTTGTCACATAAAATTCTTTATGCATTTATAATTTATTTCATTCTCTTCCTACTGATTTCCAATGCTACGCGAAACTGGAAGAGTTAATCATCGGTTAAGTGACTGTTCTTAACCAATTAATTCTTTATATACAATTAACTACATATTTACAACGTCTGCTATGTGTTTATTAATAATTATGTTAATATCCATCGACATAACTGCCACTGAGTAACTGTATAAATTTATGGTATCAGCAAAGGTTTCGGTACTTTTGATAATTATGTTAAAATTTATGTTCTTCATCTGATATATGTCAAAATGCTCTCCGGGTGTTTAACGACGGTCGCTCAAGAAAAAGCCTGATTGGAAAAGAACAAGTAATTAATTTCAAAGTTGCCAACGAATCTGTAATTTATACGATCTACTCATTAGAAGTAGCTAAATGGATTTAGTAGAGATGTGTCCATAACTATAGCTAAATTCTAGATACGTAGTCAATTTTCAAGTCGTGGAGTTCGAAATTCTAATCTAATAATTGAAACTTAATGTAAGAAGTAATTCATAATGATTTCGATTTGCCTCTGATGCGTTTTAGATTTCCATTCCTTATTTAGTAGATATTATGAATAATACACTGTTTATCTCGTTCTTCCTGACACTAAAATCTCTATAATCTCTGTAGCTTGATTGTTCAGCAACATAACTTTCGAATTTATACAGTCGATATAATCAAAACCTCTTGACCATTCCTACTAAACTTAAAAAACTACTAAATTTAAACAAATTTAGACCATTAATCTGGAATAAATATCGATCCCAATTCGAATATTATACTAATTCGGTTTCAGTGTTCTGAATAATAAACCAATAAAGCAAATAATGCGGTATGACGACATTACACCGCTAAAGTCAGATTTGCTAAACCTGCACATTTTTTCATATGTTTTCAGATTGTAGATTTTAAACTACCCATGCCGATTTTATCTAGTTGCAATATTTGAAGGACTGGTTTAAATGAATTTTGAATGTTAATTAGCCGACGCCGATTAAATGGATTTAAGTTAATGAATTCTCTGATTTGTGCGAATTCGATCGATAACTGATTTATTTATGATGTTTGTAACAAAGTTTATTGACCGATTTAAATCAGATTCAACCCTGCAAATTTTTTCTCCTGATAATGCAATTTAATGGGAAATAGAATTGAATAAAATAGAAACGAAATAATGTTTTATTGCTTGGCTAATGGAAAACAACATAGTATTGCCATAGTTTTGTTTCTAAGCAATATCTTAATTTCTTCTTTTAAACAAGAAAGTAATTAAAATGCATGAAATGGAATAACAGAAAATGCACTAAGGTTAATTACCATGAACTTTTTTATGGTTTGTAAAACAAGATATTTTCATTTACCAGCCACGGTTTTCATGTAGAAACATGCGGTTTTGTTAGTATCGTCAATTTTCTCTAAATTCCAGAACAGTTCGCTAATAATCTTCAAAAGGAATTAGTATGGATTGAGTTAAGTTAAATATTATCGATTTTTTTAAAGGTTGCAGTTTATATGCTTATCTCCGCGACCAATTTTATATTAATTGGATTGGTTACTGTATGTTTCCGTTTTTTCGATAATTTCTTATTGAATTGCGTTAAAATAAAATGTCTTTGTACTAGGTGAGAAATCAATGTTATTTATTATTTAAAATTATACGTATCCAAGGTTAGTATGAATATGGCAGTATTTGTATAGCTGATATATTCTATATATCTCTCTGGGCTATAATTCCAAGAGCCTGGGTGGTGCCTGAGGGATACCTTACCTGAGGTAAATACAAATAGCAAAGATTCTATAGTAAGTGTCATAGAAGGTATAAGGTCTATGGTTTAAGGATATATATATGGCTTGAGGATACCGTGTGTCACAGTGGGGTCTTTACCACCTTGTCTTCTTCACATTTCTTCACAAATTTCCGCCAAATCTATACAATCCATACATTTTCAACTTCATTATTTTCCGGGAAAATTATGAGAAGACACCTGTAGCTTTAAATCCGAGGAATTTCTTTTGTTAATAATGATATATTATGGGTGCTATCCGATAGATGTCAATCTCACAAAGTTTTACATTATCAATAGCCATCCCCTAAAGCTGCAAATGTGTTGTCCCTTCCTAAAATCTTTTCATCCCCACTGACCTAAACTTTGTCCACTTTCTAGATAAAAGCCAACTTCAAGACGGTACTTCCTTCAGATCACCCAGTCCTCCGCAGTGCCACAAGCATAGTTACATGGTAAGTACAAACATCTTGTAATAGTATATAATTTTGGTAGATTTCTTGCATTAATATGAAACTTTTTTTTTTAATTTAAACTTTTGATTTTCAAATATTAGCGGTTGTTTTTTGTTTTCATTTCATTGTTCTTAAACTGTTTTCGAGTGATGGTTTACTCTTTTAAGTCTAGAAGAACCAGGAAAACAGCTTACTTCATCTGCTTAAATACTCTACCTCTTAATTTATTAATTTAATTTATTATTTATTTATTATTATACCTCTATTTTTCTTTAAATAGTATATTCAGTATCTTACTATTTCTCCATTTGCTCAATTCTTCACTTTCGCTTGCGAAGTTCCAGTTTGCAGATAATTTGGGGTCTCGATTGGTTTCAAAATAACAAATCTTTATCGTAGAATAATCCTAGAGTTAAAGCATAAGTTTTAATTAACGGATAAACAGGCAGCTTCTTAATCACTCAAAAATCAATAAAGTAACCACGCGATTATAAATTAATTTCCAGCTTCTCTTACACTCTAACCGCATTTAAGCATGTGATTAACGATAAAAACGTGAAATTAGCCATTTAAAAGATTATACAGGCGCATTAAGTAAAATACAAACAAATATTAAATTATTTAAATGCAAATTTTACTATACCTGTTTGTCTTCTATTATATGCCACCCGCAAAGAAACAAGTTTTCTTAATAAAATTCAAGTTTATTTATTAATAATTAATTGAAAAGATTATTTACTAGTCAGTTAACGACGTTTTATCAATAAAGCTCTTAAATTTTGTTATTGATTTCAACTGCATGGCATGTTGAATAAACATGTGCTTCTACACAAGCTCAAAGTATTGTAGTATTCATTAAAACCGTTTAAAAACATTTTTTTTAGTCAATATACGTTATGGTACAGTTCTTGAATATTACTAAAAACTGAAGAATTTAGCTAAATTTCATGTTTCAACTTTGTTTCGGACATTAATTTCTCGCCGAATTAGCTGATGTCTAGAAAGTTAACAATTCAAACTACATCTACATTATCCATTTCACTTTAGAAAACTGCCTGCATGCTATGCTTCATCAGTAAACACATTTTTTAAATCAGTCAACATTATGGTGGTATGGAGTAAGCCAAGATTTAGACCGTGCCAGAAAACAATTTTTGAATTTTACAAACGACTGAAAAATAAATCTAAATTTCTTGTTTTAACTTTGTTTTTAGATTAATTGTCGAATTAGCTGAATAAAATAAGCACTGCACATCTTGAACTGCTCGACTTAAAACTACATATACAAGCTTCCTTTTAACATTTGAAAAGTTACTTTCTCAAATAAAAATCTGTGTAGAAGTTCGCCGTACGTTTCTATTCAAAACTAAGTAGTTAAAACATTCCGTTTCAAAATAATATATGATATGAAAACTCAGATGGCAACCATTTCGCGCAAAGAAGATAAGATAAAGCGTCTAGCGGCAGTTTTAACGTTGCGGAAGGAATCCTTTCATGTTTTAATTCACCATGGGTACGTGTTGAAAATAATTTATCATCCAAATCAGATTTAATTCTTGTCGTTTTTTCTTTTCCTACTCAGGCTCAACGATTATTATTCTGATATGCATGCACAAAAACATTTCTTTTTCTGTTAATTACTCATTGACATAATAATTTATTATACTCAGATGTTGCATTTCCTTTCGACTCAATTGCTATGCTTATTTAAGAAAATATCAAAGCTGAATTTTGGCGGACAATTTTTGTTTAGAGATAATTAGTTACATTATAGACAGTATTTGTTACCCTTTGGACGATTCTCGGAACAGAAAAGTGCTAACACATTTATGTGGAACTTTTCAATCCTGAAAATCACTGCCTTTTTGCATGTACAACACTCATAATCTCTAGAATGCTGTCTCTAGATGTCTATCTAGAATGCTGAAGGGGATGTTAAAATAGGTCATTATAACTTGAAATAGTTATTAGAACGACAAAATCTAGAAACGACAATTTCAAGTTTCTCACATTCGAACATACTTGACTTCATACCGACTTCAGCGGCTCAAACTTCTATTTCACATGAAACAATTTAGTTTGTTGTTGTTTTATGGTTTTTGATAACTTTCAGTCAGTTTTGTAACCAAGATTGAATTAACGGTTTTTTAGTGGGCATCACACGAAGACTGCAATAATAATTCAAAGTCTGGGCGTTTGGGCGTTTGTATTGTAAAAACCAGCCGGATTTAATGACTGTTACGGTACTTGTACATACGCGATGGTTGTCTTGAAGTGCAGCCAAGTTTTTGCGCCTCATTTGGAAAGAATTTATTAGCACACGTCGATTTTGTGGGCCGTTGATCAGTAATGATTATCTTTCATTTGGATTTATTAACGTCATTCCCAATATTACTTGATCTCTTTTACGAAAACATTTAACTCCGTTTGTGATTTTATATTTTCGTTTCGTAACGTAAATTACGTTATAAATGCATTTGCTCTGATCTACATTTTCCCATATTAAGACTCACAAATATCCATCCATTAAGCTTCGAAAATCAGTTTCTCAATTAACAAACCGTAAAGTAATAAATGTTTTATCATTGAGCATCCTCGAATCCGCGAACTATTATACAGGTCGTAAAGACGCTGTAATCTCTTTTAATCAATTGATAGAATTTTCAAAGTCATGCCATCACTATCTGTAATTGAAATTGATCTTTTATGGACATCGTAACCATACGGCACTAGCTAGATTCCTAGTTTTTGCGAACAAGATAAGAATCTCGGCTCGGGTGGTAATGAATTGTTGAATGGTCGCAAAGCTGGGTACCGAAGAGCTAAACCGGCCGGTTTAGGGTATTCCTACCATTTTAAGAAATCGCATTTAGTTAGGCGGAATTTTTACTAGTTGAGTTTTATCTTGAACTGTCTTAGAGAAACTATAAGAATTACGGCTGGCACTTTGCCTAACGCGCTGAATGCAGCTGGTGGAGATAGGCGGCAAGAAAAGTGTCGAACTAAATGACCAATTTTCATTCTTCAACGCCAGAAAATTTCGCCGCATTCAATTACGGTGATTAAACTTGGAATTGGGAACTTCGAGGAAATAAAAAAGAGGAACCTGGGTCCCGTTACACGTACCTTAAAAACTGGTAAGTGTTTAAAGCAATTTTTATGACACAGCAGTGGCGGTGAAATTTACCCGTTGCCAATAATCGCTCAATGTTCGAAGAAAATGCCAATTAAATTTGAATAAATGGCCACCAGGTCTTTTATCCGCCGGTTTGTTAAAGAAAAGTTAATTTTGTTTGTCAATTCCAACGATTGTTGATATGAATTTACAATGTAAATATATTCACACCTTTGAAGTATCCGATAGATTAAAGTTTTCATAAATCAGTAAATTTGTCGTTAAACCTATTTAGCAAAGAGTTAGAATGTAAAATTGAATTACAAACATAAACGAGCCATAAGTATTATTTAACTGCTGTTTAATGGAGGTGCGCTTAGAAATTTATTTCTATGTATTATTTATTTATTTATTCAAACTGGTAAAATTTGGAATAATTTTAACTCCAATGTTAGTAATAAAGTTTGAAAGACGGAAAAATGTACATACGGAACATTGGAAATTCTCATGGTATAGAACACTAAAATGACAAACAGTATTTGTAGGCCTAGTGGCCATTAATTCAGTTAGAAATCCTGAAGTCTTTCCTGGAATCCTGGATTTTTTTTAAACGCCCAAGCTATCTGTTTATACGCAAACAAATTTTTGAAATTTTAGTGATCTATACCATGAGAATTTCCATGTTACCATACCATACCAATGTTCCGTATTTACATTTTTTCGTTTTCCACTTTATTACTAACAGTGGAGCTAAAATTAGTCCAAATTTCTTCTTAAAGCGCACCTCCTACAGCAGTTAATAATACTTATGGCTCGTATATGTTTGTACATAGTTTGCTACATAGGTTTAACGACAAATTTACTGATTTATGAAAACTAATCTATCGAATACTTCAAAGATGTGAATATACAGGGTGATTCAAAACTGGCGTCATTCCTTTTAAGGGGTAATTGGGGTTCTCACTTGGAGAGTACAAGAAAAACCATTAAAAAATTTTCTTCGAAAATTTCTAGAAGATATTAACAGTTGAAAATCGATTTTCAACTTTGTTATTAAGCATTATTTTGAAATGGTCCCATGTTTGATTGGTAGCCTATTGGGGTACTTAAGCATTTGAAAAAAAAATTACCAACTTTACTTCGACTTATCTTTCCAGCATATCTATTCGAAAGTCATTTGATTCTCGATCATCCTGATTCATATATTTTGGTACTTTTAAGCTCAGTTTTATGCCACAACAGCATTTATTTTGTCTACGGAATCTAAACTTCTGTCTCAGTCACATATGTGTCAATTAGTGCCGTTAAATATTATAAAATAACAGGAAGCGTTGAATCATTAAGATTGCAAAAGATTGCTTATATTTATTTATTTTTTAGTTGACTTGGCTTTTTCAGTATTAAAATGCTCGTATATTAATCACTATTCCAACATTTTTTGCAGTTAGATATGGAAAGTGATCCAGCGATTCAACTAAAAAGAAGAATATTTTAACATTGCTGGTTTTGCACTTAATGTGCGCACTAATTTGCATAAGAGCATCACTTGAATCAAACAACTTTTTTATCTCCAGTTATGTATAATAATGAGTAAGCGATTAATTTTGCTGCAATTATAGACATGCATTAGTCACTTGCGTATCCTTCCTTTTAATTAAATTTCATTATTCCTATTAACAATTTAAATTATATTTTTCAAGCTTTTTGTCATTTACCGGTTGAAGCATGGAGTGAAAATTAAGCAATCAGAAACCGAAACTGGGAATCGTCGAGCTGACCATTTAATTTGTGCCCAAGCAATTTTCAATTACTAGGAACTTTTCAAAAATAGTGTAAGCACTTACTCTTCATTTGATTCTACAGATGCGCCCTTCTAGAGTAACGCAAACAAACTATCCCTATTAAGTATGTTTTAGGAAACACACTTATTTCAAAGATTCGTATGAAATATAAAAGCAAGTACTTCTTGCTGATTTCAATACCAATCGAAATCAGGCAACAATAAAAAAATTGCCCATCTGCTCGAAAAGTGCGAGCATTTTTCCTGCGTCATTCTACGTAATTGATACTTGTCATAAAATCTTGCTATGCCCTGATCAATTCCATCAGAGCGGCTACTTCTTGTCCGCTGAGCTTCATCAATTAGACCTGTCATGCTAAATTGATACTTTGTTACATCTCACAGTTACATAACGCATTTAAATGATGATTCTCTGTTGATAAAAGCGTCAAAACATCATTTTTTAATCCTATTAATGGGCTAAATATGTAAAAGAAGGTTTCTGGGAAAAAAATTCGGTCAGTTCAGCACGTTGTAAATCTAAGGATTTTGTTGAACCGCCGACCGCCTACACAAATTTTGTATTAAATAAATCGAAAACTGGTCTGTAAAAGCGGCAACTAAATGCTTAAAAAATGTGTTGGACTAATACTAAATTCTGAAGATAAAGACGCTGTTTCAGCTGATAGGTACTACTCAGTAGAGACGCATTTCTGCTAATAAGGCGCAGGATTGGATATTGCATACTTGCATTGCAAAATTTGTTTATTCATATTAATTTTTTAATAGTTCCTTTTAACTCGTTGAAACGTTTAATCTAAAATCCTGTTCCTAAATAACAAATTAAATGTAAATAGTTCTTAATTCTTGTCACCAAAGGCAACAGGTCTCCATCGTATTTTTTTAGTTTTAACAAATTATGATGCGTTGGTTGAACGCAGCTGAAAAAAAACCACTAATTCAATACCATATTCTTAAAAATTTGCTACATTAGTAGGTGATTCTCTAGTAGGTGTAACACCTGGATACAAAGTGTATATATTTAAATGATTTACCATTTGCGCTTTGAATTTACCGTTGGACATGCATTAAGAGAACTTTTTGGTTCACATTTAAACCCAGAGAGATTAACATTTCTCACTTTCTTCTATGTAAAATTTTATTGGTTTCAAAACTCATTCAAACTTAATTTTGTGACTTTGTGATACGCGACATTTTGCCTGCAACTGCCTGTTTCTAATTACTGAAACTCTTCTACAGTATCATGTCTTTTGGTGTATTCAAATTATGTACCGCAACATTAATTATTCCGGAACAAAATTTTCGGTTCAGTTGCCCATCCCTTCAATTGTTCTTTCTGACGTCAAAGTGGGATGCCCAGCAAAGAACAGTTAAAAGACAGTTAAGCCAATTTTAGCCCATTCTGCCGATACAAAGGCCGTATATTTAGATGACTCGGTTATTTACGGTTGAGCGAATTGCTTTATTTTAAAAGTAGTGGCGGTTTTGGTCAGTCACGACCACACGTAGCTGTTGTAAAGTGTATCTCGTTATTTAGCCGATAAAATTGTTTAAAATTATTACCAACGATGAAAAGCACCACTTCGAAACTACTCGGAAACGTCCAACCGACATGTTTTACTACGGGAGTTGCAAAACCATCATGTAAAAAATATATTAACGAACAACTGCGTATACTATACATAAGTTTCGGTATTTGTTTCAGATCTTTTGTGTCGCTGAATATCTTTTCACTTCTACTAAGGCATTTTTATTATCGGGCTAGTTATAAAATCACTAAAAAATGCATGAACTTGGCCATTGGTTTAAGGCAAATGTAATAAATATTGCGTAAAGGAATAAAGGCCCATCATTGATTTTACGTTAAGATAAAATTTCAAAATTCTTGTGATTCCTGGTTGAAATAATAAATTTCAGATGGAATTCAAACTTAAAATTTAAATAAACATTACTTTGGGTTAGATGCTAGTACTGATCTAGTGAGAAGAAAGCTTGCTATTGTACTTTTTGGTAACTACCAGTTAAAAACTGGAAAACGTAAGTTTTCATCCGCAATTTCAGTTCTTAAAAAAGTTAAATATTTGCAAAAAACCGCCATTAACCACATAACTGTCTTTCACTGCCAGAAATTTGGGCCGTAAACGATCATTACAACGAAATCCATTCAGGAATTAATTAACCGACCAATTTGAAACCGTTAGGCAATATTGTTTCCACTTGCAAAAGAAATCTTGTAATATTACTGAACTAATGGCCATATATACACAATTCGTTTCGCAAGTATGAAAATTCTTAGTGCCGTTACCTTTGAGCCACTCAAATTCGTTATAGCGTTTTAATTTTATGACCGATTACAGCTTTATCAGCAAATTATCATCTGCTTGTGTTAATGCTTAAACTCCTTCGCAACTAATAGTAAAGCGAAATAAACATTTTGCATTCTGAACATTTCAAATTTTTGTGAATTTCCGAATGCACATCGCGATTCAAAGGTGAATGTGGGGTTCTTTAGCACAAATGTTACGACCTCTTTTCTTCCTGTAAAGTTTTGATTCATTTGGTAACATGAATAAGAAATAACATCACTTGTGCTGTACGGATGGCTTTGCAGCACTCGTTTTATAATAACAAGATTATGTTCTGCAAAAAGCACTTGTAGAAAATAAGTGGGTTCTTATTAATTTTTTTTTGCCACATTGCCACATGACCTTAACTAAGTATATCAATGAGTTGAACTGTTAAAGAGCTAGTTGAGCGTTCTGGTCATCATAACGGTCAAGTTCGGTTATCAAAATAGAATAGTTCATTGTTGCTCATGGTAGATGTTGGTCGTTGTTTTACGCGTTATGTAATGTATAATGCCGGTTTCGTGTGTACGAGTACCACTCAACAAAAGCTTATATTGTTGTGGGTTTTCTATGAGACCTGTTTTTATCGGTAACGGAGCTTTTAAGCTGCTTTTCAAATTGAGTAGTAGATCGCAGCAAATTATGGAAATCTCAAATGCTTGTTATGCATTTCAAGTTATCTCTAAATAGATGTATTGCAGTCGGATTGAGACAGGCAAAAGCTAGTTTAATGGGGCTTTGTCGAGATGTAGTGTGGATGTGAAGAGTTTTTATTTCTGCACAAAGTTTTTGCTTGCGCTATTATAAGTAAAAAAATTGACGATTATTGCTACCGCTGTGAAAAGACGATGACTAATGAGAACTAAAAACAACTTTCAACTCTGCTGCCTTATAAGCACATCGAGAAAACATATAACCCAGCTTCGTTATTTTTCCATTTTTGTCAAAGGTTTATTGAAAATTGATCATGAACTACGCTGATTTATGATCGGATAAAGACTAGTCAATGCACCTAATTAAATTGTCCAATCCAATTAGTCGGTTATATAGGCAAGTCAAAAAAATCCTTATTTCGAATGTATAATGTAATCAGGCATTTAACTAGTTTTTGTGTGGAATGTTTTAATAACCTAACGGCGTCTGATAGAAAAAAGTAAAGCTCCGATGTGAAGAGACGTTAATAAGATAAGCTTGTAAGTGAATGGCAAAAACTGTGACATCAGCTCGTTGTATTCTATGGTATCTTGGAAGATCTGAAGCAGTAATGAAATATAATTGCTGGCGAGTTTTAAATGCTTAATGCTTCATTGAAAGCCTACCAGCAATCTCAACCAGGAAGGAAGATTAAGTCAATTCTATTTCAGTTATCAGTAAATTGGTACCAGAAAGTCACTTGCAAATTATCATTAGTTTTACGATGAAATAATAGTATTGAATTTTTGCAGGTTTATCCAAACATTGTAGGCCTTTAGTTGATGGAAAAAAATCCGCAACAGGACAAAACTCCTGAGAGTCCATTTATAAAATATAAAGTATGCTTTACAGTCCGTGATTCGTGATAATATTGAAATTTTATCAAATATTGCACTAGTCCCGGCCTATAGAGGATAAACTTTAAAATCAACACTTGGAATCATCACTCTTTTCCGCAATTTGGATTGATGTAGCAGAACGACAAAGTCGGGTCTGAAAGATGAGAAGCTCCATATTTGGGAAGCCGGTTTATCACTTCGGATGGTCTTCGTGGCCCCAAAACTCGCAAGCTTGAAGCCTTTAACTGAAGCAACGGAGCTTTTATTTTTGGCTTGTGCGTGTGTGTGCGAAGTAAGTAAAGGTCAAAGTGTTGTTTACATTTAACCATTTTTTCAGCATGATGTTTGGAATTTCCTTCGCATAATAAATAGCTGAATGTTTCCAAAGACAAATCAATCAATAAAATAGAAACTCAATTACAAATAACTTTAAAGCAGCTTAGTGTCGGTTGGCAACCCTTAAACATCAATCGATAGACTTCGAAACAAAAGTGGTAAGTATTCTATGGAATATCAAACAAACGACTCTGCTAATAATAGTGGCTCGACTGAAAACCTCACTGTTGCGAGATAACGGTATAATGAGCAAGAAAACAAGTGAGAATAATGAGTCACGTTACATGAAACAAAAGCTCGTCAGCAGGCATGATCAGGCTACGTTCTGGAGTTTCTTTGGAAACCACTCTGCTTAGAGGGCACTTGAGACATGTGCAGTTGTGCAAGTGATAAATTTGCCAAATTAGTATCATCTGTCGCATATTGTGTTGTTAACTGTGTGCTAAAGTGGAGGAAATTGGATGACGGAAATGGCTAACTAACATTGCTCGATCGAACTATCTCACGAAATTTATCTAACTTAGATTTGAACAGTTTTTCTATTAAATCTTGATCTGGAAAATCGAGCCCGATTAAGCTAAAATTGGTAACTTTTTCACCACAACCATTCCTAAACTTTTCTGATACATTAGTACTGTTATTTATATAGTAGTAGTAGTAGTAGTAAACATCTTTATTTCTAAAAAAGGCTATCGATCTATCAGTCTTTCTGCCCTTGTTTAATACATGTAGTCTTAATCTAAATAATCTTCTCTTATTCTAGGTTAATAATCAGTCGCGTTTTCAGTGGTTTTGTCGTGTACTATCACTGCAGTATCGTCGGCGTATAGTAATATGTACGCTGATTTGTCTATTTGGTTTTTGTCTGGTAAGAGGTAATTATAGATATCATGGCAGTATATATTATATAGGAATGGTGAGAGCGGGGATCCTTGCGGGAGTCCTTGTTCAGGGGAAAAAGAAAAAGATAATGTGTTATCAATTCGTACTTGTAGTAGTCTGTTTTCAAGTAAGTTTTTTATGATGTGAAGTAGATATGTTGGTGTGTGGAGTTTGTGAAGTTTGTAGAGTAAGCCCATATGCCAGACACTATCAAAGGCCTTGTTAATGTCCATGAATAGACACGCCGACTTTCTGTCAGTTAGGTGAGTCGTTTGTATATTGTTGGCCAAAATAAAGAGCGGATGAACAGTCGAGTGATGTTGTTTGAAACCAAATTGGTAGGTAGGTATATATTTTCCAATCACTTTTTCAAGCCGCTGCTTTATTATGTATTCAAAAACTTTGCTTAGTACTGGAAGTAGTGTAATTGGTCTGTAGTTGCTCGGTTGTGTATTGTCCAGTCCATTTTTGGGTATAGGGATTATTAAGCCGTTTTTCCATGTTTATGGGATTCTGCCATTTGTGATGCAGTTGTTCAATTCAGTTAGGATCAGTTTGTGTGTTTCTTGAGTTAGGCTTTTCAGGAGTTTTGCCTTAATTTTATCTTTTCCCGGTGCTGTGTTTTTGATATGCGCTGGGGCTGCATCGAACTCTGTGTCTGTGATCAGTTTGTAGGTATAGTTTGGTGAGCTGTTAAAATAGTTCAAGTACCAGTCGTGTATTGTATTGTGCTAGTTTCTTAATTTTTCGCCAGTATGTTTTGCCTTTGTCTTTTTGTATTTCTTTACATGTTTCTAGCCATTTGTCTTGTCGGTATTGTCCAATTAAGGTTTTAATGTTTCTGTTGAGTTGGTTCAGTGTCTTTTTTAGGTCGTTATTTTGAGTGTATGTATATAGTCTGTACAGTTCTCTCTTATGTTTTATGAGTCTCAGTATGTATTTGGGTAGTGTATTTATATATTCTTGTTTTTTCCATTTTCTTACTCCGCATAGAAAGTGGTTACATTTACATTACAAATTTTCTTAACAATAACCAATGTAACAGTGATAATCTGATGCTGACTGAGAAGTTACGAAGAAAACCTTATTATTGGCGTTTAGGTCGTGACGAGTGTAACTTTGTGGGTTCAGTTCATATTGCACTTGTCCCGGCCTGCTTGCTGATGGTTTAACGACGTTTATGCGGCAAACTTCAGGCAATATCTGTACGTAGATGTGGAATAATTGTCTTGTGCTTCAACTTGGAAATTCATATATACCATCGCAACGTGTACCAACAAGTACATATTATTTGTTGTGATAAATTATTTGAGTTGTATCTATTGTAGTATTTGCGTCTTTCTAAACTATTATCAACTGACTACTTTCAGCAACTAAAAATGTTCTGCTGTAAAATGTTTGTATTTTAACTGTTATTTCTGTAGAGCGTTAAATTATAGACTTTTTAATTCAAGATTTAACGAACAGCAATTTGTCAGGTGGTCAGGTCAATCGAGACAATACATCCGAAAAACAATTTGCGAATGGTGAGTTTATTATATATTATATATTGTCATACTCATCGTTAGCGTCCCTGGTTTATGAATACTAAGTTTAGCGGGTTTGGGACGGTGAACAGAAACACTTTATTTTCTTGAAACAGCCTGCGTTTCGACCATATATTTAGTGTTCCTCAGGGCTATCCAATACTAAAAAGCTTCATGTCAGAGGAGAGAGACAATGACCGTACATCCACAACACGAATCTTCTCCAATAAAGCACATAGATATGTTTCCATGGGCAGATAAACTGGCGATTCCGTGAGTGCTCGGAGCATTGCACAACCACTAACACTTTCCCAGGCATCGGATAATTGGCCCGATAACTCCCCCGAGGAAGGGCTACATTCCTACCGTGTATGTAAGATATACACAGGACACAAGGACACATTAAATATCTGATCTTCCGAACACCGGTATAAATTAACCGAATACGAGAAGCTGCTCAAAATGTGAGCCCAGACTGCTGGGAAGAGTTTACAATAAAGTGTTGTGACACGGGCACAAAAATGTTTGGAGTTAAACGGACAGAACTTCGTTAACCTCTTGTGATTTAACAACTTAATTGCATTTTATTTGATTAATAGTAATCATTGATACATAAGCTTACACAAGAGGTTTTTGTTCATATTTGTGGCAAGTTTACGTCACAGGCTTTATCACTCATCTGCCCCAAAGAGGTTGGCAGCACCGACGGCAAAGTGACAACGTTGTCCTCACCTCAAAATATTTCTTTTACTTTCCCTTTCTCTGTTTTGTGTTTTCCCATGGTTAGTACAGTTATTAATAATTAAGAAGCAACAGGTATTTACGTAATGTTAATGAGGCAGATTACCTTGAAAAACATTGTTGTCATCCTTCTGATCTAGTTTTTCGCAAATATCTCAGTTTTTAATAACAATTATTTTATTACTATTTTTACTGTACTCGTAAAACACCCCCAGACAACATCCCCAGAGGAATGACGCTAATTTGAATCACCCGGTATTATATTATAATATATTATATTTATTATACCAAATTTATCAACAAGTAGTAGTAAACATCTCTATTTCTAAAAAAGGCTATCGACCTATCGGTTTTATCAACAAATAGATATGTATAATTGAATTGCATTGAATTAAAATGAATTTGTAAGTATATCAAGCTTCAGCTACAAGCATTAACGTGTCCGGACCAGTAATTCCTCAATTCCGCAATCCAGGGTGTCGACTTGGAGTCAGCAATGTCTACTCGTAATTACGGTTCGCCTAGCCAGTGGATTAGTGGATATTCTACAAAAATTATGATATGCTCAGGCCAGAAAACCCTCACTAATGAATTCTGATCCATGCCGCTATTAATTTTCTGATATCCATGACCGTCGGCAATTGACAACTTATATTGTTGTACAGATAAAGATTATAATAGTGATGAGTAGAACGATAGGAAAGGTCCTTACCGTTCTTGTCTATCTATCTATTTCTATGTGAATGTTTAAATACATTTTTATCTATATATCAGATTTTTAACAAATCACTTCTTGAATTTATTAATTTTATTACCACTATTTGCTAATATAAATTGCTTAATTTTTATGTATTTATGGAGTTTTTCTTTAACTACCATTATAATATAATTTACTTTCTCTAGCAAGCACCTCTTCGGCAAATTTTTTATATGTGATATAAATGTAGCTAAACGGTTATTTGCTCACTTTACAACAAACCACGGGAGTTAATTGGGGGCAAAGTTATTTTAATGCGTGTTAATTATCCTTGAATTATTATAGTTATTATATTTAGTATATATAGTACAGCTATATATACTAAAATAAATAATTACCCTAGAAATTGCAGGATATTTTTAAACATTTGACACTCTTAGTGTCTATCTATAGTTCTTAAGCCTGTAGGCAAGATATATGTTAATGTGTTGTGTGACATTTTTTTATGGCAGACGATATGACAGTGAATAATGTTCAGGGATTAATTTTAGTCAAAAAGAACATTTTTGCTTCGATAAAAATGAACACATTGAAATGACTTTTGTCCTTGATAAATTTCAGTGGCTTGTAGTAAAGTGAACAAGTAACAGTTTAACCACATTTATCTAATATATAAAAAGTTGTCAGAAAATATGTTTGCTAGAGGAAGTAAATTATAATAATGTTGATAAAGTGGGAAAAGGACAAACTATTATGTTGCTGTGTACAAAAAGCATCTATTTCAGTTTTATGCGTTAAATTGCAGAGAAATACTATTTTCGAATACAGGAGTTACACAAATTAACAAAATAATTTGTGATCAGAGAAATTTCTGAAAATGAAAAATGTACCAAATATAAAGCAGCAAGGCAATATTAAAAACTGTACACTATATCGACAATCTCAGAAGAAAAGTCACGTTTCAGCAAAACAGAAATGAAACATGTCGGTATAGTGAATATAAAAAGCATGTAAAAAATGCAGCTAATTAAGCATAAGCAAACAAGACATAAACAGGTAAATTCTATGAATTGATTGCATCTTTAATCAAGAAATCAGTTGGGCATCGAAATATTCTTTGGACAGCTTTGTACCAACGAAGTCTCAAGTTCTGAGCAGAAATCCAATTAATAATCTTATGACAGAGCTTGATTGATAGTATGAATTATTTATTGATGGTGCCAATATTGATAGCAAATTTAATGTTTTAGTAACTGAAAATTGTCGTGAATCAGGTTTCCTTACATATTTTTTTTAAGATAATAATTTTATGATATGGAAGTTATTTGGAGGATTTCAAACAGTTATGCCAAACGTTTCAACTATTGGAAATAAAGTTTCTTCAATATTCAAGTTGTTTGTATTTAAAACACCCAGAAAGCGAATGTATGAATGTGATGCTTAATCCAGAAATTATTTTGCGCTGAACGCTGAATTTTTAACAGCGTTAGTCCAATATTAATACATTTTTCAGATTTGAAATAGATTATAAATTATGTTAAATAATTACAATCATTAAATACATACCAATACTCTTCAGTAGAGTGTTCAATCAATTAAATAGTAACAAATAAACTGTTGGTTAAGTTGGTAATTTTGCAATCGATCTCAAGACTGAAATATCCTGTTAATTATAGATAAATTACCTTAAGTCTGCAATTAAAAATGAATTAAACTATATTGCTTAGCTCCATCGCTTCTGAGTCCCAGGGAATATTATCCCTCCTTAATATTTAATTTTCCGTGATCAATACTACATTTTTTTCTATACCAGGCTCTTGGAATGACATTGATTTCTCGCAACACAGCATTAGAACACAATAGTAATTAATTAAATGTTAGCCTGTATCACGAACACCAATAGATCCAACAGCTGAAGTAATCACTGCAATAGCAAATTTAACCGAGATTGGCATCTGTCGAAATGTTTACCAAACGATCGAATATACTCAATTAGGAAATTACGTGTAATCATGCAAAGAGTTTATCATTCATTCCATTGTATTCAATGTTACTAATTGGTGGTATTCGGCTTGTGCGGTGCAAACAATACCAAAGTGGTGAAAAACGGCCGTTTGTTTTTTAAAGGCCCTTTGAGAGCTTATGATAAGTGGGAGGTTAAAACTTTACATTCACTTCATTTAACTAAATTAATTTTGGGCTGTGTATTGTTTGTAGTTATATTTACAACCCAATTAAATAATTGAACAGATCATCAAATTAATTAAATTTGAAAATCTACATGGAGAGTAGGACGTGAGTATTTGTTAAGTATAAAGTAAACATAATCAAAGCTTGACATGAATAAAAAGATTATAACGAAATTCAACGATCCCTGTAGCGTTCTGAGTCAGTCCGGTCAAGTACTAGTGGCAAATGAGTGATGAAAAACCTACCGGAAAGGCCTGCTTATCTAAATGAATTTATACATTTCACAGCATTCAATATCAAGAATGGCATTAAGGCATTGATCTACCTTGAATTTAAAAGGCTAACTTTAATAAAGCTCATAATAATAACAATATAGGCTGATTTTTAGAGATGTCATAAAATTACTATCAGCATTCAAAAGAACCATTGAACGCGCGGACTATGGATCGTAAGAAGCAATAAACAGCAGGTTCCTTAACTACTTTTTTTTACATACTTTAGTGATCGATTATTTTGTTCAGCCACTTGAAGGAAACATAAGCTTAAGTTCAATTTAAAGTTCTTTCTATCTTTAAGTACCGATTTTTGGGGTCAAAAACCTTTTTGAAGCTAAAGAGGTTAAAAACTGATCTAAAATAAACTAAACAACAAAACTAAATATTTCACATACAATCAACAAAATGTGGTTGTTTTCGTTCATAAATTTTGATTTAATAAAATATGTTTATCGCAAGGAAGACTGAAATCGAAGACCATTGCCCAAGTATTAGCAGGATTTAGGGTATACAAATTGATTAAAATAAGATCTTACTGTAATCTGGAATTGATGCCTGAATGTTCGTCTGCTTTTACAACTTGTTTAGAAGACATTTTATGTCAAGATCTGCGATTCAGTGCTCAAAAGCATGGGTTTACTGATATGAAACTAGTCAAAACCCTTAAAATTCAACTTGTTTAGCAATTTGAACGAGCCATGAAACGTGTATCGAATAAATTGTAAAGCACATATAATTTATTTTTACAACCTTGAAATGGTCAGAATATTTGTTGATAGAAAAATAACTGCTTGGAAGCTAGGAATGCGGAGGGTTTTAGTTTGTCAATGGTCAATTATAAAATAGGAGAAGCAAAATTCACTTTTAATTGAGGTAGTCCAAATGCTTAGATTCCTAAAGCCATTTGAGACAAAAGAGTATTAGTAATTTTGACAAATATTTATTGCTCTTTCATTGGGTCGTTTGTATAGGTAATTAACAATATTCAGTAGATTTCTTACTCACTGTTTGTGATTTAGCCAAGCAAACATATTTAAGATGGATAATCGAGGGTTCGCAATTTTACAAGCTAACATTTGGTTAGTGCCATGGTCTAATATTGTTGTACAATTGAATCAAAGTCTGACTATTGAAAACACTGAGCTGAAAAAGCACTATTGAAAACACTGACTATTGAAAACAAATTTGTTCTACTTTGTACGTTTTAATTAGTTCGGAAAAATAACAAAAAACAATGATCAAATTGACCTGAAGTTTTATTGTTAATGTTGATTTGTTTCCTGATTTTAGTGCAGTTTTATATTTTTTTCATTTATATTGCTTTCCCCTTCACTCTTGCCGATTTGTCGTTAAATGCTCATAATGTCGTGTACCTTACAAGGTATAGTTGTTATTAGCTCTGAGTTGATTCACTTTCTTAATTCTAAACATTTTTCTTCCTTCAATTGAATGTTGCTTTACGTTCATTTATCTGCGATAATTTATTTAAAAATAGAAAAACCCAATTAGAGAAGCTTAAGAGGCATCAAAATGTAACTGTCTGGATATGAAAGCTTAAAAACGAAATTTCGTGTTCTGTTTAATTCTTATAAATATTTCAGTAATTATTTGGTTCTTCATCTATTACCTTTGGCATAATTAATTGCCGAGTGCAATGGACAAGTGCAACTAGTCCCTAACGCTATATTTTAAGAAGATTACTGAAAGCGGAAGAAGATATAATGAAAAATAGGAAACCATACCAGTTTCAGGTGGGTTCCTTTGCCAAGCGAAATAGTGGACAACATCAGCAGTTATTGAGGTAGTAAAATATTTACACTCAATAATGAAAAGCAATGTTACCTTAATTATTGTTTGCAATCAGAAACGTTGTAAGTAGGTTTAATATGATTAGAGTATACGTGTTTGTTCACAGTATTAGTTAGTCCAGCAAATGTTTATTACCTAGTCCTAAGCACGAGCTTTGGAAATCAAACTTCAGGAAATACCAGAAATTGTTATGAAGGCTTTCAGGTTTCAGCCACATTATTTAAGCGATTTTCCGCACCACCTATCTGGCTATAACTGGGTTTCCAAATTGTGAAGAGTTGAATGAGTGGAAGTGCAAATAGACATTCTTCAAGATTCTTCTTGATATTATAAATTCATGCTTTTTTTGCCGATTTACTTACTACAACTACTAATAATAAATTACAAAGCACAAATCATTCGTTTATAAGGACAAAGTAAATGTGAATGTAAAATGTTTGAGTCCCACGCTGACTATCATATGTATACGCCTATATTAATTTAAAGAACGCCAAACATTTTTATTGCTCGAAAGTGCGGACGTATGTCCTAAAGTATGTGGAATTTATGTTAGTATTCTGGTTATTTATTTATATATACGGTTTATGCGTTAAAAGAAGGTATTTTGGCTCGCTACTTCCAACTAAATATACCTACTAAATTTGAATATATGTAAGCAAATAGACTAATTCTAGATACCACTAAATTATCTAGCCTGTTGCATATTAAACACTGTTTCATTTTAACAGCTTCAAAAGGGTACCTTCTCCTATTAAAATACCTGACATAAAATAACTGTTTCTCTGCTGGTCGGTACTGTTAATTTTTTTTTGAACGTACTCAACAAGCCGAAGCGACTCCACGGAAGCAATGTATCCTTTTATTATTTTACCGACATTATATCTACGATTTTCTTAGAATTGAATGTGCCTTAGGAATGTAAACCAAAGCAGAGATATGAGTATAACTAATATCACAGAAACGCTTCCACATATTTCTCATTGTTGGTGTTGTGTTGATTTTGCTCGATAGAGTACGTGCATTGAGATATTGTTTTGCTGATCGAAAAACTCAGCGATGGATTTCTCCTGCTGTATATTTATTTTCCATTAGAAAATAGGTGGATTCATCGTTCACATCATTGGTCCAACTGCAATTTGCTATTGAGCACAATTACACTAGAAATTTACTTTGTTTGTCAATTGAAAGTATCGAAAATTTTGCTGGTTTTTTCTATAATTTGTATCAGTAAATTAAAAATAATAATACCGAATATGAAACATATTTGGGGATTTCCCTATAACTACAGAACTAGATACTGATAAATATTACCTAAGTAATAATGTCTATTATAATAATTGGTAGTGTACGTCGGTCCATTTACACTTAAAATGACCCTAAGCAATTAAACAAAGTGGCAAGTTTTCCACGGTTTTATTAGGAAACCAAACATGCAAAAAAGTGAACGCAAATTCGAATCATTAATTAAAGCTTTTCAAACCCATTGTATCCCCACGACAAGGCATCGAAAATTTAAACTCGCTCTAAACCGAATGCATAGTTAAAATACTATGGGCAAAAGCGGTCCGACATATCAGGAATCGTATGCAAATCATAGATTAAACCGATTATGTAATATGTGGATATTTGATTTCAGTCAGCAATCGGAGCAAATTTTAATACGAAATATTAAACACTATATTTGTGGGGTGCGCGCAAAATGACTTTAATATTAACTAATTAAGGGCGTGGTTTTGTCGGTTTGCTTTCAGAACGACTGGACAAGCTTTGTCCAGCCGTTTTTGTTCATATTTATGGTTGCGATAGAGACAAATGAACCTAAATTAATTCACCGTTATGCTAATATAAAATTAATGATTGTATAAGAAATTCAGCTTCATCTAATTCAGTGTCAACAAATGTTATAATTTCACATAAAACGTTTATAGTCTTTGAATTGATGAAAGCAATCGTTATTTTATATGATATAATAATTAATCCAAAAATACAGGTTCACAAATTATGAATGACACCCACACAATTATTATTGTGTTGCTTAATTAATCTTGACGTTAAAGCGTGATGAAAAAAGATGCCGATTAATAATTGACAACTGCAATAATTAAAATCGGCATTGTGACGCTATTATAGTCCACAGTCAAGTATAAAATAATTAAAACGTATGAATTTTTTTATATTTTTTGTATAAATGTTTGAAGTTTATAATATACAGGTGGTCAGTTCATTGTCTATCCAAACTTTTCTCAGTTTTCTTTGTCAGTAGCAAAAATGTAAAAAAAGTATCAACAAGTTGTCGTTTAGTTTGGCCTCATATTGCATTCAAAACTACCTCGAATAAGTGCTAGGTATTTTGGGTCATGTTTTGTATGTTTTTGTTATCTTAATAATATTAACAATAATATGTGAAAGAGATTCTAAGTAAAATATGCTAAATTATAGAAATAGAAATATATCATAGTTTTGCAATAACTATCTTGACCAGTGTTGTTTTCATTTAGTGATTTAAAGGGCCAGTTAAAATAAAGTTTTACATAGCAAACATAGACATTTTGCATTTCTTAATTAAATTGTTATATAAAAGTAAATCACAATAAATTTAAATAATTTTGGATTTAAATAAATTGGATTGATCAGAAGGGTCAAATCAAAGTGGAAAGAATAAAATTCGTAAATATGCTGATTGAAAATTATGATCTTAAAGGTTAATCAGTCTTAATAACAATGCAAGATTTAAGATAAATATAAACGAAATAAATATGTTTTTATTTTAGTTTCATTATAAAGTATGCCCAATATGCTGGTGGCTCTCATTAAAAGTACGACTTCAATCGCCATTAAGCCAACTAAATGAATTTCTAACTGTTTACTTAGTTAATTTCTAAATTTTACGAATTGCGATATTTAAGTTGCTTTAATACTATTTAGTTTTTTGGATAAATAGAATATAAACAGACAAAATGAACAAACAACCCCTACAACTGGACCATACTGAATCCCCTTTGCCTTACAAGACCAACCAGACAATCCCGCTTCCGTTTCTCTACATCAACGCTACTCGAACACTTACAAACGCAACTGACTACTGGACAATAAAATAATTTTTTCTTGTCATTGGAATTGGGAAGTTTATTAATAAGATTGTTAACGTAGAATAAGAGAATTGCACATTGCATTGCAATTATTATAGACACATCCACTTCAAACTAGTTATTTGTCATTCGTCAACCAAAACTAGCAGTTTAGCTTGTATAAAAATGAAAATGATGTAAAAGGGAATATTTACATTTCCTACATTCCAAGACTGTGATCAAACGTTTACAAAAATGCAGAATGTTTTCAACGCGGTGTCTGTGGAAGTATTTATGGTCCGATTAAAACGCGAATGACTTTATTTGCATTTTTCAAACTTATTCGAACAATAACACATTATTTGCATTCGGAAGGGTCAACAAGAGTCTTATTAAAGAGTGAAGAAGACACACAACGTTTGCTTAATCAGAAGAAACGATAGTTCCATTTAAATACCCATAAAAAAAGTTGCAATTATTCTCCAAGTTAAAGTTTACAAATTTTTCTCAAACAGTATGAAAAAGTCCAAATAATATCCAATAAATAAAATAAAATAAACCGTCGTTGAATCCTAGGCTGGACAATCGTTGCTGCCATCAATTCGACATTTCAAAATATCAATTTGAAGCAAAAATGTGAATTTAATTTTGATTCTATATTGCATCTATTTTAGTTGAAACTTTTGGTTTAAACTTAGAAACTGGCAATGTTGTATCTGAAACCTAATAATGTGTCCTGTTCGTTGCAAAAGAACACATTATTTGGTTTAGAACAGAATCATTTGCCTGGTAAAGTTGTAAAGTTATACATTATTTTGCATGATTATTTGCACGGTGATTTTGCAAAAATCACAAATAATGCGCTTTCCACTTTACACCTAAAAACGGCAATTACTTCCAACGACACCCCTGAAAGCATTTAAGAATAAAATAACCTCATGTCCGTTTCACTCGTTTTAAATAACATGCAAGAAACTCTCGGACTATTGATTTAAGACGATTTATTGCTCACTCCCATAATCCTGAATGTAAAAATCCAGTTATTCGGCTGTAACATCGACCGTTGGTATTTTGAACCAATTAAGTGTGTTGCTGAATTCTTAACAGTCTTCGTCGTTTGCTTACCACTTCGGAGCAATGGCCTAAATCAATAAGGGTCCTAATTAATAAAATGTGTAAAATAACAAACACCCAATAATTAAAGCTGCTTTTGAGAAACTCATGGGCGTGCAGTAGGTGCGCGTTTCTAAATTCAATCACAAACAAAAGTTTGATTAATGAGTTTTCTTTTAAAGAAAATTGTAAAGGGCAAGAAGCTGACTGACAAAATGTTTACAAACTTTTAAATTTACTTTTGCGTTTGGTGTGTTTGCGGCAAGTTATAGATTTATCAGTTCCTGTCGAGAAAGTTTTAGTTTTAAGATTTGTTGTAATAACGTATGGTTAATTGTCAATAAACAGTAGTATCTGCTGTTTAAACTTTAACACCTTGTATATTTTAAACAAATGCAAATAGCACCGACGTCATTTAAGAAAAACATGTTTGGAATTAACTCAGCTATCATTTGCCAAAGCTTGTCATATAGATTGTAGGACACCCTGTATATGCTCTATTATTTGCCGATCTTCCTAGGACCAGGCACATATGGAGTAAAGATCTTCTGATCTTTCGAGTCAGGTACTTAATGAAACACCGTTCAGTAATCTAGTGATTACTAACTTATAAACCAGGAACTATGCAAGGAGTTCTCAATCGATAAACACTCTAGTTTTAATATTTATATTGTCAACTCGCAATTCCTCCAGGCAGGATCGCATCTTATTTAAGAGCTTTGCGCAAAATAGTTTATTTAATACCCCATTTGAAACTTCGCCAAATGGCGCTATATTTGTCTTTAGGAAAGTCGAGTCAAAAGTGATAAACCTACTCCTAGCTAAAGTTTATCAATTTGACGTTAAAATAATGAGTAATCCGCCCTAAAATAACCAACAACAACCAAGTTTGTTTATTCCTGCTAGCAAATTCGTTGCAACCGTACACCGAGAAGCCAGATTGATAAGAGTTGGTAACATGCGAAATTACCAAAGTTACCATAATTCTGTATACCTTTAACAAGGGTTAAGCATGCCACGTTCGTGTTTCAGCTTGATGGAAACTTATGTTTACACGTCTTAATAATGTACTAGTAGAAGATGCAGTAGTTTTGATTGATAGAGAAAGTTTGTTTCTAATTCTTGAAACTGGTTTTATTGAGATGGATTCTGTAAAGTTGGACAATATTTGTAGAGTACTACCTAATTCATTCAAAATTAGAAAATTTGCATATTATAAACTCATTTTCAAATGTATGAACAAGGGATCATTGGATCAAAACATAGTTGTTCTAAAGATGTATGTAGTATTTAGAAATTATGAATAACATTCTTGAAACACCAAATAACCAGTTCAGTAATTTTAAGTGATGTTTATTAAAATCATACGTTAACTTTGGTCATCCTCAGACACAGCACTTTTTCATCTGTTGCCCTCGCCATCTGCCCCATCGTCTCCAAAAGCAATTGAAACATGACAGCAAACAAGCGGAGAGTAATATTCTTATATAAACACTAACATATACCCGTTGATATTTACATTGACATTGACCCGTAAAAGTGAGATAAGTTTTCATAAAACCAACTATCCTCTTTTTCTCCACGAATACAAAAGTTGTTTTAAAATTTTATTCGCAATTTAGCATTCAACAAAATAAAAGCAAAACAAAAATGTGCGTATGAATAGGACATAAATGAAGAAAAATAAAATTACGGCCCTGCAGGTAACCATATACTACGAGCCCCCAGCACTTTAAAAATATTCATATTTTTATTATAAGTAAAACAGGATATGGCACGAAGAAAAAAGATGATTTGAAAGTTGTCCATAAAGAAACTGGATCTCTTTCATGTCTCGGTTCTTTGTCAAGTTTTATAGGTTATTTTAAAGAAGGAAACCTTTGCTTATTGTATTGCGCTTTAAAAATACTGAGGGCCAAATAATGTCCCATCAAAGAGAGAAAGCAAAGCGGTGGCTGGGGGTTTTTAAGGGGACAATTTTAGCTACACAATGAGTTCTTAACGATGTGTGTAGACCATTTTTTCTCATTAAATCAAACGACTGAAGTCTGCAGACGTGAGAAGCACTGTTTAGTTATGCTCTTATTAAGGCTTGTTGTAGCTGGATATTGTTCTGTATATTACCACAATTTTTTAAAGTCAAATTAATAAATTTCGATTTACTGGTTTTTGATAAATCCAAAAAAATATATCCTATAATTTTATAAACATATAAACTGATCACACATGTTTAGAATTACAAGATCTACTTTTAAAAATATGTAGTTAATTGGTTTTTCACCTTTCAATATTGAAAATAAAAAATTTCAAAATTGAAAAAAAAATTGATTAGCAAAATACCGTATAAAATACAAATTTATTGTCAGTAAAATATAACACTAAACGATAGCCAAATTTTCAAAAAAAGAAAAAAAACACAAAGAAAGAGCACAAATTTAATGGTATAAAAACAGGTGGAAACTTAAAGCTAACTGAAAGATGGAATAGGTATATGCCAAGGTATGTGAAAAGAAGTAAGCACAGATAGAGAGAATACAAACAAAATGAATGATATATCAGTTATGAAAATTATTAAAGCAAAGAAGTATGTGTCTAGAATGGTAAACGCAACCGCAAACAACAGGTATGTTGGAAGTTGACAAAGGTATGAACAAAGTATACGAAATCTGCTATAAATTCTAATGTAATTTCTTTATCAATTAAATAATGGATTGAAATTTCAAAAAACTACAAATGTATAAATAAATCTCTCTAGAGCCATTTGTAGAACATACTCTTGAAACCCCCAGTTGCGTTGATGAAAATGATGTTTAAATTGTGATTTGTTCCCAATATCATGTACTAAATAAAAGTCTAATATGTTAGCAATAATTGTAATGCAAATTTACATATTAAATCACAGGCGATGAAAAAATTTTATCAAATTTTTGTTAGGTACCATTTGGTTTTGCTTGAAAAAAGTGTTACAATAAAATCATAAATGATAATGAAAATTGTAAATGAATAATTGTAAAGTAATGTCGACTTTCAATCCAGTCAAACCACTTGCTTAAAAAATATATAATACTTTCCAATTTTGTTTCATAATATTTAAAATAGCTATTTACATTTTCTAATTTATGTAATTTTACTTCCATTTTTAATACAAAACGTTTAAATCATATTTGAAAATAAAATTTTATACTTTCACATATTGCAAGCAAAAACATTATTCTTCAACCAGAGAAATCAGAAAGTGGACATTTACTACTCAAATAATTAAATATAATGCTTCATTTGGAGACTGGACGAGATGCAGAAAATTCCATTATAACTGTGAAGTTAAATAAGAAGATAACCTGTAATTCTTCAGGCATGGGAAAGATGTTAAAATCTTTGTCTAATTCCCAACACTAAGATATGAAAACTACGTTCCATAAAATACCTGTAACTATCATAACTTAAGCTATAAAACTGTACTAGCTGCACTGGTTTTTATTACTGAAATCAGTACATTACATAAATTTTACGGATGCCAGTAAACTAATGCAACTATAAAGCAGTCCAATTATGTTTAATGATAACATAAAAATTTGACGGCCGTTTGTTGAAAAATTGTTTGGAGAAAAATAAAGGAAAACACTGAGACAAAACAAGCACCTGAATAAGTGATACCGTCTTGATAGTTGACTAGGAACGTTGACTGAGATATCGGTTACGAATTGCTACCTCAGTTTGAGCCAGGAGAAGAAACAGTTTAGTCTAAGTCATAAACCTCAAGATATTTGAGAAAATGTTTTGCTTGTCACTATTGCTTCTCTTAGTAGAAGAACTTTTTCAGAGAAGATGCAAATGATAATTCTGGTTGTAGATGTATAGCAAATGATCATTTAAAATATTCAATTATATTAAATGATGACCTTTAAAATATATTTCAACAAATTTTCCTGGGTTTCAGTCAATTTTATTGGTATTTTAATTGAACTGGTCACTTTAGTCAGTGACCAGTCAATGTGAAGGTGGAAAACAACTATATACACAAACTGATGTAGGTGAAGAAAGACACCGGAAACGTATTTGTAACATTTAAATAATAAACAATAAATTGACTGAAACCCAGGAAAATTTTGTTGAATAAATTGAAGTACAGCCAGGAAAATATACACAACTTTAAAATATAGTTGGTTTTGAACTTCCTGTACGCTTGAACTCTAAAAATATTCAAAATATCCTGGTCCAAAAACACAAAAGAAGGATTATCAATCTAAATGCAGAATAAATAACCACGCAGAATGCTGAAAAGCTTCTACCTCTCGGAAAACATCAATGATAAACAATACTTGTGATTTATTTACATCGATTCGGATTTAAGGTAAAACATTCTCTCTTATGCTGAACGAAGCTTTGAACAGATTTTCCACTTTTTGCCCCGATTCCAAGTGCTTTGTATTGGAAAATAGATTAAAATATCTAGAAATCGTCGTTCAAGTAATCTTATTACTTGCAGAAGGCTTGTTCATAATATTTGGAGAAGATACGGATGATGTGAAACGGAAGCAAATCATGACGGTAAATAGAGGAAATGGGATAGGTAACAATACAATAAGTAAAGGGCCAAGCCTCGAATGTATTTAACCTCGTTTCTAACTGATGCTCTAGCCCTACCTTTTTTAACATAACTGCTTCTTTCTACACCATAATTTAATAATATACAGATCATAAGGTTTCTTTTTCGAGCCCATTACATACTTGCTAAAACTTTGTTGTTTTCCTTTCAGTTGGCAGAGGAGTGGAGGATGTGCGTTTACGATGTAAAGTGCTTTTAGGGGCTTCCGACGCAATATCAAATTCAGGTAGAAAAATAAGTATGTGAAAAATATGGCATAACTTTTACATGCTTAATAGCGATGGCAACAGAAAGTCTGAACTATTCTCCGTTGTACTAAAAGAAACCACCTTGAGCTAAGAATTCTTTTTTCCGCAACGTCAAGCGTGTAATTTGTATAATTTATAAAGTTTGCGTCGTTTTGTAAAACTGCATAATTCGGAATTTTTCAGTCTGATCGCTGTGGGAATGGAAAATAACATTGTAAAATCTTGAACTGCAAATATTTCTAGCAAAAACAAGACTATAACGGCTCAATACCCAGGAATGATACTATTATGAATTAATATTCTGCTTTGAATTGTTTTTGAGTTTGAAAAGATTTTTCTTTCAAGCTCAACTGTTTTTCTATGTAAAGTTTGTTCTTAATATTTAAACCCTAACAAATAGTATTGGTAAAATCACTCAGTACAAGCGTAAAATGAATTTCAATCTATTTGCTTAAACAGAGAAGTTTTAAGTTTACTGAACTAAACGTATATATTCGTACTTTGTGTACATGCAGCTTAAATCACTCCTGAGACCTGATATAAGATAAATAAAAGAAAGTTAAGAAAAAAATAATTATTTAGTAGCAAATTATTCTTCAATATTGAAGCAGAAAACATTGTGGTTCTGACAAACAAGTGATTATTATGTGTTGAAGCATTTCAGTTAATTCGCTATATTGAGAGCGATTTACGATTTAGAACCGAAAGACCTCCTATAATTATTTCTTTTGAAATCACGCTTGTTCATCGTAAAAGATTCAAATCAGATTTCATAATTTTAAACTAGAATTTACAAACTTTGATAATATCAATATTTTTGAACATTTTGTAATGTAGTTTAGGAAATAGTAAGGTGTAATATAGAATAACTTGGGTCACTTAAAAAACGCACTTGCATCACTTAAAAGGTCATATTTGTTGAATTGGTTTGATAAATTCGTTATACGTTTCCGAGTTTAGATTTTTGAGCTTTTCCTATTAACGAAATATTTCTGTCAGCATGTTTAATAATTAGGAATTTCGATAATGTGACTTGGATTCATTGATGACGGACCCGTCTTAAAGTGCATAAAACTAATGAATTATATTTATAGTTAAGTATATAATTTGCAAATTTTGATACTACACTGTGTAAATGAAAAATTAATGCCCTGTTGAATCAATTATTTATTACTTCATTTACGTAATGATCAGTCCGTTCAGGTTAATAACGCAAACAAATGTTAATCCATATAAAGCAATTTGTAAGGATTAAAGCGTGATTTTACAAAAATTTATATGTTTTAAAGTGATATTGGAGTTAATTAAATAATAAATAATTGATAGATTAGTGCGCCAATTTGTCATAGATCGATCGCTAATAAGATTGTTTTATTTTATGTGTAGGTTCTCTATGAGAAATTACCGTACATGGATGAGAGTAGGTACTTCTGTATGTTTTTTAATTCACAAGATGGGTTTTATTAGAAATGCGTCTTGCTCGGCCGTTGTACATTTTAGCAAAAACATCCATAAACGTTCGATTTGTAAGCGACTCAGGTGTTGCTTATTAAAGAATGGCGACTGGTTGAAATTCCAATTACCAATTTTAATTCAATTATATTTTAAAGCGCAACTGTTAACTATGGAAACTCTAGGACACCGACATTGCTCGTCAATGAAGTGCACAGGAAATTGTATTCATTAACTAGGCAACTAACATGTATTTCTTCAGTAGTTCAGATAGATTTCAAGTTTAATGGTCAACGATAAGCTCACACGATTCGCTAAGTAAAACCTGTCGAACCATGTCATTTACGGTCTTGAAAATACTGAAAATATTCCAAGTGTTCCAAAAAACGTGCTCAGATATTGCCAGAAAACTTGTTTTCTTATATAACAGTTTTGTGTTGAGAACTTGCGAAATAAGAGAATTAAATATGAGGGCAAAGTGATATATGCTTCACTTTTTTCACGTTTGTCATTTTTTCTTCATTCTTTGAAATTCATTCATTTTCCAAGTTCTTATGAATATGCTTTTTTCAAATTCAAAATAATAAAACTCTCCTTAATATAAAGAACCTCAAACGCAATATCAAATGTGTGTGCTGTTGTCGATGTGAGGACTGCAATGAATATTCAGAAGATCAAAATCATGAGCCGTGAAAATATACAAATAAACATAAATAATCGTTAATAGAAAACGTCGACCATTACGTATACCTGGGTCACAAATTAAGGCTAGGGAAAGAAACATCAGACTGCGGAGATATCGCGACGAATAGGACAGACGTGGCCGCTTTCGGCCGGCTAAACTACATTTTCGGGACCCTACAATACCAATTTGCCCCAATCGGAAGGTACATAAACGTGCATACTACCGGTGGCTACTTATGGATTAGAAACTGTCACGCTTACAGAAAAAAGGGTAGAAATACTAAGGGTTATACAAAGATCGATGGAGAGAAGAATACTCCGTTTGATCTTAAAACGGCGAATCCGCAACTAAATCATCAGAGAAAGAAACAGGCTTAACAGATATTATCAAAATAAAATGACACTCAAATGACAATGGGAAGGATCACATTGCAAGGCAGAATACCGACAGGTAGACATTAAGACATTGGGCACAGGTACATTAGAGACCTAGAGAAGCAAAGAGGAATGTGGGAAGATCGCAGAAAAGATGGTCAAACGATTGTTAAAAGATGCGCAGGAAGACAATGGTTCCGAATAGCCAGGACAGAAATTCGTGGAGAGAGTCCTGACAGAGGCCTTCGTCCAGCAGGGGGGCCGAGGAAGGCGAAAGAAGAAGTGCTGTTGGTTTGATCATGGTTGTGAAGGTGGCCTAGATTTGTCTAATCGCTTTTTAGCTCAAATTTTTGGACCTAACATGTTAAATCTCAGTTAGGTCTTTACCCCAAAAGTAGATTTGGATTCACCCAAAATCTCCAATTGCAAGAGCAATTTCCTCCTGAATTTTGCAATAAAGAAATTAAAAATACGCCTTATTTATTTATGAAAAATAAGGCTCTATCATCATGAATGGTGAACAATTGGTGTGGTGAAAAAATTATTTTATTACCAAAATTTACCAAATTATAACTTACATGCTTTAAGAAAATCGCGCAATCAAAAGCTTGAATTGAATGAATTAAAACAAACTAATATAATCTAATCTGAAGGATGAAAATCAAATATATCTTCCTTTATTCAAATCCGCACGCGATTATTCACAAAAATACAAGGTAAATTTTTTTTTATGTACCCATCAGCAGCATCACCAACCATGTGCATTCATAATAATTACACTAATTTAATTATTTTAATCATAATCCTGGATGGTAATATGTGTTCAGTTTGTGTAAAAAAACTCTTTAACAATTTTGTAATTTTACGCACCTAAAAGCATACATAATAGTAACGTAATAAAAATGTTAAAACATGCTTCACCACTTGTGATATAATTAGTTAATGGAGCACTTGAACTAGATTTTCATCAAAAGAATGTTTTTATTTGCATATTATAATAGTTATGAACTTACACTGTAAATAAGTTGTGGGTAAAGTACTTTACCAACTTAGAGATAATAATGGCAAGTTTATTAATTACCAAAGTAAAAACATAAATCATCATTTGATCTAGTTTTATGAGATATAATATCGTTTATAATAATAAGTTTTTATAAGATGTTCAGCTAACATAATTTAACATTTCATGAATAGAAACGAATGTGTTATACATAACACTACATCTAGCGTACACTGTTGATTCTAACATATCAATAGTTCTTGTGCATATTACATATGTAGTTCTGAAGCAACTTCTAACATTTTTTGTAGAAAATCTTTGACTTCAACAGCCTATTTATTTCAATTCAAGTGCAGATTTGGTAATTCAAATTAATCATTTCAATCGCAATTCGATCACTGTTTTATTTTTCATTGATTTGAATTTAAGTTTTCTACCAGACATTTCCATTTTGTAGAGCGATGTAATTGTACGCTCAGTGTTTATGTATTCAAAGGTGTCTTGTTAGGTTTAGTGCTATTATTAGTGATTCCTTTAATGCTATCTAAGACAAACATTCCCTGCCGGTGAAAATATTGTTATTAAATGATATAATTTTCGAAGCTTTCCTCTAATCCGTTATGAAACCTGTTTTAAACTGTCTTCTATGTTTCAGCCGATTATGCTTTCCATGAGTCAAATCCTCCAAATAATTAATTCTTGCGCTCCTACACCAACAAAAATATTCTTTCGAATTCTTTATTGAATATAAACATTCCAATTCTGCTTTGCTTCTGTTATTTTTATAGCATTGATCTATTTTTTTACATAATTCTTCATTTCATTCATTCAAGTTTATGTTTTTGTCTTGAATCGAATTGCAGCACCAAAATGTAAATTAAGTTATTGGCCGACGTGCGTGCAACTTCTGTACATCAAACCGTCGAAGCCTCTAATAAAATCCGTTATTTTACATATAAGGCCTACATCGGTCATTCTGATCGTCGGCGAGTCTATCAAACGTAATGATCTTCGATTTTGTTCTCCGAAGATTTTATTGTGCAATTAGTTCAACTTTATTACAAAGAATTGCTTTATTACGTAATAAATGGCAATAACTTGTGCGATTTGCCGTGTCATTTCCACGATTAGATAAAATGCCAGTTACTTTCGTTGGGTGGTCGACAAGGGTATTTGGAAAATCCTGCCCAAATGACAGTATGCTATGCTATATTTGTGTTATTGGGTCGTTCAGTTAATTATTACGCGAATTCTCAACTCAACGATTAGCTGATGAGTTTAACACTTTGACTTTACTGTAACCTGGCCATTGTAATTACAGCATTGAGAACGACAGTTTAGCTCAGAAAGATTCTGTATTCCTGACTCTCTGTACTTTTAAGGTACAGAATAAATGCTTTTAATCTGTTGATTATAAATTTAAACTAGTAGTAGACGCAAAGTCTCTTAATATTTTACATCCAGTCCCGTTGCGTAGATATCTGCAACTTTGGACCGAATTAATAATAACCCTGAACACAAGTTTTCCCGCTAGTTAATTAAAGCTTCTTATTATTGCGGGTTTAGCGTAAAGCGCAAACAACTATAAGTAACGAGTTAAAAACAAACCCGAAGCATATAAGTCTTGTAACTTGTATGTCCGCATATCGGCAAAAGATGTTGATATATTATGGTCGGTTATGTGCTGCATCATTACCGTTCTTACCGTTACAACTTTTGATAAAGTTACCGGAACCTACGTGAAGGCAATGACATACTGCTACTTTTTCACCCATTATCACAAATAAAGTGGAATACTGATACCGGCAAAATGCCGACTTCATCCAATTCCGCAAAAATGCTATAATACGTTTTTAAAATTTATATCGACATATTACCACCTATAATCCGAACTCGCCCGGGCATTTCCTTGTTAAAACTATTAAGGAAGTAAATTTAATTTCGAGTGTTACAGCAGCTGTAAAAGCATATTTCTCGAGATTCTCAGCGCGATACCGTTGTAGAAATAAACTGAACACTAACATATCTAGTTAGTACCTTGTAAGTGTTATTTTTAATAGCCGGTGCAACGTATGATTTTTATTACTTGCCATTGCGTAACTGCAATGAGTTTGTGCCGCTCAAAGAATTTGTTATAATTACATTTTGGTTTGCAAAATTCACAATTCTTCAGTGGCTGTATGCGACAGAAAGTAATATAATATCAGGAATTATTAGAGTGCCGGCTTTCGTGGATAATAATTCCGGGTATGAAATTACCAATGTTCAGGTCTAGAACTATGAAAGCTTGTCAGAGGTTTACTTCCTAATTATCCTCTTATGGGAACTTTTCTCTAAAATACTACATTACTCCCATCAGAACGTACTAATAAATTTATTATTGCTGATATGGAGTTCTTTGCCAGAAATAAATTTAATTAAGGTAACACACACATTTTGCGTAGCGTTCCTACGGTGGGTATTCATTATTCAGCCTATCGACAATGTTATGTGATAGCCGCTTGTTATCGAACTAATATATCCCTCGTAAGTGAAAAGCAGTCGACCAGATGAATGAATAAATGGGCTTTCGCACTGCACAAGGGACTAAGTCAGTTGGTTAGAAACCAGGACTTGTGTAAGAAAACAGGTTTATTTACTATATTTATGAATAAATCAATCGCAAAATCAACCAACAGACAGATTCTAATATTTTCAAATTATATGTGATTCAGGGAGGATTTGATCTGTTCAATCTAAGATTATTATTGCATGTGCAAGCGTAGCATAATCGAAATCAAAAGTCCATTATAGTCAATAAAGCGACACATAATAAAGTGTACAAGATCTGAAAAGTTTCGCTAGATAATCTACTAATTAAAATATGTTTACCTGACTAAATAACTAAGCAGTTCCACAGCTTTCTACGCTTTCAAGTTTTTGAATATCTACAGAAAATATCACCCATTGACAAGTTTTAACATGATATGAATAACTTAATAAATATCTATATGTATCATTTATATTATGTTTTACATATAAGTATAGATCTATGAGCCTATATGCTCAATATGTTCCTGTTTCAATATTTTAAAGAGTCCATTGAGTTTATGATAAAAATTACAATAATTTAATAGTTTCTGATACAAATGTCTTTATTATTAAACTATCAATTTCATCACAATGTGTAAATGAACACTAATATTATTTTGCTTCCTCCATTTTCTTGTCTATCGAAATTGAAATTTTCAAAAAAGTCATCTGCTGTTGAATCAACCGAATCAGTGAAAAAATTAATCGAAAATGACTACTGATCAGAATGCTAATCTGTGGTGTACCAAACTGTAAATGTTGGTATACGTTTGTAAATCTTCAAATTAAACAAACTGAAATGAATAGTGATTAAAATTTACAACAACATGTTTAACTAATTTTGCCATTAATCATTACCAATCGTTTGTAATTATAAATTGTTAATTTACGTTTCACCTTTAATTATTTATGTATTAATTATTTGATAATTATGATGTAATTTTTGCGTGGGATTTGAAGAAAGTGTTCAAAAATTTTAATGACGGATCTGACGCACGGGCAGCTTAGCTGATTTAATTAGCAGCACGTAATTAAGAGTGAAATAAAGAGATTGGACACAGTTCAGTAGCAACACCGTTGAAGACATTTTTAATGGCCAATAAAAGCAACTCTACTGCCAATAAATTTTCTTTCGAATGGGTTTCGGAAAATTTGTTTATTGTTGAATCCTATTTTTGAACTTGGACATATTACCATAAAATTTATAAAAAGGACAGCAAGTACTTACTCTATTTGCAAAAATACCTACATAGTTTTTACTGGCTACGTAACATAAATTGTATCCAAAATTATTTCTAAGTTCTTTGTTTTTAACTAATTAAAATGTGCTTCTCCTACATAACAAATATGTCTCTTTTTGCATTACATTGTCAATTTCTGCATCGGTAAACAAATAAAACATAACGGATTTATTATTTATTTATTCATTAATCCTGATGTAACGCTCTGCTCGTAATATATGCACAAAAGATCACATCTTATACTATAATATATAATCAAATGTTTCCAAAAAATGCTCTCAATGATTTATAATAGCCAAGATAATATACTATGTCGAGCTACATATCAAGAAGTTACAGAACCGTGATATTGGTATTAAAACGATAATAACATAGCTAGAACAACATAAATTATTAAGTTAAGAGCTCCTCCATTGCTGTGCAGACAACACGCCTCTAAAGATCAAGACAGTTAAGGATAAATTAGTTGCAATTAATTAATATAAATTAACAGATTTTTTTAGCAAGAAACTGCTTCCAGACTCATGTTTGTTGCATGTTTTACAATAAAAAGACAATTAAAATTAACAATATCTTAGATACTTCAAGCGGAAATTAATTATTTATTTCTATTATTACACGCTTTTCGACAAGTTTCTTTTATGTTTAGATAATCTAAAAATAAAATGTTAATCGTTAAGTAGATCCTGGCACGTGATAGATGGATCAATTTTACGAAAAACTTTTTTTCGAATGCAGTTGAAGTATGAACCATAAAATTGCGTATTGAAACAAAAACAGTGTTCAAATTCAAATTTACGACGATAAACTTGTTCCACAATTTGAAGGAATTTGTGAACTGCAATTACACAAATCAGTTATAAGGAATCGGATTTAATTTATGAAACCATAGTAGGTTTCAATGTAGATTGAAACTAAACTGTCAGACTCTCAGACGAGTTTTTAGGAGCCAAAAGTTTCTAGCACCTGGTTTATTGCTCGCGTGAGCAAATGTATTTTATTGCAACCAAAGAAACAATTTAAAGTAACAAGCGACGAAGGATTAGCTTCAACATTGTCTCTAATTAAATACCCATAGTCGCAACAAAACCGTAATTTTCTTAGGGAAGCTAATGTTGTGTTGGCTTGCATTTTAGTGAACTATTTTATGGCACACTTTCAAAATCCACTGCATTAATACAGTTTTTTTCCTTAAATTATACAAGCGCTTCACTAAGACACTAAGATCACTGACAATAACTGGGTTTTTATTAGTGATCAATAAAGAAGTCTATACTCTCGTGTAGAGTGCTAACATGATAAAAGTAGGCTTTGATCCACTTCTTATGGTTACCTCGGCTTCGGAGGCTTAAACAGAAAGCGATGTCGGGTCACCGGGAGGCAAATAACGGTATCACGGTAACTTACGAGGAAGTTAAGCTCAAGAAAGGACGATTTACGGATACAATCGCGATTATTAAATAGGCGACTACTACTGTGTGCAATATTAATCTTGCGTGTCGAGGAACTGTCACACATACCTTTATTAAAACACGATTAACTTAAGAACAGTTTCTGATTTATGTTCGAGGTGTGGCCGGATTTGAACCTGTTGATAATTGAAAGCGAGAACCGCTGGTTTGAAAATTGGCAGTTTTTGCCTAAAACGGCACTATGTACAGAGCAGTGCAATTTGTTATTAAACTTAATTATTATAATGAGCACCTAGTCAGTGCTGACCAACCATCAAGTTTACCATAGGTTCCATTTGAAAGGTTAAGTGGAGTATCGGATCTATAAAGATCATGGATTAACTGAACCTGACCTTTCAGAATTACTTCATTAGTAGTTTCAGGCTGAGATAAAACTGTTAGGTGATAGAAGTGGAGGACTAACAGTAATAGTTTCCTGTGTTGATGTTTCCTAGAAATTAGGTGCGGTTCATTTTGATTTTTGTTAGTTGGCAAAAGAATATTGGAGCAGCACAATTTTGCCTTTAGGAGTGACAAGTTGTAACTCAAAAATATACGTTAGCTATTCAAAAGTTAGTGAAAATTGGTTACGCACAGTAAACTCCCAAATAATTATTTAAACAGTCTAAAAAAATATATTTCGGAATGCCCAACTTTGTTATTAAGTTTTAGTTTGGTATGCCAATTTGCGGCATTTGGACGGAAACTAATGAAAGTGTACAAAAACTGTAAATAATAACTTTTGTCAAGTTATTGTTTTTCGGTAAGGAGCATGTAGGAATACACCATTTAACTACCATGCAAATACATGGAAATCAAATAATTAAAAATTAAATTAAAGTTAAAATTAACTGAATAGTTAATTTTAAAATCTATATTTGAGTTATGAACTGATGTTATGATAGGGTTTTGCTTTAATGCGGAAAATCTAAGAACAATATGACAAACCATGTACCTGAATAATTTTGATTCTGATATGATTTGATTCCGGTCAAAAATAATCCAAAAATTTTGGAGAAGCTCAAGTATTTCCATTACATCAAGTTGACTTAAATTTTTTTTAAGGTTCCAAAGCTTTCTACTTGACCTTTGTCACCAATACGATGATCTAAATTTATTATTTTTCTAAATATTAAAATTTTAAACAAATTCGTTAAAGCAATCCGATGCAATTCTGTTGTCCAAATATCACTATCACTTTTTCATATAAATATTAGGACTATTCCTCAAATATTGTAAACATGTTCCCAGAACTACAAAGTAAAATAAAACTAAAAATAAACTGAGACAACTAAAGAAAACAAAGTACTTATAATTATTAGTACTTTAAGGTTATACCCTTAGAGTTCCATCAGAAAAAAAATATTTAAAAACATGACAGTAAGCAAGGACAATACCGACCAAAATGTTACTATCAAAATTATAATTAAATACACTCGTAATATAAAAAGCGAACAGTTCATCTGAACTGGTGTTTCGCTAACTTGAAGTTTTGTTAATACGAGAAAATAAATAAGTAAGTGAGACAAAATGAATTATTAAGTGTAATATAGTTTTTCTGAATCAATAGAAGATCGTTTTGAATGTATTTTTTTAAAGTTTCCTATAGGAACTATTTAGATTTTATCGGAAGTTTTACTACAAAACTGACAGGCAACAAAAAAGTCATGAGTTAGAAATTGAGTAATATGACTTATAACTAAAGTTTTGAATCAGAAACGGTACAAAAAGTTTAAATCTGTAAATAAGCCAGAGCGTCGATTTAAAATCTAAAATTGCTCTAGTTAGTTACGACAGTATGTAAAAGATAACTTTATTTTAGAGTATACATGCTTTTTTAAGACGCATGAATGCACGTTTCGGTTTACTTTTCATATCAGTCTGATAGCGAAATTAGATTTTAAAGTATTTAATAAATATTTTTCAATTTATCCGGATTCACACGTGCGGTTTAATAAACCAACACCTGCTCACGATATGTTGATTATTTGAAAAAGGTATCAAAGCAACATTGTTTGCAAACTTTAGATATGTATATGTGCAAATAGCCTAGTTTTAAGCGAACCAAACATGTTTTTCAACTTTCCTAAATAGCGCATACATAAAAATCGAGCCAATTTTTAATGTTACTATATAAATTCACCGATATTTTAATTTCTAAAAATGTGTTACTTTGTAAAGTTCTTTCTACCATCAAAAGTAAACACCAAAAGAACAAACCAAGCCCAAGATAATCCGCAACTAAGAAGAATTAAGAATTAAGACAATTTTTAAACAATGCCAACCCTATTCATATTTGAAAGCAAAACTGTGTTACAGAACAATGGCATTACACCATACGAACCATATAGAAATATTATTGAGTAAAAGCATTCGGCAAACTTCCAGACAATTACGAGAGAACAATACGCGAAAGTTTTGGTGGGTTTGGGGATAGGCCCATAAGCAAACTGTTCAACCAACTGCGGCAACTATTAAAACAAAATTTATATCAATTCATAGTCTATTACACTGACGCAACTTTAATAGAGTTTCTATCGAAATGCTACTTTGTATAAACTGTGTAAATATACGGGAACTAGTTTATTGAATCCAGACTATGGATACGGTTTACTTTAGTCTCATACTCTGTTGCAATTGTTTGTAATAAGGGACTGTTGAAACTGCAAAAGAAGAAGGGTGTGTGTGCTATATTTATTTTCGTTTTAGCAATAGCCTATAGCAATTAAAAACCAGCTTTGTAATAAACTTTTATGATACATTTAATTATTTACTGAAAAATGCAAACTCATCATATTTTATATTTGTATAAATTGACTAGGTGGACACACAAACTCATCTTTTCTAAAGCAATATCTTCAAGTCATAATTGTTTATGTGCATCAGCTCACCACATCAGATTATCATGTTCACTCTACATCAACACCTAGCAAAGATTTACTATTATATTTCAATATACTATTATTAGCCATTAGAGCAGCGACATTTTTACCATATTTCCTACCCCGAACGGCAGTTTCCAGTCATTATTCTTCGTACATAATCCACAAGGTAAATTGCTTTTCTTATGATTTGCTGCTCCCATAAAATGAAACTGTTTAAGTAATAATAGTAACCGGGGAGTTGATGAAAATGAAAAATTGTATCATTTACGAGGTAATTTGGTCGTCTTAATTTTTATTTTCTTGGAAGCCAGTTTTCATGCTGCCATTTAGGATTGCCAGTTTAAAAGAAAGAAAGCCGCTTTTGTTTTGTCTTGTGCTTTTCTTTACCAACAATTTGTAAGAATTAGGGATGTCTTAAAATATATTGAAAAAATATTCGGCGATAATTAAAACTCATTCTACATACTTAATAGCTATCTGTTACATGTTGTATAAAATGTAAAAAATCGATGTAATTGGAGTATAACAGTGAAAAGTTAATGATTGAAGTTTTATTATTTTTGTATTTCGCCTATAAAAAATCCTGGAAAACTAAGTGCTTCAGACGATAGAGATTCATTCTTCCATAAAAACGTTCTGATACAAACTTTGCTAGTACAATTTTGTAATGATTTTTGTAGATTAAACTTTTTAAATATAATATGAAAATGACGTAAAATCAATAAGAATGTTGCCTAAAGTTAATTATAATCATTTTAATATTTTCTCTTGAGGAGATCAAACACGTTTATAAACTTGCCAATAAAACTTCGATGCGATACAACTGGCTTCAAATAATTCAGGTCATTTACTGCTCGTTAGTGGTTCGAGTATTTCCAGAGCGCGCTTTTTCGGCTACAAAATATTTAAATAATAATTTATAAATAATCGAATTATTTCACTTTCAACCAATGTTCACAAACGAAAGGAGAATGATTGCATATCGTACGTTTATATGAATGAAATAATTTCCATCAAATTAATTTTAACTACTGTGTATTTTTTTCCTGACTGTATTTCAATTTAATCTAAAAGAAATTCCTGGGTTCCAGTCAATTTTATTGTTTAGTATTTAAAATGTTACAAATACGTTTCGGTGTCTTTCTCCACCATCATCAGTTTGTCTAAAATGCCCATTCACAGTCATCATTAATTTAAAAACAACAATTTTAATAGAGCTCTTGTTTTTAAATTAATGATGACTGTGAATGGGCATTTTAGACAAACTGATGATGGTGGAGAAATACACCGAAACGTATTTGTAACATTTTAAATACTAAACAATAAAATTGACTGGAACCCAGGAATTTCTTTTGGATTAAATTAATTTTAACATTCTTGTCTTTCTTTCTGAACGAAGAATAAATAAATTTTTGAATCATATCCACAAATTTTCGAATGACAGGAAAAAACACAATTTAAAACTGTGGAGAAACCAAATATTACATAATCCCTTACAATTTGACTTTCAACAAAAATGTAAATCATTCTGCTTACTCCTAGCAAGATAAATAACATAAATACATAAATACATAAAGAAAATTGTATCTTACACTATTTAGTACCCAACCTAACTAGATTCTCTAACTAAAAAGCTCATCCTGTAAACGGTATATTAAAAAGGCGAAGAAAGATTCAATAAAAGATATTTCTGGTCGACAAATCTATGTTCTGTAACTGTACAAGTAAAACATCAAATCGCTAGTACCGAGTTTAAGTTTGAATATGGCAAATATATTACCTGAAGCTATTCATAAATAAGGTACAAAAGACTTATATAGACAATCAAAAATTTATGGGCGGACTGGTTACCAGAAGAACATCGATAAATTGTGTTTACCCAAGTAGTACGCTGCGAGTACAACTATATCCGTGAGATATGGTGTGCAATTTTAACGGTACGTTTAGTACTGAGCATAATTTTTAGGAAATTAGCTGCTTTAACTATCTTGTTGGCAAATAAGGCATAAAGAATGGCGTTGGAAAATGAATTCGTATCTTTATTATCTCATGCAGCTAAAGGCTTTTCGTTTCGATACTTTTAAAATGAAAGTTTGAAGAAAATTGTTAAAACTTTTCTATCCAAAAGATTATCTCAGTAATGGGACTGGTTGGCTGTGACCGGATGCAATTTAGAAAGATACGACATTAAGTTGATCTAATTAACCATTCTATACTTGCTCGGTCACGTCAGATGGCAAGTAGGACCGGAAGAACAGATGAGACGTTTGCATCATCGATATCTAAATTAGGTTTGAAGATAATATACTGGGTTTAAACATATTATACCGAAACTGCAATAAAATCGTAATACGATTTATGCGGTTCTGCTAGATGTTATTACGATAATGTTTATGGGAACGGTATACTCCAATAAATGTGAGGAAATACGGCGGTATATACATATCAGATTATGGAGTTGCGATTTGCTCGCTCTTAGGATAATCTATGATAATTCAAATAACTTTGTTGATCTGGAATATATAATTCAGGGAAAATAACTAGTCGATACTTCACACTTATCGATGGGGGGTAAGATATATATGACCAAGAAATGTGACTAGATGGAAACCTTTGGCGGGTATTAAAATAGTCGAACCAGTTATGCAATATCTGACTTAGCAAAACGTATGAAACCATGCTATAATCGCATTTATATCCGAAAGAATTAATCGACTGTTGCTGTTTTACTTGCAAGTAAATCGTTTGGGAGTTAATGTTGCATGCAGGAATAAATTGAAATGATATGGGGAAAATTTATAATAATGATCTATGGAAATGGAGGTTAACCCACACAAATATGTGAAACGTTTGTATAAAAACCTCCAAAGAGCAACTAATGCTTTCAAGGATAAATGAACTTACATTTAAGCTATACAAATTAAATAGCTCAGTACGGAACCGAAATGTCCCAAGCTTCGCGTCTAATGCAACTCATTGACCGCAAAAAAAGTTGATTAATTATACATCAACAAGAAAAATAGGAAGATATGAAGATTATAATATAGCAGACTTATTTCGCTCTTAGTGGACGTTTTTCACTATTATTTAGCCACAGTTGGAATTAATAAGCGTGCCTTCAAATAATTAATTAACTTAATGAACTTTTATTATAATCAGAATTTAATGAAAGTGAAAAATTACTTCCCGGGTTTCCTACTTACCCATTTGTACGAAAGCCGCCAGTTATCAAATTCAAGTTCACTTACCTGAAAAAAAAATAAGTTGGTCAATTGACACGTTTTCAAAAGGCATAAAGTTAATACACGAAAGTTCGGAAAAATATGGGAAGCCAAAATAAGAAATCTCCGAGAGTCCGAGTGCTCAAATTCAATTGGCGATATACAGGGTGAGTTTTCAAAAGAGTTACAAGGCTATACCTCAGAAACGGTTTCAAATATATTTATAACATTTTGAGAAAGTAAGAAATAGGTAGGGGGACGTATTTATGTTGCTTTGATTTTACTATTTAATGTTATTATTCATCTGATTTTGAAGTTATATTTTCACTTATTAGTTCCTCAACTTAACATATAAAATTTGATTAAAAACATAAACATTTTCTCTTTAACACGCCACAAGTTTTAAAAGTAATTTCTCCAAAATATAGGAAGAAGCGAATTAAGCAATGCCTCTCAGATAGTTGAATAGCGATTATGATAGATAATTGTATTTGATCTTGTTTTCTAAAGAAACTAAATAATTGAGCTAAATTTGAATTTCATGGTCCAACTTTTAGGAATAGCAAATGTTGAAATTAAGCTATTTCCCAAGAAAACCCATGCAAACAAGCAGTTCAAAAACAAATAACTGCAACATGGAAATGAAATATTTTAGTAATAATACATAAACAGAAATATGCAGGGCAGTAAACAGTTGAATGCAGATGTTGCACTATTTCCCTGAGCAGGCATTATTCGTAAAAAGCTTTTTATTTTCTGAATAAAATATGAAGCGCTTTGGATTTCGATTTGTCGTGCATTTTTTTAACTTTCATATTTCATATTAGCTTTTAACAAACGACATTTAGATAAATAACAGGTAACGATACAAAATAATAGTGAAACGGTAAACATTCATCGAGAGCAATATATTTAATGATTTTCACAATATTGACCAAATACATAAAAAAGGAGCCCTCTCGTGTAATTTTTCATGTTGCTCTCAATTTTACAAAATTATTTATAATAGAAGGCCGTTCAATATCGTAGACCCTTTATTAAAATGTCAAAACAGAACGATTTATAACGAAATTATACGGAGATAAATGGTATGTACGTTCATCAATTAAATTTGGCACAGAGGAGATTTCAATGTACGGGGAATAATGAAAAACAAATATTATAAATTGTAGTAAAATGAATAGCATTTATTTGGCACTGCTTTCATTGTTTTCAGTTACTTAATTACTGATTCACCATTTAAACAATTATATCGCATTACATTGCACAATCTTGAATTATGTTGATACTATTAAGAATGTATATGCATTTAATAAATATTAGAATAAATTATATTGACTATTTTAACATAAAAAATGAACTGAAAAATTTGTCACAGTAGTTGACCCATTGGCGCAATTTTCGATAACATTTGATTTTTCGACAATAGAAAAGTTGTTCATTATTTCCAAAAGTGGCAATCAAAAAACGTTTTGGATATAAATTACTATAACATCTTTTCTAATCTTCGTTATATGCTAAGCACTTATTTCCTGCAAAATCAGCCTTCAAAGAATGATTGCAATTCTATTAATTGCCTTCAACTACAACGATGTTAATTTTGCCACAGCAATTCTTCGAATATTACAGATGTTGCTGCACGGAAACCTGATACATAGTATTAGAGTTAAACTAGTTCCTTGGCTTTAGCACCTGGGATCTTCTTCCTTGTGGTTATTTCAAGTATTATTAAAATCCGCTAAACTTTTCGCGATTAAAACGCAAACTTCCTGCCTTCACGCAAAGATTTTGCATCGTTCATTGGTCGGCTTTATTAGGATAAAGTCGGCCAGGGCTGAACTCAGCAGCTGATAATACTGACACATTCCAATACCTATTTGAAAATAATTATAGTTTTATTGATTGAAGGATTCTGAGTGATCAAACTGGAACATTGGATTTGAAATGAACAAATGTAGAAGACTAATTGATAATATTTATCAATTCACTAAACTAAAGCCTATGTGTGCCAGTAAAGTCAAGGATCCATTTTTAAGCAAATATATAGTACATACAAATAAATTGTTGGGATATTCTGATCATCGCAATTTAATTTTTATTTAGTGGACGTCGGGAACCATTACCTCTCACAGCTTAATGGCGCATGTTGAAAATACGGAGATAAATCATTGACGTCTCCTAGGCATGTTTCGTTACTTGTTCCGAAAATTCAACAATATAAGCAGCCAGAAAATGATGTTCAAATTATCAGATTCAGCAGCCACAATAAAAGAAAAACGGGTTTTCGGAAAGTTAAATTGCAAATTATTTCCTAGTTGACTAGTAATAATAATTCAACATTCAAAAGCACAATATCTAGCATGTTTTCGAATATCTCATATCAGAGAAAGCAAGCACGGCTCTTTTGTACGTGTCGAATAAACAAGTAAATAAATCAAAATATACAACCAGCAGGATATAGATGCTTGCGTTCAGTTGATGACAAAACCATTTTTATCTTGTCAACTGATGACTATCTTCACGAGAAACATGTGTTTTAAATATTAGATATTTGCTAAATAATTACAAAGCAGTTGAGAATATTAACAAATTTTACAGGCAACAAATTTGAGCAAACTATTTACTCACATTAATTAAAGGCAGCTTTTAACGTAAAGCCTCGGCAAATAGCAGATTTTGAGGGATGAAGTGCATTTCTTTTTGCATTTAAAGTGAAATGTAAATACTCATTTTCAACATAACAAAGTTGAATATCTGCGCTAGTAGGATGGATTACGTAACGTAAAATAATTTAATGAGAAAAAAATAAGCATTTCTCTTCCATGCAATAATATTGCGTATAAATAACACAAGAGATAGATACATGTTCTATGATAAATTCACAATTAATCGGACTTTATTTATTTTATTTCACAATCAGCCGATATGCAATTAAATGTAAACATATTTTTTTAAACAGATTATCGTTTACAATTGCTCATACGCTCATTATTTACTGTAAAATTTTCAAAAATTCACATTGACTGAGCTTGAATTTCGTTGGCTAATAAATACCAACGAGAACTTAACAACTACAAATTCGCCTCCATCTGGCAAAATGTAACATAAGGAAGTGCAACGTGTCGTAAAAGTCGACAACTGACGGTTATAAAATTTGATCAGGCGCCTGAGTGGTAATCCACATAAAGACAGGGCAACATATACATATTTTTGCGAAATTATATAAAACAATTCTTATGGTATTATTAAATTAATCAGAAATGAGTTTAGATTGGGTTCTTCAACATTTATTTTAAAAAACTAACTAAATAATTGAGAACGATAATGGTTCATATTTTCGAGATGTGAAAAAAATGATCGTACATTAGGCTGAAATTCAGCAAGGAATTAGGGAAAATCTGAAATATGGCCTCAAATCATTCTTTGCTTACAATAGCGGTTATAAAATCTAGAAGCCGCAATTCAAACGAAATATCCAGAACAAAATTTATCACAAACTGTAAAAAGTCGAGGCTGTTCGACGATTTGGAGCAACAATTGGCTTCTTTGTGGATTTACTATAAATCTTGAAGGAAAAATGCAATCGAATTTTACGATTTGAAACGTAAGAGGACAATAAAATATTTACAAATGGCGATTCTCGTTCACTGACCGAAAATGTTGGAAATTACGGTTTTGAAATATTTATTCTGAACCTTTGAACAACCAACTATGTCTTAACCAATTTAATCCTAGTTAAAACTATCTGCGAAAGCACCAGCATCTAATGAAAACAACAAGTACACAGCCAATTCAGCAATACTCCTTTCCACATAAGCGTTCGTACTAAATTCAATTAGTTGCAAGTACTAAAAGCTCTTATGTAAATATCCAACACTTTCTAGGTGTGAATGAATCAGGAAATCGCATCTACCATTAAAAGTATACAATCTGCGAAAATGTTCCGTTGAAAATAGTTATTTAGCGGCTTGTGGGTGTATGCATTCGAAATCAAATACCTGCAGAGAATCGAGACGGTCATGTCAATAACCGGCAATTATTGTGAATTGCTGCAAATAGAAAATGACAATCAGTTTGCATATAGATGCCTGCTTATTGGACGTTTGTTCGTGTGTATGTAAGACCTAAGTATCTTATCAGGCTAATGTACAGCAGCAAATCTCAATTTTTTGCAAACAGGTTTCCTTTGAAGACCATTGAAGATTATTTGTTCGTTTTCTCTCCTCGGATACAAGGTATCAAATTTTAAATGCATAGCAGTCAAAGTGGAAAGCGTCAATGTATCGATTGAAATTTACATATTTGCTTTCATTTGCTGAACCTTGCACCGTTGCGAATATACAGCAAATACCATGAGTAAATGTTAAAAGAGAACCATCGCGAATATTCCCAAATTAACTGATTGTGCTGGGGCTAGTAATAAACCCATATACTATTTGAAATAACATAGTCTTCTCAATTGTTCAACCGTTCCATAGCGCCATTTAGCTAAAGTAAATATTTTCTTAAAGCCATCGATTGCCGAGATCTTTATTTGAATTGCGGATCTTGAAATTGATACTCGCAAGAGCAGGATGTGGAGCTTCACTAATTAAGTGCTTCTATTATTGAGTCTAGTCAAATATCGAAACTTCTAAGTCATGCTTTGGATCTAATTAGAGGATTAGTTAACTCTCAGTGCAAAGGGTTGAAAATACTAAATCTAAACAATTGAGTTACTTTGAATAATAAAGTAAAGTAACAGTAACTTTTTGCTCCGTTTAGGGGAAGTTTCTGGACGTGGTCTGCGCGAAAATGCAGGTTGCATGTAGAATAATAGAGATATGGTGCACCGATGCAGGATTATCAGTTAATCCTCGCAAAACGGAGATCATGCTCTTTACAATTAGAAGGAAAATAAAGGATTATAGGGCGCCAATGTTGTACGGAAAACCTCTTACCCTTGCGAGACAGGCCAAGTACCTACTCATGACCCTAGACATTAAACTCACGTGGAACCCCCATGTAGAGAAAGTTAAGCAAAATGCTACCGTCTCTATGTGGTACTTGCGACGGGCGCTGGGAAAAAGCTGGGGCGTAAAACCACACGTTATGAAGTGATTGTACACTGCCGTTGTAAGACCGAGGATCTGCTATGGTTCCGTGGTCTGGTGGTCGGCGCTGGAGAAGGCGTGCATATCCCGGAAACTGGAGGATCTGCAAAGACTGGCCTGCCTAACGATGACCAGCGGAATGAGGACGACACCGAGCATATCATTAAACATTCTCTTGGGCCTCCGTGAGCTAACTCTGTGGATATGTAGGGAGGCCGCTGTGGCACTACAAAGGATAGAATGCAGCTCTACAAGACATGACAACCACCCACGTGAGGGACATACAAAAATAGGGACCGCCATGCGTCGGAATCTTCCAATCCTAGGTTCAAAGGTGATCCCACCTGACAGCGGACTTAGGTTCGAAAGGAAATTTAAGGTGGAAATTCCCACAAAAGAAGGTTGGAATACTAGGACAGCGGCTGTCCGAAAGGGGGTGCAATGTTGGTACACCGACGGCTCACGGACGCTCAATGTGAGTTGGCCTGGGGCAGGCGTGTACCGGCAAGACATTTCGGCAAGCTGTTCGACAGTATAGATAGATAAAATTTATTAAACATTCACATTACTAAATTCACAAACAAAGTTTAAAACAAAAAACATAAGTCAGTAAAATGTCCCATGTCTGGCCAGATGTTCGGCCGGTTGCTCTTTGCCCATGATCTAAATAGGCGCGCTAAGTCGTCCATTACCTGGGCAGTGCCCTAACATGGACATTCCCGAGCTAGCCATACGCACGACAACGTCAGGAGATAGTCTTGAAGTGGCGGTTTTGGTTTTATTCGAGGGGCATTCATTAAGGAAAAAAGGTCTTCCTGAAGGGAAGCCAAAAACCCCTTTTGCTTCGACCTTAGTTTGATACTGTCAGCCGTGGCGTTAACCGCCGGCAGTTTCAACTAGATGACCAAATCCATACGCCCCCGCCCCGACCGGTGCAAGGACCAGCCAACACCAGCCAGAACGAGGCAGGACGAACCCGTCAAGTCACGTTATGTTGGATTTGTGCGTTTCCAGCCTGCTAGAAACGACTGTCTGCAACTGGCAGGCAATGTTTGTTTGTCGTCACGTACTGTCAGGGACAAAATCCTCATAAAATATGGGAAGTCGCTTATACAGGGGACCATGGGTTGGGCGATCGTTTGCTCTTACTTGGGTGATATTTCGCGTGAGGACTGAGCCTTGCACTCCGCTATGATAAAATTTTTCAGCGATGGTATCGATCCCGCATCGAATTGTCTTCCTTGGAGTGGAGATGGGTCCTTGCCTTTGTCAGGGAGTCGGAACGCCTGGGTGGCGAAGATCAGGAGTGGTAAGGTGCGGAAGGATGGAGGGGGAATGGCGAAAACTTACTACTACTACTAACAGTAACGTTTATCCCTACAATGTGTTGCTTTGATTTCTTCTGTTCATCTTAATTTGCTTCTTTATGCAAATGCGCAAAACTGGGAATTTAGTCTTCTGCATCAAGTAGACGATAACCATACAATGTAGTTTTGCAATACAGACCAATTGGAGTTTTGCACAAACCCACAAAATCTGTCATAAGCTATAAATTTTACACATTTGTGTGTCACGCACTATTCCAAAATAACTCGAGTGACACTAGAAAACAAAACCTTCACAAAAACTGCTTAAAAACATCTTGAACATCTCTGTTAGAAGTCAGTTGAGCGACATTTCTTAAGCATTTAGAAGACAGCACAATTTTTCAAAGCTTTTTAAAATATGGAATCACTAAAGTCTCTACTAAAGTAAAAGTGTATAAAACTGAAACTGTTAATAAAAATGCCTCAAAAAAATTAATTAAATTAAGACTGTTCATTTTCATTTTGAAGGTTTCGAGTTTTCTACTCTATTTAACATGTTTCTTGATTAGACAAGCCATTAAATTGGTACCTTCAAAACAAAAGTGGATATTTAATTTTAGACCAATTGAACCATCAAAAAGCATCCCAACAACGAGTCTCCTGCAATTCCGCTTCCATTTTCTGCATCGCTCTGCTCTTGTTTAATTTCAATTTATCTCCGGACGCCTTTGTCCTGTTATCTATAAAAGTCGCTCATGGCGACATGTGTTTTAAAAGCCATTATGTAATTACTAACTTCAGTTTTACGAAGTTAAGACCATTACGGAAAATTAAGCTTTAAAGACCACCGCGCCATTTTTTAATATGATTACAAGTTACTTAAGCCTCAAAGCATTTTTTAGCTGTTTGAGGAGGCTGGGGAACCCTAGAAATCCAGTTGATGAAAAGGTACATGGCTTTTTCCATAAAACCTAATTGCCTTTAAAGCTTTATGAAAGCTTAACAAGCAAACAATAAACAATAATTCGTTATAATTTAAAGAGTGTAATTCTAGCAAACACACCAAAACGGGACCGCGATCTCAAATAAAGTATTTATTAGTGTTGCAGAAAATTGATTTTTGATTGAAAACTATTCCGATTGCAGAAGTGAATAGGTTTGTTAACTTCAGAAAAATCTTTTACACATGACAAAATTTTCCCAAAGAGGGACTAAATGAATTGAAATAATTCAATAAGGACTTATAAACAAACGGTAAGTTTATATTGTTTTTTGTCCGTTTTTATTTGCCATTCGTCTTGTCCTATAAAAAATATACCTAAAACTTTCTGTGATAATAAAGCATTTTAATCCCGATTTTTTAAGCATTGTATAAGAGTTTAATGCATTGTATGAGAGCGGTAAAGTTTAATGTTTTATTGTGCAGCCACCGAAAATTTCAAGAGCTCAAGTAGATTTCTTTAAAAATTAATTGCTGAAGGAGGATATTTCCAATTTTACCTAAATGCAAAAAAAATAAAAATGGACAATTTTGAAACGAAAAGAATATAGTTGTAATGCAAATCAGGGAACTGCCACGTAACAGCAGGAGCACAATCCATTCAAATGCCCTGAGTAAAATAAAGTAAAAATTAATTAATAAAATATAATATGAAGCTCTTATGAATCTCGCCTTATGCCTCCGATATCCGTAACTACTCGCGTTTTTAACTTTTGTTAATTGTTATACTGACGAATGCAATTATAATGCACGAAGCTAAAATACATATTTCAGTAATTTATATCTATGCTCAGCTAACTGTACAATTACGAACTACAACATCGATTAACTTTAGTGAAAACTCCCACATGAACGTGTGAAATAGCGTCTCTTCGGCTTACTATCGTAAATTGAGTTTCTCGAATTAAAACATTACGTGCGTACAGTTAAGAATTTGATTAAATCCAGATATAATTTATGAAGAACCAGTTTGCAGGTTTCTTTACAACTGGTCGTAAATTAAGTTCAATAAGGAGACAGATTTCAACTATTTATAAATGCGAGGGTTCAGCGAAGCAAAACTGTGACTTTCTAGGTTTAATGATTTATATGAAATTTGCCATGGTATATGTATAGTGTACCGAAAGAACCAGATGGTCGAAAACCACAGTTTTGTTTACAAGGAATAAAATATGTGCGTTTTTTTTTAATTTGCCCCATTTGCTAATTGTTCCTACAATAGACAGTTTATTGCCATTTCAAACTGAACACTAACTCTACTCTCATTTAAACAGTTTCAGGCGCTTTTAAAAGTGATAGTGGTGGTTGAGTTTTTTAAAAATACTTTTTTGAGTCCGTGTAATGAACTAGATGTACGTGTGTATTATTTAAGAACGTTTTGTCTCAATGAGCAATATATAAATTATATAGTAATTCAAAGTATGTACTAATAAAGTCCTATATTTAAATGAGTGTGACAATGATTCTAACCTTAGCCTCAATTGTCCAGGTAGCAGAGAATTCTGAAAATATTTGACTTCTTCAATAAGGCAAAGCCGGGTTCCTAGAGCTGGTAAACTTTCTCCAAAATCGCCTATACCGGAAGCGAAATCCCAAAATAAAGAAACTCTCGGAGGTCCGATTTAAGACCATTAGAACGACCACCTAGGAAGACATTTGTTTGGATGGTGTTTGTTCACGTGGATTAAGAAAAATGAGGGTGAAGGCCTTGAGCTTTATAATGCTTCTTTATAATCTTGCTGCAATGGTTGGTTATACTTTCACAATACTCTAACTGTAATTTGAAACGCTCTTCTTAAGATTCCTGAAGTTTCGGGTGTACATAGAATTAAGAGTACCATTTCCTCTGGTGATACAATACACTTAAATTAAAGTTCTAACTGCAACTCCCCACTTTGTTTCAAGTTGCATAATAATTTGTTATTAATTAATGTATAACTCGACTCCAAATAGGAACAAAGTTGATCAACTGAATCTGAATCCGAATGCGCTCAAACTTCAATCAGTTGCGATCCCAGTATCGAGTCATTAAGATAAATTAATTATGCCATTCTCTACATTTTGAGCTTTCATCGAGAATTTAACCTACCGGAATACGATTTCTCTTAACTGAACGTTATACAATATGGCATTATAAATTTCATGAAATAATCGCGTTTCTCGATTCTACATGAATCTAAATAAGGGATTTGACTGTCGTTCTAACTAGTCGCTTATCTGATATAGTGCAGTGGCAGCAAACATTGCAACATAGACTGCAGTTGGTGATTCACAATGGGATACATAAAGTTGCCGACTGTATTATGGCGTATTTGCTTATTGAATCTCTATTAAGCAAAAATGGCCCTTCCAGGCTTGGAATACGTTTAAAAAAGAGGTTATATAAATATAAAGTTTCTTAATTCAAACAAGAGGAACATTTCGGTTTTCTAGAACACACAACTCTGAGTTTTATCAACAGAGCAATATTAAATACTCTGTAACTGGTCGCAAATTCATAGATGTTCCAGCGCTTACTTTTTCAACAATACAAAAATTTTATGTTATCTTTTACTCTTTCTTAATTCAAATGCATCGATCATTAAGCGTTTTAAATAAAACTAGATATAATATATGTATGTAGATGGCTCTAATTCTAAGGTATGCAAACATTAAAAATGGTCTTTTCTAATTCCAACTTGATTTTTTTATACAATAGTTAATAAGACGTAAATAAAACAATTAAACTAATAAATTCTAAAAGAGCACCCACATGGACATAGATGTCGCATTTAGAAAGTTAGATTTATACATTGGCAACATAAATCTCGTCAGCGTGACATTCTGAAATCTTTCGAAGAGCGTGCTAATAGCAGAGATTAGTTGACATCTCTGCTAATAGCAACAGCCCGCGATCTTCGGGGAAGACGCCACGGTCAGGTGTTTTGTTCTAACTCCCAGAAATTTCAAGAATACCTAGAAGCCTGGGGGGAATTTAAACTAAACTCCTCCCCAACGCCAAGAACCTCGAGGCAAACTTGACTCAAACTCCACCCAGCCTGGGGGTGAAAATATTTGAATAAATAAACAAAATCACTCGCGGTACTATTAGTGCCTGTTTACATTCAGAGTTATACAGGGTGTTCCAATAAGAACGACGGATTTAAATTTTAAATAAAACATATATATTTGTGGCATAAGTTTGAAACATTCATTGAAAAATGAAGTACACATCATGAGGTTATGAATGGAATAAGACATCGGACAAATGACCGCCCCGGCTTTGCTGGCACAGACGTGCTCTTTTCATGAAATTTTCAAGGACTGTTGCGTATAAATTTTGCGGTATTTCAGAGATACAGCGTTGAATTTAATCTTTTAAAGCTTCAATCGTTGTTGGTTTGTACACATAAACTTCTGACTATAAAAAACCCCAAAGAAAAAAGTTCAAAGGCGTTAAATCGCATGATCTGGGCGGCCAATGCCGATCTCCAAAACGACAAATAACACGACCAGGAAATGACTCGTTCAGTAATGCAACAGTTTCTCTGACTGTATGGCATGTTGCACCATTCTGTTGAAACCACATGCTGTTGAGCTTCATATTTTGCAATTTTGGCACAAAAAAGTTAGTTAATATTTCATGATAACGAACACCACTCACGGTTAATGCTTGACCAACTGCATTTTCGAAGAAAAATGGTCTGATGATGCCTTCAGCCCACAATGCACACCAAACAGTGACTCATTTTGGATGCATCTGTTTCCGAACGATCAGTCGTGGATTTTCTGAACCCCAAATGCGACAATTTTGTCGATTAATGAAGCCATCTCAAGATGAAAATGGGCCTCGTCACTAAAGATGATTTTCATTGAAAAATTACCGTCCAATTGTCGTTGTTCCAAAATCCAATCAACAAAGGCTCTTCGTTGCCCATGGACTTCCGGCTTTAGCTCTTGAGCCAATTCAACTTTGTACGCATGAAGCTTCAAATCTTTTGTTAAAATTCGATGCATAGTGGTTGTGGAAACACCAATTTGCCGAATTGATGTGGTTGCGCTTTCCTCAACATTTGCACGTACTGCTGATATATTTGCAGGACGAACGCCTGTATCTGATTTCTCTTCATTACCAGACCCAGTTTGTTGAAATTTCTTCATTAATTTTCTCACAGTGGCTTCAGTTGGATCATTCCGATGGCCCATAATTGTACGCATTTTGCGAACTGTGGCTGCAAAACTTCCACCACTTTGAAAATAATTTTTCACAATGAGAATTCGTTGTTGTGTATTGAACCGCTCCATTTTACTTCATCATGACTTCATCTGCAAATCATGACACTACAAATGGCTCGCAATTCAAAACCGTCGTTCTTATTGGAACACCCTTTATTTATCAGCATCAGTTGGTGTCACTTCGTGCTAGTGATTGAAAATTATTTATCAGATGAGTGTTTCTCAAAGAGTAGCCTCTTCAGAGTATTTCTATTTGGTTAAACATTAAAGATAATGTTAATTACTGAGCATCTCACAGAGCAACTTTTTCGACTATAATTGAATATCCATTTTCTATAATAATTCACTTTACCTTTTTTATATTATATTTTTCATATTTACATCTAATAATTACGAGTAGATAACTGTCGACTCCAAGTGGGGACTCTGGATTGAGTCATATCTTGGTGAGCCACGTTTGATGCTTGCAGCTGAATCTGATATATTAATTTATTCTTATAATCATCAATTAAATCCATTTCTTGTTGAACTGGTTAGTCAATTACTTTTTCTAAATTGTTTTCAGATGTATTATCTCGATCGACCACCTGACGAATTGCCATTTCAAAATATTGTTTTACGTAATGTAAGTGCAATTATACGATCATCAAAGTAGTTGATGTTTATCTGTAACGGGTATAAACTAACGCCCTATAGTTTGATTCAATTTTTCCTCTCAAGTACGCACGCAGTTCTTCACTACTGTTGATGGCCACAAATATTCACTGCTTGCATGAATTGCGCCCAAGGAGGCTTAATGATTATAAAGCCTACGACTAACGAGACGGAAATTGATTGTCAATGACAGTGGGAAAATTCCATACTAATTGCATCTTGAAGTAGTGAAATCACAGAGACAAAACTGCACTCCAATAGCGTGTGGCCGCAGAGTACATTTAGGGTGTTTACCTCGGCTCGAGACAGTATCTTTTACGGTTACTCTGACCAGAAGAAAAGCTTTAAAAATACTCCTGAATAATTGATTACGATTCATTAAAATTCCAAAAGCCCAATCAAAAGGTCGTTAATCATTTTCGTTCGTCGTGTATCATTCTTCCGCGCCTCTGGAATTTCCACTTTGGGCGAATTTGGTTGCGATTAGGCCTCGAATGGAGAATCAATTTTTTAAAAATTATGTGGTAACTAAATATTCGGTCTCATAAATGGAAATATGCGCATATTTATAAGCAAGATCATTTTAGAACGCTGTTGGTTTCTTCAACGTCGATGTTGGTTTGTTTCAAACACCTCTTGCAAATTCTTAAACAAAAAGCTGGCTGATTCAATACATCAACTTTACGACGTTTTCTTAGTTCTTCAATGGACCAATGTAAACTGAAAAGGTCTTAAAGATTTTTGTAGTGTAGTTTTACAACTTTCGCTATTTATCTCTGAAAACCAAGTGAGGAAGGCTGAGAGGAAGTTATTTAATAAAAATCGAGTCAAAAAGAATGTTATATAATATCCATGCAATTCGCTTGTTTATGACGAAAAGTAATAGAGTATTGGATCTCGTGGCATCAAACAAAGCCAATGAAATTATCATTCTTGAGTAGTCTGCAATTTGAGGCGCATATAAAAAGTTCTTGTAACAAACTAATAAAACGGCATCAATTACATCGTCTGAAACCAATAATTTTACATCATATTATAGCCCTCGTAAACTTTCAATGGCATTCCACAATAATTCACAATTCGTTGTCCATATAGAGAATGGTAGGTATCATTACACTAAATAAAGAAAGACACGAATAATAATTATATTGATACATTGAACCTTTCAAAGCAATCGCAGAACCAAGGTACCGTTTCAGATCGGTGATGACTTGAATAGAGAGAATGCAGAGCAAACTAGATACTTTCGAATCATTTTTTCAAATTCGTTCGATGACTCTGATCGAATCATAATGACTGTTATTAATTAACATAACGGAAAGATGTTGTGGTCGCGAACAAGAAGAGAAGGTCAATGCAGGTGTTGCAGGCTATTCCTGATTACGTTGTTTGATTTCTATAGTAGAGAATAAGAAGCAGGCAGGTCGATTAGAAAAAAAAATTTATAACCAAATTTATACTAGTTTATTAAACTATGAAACGCACATCCTAAATCCAGTTATATTAGTTATATTTTTAAACGATGTTAATTTATTCCAGCTCCAATTATGGCTGATGGAGCTAAATAAGGTAAAGGCGAAAATTTTATTTGTGTTTTCTTATTTTCGGACTTTATTTTACTTGCAAAGTGCCAACTTTGCTTTATAGGAACATTAGAACGTCCCCATTCAGTCATGTGGATATATCAGCAATATTATATTGCTTACAACTTTCAGTCTGTAAAATGTTACTAGTGTAGTAGTAAACATCTTTATTTCTAAAAAAAAGGCTATCGACCTATCGGTCTTTCTGCCTTTGTTTAATACATGTAGTCTTAATCTGAATAAAAAATAAATATGAAAATTCTCTTATTCTACGTTAACAATCTTATTAATAAACTTTCCAATTCCAATGACAAGAAAAAAATATTTAATTGTCCAGTAGTCAGTTGCGTTTGTAAGTGTTCGAGTAGCGTTGATGTAGGGAAACGGAAGCGGGATTGTCTGGTTGGTCTTGTAAGACAAAGGGGATTCAGTATGGTCCAGTTGTAGGGGTTGTTTGTCCATTTTGTCTGTAGATGTATGAGTCTTTCCGAAATCTTTGTCATGTTTGTGCGTTCGTATAGTAGTTGGGTGGAGGGGTTGTGTAGTGGGTTTTGGGGGTGTCTTATTCGTGTTATTAGTCTTAGTGCAATTTGTTCTGTTGTTTGTATATAACGTTTTGTCCTTTCTGTCTCGTGGGTCATGAGTATATGTCCATAGTCTAGCAAGGGTCTACAGATAGCTTTATATATCTTGGTGGCGGTGTTTGTGCTAATTCCTCTGTCTTTGTAGGTTAGTGATCGGAAGTGTTTTGTTCTCTTTATTGTTTCTGCCCTGATGTTTCGTATGTGTTTAGTGAATTTAAGTTTGTGGTCAATTGTGATTCCGAGGTATTTTACGTCGTTTTTTGGTTGTGTCGTTTGGCCGTCTGCAGTTATCGTAGGGAAGTCAGCGTTGAGTCTGTGGTTTGTGAGCAGAAGTTGGTTTTTTGACGCGTTTGGTGTTAGTCTCCATTTATAAAACCATGTCATTGTGTTGTTTGTTAGTGTTTGGAGTCTTTGAGCTGCTCTCTCTGTAGTTTTGTCATGTACAATAAGTGCCGTGTCGTCTGCGTATTGTGATATGTATGCCGATCTGTCGATTTGATTTTTGTCTGGTAAGTTGTAATTGTATATATCATGGCAGTATATATTGTAGAGAAAACGGTGTTTTGTCAATTCGTACTTGTAGTTGTCTGTTTTCTAGTAAGTTCTTTATGGTGTGTAGTAGATATGTTGGTGTGTGTAGTTTGTATAGTTTGTATAGTAAGCCTCTATGCCAGATACTATCAAAAGCCTTGTTAATGTCCATAAACAGGCAAGCTGTCTTTCTGTCAGTTAGGTGGGTAGTTTGTATATTGTTGGCCAAAATAAAGAGCGGATGAACTGTCGAGTGATGTTATTTGAAACCAAATTGGTAGGTAGGTATATATTTTCCAATCACTTTTTCAAGCCGCTGCTTTATTATGTATTCGAAAAATTTGCTGGAAGTAGTGTAATTGGTCTGTAGTTGCTCGATTGTGTATTGTCGAGTCCATTTTTGGGAAAATGTTACTATTAATACCACAATTTAGCTTCAGAGGTCAAATTTTACTTATTCCATGCATGCTCCCTCATGTATAATAGCAATTGCCTTAAAAGCAGTTTAATGTTTCTTTAATTTGGATATCTTAAGTTCTGTTGCTTGGTTGTATTTTATGAAATAATATTAATAAGCCACTTTATCTGTAGTTAACAGGATTTGTAAAGGGGAAAATGTGTAAATCGGGAAAATTTCGAAATATTTTCAATTTTATTAGTTCATGCACAGATGGGACATTTCAGTTTTATGTTTAGAAATGTTGTAAAGGCTTGGCCTGTAGAAAGAACACTGTTAGCATTGAGTAAATAATCGACAACTTACCCCTCTGGAATTATTTAAAAAATTTAAGCAAAAATTCAAGTAACAAATCAAGAAAAGTTCTTTTTAAAAGTTTCAGGAACATTACAGCTTACTATCTTTTCTAGAAAAACATTCAACATTTTAGACCAAAAGCACTAACAAATTTTTAAAAAATCTATTAACAATTCATAGTTTGTCTTTTTTTTCTTAAAGAAATTCCGTTTGAATACATTCCCTTTTTCCCTTTACGGATTGGTTGCCTCAACTATACTTACGGACTTTTTCATTTTAATGCAAATATTCTGCTACAGTTTGAACTGCGTGAAAGTCGGCATTCACATAGCGTGCGTGTAAGCGACTTAACAGCTATCCTTTTAAGATGACAATTACCGATTAGAGCTCATTTGTATCCAGATTAGAGCCTTCAGTAAATAATACCCTACTCAGTTTGGAAAATGTGACAATTATTTAATCGGCATCTTCTTCAAACGGCAATAAACATGTATGGGATTCTTATGATAATTATTATAACCAACTTTACATTAGATTAATTTAATAGTCAAAAACACGATAAGTAACCTTTAAAGATTTCACTTATCCATCAGCAATATTTTAAACACACCCATAAAAGACACCATTCCTGCTCATATTCTCCTCTAATGGCTTCCGTGTTTCAAAGAAATAACAACAATAAAAGCTTATGATGGAAATGAATTGAGAACAGAATCAAGTTTCACTGTTGTGGGCGCGAGTGAATCAAAGCAGTGCAAAACGGCGTTAATTTAAATGGCACATCATTTGTTTATAATTATTGTTTCATTCCCTTCTGATTAAAATCTGATGCTGATGAATAAATACGTTGAGTATTAAATAACTGAGTTAGGTTAAAGGAAAAAAAAATTACGATTTGATCAAATGCGAGTTATTCGCTATAATAAGCTATAATTGTTGTTTTTTTAAGGCAAGGACAGGGTCAGTTTATTTTTTTCCTATATGCATTTTCCAGCTATAATAATGATTGCAAATTAAAATCGTGTATTAAACCATATGTTACGGCAATAGAAAGGCGGCACCTCTGTATGTTATTTTATTATATTTGTGAAGTCACCATTATGGTCGATAAAGAAGCCTTACCTGCAGAGAGTCAGCATCTTGAGAACTCTGACACTAAGATAATAAGATATGACTAGAAACTAACGTAAAAGTACTCCTTCAATAATGAACATTCAAGCACCTGAACAAACCTTATGCCGCTAGTGACAATAAGATAAGATGCAATAAATTTAAATTTATTTTGCCCATTATTCTAAACTAGCAAAGCGAAAATTGAAAACGCTTAGCTGAGTATTAAATTAGGAACGGCAATGTAGATAAATTGCTTGCAAATTACCTGAACAATGTGTGTGTAATTTGTCCACATAGCTTTCCGTTGATTATATTTTAATGTTCTTATGATTATATTCGAATCTTGATCAACTTGTATTTCTCAGTAGTATCATACATGGTGAAAATTACGTCTAATCAAGCTGTAATAGTCAGTTCTATTCAAAACTTATGTAGTTTATTTAAAAGGCAGGGTTTGCTAAAAAAAACAATTACCGCTCCTTCAAAAACGGTTAAAATTAGAAAACCAATAAATGTATAGTTTAGGACTATAATAAATAAACCGTAATTTGATAAAACGATAATATGTATTACAATAGTAGCTTATCCTATACGTGAGCTACTTGACTAAAGTTTCTTTCTGTGAAAACATGTTCCAAATACCATAAACGGAATGCGCTTTCAACGCCGATCGTGCTTTAATGACGCACATACCTTTAGTTCTTTTGGCACAGAAGTTAGCCATATGTTACAAGGATTATCCAAAAAAAATTATCGGTGATTTGTCAAACATTTGCTAATCTTTGGTTGGTCGACATCTGCAATTCGCTTTTTTCGTTCATATTTTTTAAGGAATGCAGTTGCTGCTTCTTAATTGATGCTCTTTTCAACATGCGCTACTTAAAACTGGAACCAGACAGATAAATTTGGAAGAAAAACCGTGTTGAAAAATTTGACCGATTTTCAAAGTAAGATTGTCTCAATAGGATCAATCATAATTTTTTTTATATCGAAAAATAATATTTTTATTGTGTTTGCGAAAGTCAAATTGCTAGTGTAGAATAATATAATTGGCTCTTCTTCATAAAAAGGGTCTGTAAAAAACTGGCACCATGAGAAAGAATACTTAATATAATAGTTTGTTATAAACAATCTGCTGTTTTAATATACTTTATAGGTCAGTATCATAAAGGCATGAATCAATCATGTAGTCATTCATTTAATCTAAAAATTAATTGCCTTAAGGAATGTGCCCATAAACTTGTTCCAATTCAACAGCAGAAAATACCTCTGAGAATTAGTAAATCGAAATATTTTATTTCAACACTGCAAGCACTTTATCGTTTATCCTCAGTATCATCAGAAACGTAGAGACGCGGATTGCAACGTGTAGTTATAAACCCTGCAAACCGAGTATCAACATTAAATTATCGTTTATGTAAATAATCTCTATGCAAATATAACTAATTTTATCGATTTCCTTACCTTATAGCTAAGTGTTTGCTTTTAGATAGCGGCTATGCAAAAATAAAACTACCTTTCCGTTTAAATGATTTTACTATCAATATTACTGATATGTACATGGTCACTTTAGTGTATTTTATACTATACGTACAGCTTGAGAGATGCAGCCAATCAAATCACATATCTTCAAAGTATCATGCTCGATTTCATTTATCAATGCAGCTTAAGAATAAACATGTTATTTATTGGCTTTATGGTTTTTTTACAAGTTTAGAAATCAAACGCACATTTACAACTTTTTCATATTGGCTTGGCAATTTTAAATTGGCATTTTTTCATGACTGGATTGATAATGATGGCTCTTTACCTCAATTTTCTTGTGAAATCGCAAGATATTTCGTCGAAATGTGGCCTCAGTTAAACATGAATTCGTGCATTTTATTTGCGAAAGCATTGTCAATTTGCAGAGAAAAATGGCTACAGTGCGACTCATAAATTGGCGATTATCGTAAAGCAAACCTCACTTATCCATAAGGAAGTGTCGTACTCACAAACAGTAAATAATTTTAATAAGCATAGCGCAATGTTTGTCTGTCTTATCGGATGGTTTTAATCTGTAATGTATTCGAAACTTCATTGGAATTTCTGATGGTTAATCATGGAATTTGGTTGCAAAACTTTCAAAAGGGTTAAAGTTGGTAACATTATATTGACAGGATTGAAGTTATTTGATGTTAAGATTTGGATAAAGAGACTCAAAAATTACAGAAAATGTTGTTTTGTCATCTTCTGAAAAAAGTGTTTAGGCCATGTACCTTAATGTAAACAATGTTTATATTAATTAATAATTTCTACTGGTTGCCAATTAATTCCCTACCGGAATTTCCCAAAGACGCAACAACTGAAAACTCATAATTATTTTTATATTGTCTTTTAAATCTAGTAATAAAGTAAATAATAGTAGTACACAGTTAATGATATACAAAAGTAAAAAGGGGGGCCAAGATCAACAGTGCTTCAATTTTATTCACATTATTTAAAGATATCAAAGCTTTGTCAATAAACGTAATAATAAATCTAATAAATATTAGATGGATCACGTTTTCAATAACTTTTGTTGGGGCTTCTAACAAATGTAGCTACAAAATCTCTCTTTCAAACTGTAAACAGTTGTCTCCTTTGCCAACTAAGCTTGCTAAGTTGATAAGACAATATCGACAATATACTAATATCAAGTTTTAGAAACAGTAACGCGTTTCTTTGTTTTTAGGGACCCAAGAACACAACATTCACACTTTCATCTAGCTAATAAAACCCTTCAAATTACACCGAGAAAAGTAAGTTTTCAAGCTTACGTAGATTACAGGGCCGAGCGTTTTATTAATACGGTTTCCGGAATGCAAGAAGAACAAGCGCGATTAAAAAAGTTATAAACGATATTAAGAGCCCAGAAAGACAAAACATAATCTCAGATTTTAAGAATGTAGGTTGCATATTTGGAAAACCAGCTGCAGTAACTAACAATGTCACTATTAAGCAAACCTTCAAGCGAAAAGAAAAAGACACAAACGTAAACGAAGACTACAAAAAGCAAGCAGATCAAATAGGACAAACATATGTATGTAAAAAAATAAACTCTGCCAGAAACAGAATAAATTAATTTTGTTAAAGTTTTTTTCTGTATCGAATTTTGTAGTATTAGCGAATTCTGCATGGTTACAAATCGAACAATGCGTTATAGCTCAACTTATATTTATGGACTAAATGTTAAATGCTCAACTCATTTGCGCAAAATGTTGTGCAATAAAAGTGGCAAAGTTTGTTAGGTTTAATAGGGATTTGACAAACTGAGAATATCAATTAAAACAGACAAACTAGAGACATGTTCAAGTATTTTCCTTCGTCTGGTGTATTGCATTAGATTTAACGATATAAACAAACGAAAACAAAACAAAAAACGATAACAAAAGAAAATTTATACCTATAAACAAAATAACTTTAAACTTTAACTACTGCAATCAAACACAGTTATAAATAGTCAATTAGGATTCAAAATAAGCTCCACATTTTTGGAGTGGACACAAACTAAACTATAGTCTCAAATTAAAAATTGTTTTGAAACATACTGGGATTCAGCATTGATACCCGAAGCTTTGTAGTTATAAGTTGACGCACTTTGACAACACATTTTTAAATACTTTCTATTTTTTGTATCAATAAACATAATATTCTCAAAAATTAAATTGGAAACCATATTAATTTAATGTGTTATACAAAAGAATGGTTGAACTAAATGGTACACAGCGTGAACGACAGAAGCTTTCCAGTGAAACAAATATTTTCCTCAATATGAGTAAAACTCGAAAGCATCTTGAGACATACAAACTTTTTAAATGTTGATATATTTTATAAATTGTTGCTAAATAAAACACCAAGGGGCCTCAGTTCTTCTCAAACCTGTAACAAAATTAGGCAAAGCAAACCCTCCCCACCTCAACAACCCTTTCAACAACTGTGTAAAATACCTAGGAACCACAATTGACCACAAACTTAAATTCACTAAACACATATGAAACATCAGGGCAGAAACAATAAAGAGAACAAAACACTTCCGATCACTAACCTACAAAGACAGAGGAATTAGCACAAACACCGCCACCAAAATATATAAAGCTATTTGTAGACCCTTGCTAGACTTTGGACATATACTCATGACCAACGGAACAGAAAGGACAAAACGTTATATACAAACAACAGAACAAATTGCACTAAGACTAATAACACGAATAAGACACCCCCAAAACCCACTACACAATCCCTCCATCCAACTACTATACGAACGCACAAACATGACAAAGATTTGGGAAAGACTCATACATTTACAGACAAAATGGACAAACAACCCCCACAACTGGACCATACAGAATCCCCTTTGCCTTACAAGACCAACCAGACAATTCCGCTTCCGTTTCCCTACAGAAACGCTACTTGAACACTTACAACGCAACTGAACCAACCTGCTGGGCTTGGTTAAGCTTTTTTTAATTTTTTTTTATATTAAGTTGGACTGTTTAGAATAGTTTCGATGTAAGTTAGCATAAGATAATATATTGTATTATACAAGGGCAGAAAGACGGTGGGTCGATAGCCTTTTTCTAGAAAATAAAGATTGTTTATATATATAAAACACCAAAACCCATTTGGTACAAACGTCAGCCTGAAAATAGAGCGAGTTTTCTAACGGCATGCAAACTCCATCGGGTCTCCAAACAAATAAATAAAAATAAGCTCAAAACTTAAAAAATTGGCTGTAAGGTACAATTTTTAAAATATGTAAATGATTATTCCAATTAGCACAAAATCAATAGCTATTTCATATACGGTTGCACCTGGCAATCTCGAATCCTGGCAAAGATCTAGGTCATATGGGCTGCAGCAGATAAAAAAAATTCGAAACGTTCAAGTAATTTCGGAAATTAGCCTTTGCTGGAAATCTCGAAAGAAATTCCAAACTGATTTGTTTTTACTTCTTGTTTTATCCATCAGTTTTCCATTTATGAACCATTTTAAATGTGCCCAGGAGGACTTGGCTCTTTTATTAAACGTACAATTTGCATCACTACCCGAGGACGCTGTGTAAGTAATCATTATTGAAATGTCATAATATTACTTTAATTTTCACTGCCTTCAGGAATCGATTCAATTGGATGATAGGTAATTTAAAATCCTATTAACAAGTTATTTCATTAACTAGACACTACTATGCAATTCAATTTTATTAGCTGGTATTAAAGGGCTTTGATCTTTGAACAAGTCTATTTCAAGTGACAGTATTCAATTTTTCGATTACCTGGAATTCATCTGTTATTTTCTAATGCCGATTTCCGGAAATTTAACATTACCTGCAATGTATTTTTAATTAAAATACAGCATGTTAAATAGCTAGCTACCGAGATAAATGCAGTGCATTATGCACTGAAGGCTGACTAGATTTTCAGTTTTCTGAAAACAAACTTATCTTTTGATCCACATATATCCTACTTGTCCAAATATTGACTTCAGTTATGACAGAGAATTATTCCAAATTGTGCTTTTGCCAGTGTTTCCTGAAAAGTATCCCACGAGTAACTAGCTGTATAACGTATATATTAGCACATCGATGCTCAGCTTCGCAGCCCTAAGCTCATAAATATGGAAAATGTATCGCTTCCACGTCAGCGCTGTATTTACACCTTCCTAAGTGACTTCATGTTACTGGCAACGAGAAAAAGATGTATCTGATAGAATAGCTGCCTGTTTTTGAGCATGGCATTAGCATGAGATGACTGCTGATTCCATAGTAGCCGATATTGTATAAACGCACATATGGTTGAGACAGGTTGATGAATATGGGGTTTCGTTATTTAGGAGGATAAAGCTGAACTTGTATAAATCTTCCTTTCTTCAGCTTATTGTCCCTCGTTCCGCAGCAAATTTAGTCCATATCACAAAACGATAATTACAGGTTCCGAAAGGAAATCGCCGAAAATATACTGAGATTTCAATTGATTAATCATTGTGGTTTTGATAAGAATTACGTTTCCTTCAATTAAGCGAGATGTCGTCGAATCCTCATTAGCGCAGAATATGCTCAATTAGTTTCTGAAACTTTCCATGATTTTAACCGGCATGTTCTCAATTCAGATACAGACGTATCTCATTTTAAACGGGTATAACAGTCAATTACTATCTAATAAACACTTATGCTTTATCTTTTAATCATCTCTGAGATAATTGCAATTTCCTGCCCAAGGCATTAAATAATTCTGCGTGCTGGAATCAATCGAGAGCACTCAGATTCACCACGGGATATATTCATTCATTCATTCCTCTATTTGGTAGAAAATTCTTTTTTTTTTCTCGATGATGGTAATATAAAATGTACAGTTAATTAATTTGCAGTAATTAAATAGATTAAAAGATTCAAAAAGGATTAAAAAAATACATGCACTTAAGTGTATGTGCTCGAAGCTCTTTCCGATTCAAAATGTTAAAAGAATTATATTGCCAAAAATATTTTCTACTGATTGTTGTCGGAGTTGTCCCCAATATTTGGAGCAAGAATTGCATAGTCAGAAGTTGGCGATTTGAAACAGTATTGGTTGAGTCAACTTTGTCCGCAAGCAATATTTCAAAGCTGTTCCAGAACGTACGAAACGACTAAGGCCGTGTTGCGTTTGATGGAAACACGCACTAGAACCAAGAGAAATGAAAACAATTCTTGTAAGCCATGAAAACTGATGTTGTGAAATTTAATAGGTGAAGTTAAGTCGTTCTAAAACATAGGGTGAAGTTTGGTAATAACACGTTTATAAGGAGAGTACGCATTGATATGCAGGTATTTGCATATCAATGCATATGAGCGTTGCGTTTTAACGGCTAAAACCCTTCAAATGAGGAGTTCAAAAACAGACGCTATACCCCAGGTGAGTAGGGTGAGGCCCACAATCTCACATCGATTCGTCGATCCGTCCCAAGGATTCTGGAGGGGACAAAGATTGGTCAACGCCAAAACAAAATCCCATAAAACTTCCAAAACAGCACAGAAACAACAAATTAAAAATTGCAGCTTACAACACCAGGACATTATCGTCAGAAGACAAGATACTTGAAATGGAAGAGGAGCTAAAGAAAATCAACTGGGACATCATAGGGTTATGCGAGATTAAGCAAAGTGGTGAAGGTTGGATATCAGTGAAATCCGGACACGCATTGTACCACTCTGGAGAACAAGATAAATGCGTCGGAGGCGTAGGGCTAATGATGAATAACAAAAAACATAAAGAGAATATCCAAGTCATCAAATAAATATGTAGCAGAGTCGCATTTTTTACTTTAAAACTAAACAGTAGATATAAATTGCACTAGAAAATACAGGGACAGGATATATCATCGAGTTAAATAAAACAATTACAGAAGCACTAATAAAAGCAACAAACGAGCCCTACCCAAAACATGAAAAAATTAACAAAATCCGCCCTCACACCAAAGCACTAATAGAGCAACGAAGAGAATTGAATCGCAACAGCCCTGTACCTCAAGAAATAAGAGCTATAAACAAAGAGATCTCCTGAAATATTCGGAAAGGCATAAGGCAGTACAATAAAGCGCATATACATCAAACAATCGAACAAAACAAAAGCTTGAAAGTTCTCAGACGGAAGTTAAACAATGGGAAAAAAGAAATTGTAAAACGAAGAATTCTACCAAGAATTATACAAAAGCCAACAAAAGACACACAACACACCTGAAGAGACAGAAAAAGAGAAAGGAGTGGTCAACCAGGGTTCTGAGGACGTACCTGAGATTGCTAAATGGTCTCAAAAATATGAAGAATGGAAAAGCACCCGGGGAGGATGGTATAGTAATAGAGGCTATCAAAATGGGAGGGGCAGCTCTTCTCGAAAAGATTCAAAACCTGTTTAATATGTGTCTTTTCTACAGCATAATCCCTAGCGAGTGGAACAACGTTACAATGATATCAATCCATAAAAAAGGAGAAGTCCAAAATTATAGACTTATAAGATTTCTCTCCCATCTGTATAGGCTCTTCACCAAAATAATAACTTACAGACTGGAAAATAAACTGAATCTATACCAACCAATAGAGCAAGCCGGATTTCGCTCGGGTTTCGGCACCAACGATCACCTTCTACCGTTGAAAAACCTAATACAAAAAACCATAGAATACAACCGACCACTGGTTCTTGTCTTTGTTGATTTCCAGAAGGCCTTCGACACGATAGAGTCTAAAGGAATAGTCAAGGTTCTCACGCAATGTCGTGTGGATTACAGATAAACCCGCCTAATATATAACATATATAAAAATCAACGGCAAGTGTGCAACTCCACGAAAAAACCAATGAGTTCCCATCGGAGAGAGGCGTCAGATAATGGGACACAATGTCACCAAAGCTCTTCACGGCAGTTCTTGAACACCCCTTTAAAAAACTTAACTGGTGTAAGACAAGAATAAACATCGACGGAAAAATGGTCCGCAACCTTCTATTCGCCGACGATATTGTCCTCATTGCCGATGACCTACATAAATCCGAAGTAATGCTTAATGAACTTGCACAAGTAACCAAAGAAGTGGGATTACAGATAAACCAAAGGAAAGCAAATGTAATGACAAACTTAGTCATCGGTGGAACAATAAAGTTGGAAAACAATATCATAGATGAAGTTACACAATATCGATACCTCGGTGACGACTTAAAAATCACTAGAGACAACCAGACACCAGAGATACAGGGAAGAATCGGTTTGGGTTAGGCTGCATACGGCAAATTGAAGAACGTATTTAATAGCGAAATCCCTATGAGCCTTAAGCGAAAGGTAGAATTAATATGTGCTTCCAGTGGTAACAAACGGATGCGAAACACTAATGCTCACTCAAAACAACATAAATAAGCTAAGGATATCACAAATGAAAATGGAAAGATCAATACTGGTAATTAAGCTAACAGACCACGTAAAGAACACGGAAATTCGAAGAAGAACGGGGATAGAGGACATCATAGGGAAAATAACAAAGCTGAAATGGAGATTTGCAGGCTATGTACCACCACTCAACGATGACTGATGGACCAAAAGACTATTAGACTGGAGACCCCGTGAAAATAGAAGAAGTCAGGGCAGACCACCCACGCGATGGGCAGACGATATACGGAGAATAGAACAAAACTGGATGCAACTTGCGCAACGTAGAAATTATTGGCGGCTCCTGGAGGAGGCTTATGTCCCGCAGTCGACACGAGAAGAACTTGGATGATGATGATGATGATGATGATTGCTTTTCCTGTATGCTGTAGATTCCCCCAGACAAAACCTTAAGAAAAAGGTGGTCAATTTCGTAAAAGTTTTATATCCTTGTTTTTAATTAAATGCCAAAACTATCAACAAGCAGTTTTAACTGCGTTATTTTTATAACGCAGCTTTAAACATGGATGTTAAATGGACTATTCAGCAAAAATCCAGTTTTACTTAAAACTGCAAAATAATAAAAATATTCCCATCTACTATATAGCTATATAAGGCTATCGACCGACAGGTCGATAGCCTTTTTTTTGAAATAAAGATGTTTACTACTACTAAAAATATTTGTAAGTGTAAAATTGTGTTAAGTTCGATTATGTTAAATTAATGAACATACACTTTCATATTGAGGAAATTAAAATAACTGTTATAGATCTTCCTGTTTCTTAGACAAGGCAACCCACACGGTCTGCGAAAATTAGCAAATATAATCAAGGTAAAATAATGAATATTGCTATAATACAGGCATTCCCATTATTGGGTAAGCATGATGAGATAAGTGTGGATGAAGCAGGCAAATAGGATATAATCAGTGCGAAATGAAAATTAAAATCTACAGGTGGTCTCAACCTGTAAACTGTACAATGTTCATACTAGATAGAGTTTAAAAGTTAATTGCACAACTCAACTGTTTACGGTTCGCCTTAATTGCTGTGTTTTGCAATGCATTTTAAAAGTTGAAATTGGTGTTCATAATTGGAAAAAGGAATTTGCAACCTTTACTAGGAGGCATTGAATTCAGGATTTTCCAACGCAAATCGATTTTGTTTCCTCTTATTGTTTCTTCCTATTTTACGAAGTGCAAAGGAAAATAAATGGTTAGACGTTAGCGACATTAAACTTCCGAAAATAGGTACTCATAAATATTAGAAAACCTCTGGTCTTGAAGCTCAATCCACGAAAGTAAAGATATACATAATGCATACTCTAAGCCTCACCTATACTAGTGAAAATACATTTTTAATCTATCGTAGATTCTCAGCTAAACTTCAGCTTGAACCGTTCCATATTTCACACGCAACAGTATAAAATCAGATTGTCTTAAGATTTCGCTTGGCGTAAAGCTACTTTCTCTGGGGCACAGCGTAGACAGGTAAGATCCGCTGGATCTCCACATTACACATTCTGTACAATATGTTCCAGGATTCAACCGTCTGTCAGTGGCGCGAACTCGTACGGAGGGAGGAAACGTCTGCGAATCTCATTTTATGGAGAAATGGAAAATGTGAAGAGTCGAGCGCTTTAAGGACCACCTCACGATTTACTTTCCTATAAGATATATGACTCGATGACTCAGGATGTTACATCCAGAAAAATGTGGTATAGTAACGCAATATAATTATTGATGGCTAAATTGTTTTACTCTGTATATAAAATCGTTTTAATTCAACGCTGTTTTCACAGAATATTTCTTTGTATATAAATGTATTGTAACTTCATTGAATTTAATAGGGTAGTGTCTGTTTTCGATAATCATGACTGAAAAGTACTTTTCTTTTCTGTTTCTGCGTGTTATCTGTCGAAGTTATGGTACTTACTTCGACAGCTAACACAAACTGTCCTAAAACAATTTTAATTAACTTAATTTACGACTTGCGTGTGTCTGCGTTTAATACTTGGAAGTAAAGACAGAATTGAATATAAATCAAAAGCCAACCGGATGCGAAAATTCATTTCTGCAATTCCTAATTTGGGAATTAATACATTCTTTCTTTCAGATTTAAAGCGATTAATGTTATTACTATTATAATCAGTTCTTAGTTATGATTAAAGAACAACTATTAATTGAAATGGAAGTAGAAAAAGCGGTTGTTCCAGACGTTTTGATCAGTTTTTTCTGTTCTTATGGTTAACGTGGGAACACACGTACGAAAGCTTTTCATTGGAGATTTTGCTTCAAAACGTTATTAAAAAGTCTGTAACTGTTACGTTTTGATGAGAAATGCGATTTTTATATAAAAAAACACTGCATATCATTTCATCATAAAAACGTATATAAATTCGGTGTTTTCAAAAATTCAAAATGTTGTTGGGATATACTGAAATAAAACGTTTTGTAATTATCAGAGTTTTGTTTCAGGAAACGAGAAAAAGTGATATAAAACGTATTTTTAGAAAGCTCCAAGCTACTATGTGTAAGTGAAAAATTTCGGCAATTTGATTTGACTACCAGCTTAAGAAGTCCAGAAAACTTGTCTGCACAAGCAGTTTAGTACTTTCAAACGTGCTTTGAAGTTAAATGAAATGAAATCTAGTACAAAAATTGTAAAGTGTAGATGTCTGTGTAGATGTAGAGTAAATGTGTGTAGTGTAGATATTTTTTAATAACTGAAGTGATATTTAACTATATTAGAAACAAAACATGTTTAATAATTTAGGTATTAATCATTTCTGCACAGATTATTGACCTGTTCAGAATCAATTAACTTGCTACTTTTAATGGCAAACATACTCCTCAACATTGGAAATTAAATTCGAAATGTAGCAAAAATACCTATACCAACTTCATACCATTCATAATATGGATAATGTTTACAAAAAAAAAGGTTTTGCGGCCATTCCTTGAAACGGGTTAGTCTTTCGGGTTTTTATGTCGTCGTGAATTTCATGTATGATTAGGCCTCAGTACAGTGTAAGCAAACCACCTCGGAAGATGCATGCCACTTGTGCATACGAAACGTCAGGAAGAAATTCTAATTCACAACTACCTAAATACCCGAAAGACTGCCCAGTTTCTTCACAACTATTTTACTTTATTCAGTAATTGAGCAACATCCTGAATAAACTAAATTGAATTTAAAACATACATTAACATGAATTTTACACTGCTATTTTTTGGCGCACACTTTTCATCTTAGGTACTTTTTATAGCACTAGTCACGATTTGCAGATAAGCTTACAAACATTCAAAAACAGATCTACTAATTACTAACAGCAAGAAATATTGTTTCCTTAAGTCCATAATATTAAGACTTTTGAACATTAATTTTTACAATAATTTCAAATTATACTTTAAGCTTTTGTATTTTACTCCTAACTGGTTTTCCGTATGCAAAATTATTGTCCGTTGTGTATTTTTTTAAATAAAAATTAACATGAAATGCGAATTTTTGTTTATGGCCTGTACTGATTATTTGGCGTTCCAGAATGATGAGTTTTACGTTTTCATTTTAACGATTTACCTGTGAGCCCTTTCACTCTGAAATTTGTCCCTTAACAGTTCAACTAATCCGTCATTTTCCCTATGTAATAAATTATTTTCCACATTAAACTTGCTCGGTATATTAGACGAACATTTCCAACACAGAACTTTGCATTAACGGTATTGGTTGAACCTTTGATCTCTTTCGTGATTTAGTGGCTAGTGGTGACCGATAGTTCATCGATCAATAATCCACCCTAACTTGGAAAATATGGAACTGTAACTTGAGGACAAGCGATTATTAGCTTGCTGGAACCGAACTTCCCTCATTCATCCATTGTCTGTCAACATCACTTTAACGCTTTCTGACTTTCCTTTGTGTATTTACCAGTTGATAGTAACTGCATGAGTGAAAATAATTTTTACGAGAAAGTTCTTGAAAGAATAGGATTAAGTTACCCTTTAACACGTATATCATATTTTAAGTTTCCTCTGCAATTACTTTATGCGTGACGTTACCTTGCAGCTTTTTAGAGCTTTACATGCAGAACTGGAAATATAACAATTGCATATAATTATGGTTGGTCATTTTTATATATCTTGCAATTAATAGTAAATTGTCTAGTAATTATAATTTGTACCAATGTGTGCACTAATTTAAGTTTCTTGAGTCAGTTTAAAGCTGCTAGAAGTAGTCATTCCTTTTTACTTTTAACAGAAAATGACATGTATTGTAGTTTTGTGACGAAATATTTTCACCAAAAATTATATTCAACTAATACCCACTAATTTACGTTTTGTATTCTTTGCTGACTAATTACTTTGAGATACCCAAAAGTAAAATTCTTTAATTAAAACCCTAAAAGGACAAGAGCAGACAGAGTGTGCTTAATATTTTATAATCTACTTAAAGCTTTATTATAAAAAGGGGTTGTTTTGGATGGTCTGGTTTATTGACTATTTTTATTGACTTCAGTTTCACTGACAGTGAACTGAAATTATAAAACAACTTTGGCCAATAGGAATAAGTAAAAATCATAGTGGCTACTTGAAAGTTTATGAATAATTTGGGTTGCTTTCGATAACCACTGTAAGCATCTTCCCTTATGGAGTTTTGATTCATCTAGAAAATATATCTATGCTGATTTCGACGGTAACTTATTATAATGTTCAAGGTAAAGCTAAAGCCCCATATAACAATGTTTCAATTTGTAAACCACTGAAACATTTAAAGCTTAAACTTTTAGTTACAATCTGAAATGTGATACTTAAAAGAGAAAATATGAAATTACAAAAATTCCAGTACAAAGACAGAATTAACATCAAAACACTGTCATATTAATGTTTATCAAAAAAGCAGTTAAAAATTAACATTCTGGCCCCTGCATCAAATAGATACGGAGTAATAGGGTTTAGTCGAAAACACGGGCAATCAAAGTGCAAAAGAGAAACAAAGGACAACCCGAGTCTTTAGTGAAAAAATACGTGAAACATTTTCAGTTCTAGAAAACAACTTAGATCTTGGAGCAGTTACTTGAGGAATATGCAGTTTTAAAGTAGTATTTAGACGATGTAGCCAAGCTATATTGAGACCTATAATGAGGAAAAATAAAACCGGTTTATAAAAAGTTATATGACATTTAACTAATGAGAATTCGAAATTTTCCAAAAGATTATTGGACTGATTATGCAGTATATTGAGTACATGTATAGCAGTATACAGTATATTGAATACAGTACATGTATATTGAGAATTGTCGGATAATACTAATTTTACTACTCAGTTGTTGTTTGGATCGGCGTAATTAACAAAGTACTTGAAAGCACGTGGTTCTAAATGGATGGTACTCATTATTCCATCAACGTTGAGAATTTTCTGAATGATGTAGCATGTTTTGTTAAAAATGTGTCCCTTTGCGGCCATTCAAAATCTAAAATGTAAAACTCAGTCTAACTGCTAAACGTGTGACAGCTGAATCAACGAATACAAACTGGTTGTAATGAATTAAAACCCAATTTTGCAAAAAATATTGTACGAGCAATGCAAGACCGCCTCGCATATTGTTTGAAATGTGAAGGAGGACATTTCAACATTTATTGTCAATTGTTATTTAATTTTATTGAAGCATGTGTCGACTTTTTATCGTGAATTCCTGTACTCAATTTGCTTCAAGCATATTTTTGAGAATACCAGTGTTTTACTGCAAATTTTGTTGAAAACAAGCGTAACCCTGTTGTGGGACTATTTCCTGTTTTGTATAGATGTGGAATAAATAGAATTTAGAACCGTACGACTACCCACATTAAAACATTGCTACTGTTATTCAGTTGACAGACTTTGACGAAAATATAAGTAATTTAATTGACTGCCGCCTATTGCATTTATAGCTAGCTATAAGGAGTCGGTTTGTTTAAGACCTTAACTATAAAATTGACAACCGTTATGAGGATATAGTCGAGCAGTCCATTCTATTAACCTAACAAACACGAGATTCTGAATTACCTTTCACCTGAAGTGCAGCTCGTGCCTGGATTTGTTATTTTTCTTTGTTGACATAATTTACTCCCAAGAGTTTCAACGTTTTCCGCAAGTCGAGTGATGCTGTCATTAACCTTTTTGTAGCAGCTCGTACTTAGCCTCATAAGGTTGTGAGACGTGAGTGGTTTAATGCATACAATTAGATAACGTCATGGTTGATGGCATCTGCAAAAATACCAAGTGATTGAGCGATTTCGATGTCGAGTCTGGGACATATGATGCACTAAGTTTTATCTGGAAACATGGCAAATTTGTCTTTTAAGGAATTGCAAATATGTTTTAGTAGAAGTAGAAACACCATACACTCTTATTTTGCATTCAAGCGGAAAATTTCAGTTTTTTACTCGATATGTCTTTAACTGAAACGCAACAGAACTGAAAATATTAACCGAAAAAAGTAAACTTGTATATGTATGTATATGTATATGTAAGTTTTTTATCACATACAAATTTCTCAACTTTAAAAAACATCGAACACCGACATATAGACACTGTCCTCGAAATTAGTCATTGTCAGAAATTAACCGGACAATACGCTGAAAAACTAGTTTAGTCTATCGTTATTGTTCTCATAACAGGTAGCTGAAAAAGTTTTTCTTTCTTCACCACTGCCTAGACCGTATCCCCAAGAAATCTCCGTATTTCAAGTATTTCAACATCGGTCAATAATAAAAAATATCAGTTCTCATTACATTTGAAACAACCAACAACAATTTAGAAAGGTAAATAAAAAAATACGTGAATAATTATATATTTACATATCATGCATCTTTATCAACCTGTACAGTTCCTGCTCGCAATAACCCCTGAATAATATTCGTATTCTGCATCTTGAATAATTCTAAACATAAGTATCTACCATTTCAGCTTATTGCATAGAGCTATATTTGAGACAATGAACAGTATTTTTAATTACATGCTCGAACATGTCAAAGTCTTTATTCAGGTCTGCAATTTTCACAACACGAGGCAACTTTGTTGACATGAGACAGAAGGCTTTACAGACAAAACATGTTTCATGAGTGATATAAATTATGAAAATATTGTGTTAAATTTTGTGCCATACGAGCTCGAATAACAGGTCCCTAAACTCAAAAGTTATGGAGAAATTCGTACTTAAAGAGCACGAAGGAAAACAAGTGTAAATTTGGCACAGTTTCTTAAAGCTTGATGGAAAAAATTATCGATTTATAAGTAGAGCCGTCTTAAAATCTGGAAGGACAATGAAAGACTGCCAAAAAGTATTTCTTAAATATATTTCAGAAAGTCGGACGACAGGAAAATAGAATAATTTATAAGCACATAATATGTTCACAAACAGTTTAAATATTATTCACCGTGCTATAAATGTCTTGCTCGGACATCACCAGGATAATTTAATAGTGCATGTGACTTGCCAGTTACATTTCCTACCGCCTTTTATCATGAGTACCTTCCTAGGTAAGAATATATTACCGATAATTATTAAAGTATTCGAGAGAAGGACGATAACAACAAAAACATCCTATGTTGAAAGATATCCGCCACGTAATTTTGTCTTCTTTATTTGCATCTTGAGTTGTTCGTAGATGTGTGTTGGCTCATTTTCAACGTGCGTTCTGTAAACTTAATGCCAAACCTAGATCTTATGATGCTTCATCATTTCTATAAATTCTACGGAAAAGTGCATAGATACGAAAATGATTCCAACACTAATTAAGAGTGTGAAGAGATGAGCGAAAATGATGGCGATATTGATATATCAAGATATAATCAGTACCGTATAATTTTTGGAAAAGAAGCTTCCATTATTATGAACAGGTCGTTTCAAATAAGGTACAGTATTTCAATGGCAAATTATTACCATGTTTGCTGGTACTCCGACCATGATCCACCATGCTCCGAAATACCTACGCCCCAAAAATGTGGTCAGATTACATAGAAGTTGGATATTGCAAACTTTTTTGCGACCAGGAAAAGCCAAAATATTAAATATAATTTAGTTTTCGTTTGGTGACAAACACGTCGTACACAATAGACATGTAACATTTACTAAGTATGTTGAATATGATGCTGATTACATCTTTAAAGTCACTAGAGCAGGAGTTGACAGGACAGACCAGCTATGCAGAACATACAATAAAGCGAAAATATACTCGTAGCTAGCGGAATAGTCGGTACGATGTACTAAATACTAGTGATTATAAAATACGCTAATGAAGTAATTTGTTATTAAAGTTCTCTCGGCTGTTGAGAGCTGTTTGGGAATTCTACACAATTTTACACGAGTAACAAAAAGAAATAAATAATTATATGAGTATGGAAGCATACGACAACTGATGGACAAGCCGTCGAAACTCAATAACTAACTAGGTATCGTCTCTTTTTGTTGTTTTTTAAATCCAACAAGAATGATGAATGAATAAAACGTAATATATAAAAATGCTGAAAATGACCACATACGGAGACGCTTGAAAACGAAATATACATCGTAGAAGATAAGATGAAAACCCATCTTAAGAATCTCTCTAGAAAACATTAGAACTAAGTGCACTACAAAAATGGGGCATTACAAATTTCGGAAATAAGGATAAATATTTAATCCTGTATATATTTCAGATCCGTAAGTTTGGGACTCTTAATATATACTAGGGATGTGAGTGTGTAAGAATATTGTAGAAAAAAATAAATGTCATAGATTTAGTGTGCACATTTTAAGGAAAATCCATTTCTATGGAAGCTACAGTTCAGAGGTGTAACTCTGAAATTAATTCGTTCTCTAGATGTCTCGTACTAATAATTCTCATCTAAAAATTGAGTGAAAACGTTATTAAACGTCCCAACTTAAATCTAAAATTTTAAATACGCTTTGGGACTAAAAAAAATAAATTTTAAATACGCTTTCCCAGCGACTGGGAAAACTGGTCGGAAAGTACATGCCATCGTATCAGTTCGGATTCAAACATCAGCACTCGACTATTCACCCACTCTTCACTCTGACTAACAATATACAAACAACCCACCTAACTGACAGAAAGACAGCTTGCCTGTTTATGGACATTAACAAAGCTTTTGATAGTGTCTGGCATAGAGGCTTACTATACAAACTATACAAACTACACACACCAACATATCTACTACACACCATAAAGAACTTACTAGAAAACAGACAACTACAAGTACGAATTGACAAAACACTGTCATTTTCTTTTTCCCCTGAACAAGGGCTCCCTCAAGGATCTCCGCTCTCACCATTCCTATATAATATATACTGCCATGATATCTATAATTACCACTTACCAGACAAAACCCAAATAGACAAATCAGCGTACATATTACTATACGCCGACGATACTGCACTAATAGTACACGACAAAACCACTGAAAAGCTACTGAAAGGACTCCAAACACTAAAGAACAATACAATGTCATGGTTCTATAAATGGAGACAAACACCAAACGCGTCAAAAATCAACTTTCTACTCACAAACCACAGACTCAACGCTGACTCCCCTACAATAATTGCAGACGGCCAAACGACAGAACCAAAGAATGACATAAAATACCTAGGAACCACGATTGACCACAAACTTTTAAATTCACTAAACACATACGAAACATGAGGACAGAAACCAATAAAGAGAACAAAACACTTTCGATCACAACTACAAAGACAGAGGAATTAGCACAAACACCGCCACCAAAATATGTAAAGCTATTTGTAGACCCTGCGAGACTATGGACACATACTCATGACCAAAGGAACAGAAAAGGTACAAAACGTTATATACAAACAACAGAAAAAATTGCACTAAGACTAATAACACAAATAAGACCGATAGGTCGATATCCTTTTTTTTAGAAATAAAGATGACCGATAGTCGATAGCCTTTTTGTTAGAAATGAAATAAAGAGTTTACTAGTACTACTATTTAATACTGTTATGTATGTCAGATCCGTAAGTTTGGGACTTTATATATATTACGGAATTGTGAGTGTGTAAGAATATGTAGAAAAAAAATAAAGTCATGATTTAGTGCTAACATTTTAAGGAAAATAATCCATCTCTATGGAAGTCTAGTTCAGAGGTGAACTCTTGAAATTAATTGTCTCTAGATGTCTCGTACTATAATTCTATAATCTAAAAAATTGAGGTGTGTGAATGAAAACGTATTAAACGGTCCCCCCAAACTAAATTCTAAAATCTAAATACGCTTTAATATCAATTAAATTGTTCAGGAAACATAAGAATCGAGATTAGAGAATAAGAAATATTAAAAATTCTGTCCGCACGAAATAATGTTCGACCAAAAATTCGACCGTGTTCCATAAATTTTAAAAAGCAAATCACTTTTAGATTTTGTGATGTTTTTATCATAGTTTGAAAATTTTACAGATACGCACTAATGTTCGTAAGAAAAATTAGCAATATTTTGATGGGAAAAGTTGTTATGTTAGTAAACGACTTTAAGGCATATTTTTTGCTCTTCTTACACGCCCACCCAATGTTTGTTTTCTTTTAACAACTTAAAGGTATTTTGTGTCTTTCATATACAAAAACACATGAAAATAGCGATACAGTTAATTTATGATTGAAAATTCTTTTTTTTTTTAAAGCATTTGTATTTTTCGCAACTCCGCACATTCTTAGCAATAAGCAACGCTAGAATTACCGCAAAGTACCACAGGTACAGCAATTCACTATTAATGGGATCAAATAGCTTCCTAGTCCGTATAATTCTACTGTCAACGGTGGAAATACACTCGTAATATCGGTGCAGAACAGTGGAGTGGAAAAATTGAAAATCAAATAAAACTACCAGAAAAATATACATATATGGCAAATAGCTATTAAAAATGAGTTCTTAGACAAGAAATAAAATGCTATCATTAACGACACACGAATTTAAATATCTATATAAAAATAGCAATTCGGATAGGTATTCGGCAGTTCACTTTAATGTATCGATAAGGTGAAATGAAACCGACATAAAACACTTTTAATAGAATACGTCATATAATCAGTAGCCAGGCTCCTAGTCATTTGAGTTATCTATTTCTTCAATCTCATTAAAATAATGCAAATGGCTGGTACCGTTATAGATCATAAAAGTGTTGCCTGTTTAATTTTATGATTTTCGTATTTCGGGAAAAATGATTCTACTATATTTCTAGAGTCGTCTACTAGACGCATGTAGCAATTTGGTACTACACCTCTAAAAATATTTTCCTATTCTGAGCAAATTTATGTATTTCATTTTCTTGGAGTTTAAAAAGTTCAATAATTCCGGCAAGTTTTAAAGACAGTAAGACTCCTTGGAAGTAAGCTATAGCCTGCTGCTAACAATGTAAATTTCATTTCTAAAACCATTTTCTGACGTTTCATTAGTTTGCAAATAAGCAAGCAAATATCCTTTGATTTCGGATTCTCTAAAGTATTTTTGAAGAAAGTTCCGTGAAACGCCACTGCATGGCCATTCTCAATTACATAAAGAGACCGAATAGGCGTAATCAACAGTCTTCAAATTGCTGGAAAACTATGTTATATCGCCAAGTGAAAATAATTATTGCCATATTACGATATAAAGATGTAGCGGTCGACTTGTTCTGAGATTGATTATCCTTTGTCAAGCCTCCACGCATAAATATTATTAAGTTATTTGTCTTTTTCTGATTTGTGTACGCAATCTATTATCTTGATGAAAGGAAAATCGGAAACTTGGAAATGCTGAGAACTTCTGATATATTGATCTTGCCTTGGACGATAGGAACTCTATTATCCGAACATAACTTATCACACCTAAGACGGGATATATATTACAAATGAGCTACTAAATAATACTGGAATTGATAACTGTGTGTTTGTTGTGAAGTTAGTGCAATGTTTTTATAAAATAAATAAACCGAAAAAACCTTTTGTTTGTTGCTCGACTTGAAATTATGTACAAAATGTAATTACAGCTGTATTCTGTGAAATAAATTATATAATACAGGAGAATAATTATATTTTCTGAAGTTCTTGTTTTGTTATTCTCCTGACACCTGAACCTGAAAAAATTTGTAAAAATCCCACAAGATACATAACATGAAATTATTAAATATTCATACATCGTAATTCTGAACAATATTAATGGACTACTTCTATTAAGATGAAGCGCTTAGACAGTGACGAACTGAAACAAATTAAAACCATATCATATTCGAAATAACATAACTCACTGTAGATCCAATGTACTTCATCTTAAATGTTGGCATTATATCAATATTGCAAGTCATTATTGAAATAAGAATCTCTTTAACATCTCGGGCAACATTCTCCGGTGGCAAGTCGATCTTGTAGTTTTTTTGCAAGGAATAGAAACAAGATTTTAATTCACTTTTATTACCCTGAACGAAGAAGATGCGTTACACTTTATGATACAAGCTCAGATAATGTTAGTTCTTGCCTTCGCAGCGCGCAGGGAATTGAAATTAATCGAGAAATATTCGAAGATGCCGTTAGCTGAAATGGTATCGGAAGTAATTGGTAATTAAATCGACATTATGAAATATGAAACTTGTTAAATAATTTACAAATCAAAATAGGATTAATTTATGAATTTAGATGAATTAATTAGTAGAATTGCTGAATCTATAATGATTTCAATAAGTGCCCCAAACAGGTAAACCTTTTAATATCAAATGATTATGTATGAGTGTTTTTGATAGAAGTTGTGCTAAGAGTGCCACATTTATTTCTTATCTTAAATAGGTATTTGTTTCGTTTTGTTCTTGAAATTTTTACAATTTCATTTCGTTTTGAAAAAATGTTTAAAAACACCAAAAATGGACTGGACAATACACAACCGAGCAGTTACAGACCAATTACACTGCTACCAGTACTTAGCAAGGTTTTTGAATACATAAGGCAGCGACTGGGAAAATTGGTCGGAAAGTACATACCATCGTATCAGTTCGGATTCAAACATCAGCACTCGACTATTCACCCACTCTTCACTCTGACTAACAATATACAAACAAACCACCTTACTGACAGAAAGACAGCTTGCCTGTTTATGGACATTAACAAAGCTTTTGATAGTGTCTGGCATAGAGGCTTACTATACAAACTACACACACCAACATATCTACTACACCCCATAAAGAACTTACTAGAAAACAGACAACTACAAGTACGAATTGACAAAACACTATCATTTTCTTTTTCCCCTGAACAAGGCCTCCCTCAAGGATCCCCGCTCTCACCGTTTCTCTACAATATATACTGCCATGACATATACAATTACAACTTACCAGACAAAAATCAAATCGACAGATCGGCATACATATTACAATACGCAGACGACACGGCACTTATTGTACATGACAAAACTACTGAGAGAGCAGCTCAAAGACTCCAAACACTAACAAACAACACATTGACATGGTTTTATAAATGGAGACTAACACCAAACGCGTCAAAAAACCAACTTTTGCTCACAAACCACAGACTCAACGCTGACTCCCCTACAATAACTGCAGACGGCCAAACGACACAACCAAAAAACGACGTAAAATACCTTGGAATCACAATTGACCACAAACTTAAATTCACTAAACACATACGAAACATCAGGGCGGAAACAATAAAGAGAACAAAACACTTCCGATCACTAACCTACAAAGACAGAGGAATTAGCACAAACACCGCCACCAAAATATATAAAGCTATTTGTAGACCCTTGCTTGACTATGGACATATACTCATGACCAACGGAACAGAAAGGACAAAACGTTATAAACAAACAACAGAACAAATTGCACTAAGACTAATAACACGAATAAGACACCCCCAAAACCCAATACACAACCCCTCCACCCAACTACTATTCGAACGCACAAACATGACAAAGATTTCGGAAAGACTCATACACCTACAGACAAAATGGACAAACAACCCCTACAACTGGACCATACTGAATCCCCTTTGTCTCACAAGACCAACCAGACAATCCCGCTTCCGTTTCCCTACATCAACGCTACTCGAACACTTACAAACGCAACTGACTACTGGACAATAAAATAATTTTTTCTTGTCATTAGAATTGGAAAGTTTATTTAATAAGATTATTAACCTAGAATAAGAGAATTTTCATCTTTGTTTTTTATTTAGACTAGGACTACATGTATTAAACAAGGGCAGAAAGACCGATAGGTCGATAGCCTTTTTTAGAAATAAAGATGTTTACTACCACTACTGTTTGAAAACATCACATTTAATTTCGTAGTTGTATTTATTGAAAAAACTTTTCACATTTAGAAATATCTAAAAATTAATGAATTTACTATTTTATTTGCACTGAATTAAGCATAATATTTTAACTGCCTTTCACAAGAAAATGTGCTAGCTTTTTGCGCAGCTTAAACGACATATTTTTCTTTTTCGTCTAGTGCCGTTTAATAAAATATGAAGCAAGTGTGCTTCGAAAACTTAGTTCCGTCGACACAAAAGTAAATCAGATTTAAACTGGTGCAATAAATTTGGGAAAAGGAATATCGATCTTTTGAGAATTTTTACTTTCTTCTTATACATATAAAATCGTTTTGTATGCCTCGTGAATAAATTGCTATAATAATGGGATATGATTTCGTTCGATTTTAAAGCGCGTTGGAGGGGAAAGTGATCGAGAACTCAATTCGAATACAATAGTAAGCCATGTATGAATCCATTTAAATTGTTATGTTCAACTTAATGTAATCCATCAAATTTTTATACGCGATTTTGAAACTCAAATTTATCGAGTTAAAAATCGAGAAAAAATACCACTTTTTAGTAAATGGTCATTATCATCTTGGAAAATTGGTTCTTTATGCATTTTTGTCCACTTATTATGTATTCAGTTTTAAGATTTCTGCAAGATTTTCAAGATTTTGGTGCTTGAGATAATGTTGTTTAGCCGTTTCCTGTCACAGTTTTTCATGTTTACGAAATAAACCAGCAAATATTGGTAGTTGGTCGTGAACTGTTATTTTATATTCTTACTGTTTTAATCCGGTTATAGCAACTTGTAACACGAAAGTAAGACACTGCTTAATCCAAAACAGTCCCGATATACAAATTAAACTACGGTTTCAAGCAGCTTTTAATAAATGCTACCACGCTTGAAAAAAAACTTATTTTTTAAATGTATTTATTATATGCCTAATGTTCCATTTGTTTGTCCCTAGACATTTTAACAGATTTGCTCAACATCATCAAATTAGGCTTCAAGGTTAGTACAGGTTAGAATACAGTTATATATTTATTTTCTATCTTGTGTTCTCTTTAGGAGTGTGTTCTTTCACTTATTAGAAGGTGCGTAGGAATACTTTACAATCTTGATCTGTTCAAACGGATCAAATTTCCATACATTTTACTGATTTTTAAAATGCTCATGCAAATATATTAATTTACTGTTAATCACCATTGTATAAGCCATTCGGTTATCATATTGCCTAGATCCTGTGCTATTTAATTACTGCGGGTAATATTGCTGTGTAATCTGTACACATACGTACGGCTGCTTGGGTGGCTGTTACGTCAAGCATGAAGATAGTAGAAGAATGTACATGAAGTTGAAGCTCAATGAGATATTCGATATGGCTTTAAAGTTTCAATATTTGACAATATAATGCATATTCCCATAAATTTGTTGAGCTGAATTAAAATGATCTATCAAACATATTTACTTAATTTGTTCGATTATTTCTAGCCTTGGTAAAATTCGCGTAAAAAAGTCAGTCTGCTTATTTTGTGATATTCAGGCAATATTAAAACTCGAAGACCTTTCGATATCGCGTTTGCCGAAAATTGCCGGGACCTTTTTTTGCTGTCGGAACACCAACTGCTGCATGATCACGCAACGCATAATCCATCCATATAAAGAAAAAGGAAGATTCCATGAAACAAACATGGCAGGTGCTCGACGATGGTATCGTGTTTATTTCGGGCATTTCGTACGAATCGAGCAATTACTTCTAGATACAAAAACCCATAATATGCCCATGCGATATAAATCAAAATACGCGGTTCGGAAATGACATCTTGTAAGCAGCGAATGTTTTATGGGCCTGTTAATAACATGACTTATTAATAAGAATATTTCAGTCAATGGCGAATTATTCATTACACGGTTTGTTGCAACTTTGACATTAAAAATCTCCGATGCACTTCCAGCATATAAATTTAAACGCATATTAAAAATAGATTTTAAAAATTAATTCCTAAGTTTAACACGCGAATGTGCTATTGGACAATATTTAGGACACAAACGAGTTTAAAAAACTCACAAAAAGTTTAAAAGTAGAGTAAATGAGAAACTCCAACAGAAACTGATATGGTTTGTAGATTGTATTGTATTTCAAATAGCTTTAGTTAGATTGAAATTTGCAGGATTTCGAAGCTGGAGCATGGAGAAGTGGGCGAGTGCAGTTAATCAAATTCTCATTGAAGAAAATTTCATTTCAAAGTAACTGCTTTTCTTTGAAACCTTTTTGGTTTAGGAGCGCATCTCACAACTGGAATTTTTTATAGTTTACAAACTGAAATGTTTATTTTTACTTATTCTATCGTTAGATGACAGATAGATTGCAGATATTGCAAAAAAATACTAATTTAAGGAAATCTGAACACTGGTGAATTCACAGTATCAATCTCTTCAGCTTTGACGGGTGTTTTATATTCGAAAACCTTTTGGTATTCTTCAGGAGTACTATCACTGAATGAATTAATCGCATCCAGTTTCAAATCCATATTGGCAATAGATTGCAGATTAAACTCTACAACGGATTTCACGGCTTTTTCGAAAAGTTTCCAACGCATTTGGTGTTCAACTCCAGAATCTCCAAGAAATGAATTGCCACTACAAACAGTTGAAGAAATTTGGAATATATTACCTTATAAATATTCCACAGCTTTGGCATGTCAATTACCTCGAAAGGCCCATAAACAACAAACGTTTTCAAGTCTACTTCAGCAGACACTAAGACAGTAGCCAAAGCGGCCAATAAAAGCACTTTTACCATCATGTTAGATGTTCAACTGAAGCTGAGTGAATGATTCCAAAATGTAAATCTGCCCTCTTAAATACCAAGGGGATAACATAACATGTTTATGTGGTAATAAAAGATACACGCTCTGAGTACTATTTGCATTTCTATTGCCGAAAAAACTGAGAAGAAAAGGTTTTTGATGTAGTTAAATGCATGTGAACGATATAAATATTTCGCTACCAGTAGGAGAAACAATGCATGAATAATGAGTATATCTTGCAAGCCAAATATTTAATTTTATGCAATCAACTTCTTTAGGAGAAAATGCTCTTTAGGAGAAAAGTTTTGCCTTGCTTCGACACAACCTTTTACTAGAGTTTGACGTCCAGAGATTTCCTGAAAGAAGTTAGTTAGGTTTGAAGAAAATTTTCATTAAAAGACGCGAATTTTATCAATTTTCAATTGATTAAGTCAATAATCAAGCGTATAAATTTACTACTTACAAGACCTTCAAAATATTTGTTTTGTTTGTTAAAAAAGTAGCAGCTGTAAGCTTTTCACTATTACAAAGTTAGGCTTAAAGCTTTAAAGTAAGATTAGAATTTATCAAAAAAATTACCAAAATCTACTTATACTAGAGTAAAGTAATTATATCTGTGATTCCAATAGCAGTTAATGCAGTGTGTTAACAACGCACTAATGCTGTTAATCCAGTTAATTGTGATTCCAATAGCAATAAAAATCATAATTATAATGTTTCATTTGAAAATTCATACATATGAAAAGGCACTTGAAAGTCAACCTATTGACCTGCAAATAAATTGTCAAAATATGGGTGTATTTTAGAAAACCTCAAAAAGAGATAAAAAAATGTTCTCAATTACAAGAAAGGATGCTGCTGGTAGAAGCAGTATCAAGATTAACAATTGCAAAATATATAAGGTTATTTCTAATGTGTATTGCTGAAATATGGAAGGTTTTGAAACATACACACAAAATTGTGGAAATGCGAAAAATTAAATCTGCTTTCCTTTTTGGAAACCCAAACTTATATCGAGCACATATTTATATGTGAACAAAATACCAAGGCATTTGAAAGGGGCAATCAGCATAGACACGCAATTTAACCACTGGATCTGGGAACTCACCCAAACTGGATCTGTGAACTGTGGGGATGTAATGCCAAGAATAAAACTGATTTCATTCCATAGGCACGTTTGTTTATGCTATTAGGACTACACAACAAATTCAATAGGAATAATGAGAAGAAAAAAATGTCGATGAATGAAAATATCGGAACAAATTAGGAATTACTTACTTATTTATAAATTAATGTAAAAAGTAAACCTAGTCTGTTATTTGGGTTCTCGTTTGATGTGTAAATATTATTATGTGATGTAAATGACTAAACTGTTAGACTCTATATGTAGAATGTATTTTTGATAAAAGCAACGTGATAGCTCAATTTCAGTATTAGATTGCTGTAATACAGCTATTGACAAAGTGCGCCACTGCTTACAGAGCTAGGCTTGTAATAGTAATAGTAAAGCTTGTAAAGATACGTAAATCTACAATGGAAAATAGTGTTTTTTATTGTAATTCCTATAAAAGCACTTTAAAGATGGTCTATAATAAATATGTTAGAAATAATGAATAGAAAAAGCGTACCAATTGCAAGCATTTACAAGCAACTTTATATGAAATCAGTGCCAGATTTTCAGCATAAAATCTGAAGGGGTAAGTAACAAGTTGAGGAAATACCCGTCATAAATTAAAAAATAGCATTTGAGAAGATGACTACTTAGCAATCTGTGCTTAAAGTCATAATTGCATTTTCCCTTTCGCTTAATATTCAGATTTTAATATCAAAATGTTGATACAGTTTTTCTATTTAGATTTGTGAAAATAATAAGTGATAGATCCTTATGAAAGGGTTGTCCCTACTGTTTCAAATTACTGCAGTTATTTTACCGTTATCTATGGTACGAAGTGATTTTTCAACTTTAGACCTTCGAAAAGCGAAGTTTCTCATTTGTCGCTTTATCTACTAATGTATTTTCATCATAAAATATGGATTTAGCAACTATTTCAATAGTATAGAGCAACCTTTTCAATTATAAAAATCAATTAAAATGTTAAAAGTAAAACTGTTATACAATTGGTCAAAGTCCCCAGTAATTATATTCTTTCTAATAGGTACTTCACAAAATTTATATCCAAATGTTCTGGAAATCTGGAAGAAAAGAAGCCCAAATGCGAGCAATTTATTGGTTTTAATTATTCCTTTCATTAGTTCGATATGAGATATAATCAAGCATTTAAAGGTAGAGACATGAATGTTCGCATGTTGCTACGAAATGTAAAAACTACAAGTATGATTATATTTTTGGACACACTCACACACAAAACCATGTACTCTCAATCTCAACCAAAAACTATAGGAGTTTTATAAAAATTACTTGTCACGGAAGAGAAGGAGAAAATGTTTAATATACTTACAACGTGCGAATTCAAAATAACTTTGGTCATTTTCAGCAAGTTAATATCAAGGTGGTTCCAAAAATGGGTTATTACCTAAAATAAGTGAACTGTGAAAGTTCAAAAAGTGTTGCTCGATTTACCGGCGAATGCGACACTCAAAGAACCATCTTAACTTGGTACTTCCTTAAGGAACCACTTCTCCACCATTACAGAGAGAATCCCAGTGGTGTTGAAATTAACGAGTTCTTACCTTAAATTTAATACTATAAGGTTTAATAACATACTTTAGGCAGAAGCTCGACATTTTCCATTGCAAAAAGAAGCGAAAAATCCCGTCTTTCCTTCTAAAGTATCGAAAATGCCAACCATAATGGGTCACACATTCTTTAACAGTTTCTACCCGGTCGAGCAGAAACTTAACGAAAAATTGGGACGCTATGCAAAACCATCAGTATTGTTTTGAGCGGTTTTTCTGACCTCGATGTCCGTCGAAATATGAAACAGCCACCCCGGAAAGAAATGTAATAGCGAACCGAATATTCTATAACCGGATGTGAGGAGCGTTTCCGATTATTCCACTACGAATTCCCTCAGGACTTTCTCTTTGAAATTTTGCTCTGGCGCCCCGGCCTTTTGATATGTTAAAGCCATAAAAATCAAACGGATGGCTTCATTTTTACTGCGCTTTTTCACCAATTTATACTTTCAGTTTTAATTTGTGGCTAAACAAAAAAAAATGGACACCTGTGTAAAACGTGTGTCTCCTGCGTTTGATATTAATTAGCTATTTCTTAATTTAATAGTACCTTGAGTTATTTCAGCAGTTCAACTGACCACTCATTTAAAAAAGACAATTATCTACTTGGCACCACATCCATCCAGCTGATACGTACCTGAAACAAACAAAAAATAATTAAAAACTAATTACGACGGCTTTTGGTATTAAGCTTATTTGCCTCTACGGGCTTATCAGTTCTAATTCCCATTTACATTCACGGCATTAAATGCGATATGATAATAGCCCTATTACTATTCTCTCAATAGTTTTCACATTATTTCTTGTTTAATGCGATGTATAATCCAGAACACGTCTGCAACGATAAGAACATTTCAGAATCCTTATGAATTGTGGACCCCTCATGTATGCATTGTTGTCGATTTAATGCCCCATAAAATCAAAATTAATACGTCCAAATTCATTAAGTTCTTTAAGCATTTGAGCTTATGGAATATGAGTAGAACTAATCGACAATACATATTTCAAGCAGAGAATTTCAGTTCGAAGCAGAGAAGAACTTCAGAATACAAAACGCATTTCACCAGGTAAGTTTTCCAACATTTCAGTGAGTTGCTTTAGATAGCTTTTACTCAAGGTGAGAAAAAGCAGAAAATATTGATCAAATGCCATCAATCGTAAAGGTTATCGATGTTTTTATGGGGTGAGCAGTTGAAGCACAAAGCAGCAGATATTGTATAAAAACCTAAAAAATTGCACTTCAAACATAAATTACCAAAGGAAGAATCAATAAGAATACATTTCAAAAAGAAAGTTCGACACCTAACATTCTCTTTATTGCACTAGAAAAAGTTACATTTAAGTTCGTTGTTTTAATGTATGTGTCATACATTAAGGACCACATTTATTTCTATCCTATCGGTCTTTCTGCCCTTGTTTAATACATGCAGTCTTAATCTAAATAAAAAACAAATATGAAAATTCTCTTATTCTAGGTTAACAATACTATTAAATAAAAAGATTTCAGGGGCAAGAAGAAATTATTTTATTGTCCACTAGTCCGTTGCGTTTGCGTCACTAGTTCGAGTAGCGTTAATGTAGGGAAACGGAAGCGGGATTGTCTGGTTGGTCTTGTAAGACAAAGGGGATTCAGTATGGTCCAGTTGTAGGGGTTGTTTGTCCATTTTGTCTGTAGCTGTATGAGTCTTTCCGAGATCTTTGTCATGTTTGTGCGTTCGTATAGTAGTTGGGTGGGGGGTTGTGTAGTGGGTTTTGGGGGTGTCTTATTCGTGTTATTAGTCTTAGTGCAATTTGTTCTGTTGTTTGTGTATAACGTTTTGTCCTTTCTGTTCCGTTGGTCATGAGTATATGTCCAAAGTCTAGCAAGGGTCTACAAATAGCTTTATATATTTTGGTGGCGGTGTTTGTGCTATTCCTCTGTCTTTGTAGGTTAGTGATCGGAAGTGTTTTGTTCTCTTTATTGTTTCTGCCCTGATGTTTCGTATGTGTTTAGTGAATTTAAGTTTGTGGTCAATTGTGATTCCAAGGTATTTTACGTCGTTTTTTGGTTGTGTCGTTTGGCCGTCTGCAGTTATTGTAGGGGAGTCAGCGTTGAGTCTGTGGTTTGCGAGCAGAAGTTGGTTTTTTGACGCGTTTGGTGTTAGTCTCCATTTATAAAACCATGTCATTGTGTTGTTTGTTAGTGTTTGGAGTCTTTGCGCTGCTCTCTCAGTAGTTTTGTCATGTACAATAAGTGCCGTGTCGTCTGCGTATTGTAATATGTATGCCGATCTGTCGATTTGATTTTTGTCTGGTAAGTTGTAATTGTATATGTCATGTCAGTATATATTGTAGAGAAACGGTGAGAGCGGGGATCCTTGAGGGAGCCCTTGTTCAGGGGAAAAAGAAAATGACTCTATATTTTTTCAATAACTCAACATTTTACTATTTCCTTAAATTCTAGACTGTCTAGTCTATTTAAATTCAGAGTAGGCATTGCATAATTCCATATGTGTATGTACAATAGAATGCATTTTTCAGTACGAGACGGAGAATAGCCGGTATTAAGTTTCAAAAGTATTTGGAAATAATGAACAGATGAGTTGAAAAGAAGTTCTCTTCGAATCGAAGTTATAGTTCTAATTTACAGATCAAAGTCATGAGTTCTCAATAAACACATCATTCGTATAGAACTCGTATTTCTTAAACAGAAACATCAAATGGAAGTAATGAATAAAAAAATATAAATAATAAAATGCCAAAAGTCAGATTATAGACTATAAAACTAAACTTATGAACAAAGACAAGATTCCATGTTAGAAATTTAATCAGTCTGAAAACTTGAAGAAGGTTGAATTCTACACAATGATGAGCCACTTGTTTCATTTATTAAAAGCTACGAGAGCATTAAGCTTGTTATCTAAGGAATGTTGAAAATGCATTGGACAAATGTAGAAAAATTTGAGCTAAGTTTGAAGTTAGTAGCCAGTAGATTCTTCAACTAATTGAAAAAACATTGGTTTGCATATGTATTTCTTTACATCCAGAGTACTAATCTTACGCAGAACATGCAGCAACAGAGCACATTTTTAGAGAGGAATTAACAAAGCAAAAAATAACATTAAAATAAGTTTTAAGCAAACCAAAACATGCGAAAGAAATAATTAAAGCTTTAAGAAGGCATATTTGAAAAGGTTTCAGCGTTGGTCATAATAAGCGGTCATGGTCATGTCTTACATTTAACCGTTGGTGATATTTTTTTTCTACTCAATAAACTCCCTGTAATAAATTATATGAAGGTTTCATTTAGATCATATAAAGAATGTGTCTGAAGGTTTTTGTCCAGCAAGACTGGAAACAAGGAAAAATCGTTTAGCAACAACCCACGATCAAGTTGACGAAACACTATAATCCTGAGCAGACGCAATCAAAACGCGGTCGAGAATTCCCGTCACGGATTCGTCTCTAATTATTTTGTTTTTAATCAGAGTTTCGCGGAATGAAAACGGTTGTTAGAGCTTCCACGGCATTTTCAGCAAAATATCAGGTGAACATTTATTACGTATTATTAAAGTTGTATCCCGAGATGTACGTGTCCCTCTTAATATTCATTCCACATTGAGGTTCCGCAGCATTAGAAACGAACATCGTCGGCTATTGTGAATAGAGCTAGCGTATGAGCTCAATGTCAAAAGTGGATCATGGATGACGATTATTTGAGCGCTTTCATCGAATAAGCCGACTAAAAGGCGTATGAGCTCTATCTATTTCCAGCAATTTTCCATTTGCTTCTTTTGAAATAAATTTAACACGGTGCTAATTGACTAAAATAAATGTTATATTAAATTAATTACTGTGTTGGAAGCAAGGCAATATTTGAAGCTCATATTTCCAATATCTTTCTAGCAAATTCATAAGAAACTCTGAAAGTTCGCAGATTTTGCATTTCTGTTTGTATCTATTGAGCAATGGTTCTTTGAGGTGCAGATGTTACTGATTATGAAAAATAATTACTTCGTAGTCTCGTAAAATGTTCGGCTTTCTGAGGACTAGGTGGAAACTTTAATAAATAACAAAATGTACAATCCAGTAGAAATCAATAGTGCAGTGATCCAGTTGTCAGACGAATCCAATTCGTACACAAGGAAATACCTTGCAGCTTCATATTTCCAAATAAGGTTCAGAAGACTAGGTATTACGTTCCCTTGCTTGGAAGGCAATAAGGCGAAATGGATTTGCCAAGAAAGTAATACTATATATGTTGTGTTCAATGTAAAACTTCAGGCGTTTGGATTATATTAGATTAGAAATTTCTGTGTTGATTCTAGTACGAACAGAATCACCGTTAGGTTCAAATAAAAAATGAGGATCGTTAATCGTTTTTATAAAACAAATGCAATACCGAATGAAAACAGATCTTCATTCATAAATTCCCATCATTTCAAATTTCAACAGCTATTATTCTGCAATATAATACACATTGCAGTGTCCTTTTCAGCGGATTTTTTTTGTATGTTTATACAGATTTCGAGAGAACTGTATGTAATTTTTGAAAAAGTAAATTACACATATAATGCATGGGAAAGACCAAGCATAAAGAGATAATGCGTGTCATTACTAAAGAACGGTAAATAACTCATGACTGTCTGCAAATTCAATTGATCTCTGTTTTTTTAATACCCATTTTAACGGCACTCCATATTTTCAGCAACAAATCCATGTTATTACTTTTATCTTTCATAAACAAGTTTTCGACGTTCCGCCGTGTTTTTAGTTTCAAACTGGGAATAGTTTTAAAGAAAAGTTATGTTGTTTTATGAATCGCTGAACTTTATGCCGCCGTAACACCGCAGAGCCCCGAGATGCGCTCCAAAAGTTTCTGCACTCTTTACTATGACCCAAAATGGAAATTATTTGACATCGTTTAAATCGAAATTTTTATTGCGCTTTTCAATTTTATTATGGAAATTTGAATTTCGACATAGTTTAGTGGCAAATGTAACCTTTTTCATTCTGAAATCATTCTGACAGAGACATTCTGAGCTCAACTGATGAATTTTACCTGCCATTTCATCAAAATCAATACTTCGCTTGTGAAATATTTAAATTCGTTGGAGTAAAGTCGATCTACCATTTAAAACTGTTTTATTGTACAGAGAGCTGGAATATTGCATTTTTATTTATTTATTTAATGTGGACGTAATATCGTGAGCAAGCAAAAGTTATTGATCCATTTCATAAAAGCTTGTTGTTGATAATTCTACAGATTTGATGAACGAAATTGTTTCTTTAATGTAAATAAACTTGGGTTTCATTTCCATTGTGTTTCGTGTTATAGTCCGTTAGGGTGGGGTGGGGTGGTGTAGTGGGTTTTGGGGGTGTCTTATTTTTCGTGTTATTAGTCTCTAGTGCCAATTTGTTTCTGTTGTATGTGTATAACGTTTTGTTCCGTTGGTCATGAGTATATGTATCCAAAGTTAGCAAGGGTCTACCAAATAGCTTTATATATTTTGGTGGCGGTGTTTGTGCTAATTCCCTCTGTAGGTTAGTGATCGGAAGTGTTTTGTTCTCTTTATTGTTTCTGCCCTGATGTTTCGTAGTGTTTAGTGAATTTAAGTTTTGTGGTCAATTGTGATTCCAAGGTATTTTACGTCGTTTTTTGGCTGTGTCGTTTGGCCCGTCTGCAGTTATTGTAGGGGAGTCAGCGTTGAGTCTGTGGTTTTGTGAGCAGAAGTTGGTTTTTGACGCGTTTTTTGAAACCATGTCATTGTGTTGTTTGTTAGTGTTTGGAGTCTTTGCGCTGCTCTCTCAGTAGTTTTGTCATGTACAATAAGTGCATTGTATTTCGGTGCAGTTCAATTTCCCCGTGCAGGAGGACTTTGACTACATTTGAAACATACGTTAAAACTCTTGAGTAAAGCAAATTAAATCAGTTCAGTAGAGGAAAGAAAAGATGGAAATAAACACGCCCATAAATTACGATATTAATAATTTGCCTTCACTTTTGGATTAATGTACGAGTCAGTAAAATAATTGTTATCGTTAATTTTTTAGAAACTGAGCCGCCTTCGAGATTTTAAAAAGAGCTCACCCTCTCTCCATTCAGAGGTAGAGTCGAAGAAGAAAGTCACACATTTAAATTAACTAGTATCAAACAATCGCCACGAAAGCCTAACGCTGTTGTTTCTTTTATTCTTACTTCTTTTGGATAAACTTCGTTCTAAATTATGAGACAACTGCTATTTTTTAATTAAACATGAACCAAATTTGAAAATGTACGGGATTTCAATCTGCTCCTGGAAAATTAAATTTTTTAAAGAACAATACTCAGAGACAGTCCAAGTTTTCGGACAAATCAAGTGAAAATGCTTGTTTTAACTAAAGTAAAGTCAGTATCTTTGAGTGCATCTTATTTTATAAAAATATATATTTTGCTTGCAAAATTTAGAAAATTCTTCAAAATAAATCGCATTTACGATTATAATTTTAATATCCATTATATGTATTTCATTGCATACAGAGTGCTTCCACTCGGACGCCATAAATAGCTTCTTTGTTAAAATCAACATAAAAAAATATAATTGTATGTATGTATCACGGCATGATTGATCCAGAAATAAATCTTAACATTTACAAATGACAAAATTTCAAATAATTTCTACTCATTGTTTGCCGAATATTGTGAATAAATTTACTGCAACCTATACCGCCACAACATTATCGGGTTTACAAAGAAATACGGCTGGTGCATTTCTCAAATAAGATTCCGCTGCAGTAATTCAGCGCATCGTTAGCTACATTTCAAAGAATAGCAGCGGCGAAATTCAAACAGCTAAGACGAGTAGCCTTTATTTTCTGGGTCGCACTAGAAACCCAGGAAAATCCTCTTTGGCATTTCAAATAGGACGATATTTATTTGATTTTGTACTTTATTCGTGTACCTGATCTCATAATACGTTTACATTGAAAATATGAGAATATTCTCTTTGTTCACGTCGGTTATTGGTTTTTTCGTTTGAAAAATGAGTCGCAGCATATTTCCTAAACATCAGCAGACTCATACAGGTGAAAAGCATTAAAAATCCGCACGTGTATTATTGTCCTCCACTTTATGTTTAATTGAATAAGTTGCGTTAAATTACACAAGTAAAATTTTCTTTATGTAAATCTTGTCAAAGGTCATTAAAACCATGGTTGAAAACATTCCTTATGCTTTAATTTCTGTTCTCCAATATGTCAGCATGAGTGTACATTAAACGCAAAATATTTTTCGCTGATGTGTTTGAGTTATTGATTTTTCACTAATAACAGCAGAAGTCTAACCATTTCAAGATGCATTAGTTACTCAAAGAGCCTTATCCGGTTGCAACCCGAGAATTAATATAATTTTGTTTCAGTTGACGCTTTCGAAAGCTGAAAAGCTCATAATTGTGTCGCTGGCACTGAAATTTCTCTTTTCTCCACTGCCCATTAATCTGCAAAATTTTTAAATTTCCAAAGCAATAGAGCATTCGCTTTCAGCGACGAATTAAGGTTTAGTTCGACATCAACAGGTGGTCGTCGCTAAGAATACAATTTAATTCTAGTTTTTCTCGGTGGAATTTGAATTGTCTAAGCGAATGCAGCGAAGAATAATTGTAGTTGCGCTTGAAGTTACTATTTAAAGACGTTTCTAAGGCATCATTAATCTCATCTTTTCCCTTAGGTAGCCATTAATAGTATTTTTTCCTTTAATCATGAAATTTTTACTAACATTTGGAAATGATAAAAGAATGATTCTCGCTTAATTTGTCGTAAAAAGTGAATAAATAATCTAGAGGAATGTACCACGAAAAGAGGATGTTCTTCTTAGAGTGGGTTAAAGAAGAATCTTAATTATTCACAAATGTTGGTAACTCCTCTCTAATAAGGTGTTCCTTCAAGGTTTTACTTTACTTTCAACGTTTAACTAAACTTTAACTCAGTAATCTATTACATTCAAAGCTTAACCAATGTCTTCCTAGCGCCATGTTTGCCATTTTAGGAAACTTGTGAGTACATGAATCCTTCTCCTAACTCTTATTTGGAAAGGAAACTGTGATTTGAGAACTACAGAATTAGTGCTACTTTCATGCAAATAGTTTCTCTTTCAGAACAGTTTTAATTGCAAGCTTTTTGCAACTTCCTAGTTGCAATGAAATTAAATATTTTAACATGCAATGCATGTTTTACAAGTAATCAAATTATCACATCAGTGCTTTCCTACATACATTTTATTAGTGTTGGATTCCGATTCTGTCAAAGCTGAGTAATTAAATTTTGCACCCTTTCAATTTTTAATATCATGTTCACTCAGTTAATATTATATTTCGAATATTTTTTTAAATATAATTTTTTTATTACTGAACATATTTGCTTTGCAGATAAATCCGTGGATGAGAATGTTTCTAAAATACAAATAATTATAATTAAGTTGTTTTAATTTGTTCTTTATTCTGGTAAATCGACACATACTGAAAACGTTACAAACTAGCATAGAAATCAGTCGAAGTACTTCAGACGTTTGACTCTACTTTGTACTTTTCTTAGGTAAAACTGTGAGAAAAATGAAAATGAAAATCTTTCATCACTTCGCTTAGGAATTATTTATATTTACAGTAAATTTAATCGTTACATGCACTGCACATACTTTTGCTTAGTGACTTAAATCTAATAATTTAACCTGTAAAGAAACAAGTAAAAACAATTTTTTCTAAAATGTTGTAATAAGACAATGGTGTATCAAGTTTAACACATACTTTGATATTTTCCCAGATCTTCCATAAAGCTCTAAACGGCGAATAAACCTCTGTAAATTCAAGGTTTACAGAACATATAAATAAATATTCGAAGTTCGTTATCTTCGACACGGATAATCCAGCGAAGCAAAGTAAATCCTCAAGACGAAGGCAAAAACCCTTACATAAATAAATCTTATTACAGGTCGAAGAAGAGAGTCAAAGCGGCCCTCTACGGCCTCTATTTGATATTCATGGAAAGGTCGAACCGTCGGGGTTACTATAACCGATCATAGAAGGTCGATCCTTTACGATACTGAAAATAGCACCTGCAGGATTATCCGGCCCGGCTGCGTTCGTTATGAATCGAATTCCCCTTACTGCTGTACTGGATTATATCTTATTCTAGTTTACACGTTGGCTGAATTGATGATTTTGATCAAGATTTGCATCCATTATATTTGGACATTTGGTTTATTCGTGAGAGCATCACACACATACCTGTGTGAACATGTATATGTGAAGTTCATGAGAGAGGTGTCAACAGTCAATGGTCAAGTGTCTTTCTCCACCATCATCAGTTTGCATGTATGGCTGTTTCCACCTTCAATTTTCAGCAATTGCTTGCCAAAGTTGAAGGTGGAAACAGCCATGCATGCAAACTGATGATGGTGGAGAAAGACACCGAAACGTATTTGTAAAATGTTTTAAATAATAAACAATAAAATTGACTGGAACCCAGGAATTTCAATTGAATTAATAATTTATATGAAAATAACCAGTATTTTCAGTTAGTAGATACTAAAAAACGCAACTTACAACACATAAATTGGATTTCCCAATAAAACTTTCATTACTAAACATGCGTGAATAATTAAATTAAATTAGAAAGTAATTGAGAATTTCAAATGTGCCTCGAATGTGTAACTTTGTGGCATAAACGCACTTAATGAGAACTTAATGAGATTCAAATGCAGATAAAAATGCGAAGGCACTAATCCAAAAAGGGCCACTACTTTTCAAATTTCAGAAACTTCTCAAACTCCAAAGCGCATTAATTATCAATCTTTGTCAAAGTTTCAGTTGAAGTGCAGTGGAAAAACTGAACAGCAGTTTTGTCAAAAGCGGTTTAAGTAACTTAAGGCCCAACTTTCCTGAGTATTAAAATGTGGATTTTTAAGTTATGCAAGTAGCATTAATATTTGAAGTCGCTGCTGCAAATTCACTCAGGTTTTCATTGGAGTGAAATTGGTTTCGGAGTTTCAAAAGCCAGAAAAGATATCAAACAGCAGTTGGCTGATGACAATTTGAAGCTATCTTTGATTAAATCAAAACTCAGATTTTACAAGAAATGTATGTAATGAAAACTTTGCACTTTTTAAGATTAACAGCTTTAATTAATCTAGTAAACCAAATAAAAAAGTGGAAATCAAACAAAAGGTAAAATGCGTTGCCTTATACTACCTTTTAATGTATTGACTTCAAAGCAATTCCCAAACAAGTTTAATCAACTAGAGCAGGTAGTCAAGCAATAAATTTATACTCGTAAGATCACTTTCAATAATGAGCACAAGAGGGAGACGGTAATAGAAAAGTGTTACAATTTATCGACCACATTTAACAAACGACTCTAAAACAAATAGATGCAAAATAATATCGTTAAAAACACACATTAAACGTTATTTTTGCAACAGTATTCAGCTTCAAACTGGCAAATCTGTGAAAACACATGTATATCTCGCATAATTTCTTTCAAACGTGATGCTTGCGGCTAATTTCAACCCTCATAAATGCCATTTGCAAGTAGGTAACCGTTACGATAATTCTCCCTCACAGTCGGCAAATAAAGGTAAGTTCATAAGTATCCAGGCAACCGTTTCAAATTTAATAGTGACTACATAATGCTTTGTATTATTCATGGCTTTCCAGCCGACAACCCCAAGGGCCGATATCTCAGACGCCCGCAAATCCCTGTTTCATATTTGCTAATGAATGTAGGGCCGAGTTCCTTCGAGTCTCCTCCGCTGCGAGCTGAAGGCAAATTGGTAAAGTACGCATGTGAAATCCTGGAAATAGGGACCTGTTGCTAGTCCTTCCTTTAACTGCTTGGAATCTAGCAGAATTATTGGCTGGTTCGGTGAAAATTGATAATTACGTTAAGCCCTAGAATGCCTGTTTCAGTTTCTTTCAATTCCCTTATAATTTCAACTAATTCTGTTAATACCCTCTGGTTGAAGGGTAAAATCAAATAACCATTCCCCAATAAAACTCATTCCTTTCCGCATGCACCTCTTTTTAGAATGCTTCTACAATTTTCAGCAGGCTTCACTCTTTTGTGCTAAAAGTGTAGTTTGCTTTATATATTTTATATGTTTTACATTCAAGCAATCTGCTATCGTCGTCTCAAATCCTCCTGGTCCTCATTTTGTTTTTTCACTTAGTAGTTCCGTTAGGGATGAACTTCCGCATACCTTTCACATGACTTCACAAAAATTAATTCAGGTCACGTAGTCTTTCGAAATTCGATGAGTGGCTTTGAAAAGGTTCAACCTGCGGCTGGTAGGTAAATTTTCGCTTACTAAGTCGAAAAGAACCGACGTGTCAATAATATTTCTTAGCGCTTAAAGAAACTCATTTTTTTCCAACAAGTAAAGATACACTATTATCTGAATAGTGTATCTTTCCAAATTATCACTTGTGCATGGAAAGATATACAGATATTTATTTTGCCCTGTTCGGAAGATGAACTTTTGTAGGTACATAAAAGCAATTTATAAATTTGTTATTAAATATTTTGGTTGTCGTCAATTACATGTGTTCACTGTATTAGCACTTCAATTTTCCTTTTCCTCGTAACAACCCGGTTGATATTTTTCTTATTTTCGTAAAAAAAACCGGAGCTACGCAGTTTTCAACTGAATATGATGGACATTGGAACCTTGATCGAACTGCTGTTGACATCAAAAGCCAGTGAAAATATTAACGTTCTATGCCCTCAGTTAGCAGAGGCAATATTTATGAATAAAATGAAATCTCATTTAACGAATAGTTCATCTGCCTTTCCTACCACTAAAAATTACAAAAATAAACATAAAAAATATAATAATTGCCAACGAACAGAGATGCACTGGCGTTAACAAAACGAAACTGTGGCAATTCCATTTAGCTTGACATCATTTGTAAAAAATGTAACTGTAACTGTAGTTACAGTATTTTTTACAAAGTTTTTACAAGGATTTATGGTTCAGAAAAAATTTCTGCAAGGTTGGATGGTTTATTTGTTAATACATAGTCATTTCTCTAAGGATCTGAGTAAAAAAAGTTAAATTTTTGAAATGAATAGTTCATTTGTTCCTACTTCAATATATATGGTACCTAAAGTACCTACTATTAAAATTTTCCTGGAAATTCTAAAATGGCATTGAATGCAGAAAATGTCGTTAGAAAAACAAGAAATTTTAGCTCGCAATCTTTTCGTTATCCCTTGTGTAAAAAAATTGAAAATTCAAAAAAGTATTTAACAATTTCTTATAAAATCAATATTTAAGGAAACAGTTAGTCCAAATTAAAAATTAAAACTTAACTTATTCTATATGTTTTGTGTTTAACTGGTGTATTTGAAATATTATGGTTTATTTATCAATGCTTTATAGATATTGATTTCAAACATCTGAATATTTTATTCATCCATTAGTAACTCTCTATTGCTATACATTGTTAAACGTAAACCCATTCAAACGGTATTTTAGGTTTGCATTGCGGCCAAATAGAATTACCGAAATTTGACTTATGGCTCCGTGGAGCCTTAGTTCCTGTTATAGAGATCTAATAAGGGCAGCTCCAATTTAGTTACAGATGGGAATGTAATACTTAGATTTTCGGAAATTCGGTATTATGATTAACTTAAATCCATCTCTCAAGAAACATATTTATGTCCAATTAAAATGACCAGTTCTACTGTAATACTTTACAAGTTTTTTGCGCAAAGAACATTCTAAAAACTTATCATCGGTTCTAATGTTTTTCGCGTTATTCAATTTTACACAAGTGCTAAAATTTTGCAACTTGTCAGTTTAAGGATTATTTTATGTATAACAGGTGTGTGTGTGAATGTCCTCCGAAGTCATTTATTATACCACAAAACAAATCTATGTCTAAAGTAGAAAACATTGCATAATTAAAACATAGAAGTAACGGCAAAAATTGATCAATTTTATTCACCTTTGTAAAGCGTCGAAATTTAATATTTTCTTTTTTGTTTTACAAGAAAATCTCAGGCAATGCGCTGACTGAAATCAGCAAATCTAGGCGCTTATGGTGGAAAAATATCCTGAGAAATATAAAAATAACTTATAACCTTTAAGACTTTTTCAAGTAGATACGAACCTTTCCTAAAAGAGACAATATTCGATGTAAGATAAATCTAGCGGCAATTTGACTGCATCATTCAAATGTAAGAACTGTATTGACAAAACATGTATAAACGGAAAAAAGACAAATACTTTGCGGGAACATAAAAGGCTAGTTAAAATGCAAAAACTGATCTCAAGACCCTCGATCCTTGCGAATGGAAGTTATTGTCAAATTTGTTGTAATTTACTGCTTTTTCTACTTAAAAAGAAACTGGGGAACGGCAACCAAATCTGAAACACTTTTTTGCGGTCGGTTGGCAAAAAGTTTCGGTATATATTATCGTGTCGACAGGAAAGGCAAATGTGTTCGGAGTAACTTCTACTTTTTGATTTATACGACCGAGCCGACAGAAACATTAGGCGCAACCGGCATATCAGCTTATAAATTGCTACTCTGATATTTTCGTCTTTCCGGGGAATATTGAGAAGAAAGAACGGATTTTAGCATCAGCCGAACAGAAATAAGGTACAAAACTCAATAAGAAACGAAGCGTTCATTCTCTATCTTACATTCAGCACACTGATTTCAGAATGAAAGTAGAGTATTATTTTTTGCTGGCTTCTTGAGTTTTGTTTTCTGAAACTTTCGTTAATTAATGAATTTACGGAAACAATTAAATTAACGAGGCAAACAATAAAATTTGTCAGGTGCAGCGTTTCAATTTAATACACAAATTTCAACCTCTAACATGAGTTTGTTTTATGAGATTTCAAAAAGCCGGTTGCTAAAAAGTTTGCTTTCTTATAATTCTCTGTAATGTAACAATTAATTTTAAAATTCAAGTCGCGTGAGCATTTCAAAAATTAAAAAATTTAATCTGCAATGTCTTCTGAAAGATATTTATTTTATTTGTGGTGAGCTACATAGTAGTGTGGCCTCACGATACAATACTTCCCATCGCTTCTTTGCTTTAAGTTACTGTATACTTCTGTGAGGTTCTTGTAAAGATGAAACTAGATTTTTTCAAAAAAAGTTCTTTTTACCACCCTTAATATCAGCTTGTCTTACGCTATTGGTAATTTTCTAAGATTAAGCATAGAAAGCATTAAGTAATATAAAGGCATATGGAGAACAACTTGAAAAAATACACATCAACTTAGATACACAAAAAGCGCGACTGAAATAAGACAAACATTTTAAAGCAGCCATTTATAAGTAAAATATAGTTTACGATTAGACTGACAACACGCTCCGCACTCTTTTCTAACGCCTCTTTCAAATTATCTAAAGCTGCCAGTTTCGTAAGGCTCATTTTGGTAATCGTAAAGCCAGTTCGACCCGGCCTCTCCACTCTTCTCTAAAATAGTGCTAGCTGTTCAATTACTTTAATAAAATACGTTGGTGCAGGATCTCAAAAGACCCAATTTCCCAATGAGTCCTGGAAGACACCACCTGATCTTTTAAAATGGCAAATATATCACGGGGCCAATATGCGACGCTTTTATTGGGGCGTCGGTTGAGTTTCGCCGTATTAATTTTACGATGGAGAGCGTCGCGACGCATACTTGAGGATGAAATTTTAGACTATGTACAATGTGTACGAAAACGTCCATATTAACACATGGGCAAACTTCGTTCAGTAAATTGCTTTTCATTTAGTGTTGTTACTTTGGACAATTATTAATGCTTTGGGGTTTATTGACGGGAATATCAAATATGCTAAATAATGACGAAGTCAGTGATTCTATTACGAGAAGACCTCTAAAAGGAGTAACGGGTCAGATTGCAGACAAACTTTTTACTAATTACTTAAAAAAATGAATTTTACAATTAATAACGAATACATATCTCGTCTATAATGTAATTAACGTTTTAATGTTAATGAAAATTTATATTTGGGTTAGTTAGTTTAAGTAAAAATAAAACTTAGAGATGTATGTATTCTTACGAAGTTTTCTGAGAATTTTTAAACTGTTTAAATACAACAACCATATGACAGATTTATTTAATACATTTTCGTTTATTTAAGTACTGTAGGAACTTCAGAATCAGCAAACAATATAAAACGCCCAAATTTTTAATAACTAAAGAATGGCTTATAGACTAAAAACATTATTTACTTCCAGTTTTCAATCAGTAATTGAAAAACAACAAACTATAAATTCAGCACAATTGTACGTTGTACTGTTTGCAATCAGTTCCCATTGGACATATAATAAGTTATTCATATGCAGGTCGTAAATAGTACACCAATTGCAGTTTTAATGGTAACACGAAATGATTGGCTTTTAACGTGTGCTCAATCCTTTTTTGTGCTGATTTAAATGTTTCCAGTTATAAAATTGTCTGGAATTGAGCTCGAATAGACCTCTTTCATTGGTGCTACATCTGATGTAGCAATATGATAAAAGCATGTTTCTCTATACCAAGCAAACATGGTGTTTAAGCTCATTGATGGCGCACAAGTAAACTGGCAGATAAATGAGTACTGCAATTGTATACTCATGGTAATTAAATTTCGTTTTAGGATGCAGTTTTAAAGACGCTTTAAGATTCAATTTAACTAATTTCGGTAGTTTTCATTGCCTAATGCTCTGAAGGAATTTAATGAAAAGCAGGTGTATAAAGACCGGAAGATAAATCAGCAATAAAACAGAATACATGAATGAGAAAATGTCAAAATTTACTGGAAGATATTAAATATCACATTTCATAGATATCCATTTGAAGCACTAGGCATATGCACTCTAAACGTAACAAACAAAATAATGAAAAAGTAATGGTTTAAGTATTTGACAATTGAAACTCTGAAAACTCTAGAATGGCGAAACTATTATTAGGAACTTTTTGCCACAGAATGAAAATACAAGTAAATGTATAGGATTTAATGATATGATTGAACTATTATCAGAATAGTCGGATAGTAACTATTACACAAAAACTTTTGATCGAAGTTTAAGTTAAGCATACGGAATATTAAATCTATTGCAGCTAAGCATAACATCCCATTTCTTGGAATACAAATTTCCGTTTATTATAATATTAAAGGAAAAACAGTACATTAAATATATACAAGTCAACCAGTAGAAACCAGGCTGACGCAAGTGTACATTAACACACACGAAAAATAATACAGAAACTGTAAAATAAAAAGCGTTCAAAAATAGTAAAATAGTAGTGTGAACAAATAACAATAAAATGTGTATTTCCCAAAAAAAAAATTGCTAAACTAATAACCAAAAAGAAAGTTAATAAAAAGCTTTCCATGAGTTACAACTGAGCAGGTTTTAAAGAACGGAACGCCAGCATGTCTGATAAAATATTCATAAGAAGTGAAAAGAAAATCATTGATATAACTCATTTCCAAAGGCTTATATGAAACTTTGAACATTGACAAGTTACAAGAAACTTTAAGCACAAAACCTGGAACGAAGATAATTGGGAGACTTTAATGTTCGAGTTGGAAACACACCAATCGAGGGAGTAAAACAAAAATTTATTGAAGAAACTGTTAATGGAAGTTTAGAAGATTTGATAGATTTTTGCACTTTAAATGAACTTTGAATGAACAATACTTACTTTGAGCATTGTGAGAAACACACAATCACAAGGTCAAACAACAGTCAAAAATGAATTTAAGCATCAAAACAGCAGCGCCTCAGAGTCAAACAGCAGCAAAAAGGAACATAAAATGCCTGTAATACTTTTAAAATCTTTGAAAACAGGTGACGAAGAAGCAAAGTAAAACAACCAACGGAAAAACACATACTTACAAAAACTCCATTGTTTAGGAGACACTAAAATGACTAGCAGAAGAAGACCAATCACGATAAAAATATGTGAGATCATACGAAATAAAGTCAGTCAAGAGATTGGGCTAATTAAGAAAAAATCATTAAATACATGGAGTGTGACATGCGGAGTGCAGAAAAATGATACAAAATCAAAAGAAAGAAACAAATTTACATATAAATGGGAAATGTCCAACGACGAGATTGGACAGAATATTTTGCCAACTTATATGGAAGCTCCGAAAAATAGCAAAAATTAGAAATTGAGCATAATCTAAAGTTTATAAAAAAGAGAGCGGAAGGAATCCAAATTTGTAAAAGCTCAAACACCACAAAAGCCCAGACGGGTTAATCGAGAAACAGGTTAACGATATCGATACACAAAGTATCACTTAACTGAACACAACTATAAAACGTTTCACCACAATCCTAAACATGAGAATTGATGAAAAAATCAATAGAAAAGCAGAAAAACCACAAGGATTCGGGGACAAAAGAAGCATCATAGGGGCTATATTTATTATAGGCAGGTTGTAAAATCGATAAAATTTGTAACAATTGCCTTCCTCTGTTTTATAAACCGGAAAAACGAGAGCGAAGCGAAATGTTATCCTACAAATGTTAGCAGAAGAGACAAAATAGAAAACAATATTATCAATATTACCAAGGACATCAATACCGTTAATGAAACAAAAATAATATAAACAAATCCTGCTATAAAATAAAACATGGGACAGCAGAGTCAATACATATACATACAATATACAAAAAAAATCGATCGAACCCGTAAATTATGTTTTCAATTGCGCATTTTCGGAACCAATTTTTATTTACACAAGGTGACCCAAAAAAGTCCTGATACCAAGACCAACTTTTTAAAATAGAAATCCCTCTTTTTCGCAATTTTATTCAGTTCTGTATAATATTCTAATAATTTTTTATTTAGCATAACCTAAATGAATATTTATATCTAAAGGTTTTCGGGAAATTGGCGTCTGAAAGTCGTAAGCAAAATTACCACACAAAATTGCGATAATTCTAGAAAATATTGAAGACAATCTACAAAGAATGTAAAGAAAAAAATCATCCAGGGTAAAGAACCCATCAAATAGAACTGGAATAACAAACCAAGGAATGAAAACAATAGAAATGAAGGTATTAAAAATAATTATCAGGAATTACGCTTAAACATAGACAAACCAACCAAAATATAAGAGAGGCGTCAAAGATCTAGTTTAATGGACAAGAAAGAGACCAAGAGAATGGAATCAACAAAAACTAAGCAGATAACTTGGATGGCCTGATTTTCCTCGTGGGTCAAATAGTAAGATGCTGTACAAACACCTACAGCTTTCCTAGTTAATAGAAGAAGACGAAGAAAAGAAACAAAAACACGCCTAGTTGAATACAACGATTAAAAAAATGGGGTCTTGGGTTTCGACAAAAACCAACCAAAGCCTAAGTAACTAAGAAAAAGTACAATTAACTACCAAAATCAAATGAACGAAGAAGATTGCACATAAAATGTTTACAAACACTTGATAAATGTAATAACCGATTATATTATCCCGTTTCAATTAAAGTGTTTTATTTGAAATTCGTTAAATTTGTGGTATTTACCACTGCTCCTGAAAATAAAGCCACTAAACTATTTACAATAATCGTTTTAAAAATGAGTTCGTTTAATTGCCTAAAAATTCAGCTGGTTTTAAATTATTTCAATAATTCCATGGGTTGTTTTAAATTTGGTTTAAAAATATTTACCAACTATTGAAAGAATTTGAGGTTTTCATATCGAGCTATACTCTTACACTCGGTCGATAAATTTTATCAACTGAGAATAGCACATGTGGTCTGCTAGCGCAGTAGTTGCAGTAATTTCATGGAAATGGAATTTATATCATCCCCTAGCATATTAAATTGACAAAAATAATGCTTACTATCATCCCATTTGGCATCATTTCAATATTTTGTGAGATATTCATGGGGCTTCAAATGAGGCCATTGCATTTCCACATCGCACAACTCCGAAATTCAGCTAGCTTTATCTAACAAAAGGATAATTATAGTCCAAATGTAAGCCTGTAGTGCCAATAATAACGCTAGTATGTATGTATAGTCAGCTGATTTATATGCCACCCCTGTATTTCATGTCACATATAGATAGATAACTAAAATAAATCTAACGAGCAAAACTAATTCTTGATGTGTTGCAAAACAACTACAAAAATGAAAACTTCCGAATGAGCGTTTAGCAAAACGTTGCTCTTGCTTTATCGATGGATTCATATATCACACAATAGGCAGAACCATTAATGCTCTAAAGTGGGTGAGAAATAGGTAAAAGTCATGCAATCTACTTCCTCTCTAGAGACGCGGAGAATTGGAAATTCGAGCGGCGGGTCAGAATTCACTATATTCTAAATAGTTGGCCTAAAATTGGCTCTGCCGATATTTTCTACAATCGAGCTACGCCATGTAAAAATGATAGTTAGACCTGCTAGTTCTTTCTGCTTGAGATCAAAGTAATAATCGATTTCCAATTCTTTATCTGCGCCAAGAAATATTGATGTTTTTTTAACTTGTTATACGCGAATTAATATGTTGTATTTATATGAACTATTTTCGAGATTTAATTTGATGCTCGATACATAAAAGCTACCACTATTGTACTTTTGGTTTATTGTATCATATGAAACATTTTAAAATAATTTCTTTCGTAGGCAAAAAGTGGATGTTCATATAAAAAGGTAGGCACAAGGATTCTGTGAGGTTTGAAGATTGTAGACAAAACTATAAAACACTGTGTGAAAAAATAATCCATAATAATATCTTAGATAACTGGCAAATAGAATACATTGGGTCAACCCAGTTGCATCCATTAGGTCTGAGTTGCTGTGTGATCGTCGTTGAAATCAAATCAGATGCAATAAGGCTGATGCATGCTTAATTAGATGAGATATTGTTCGGCTGTTAGTTGAGCATCTGCCATATCAGTCCCTATTTGGTTAATTACTATTATCGGGACTTTGCTTTATAACAGGTTTATAAATCATAGTGCAAATTAAATTTATGGGTGTCCTTTTCATATAATCGTATATTCAAAGGCGAAAGACAAATGATGTATAGTGCTATCATTTCAAAACTAAACACATCCATTCATTTGTGTCAGTAGAAGAGACTATTTTTAACAAGCAATGCTATACTTTTTATATTACACCTATAGCTTGCCTCACATCATTTTACATATTGTAAAATTGTATTTGAAAAGTGTTAGGGAAAGTAAAATCGGTTGATTTACTCTGGTAATTGAGCAAAAATAAATTTTCGAAAATTATTTAATGCCTTAATTGTTTTTAGTTTGATAGAGGCACATTCATACGGTTCAAGAAGTTTTTCGCTGAAACAAAAGGGCCACGAAAGCCAATTAACAGAGCGAAATTTTAAAATATTTACAAAAAATGTTAAACTAGAGCACACTTCATAATGCATTAACTTCCCTTTATGGACGCATGTTTGGTGGGAACTGTTCTTTACATTGATGAATTTCATAAAAGCAGAGCTTTTGAAAGACCGCTTTATGTAGTATCACATGGATATTTCAACTTCGACTTCGTGTAAATCACGGTAATGGATAATAGATTTCAAGAAAAACGTGTTCAGCTTAATTAACGTCCATCAAAAATGAAGATATTCCATGTCAGGATCAAGTTTCGTTCAACCTCAGATACGGAGGTTTAAACTTTATTCGCCAAAATACGTTATTAATTTCGAATTTTATCCCGAACCGAACACTTTCAGAATAATATTTCGTTCTGCCTGAAACCTATCAAACTTTCCGCCGTCCGAGAAACGATACGGTAAAGTAAAAAGTGTGCAAAATTTTAAACGTTTCCAGAGTAAAAATTACTTTGCAGGAGAGCAGCATGTTCGCTGTTTCTTCTCACGTACTAAAGTCTACCGGCTGTGTAGCAGTTCTTTATTAAGGAGTTTTCGTGTTAAGGTCCAAAAAATGGGTTTTTATCGCCCAAGTGCGATATTATGAATACGAAGTAGATTTTCGACGTTTTAGATATAATTAAACGGAATTATGCGACTCTTCCTGATTGTCAATCCATTCCAATACACTTTACAGGGTGAACGAGCTTTGAATCCTAAGCAAATAAATAAATCGCAAGCAATTAAATCTATGCAAAAAACTTTCACACAGAGGCAATGTGGTTGTAATCAGTAATTTTTTCTGCTGCTTATATGTATACAAAGTGGCCTAAAACACAGTTATGCAAGTCCAGTCTTCTTTTAAATGTGGTAAGTGCTTACGTATTAATTCAGATTCAAAATAATTCTTGTGTTCGACATACTTTTTGTATATCATACTATTCGACGAAATACCGCCGATTATAATAATTGTCACGGTGCTTTGAACTTTTTAAGTGTGGTTTTAACGTGGCTACCTTCCATACGCTTCTTGTTAACGGGTTATCTCATATAATTCTCACCACTTGCAAACGCCAATAGCGAATAAAAGCGGCAAATCGACTATATGCAGGGATATATGCAGCTAGTAGCAAAAAATCCTGTTTCGATTCAGACAGGCTGGAAACATTAGTTGCACGTTGCAACGAATAAAAAAGGACTTTGTTCTAAGATTAGATCACCAGATTGTTCAAAAGAAAAAGAGCTCTAAACTCTACCCATTCGCTTAAGATCATCAGGCAATAAGGTTTAAAGTTAAGCCATAGATACGCGATACTAAACATACATATATTATTTTTTCAACACCTTTACTAAATTGAAAACCGCCATGGTGTGTACCAAGTTCAGCAGTTTGATACTAGACAAACAATGAGGCAAGCGTACTACGAGTATGAAATTGCATGCAGAATGTCGAACAACGATTGGAATTATGCTACCGAGAAAATGAAATACATTCTAAATAGCATGTTATATAAAAACAAAGTTTGAATTTGAAATAAACCATACTTTTAATTTGAGCCACCTGCACTCTTCAAAGGCAAAGAACGAAATACTTTGTCTATAACAACAACACTTTTATTCGTTTATAATATTAATAATTCCAATGTATTCCTGGGTTTCAGTCAATTTTATTGTTTATTATTTAAAACGTTACAAATACGTTTCGGTGTCTTTATCCACCATCATCAGGACTGGTCACTTAAAGTGATCAGTCAAATGTGAAGTTAGAAGCAACTATATACACAAACTGATGATGGTGGATAAAGACACCGAAACGTATTTGTAACATTTTAAATAATAAACAATAAAATTGACTGAAACCCAGGAATACATTGGAATGAATTAAAGTACAGTCACGAAAATATACGAAAATATTAATAATTAAAATGTTTTCTCTAGTCTCTCTAATAAATAGCGTAGGGTTTGTGCGAAAGCTAAATATAAAGACCAATATTTTCAATGGTAGCGCTGCGGCAATGTCGACAACATAATATAATTCCGTACATGTGTCATCTTCTATTGCTCTCTGTTCAAGCTATCTTAAAATGTACTGTCATGGCGATTTTCTGTTTTCAGGCAAATTGCCTTGGAAATGCTCAGACTTCGTGCTTTGTTGTCAAAAATTGAGAACAATATGCAATGTGGAATTCCTTAAGGGACATATTGGTGACTTCTGAACGCTGCCAATGAAGAGAAATGTATTTATGTAAAACAGCATTCATCATTTTGTTTAGGGCTTAAAATAAACTGTATTTGTTTCAAACGAAAAGTCTGCGTTTTTTCCTGTGAAATATGCTTTTGGTTGTTTGGGCGTAATTGTTTCTAAAGTGAACCGAAATCATGAAAGGAAAATAAAAGGGCTTGGAGTAAGAAATGCGTCTGTACTTATAAAGAGACATATACTGGAAAATTCTATAAAATATATTTAATTCATTAAGTCAAACTCATTTATTATGTTGAGAGAAATGCTATTACTTATTGAATTTTAGCAACAGAATATGGGCTTTTGAAGTTTAATTAATATCCACCACTTTTTTACTTAAAGAAATTGTCCTTTTTGGTTCATTTTCTGTGTCTTACCCGAAGTTTGGTACAACTTTTGCTTTCGACTGTCGACTGTTCAATGCAAAATCAACAAAAATTTAAAGTAGAAGTTGATGGGCATTACACTGAATGGATCCCAGAAGACCCTATTAAGATGAGTTTTCAGCTGGTTTTTGTCGATCAGTGTCGTTTTAGCACCAGTTTTGCTTCAAAGAGAGGTGCCATATTTGCCCATCAACATTGTGCTGATTTATTTTGAACATTTTTAAACGGTTTTTTTTGAAAGATTTTAAACGTTTCAAAAGCGAACGTCTTTAAAGCAGACAAAATATCACTTGGCAAAGGAGTACGATTGGGGATCACAAGCTATTTACCCTAGCACCAGATAATGTTTTTAAGAAGCCTGAATGGGAAAACAAGAGAAAATATCAGATTGAATTCCACTGTATTAATTGTAGTAATAGCAAGTGGTAAAAATTGACCTAAACCAATGTTCCCTTCAGTAGCAACCACCAGTCAGACAAGTTTGACAAACAACACTTTGGAAGATTCAAAAAAAAGATAACAGTAGTTGTAAACATCTTTATTTCTAAGAAAAGGCTATCGACCTATTGGTCTTTCTGCCCTTGTTTAGTACATGCAGTCTTAATCTAAACAAACAAATAAAGGTAAAAATTATCTTATTCTAGCTTAACAATTTTATAATTTTAATTCTGACAAACAGAAATCTTAGATTTATTGTCCAGTAGTCAGTTACGATTGTAAGCGTTCGAGTAGCGTTGATGTAGGGAAACGGAAGCGGGATTGTCTGGTTGGTCTTGTAAGACAAAAGGGATTCAGTATGGTCCAATTGTAGGGGTTGTTTGTCCATTTTGTCCGTAAATGTATGAGTCTTTCCGAAATCTTTGTCATGTTTGTGCGTTCGTGTAGTAGTTGGGTGGAGGGGTTGTGTAGTGGGTTTTGGGGGTGTCTTATTCGTGTTATTAGTCTTAGTGCAATCTGTTCTGTTGTTTGTATATAACGTTTTGTCCTTTCTGTTCCGTTGGTCATGAGTATATGTCCATAGTCCAAGAGGGGTCTGCAGCTCGCTTTGTATATTTTTGTCGCGGTATTTGAACTAATTCCTTTGTCTTTGTATGTTAGTGAGCGAAAGTGTTTTGTTCTTTTTATCGTTTCTGTTCTGATGTTTCGTATGTGTTTAGTAAATTTAAGTTTCTGGTCAATTGTGATTCCAAGGTATTTTACGTCGTTTTTTGGTTGTGTCGTTTGGCCGTCTGCAGTTATTGTAGGGCAGTCAGCGTTGAGTCTGTGGTTTGTGAGCAGAAGTTGGTTTTTTGACACCTTTGGTGTTAGTCTCCATTTATAAAACCATGTCATTCTGTTATTTGTTAGTGTTTGGAGTCTTTGAGCTACTCTCTCGGTAGTTTTGTCATGTATAATAAGTGCGTGTCGTCTGCATATTGTAATATGTATGCCGATCTGTCGATTTGATTTTTGTCTGGTAAGTTGTAATTGTATATGTCATGGCAGTATATATTGTAGAGAAACGGTGAGAACGGGGGTCCTTGAAGGAGCCCTTGTTCAGGGGAAAAAGAAAATGACAGTGTTTTGTCAATTCGTACTTGTAGTTGTCTGTTTTCTAGTGTTCTTTATGGTGTACAGTAGATATGTTGGTGTGTGGAGTTTGTATAGTTTGTATAGTAAGCCTCTATGCCAGACACTATCAAAAGCTTTGTTAATGTCCATAAACAGGCAAGCTGTCTTTCTGTCATTTAGGTGGGTAGTTTGTATATTGTTAGTCAGAGTGAAGAGTGGGTGAATAGTCGAGTGTTGATGTTTGAATCCGAACTGATACGATGGTATGTAAAAGATAACATTAATAAAAGAAATTAAAAATTAATTGGCCACTTCTGCGCCGTTGTATGAAGACATGATGCTTAAAAATCTACATAATCTTTAGCAAGAATCCCTTTCATAGTCATGGGTCTCAAAACAACTTATTACTTAAAATTTTTCCTTACGGAAATTCCTTTTGATACATTAACTTAGTTACGTGAAACTTGTTTTTAAATTGTTGGCTTATTCCAAAGACAGTTATATTTCTTTGTTTTGTTTGCGGAAAAAGATGTATGTTCAAAATATAGATAAAGAATCAAAAAATATTAGATTCAATCTATTTAGACCACAAACAGGTGTTAGATCCACCCAAATAATTCTAGTATAGCCGAATTGATAAAAGCATAATAATTTGGCTTTAGATTTAATCAAATTAGTGTTTTTAATGTCATGAAAGAATACATTTATTCCACAAACCAAAAGTGAGTAAGAAACTAGATTTTCATATCCTACTGTTCGCCAAATTTGTCAAAACAAAAAGAATAATATTTAAATTAAAACAACATTTTCAGCAGGTGTTTTACGTAAACATACTTTTATGTCCTGGTATTACCAACATTTATCTTAAAATTAGTGGTTTTTGGTGTGCTTACAATTGCAGCTGGTTAGTATTGGGTATAACTTATAGTGCCTTAAAGCTAAATATATTGACTATTAAATAATCTTGAATCGGCTGTATTTTTAACTCGTTCGTTGGACTTCCTAGTACTAGCATATAGTTGTACTAGCAATATTGGTTAGTATAACCAATATCGTTTCTAAATTAATGTTTTACTTGTAAAAGTCACCAGCCTAAAACTTCTCAACTGGAATAAATTTCGCCGGACAACAAAAATCAACAATCCAGTCAAAAAGAGCAAAAGTGAGACTTTAGCAACTTAAGTTCTGAGACAAAACTTTCGACAAAACGACACCACCTTATAATGACACAATGGAGTACATGAAACGAAACTGACACTTAACGCTAAAGTTACCCCGTTGGCACTTCCTCGTTGAAATTAACCTTAATAGAGCATTATTTTGGCAAAATAATAGCCCTTATTAAAGCGAAGTTTCTATTTTCCTTCCGCCGAAACGACGCCCTCGAAACTCAACACTCGGTAACCTAATCCTTCCAAAGTTCATAACTTGGAAGTCGCTTGCCGGGGATATTTAAATTTTACCCTCAAGTATATAATCTTTGTTGGGATTTGTTGAATGCTCCTTGTTTCGCTTCTTTTATTGCTCTCTATGTGTGTTTCTAGATCTGATGAGAACGATTATTTGTGTGAGTTTTGCAGATATTGCTGGCTTTAAGTTTCCATCCGAGAGGGCGTAATTCGTTTGTTCAGTGCTTTTTATGTACTTTCAGCGATCTAAATAATGTTTTAAATTTGTTGATTACATGTTATAACATTATAATAACAAATTTTAACATTTAGAAATTATCAAAAGTATGCAATATGTGAACGCTGCTGTGGAATGATTTTATATTCGGATGCTCCTGCGAATAATTCCATTAAATAACAGTAAATAAGCACAACTTAAAAATTTGAATAAATAATGCGAACAGTGGAAACACGAAACCAACTTGGTCAATATCTACCTTCAGATGTTCTATTGCGAAAAAGTATGATCAACTGTGTATCCTACTACAAACTGCCTTAGACGGTATTTTTGAAACTTTCCAGAGGCTCTGTTTTTAAATACCATTAGTAATACTTACAATATGCCCGTCGTTTTCTGACTGGGACAAAAAAACATTTAATAGTGTAACTGACAATGTCTCAAAAAATAGCTTAATGCCTCATTAAATGTTATAAAAGAACTGTGAATTTAAAAATAAACTGGCGTTTTATCAAATAAATGTGAATTAAAATTAGACTATTTTAAGACTAGATACAAAATTAAATATTTTCTTGATCCCTGGTGGAAAGTACCTACCTTCGCCTTCGTTTTCGATGGCGAGAGCATCACTTTTACCCATTACAATAGCTTTCGCCATGCACCATTCTGACTCGGTAACTAGCAACGGTGGGCATCGAAATCAACGCGCCGAACAAAATTTTCTTCATCTCGTGTGGAAAGTAAGTAACTTTCGCCACGCACGCTGACAGCTTGACTGTTTGTCAGGCTGACTGTTTTGGAAACATTTTCAAAGCCGTGTTTTTTTTCAAAACATTATACTTTTCCTTCGACTTTCGTCTATTGTACCGTAATATATTATTTATCAATGTTTTTGTCAATCTCAAATTGAATACGCTTCTGTTTGAGTCGCATTTCCTCAAGATTTGCATGCTTCGAATCATTGACATGCTGCCGATGTCGGCAAGTATTCCTGTATTCGGTAGCTGCTTTTATTCAGTCAAAAATATAGTTTTAGTGCAAACATAATCAGATCTAAAGAAAACAGAAACGATTTAATGAGATCAGACTTCTGCTAGGATTCGGATTATGCCTGAGAGATAACCAGTTACAATTTGAAAAATCAACTACTGCTTTTCATATTTTCAAGACTGCAAACCATTAAAATGTCACGGATATTTAATAATCTGAAATGTGACATACGGGGGCTCCTTAAATACCAGTCGTCTTTCAGTTAGGGAATTGCAAAACTACATTTTCTGGATACACGAACATCGTTATAACTAAAAAGCCACGAAGAAAAATATATAGAGCGTAAATGATAAATGTACACACCCACTCTACTTCAGTGGGGGCTGTTATAATCCAACTTAGCGTGCAAATAATTGTCCGCCATCCGATATCAATTATTCTGTCAATTTTCGGAAGGCATGAACCGGAAGATAAGTTCAAAAATAAAACGTCGGATTTCAATTGATTGAGATCGAGTAGCTGACATTTTCCAGCTGCTACCGCCCACCTTACTTTCTGCTATATGACATTTAGAATAGAGTTCTGAAACGGTTGGATGAGTTTCTAAATTATCGCCTGCCTGGATTGTTCACCTTATAATATGGCATAATTTGCGGCAGTGAAAACCCACTCTGCAACTTGCAAAGTTTAATTCTTCGTAAAATCCGCATAGTCATTTTGAATAACATTAACCACACAAAAGAACCAATTGACGGGTAATTTCCAGTCATTCCTGATATTTTAACCCAAGTCTAACTGACATTGGGTCAAGTACATATCATATAATATTAACCCGGAATATTACATTTTGATTGGCATATTGCAGTTATACCTTCATGAAACCGTTGATACTATGACATGAACGTTATCCGTTTCAAAGTGATTTAGGTTCGGAATTGTGGAATTAGAACAGATTAACTGAAGTGGTTGCCTTTATAAATGAAGCAGATCAAACTGGATATAATCAAAATACGACCTATTACTTAATTGAATTCACCAAGCGTCTGCATTCGTACTTTGATTTTATATAGCAAGACAATTTATATTTCCATAATTTTTTAGAGAGGAAATGATGATTGAATGATAGTTTTCAAACTCTTCATACTCAAATGCTTATTGCAATCCAACTTATAATTTGGGAATCGATTAAACGTACGCACTTTGAGGATATGTGTAATAATGTTAAATATACAGACGTCCAACTTTGTTACGGCAGACTTGGCACTATTTTTTGAACAATTTACAACCTGCAGAGACTATAATATTCTAAGATACATTGAATTTCGAAAACTATCTTTTCTCAACTCTGAAAGACTGAAAGTCAAACTAGATCGGAAATTCTGTTCAAATCTCCAGACCTTCATGCCTAGACGATAGCATTTTCCATGACCAACGAAACCTGTACATTCCTATTATTCATTGTGTATACTTTCCTGACTGTATTTCAACTTAATTCAAAAGAAGTTCGTGGGTTCCTCCTTGCGAATTTATAAAGAAGCAAAAAATACCTGAGAACCATCGCATGATATCACTTGATGTGGTGTCGTTATACACAAACAACCCGGTAGATTACTCAATACAGTGCATAAGAAATAAATAGTCTGAAATAAAGGAACACACATCATTACCCGAAAATTAATTTATTGGGGCGGTAGAGCTGTGCCTTAAGTCCACTTATTTCCAATACAAGGGCAAATTCTATTCACAAATATATGTTGCTAGGGGTCTCCCATAGCAGCAACAATTGCAAACCTCGTGATGGAAAGTCTAGAAGAAAAAATAATACCTGATTTGGATTTTAAGTGTGGATTTTTTACAAGATACGTAGATGACTGCATAATGTGCCTGCCAAACCACAACATTCAATACACACTGGATAAGTTTAATGCCTTCCATGACACCATTAAGTTCACCATTGAGGAGGGCAAAAACAACTCAATAAACTTTTTAGATATGACGGTTATGTATGACAACAATGGTGAAATAAAAACAAACTGGTACACAAAGGATGTATGGTCTGATAGGTATTTGAATTACCAATCATATGCACCTCTACAATATAAAAAAAGTGTTGTAACAGCTCTTACTGATAGAGCGATTAAATTGGCACATTATGAGTATAGAGCAAAAAATCTTGAAAAAATAATTCTTCATTCTTCGAACCAATCTTAAAACGAAGAATAAATAAAATATACAATTCCAATAAATGGAACAACATAAATAATAATAATAAAAAAGAAGGTGAAATGAAGTATATATCATTACCGTATATTCCAGAAATTAACACAAAAATAAAAAATATTTTAAAACCGCATAATATTACTATAGCAGAGAAAACTAAAAACAACTTAGCAAAGCAATGTTTTACAAAATTTAAGCCTAAAAGTGATAAGTTAAACACACCTAATGTAATGTACAAGATTGACTATTTGAACTGTGACAACGCATACATAGGCCAAACAGGACAATATTTAAAGAAAAGAATATACGAATAAAAGTATAGCTTAAGAAAGGTAAACGAAAATGCAACAGCATTAGCACAACATGCACAACAAAAGTTGCATGATTTTGATTTCGATAACACACAAATATTGATCAATGAGGACAACTATAATAAGAGAAGAATCCATGAAATGATACAAATTAAGAAACATCAAAATGCAATGAATTTCAGATCAGACACAGACAATCTTAGCTCTGTGTAACATACACTAATTAAATGATCGCATGCTTGAACTGATTGGACCAAGTAAATGAAATAAATACACCTGATATTGAGGAAGGTGGGAAAACTCTTCATACTCAAATGCTTATTGCAATCCAACTTATAATTTGGGAATCGATTAAACGTACGCACTTTGAGGATATGTGTAATAATGATAAATATACAGACGTCCAACTTTGTTACGGCAGACTTGGCACTATTTTTTGAACAATTTACAACCTGCAGAGACTATAATATTCTAAGATACATTGAATTTCGAAAACTATCTTTTCTCAACTCTGAAAGACTGAAAGTCAATCTAGATCGGAAACTCTGTTCAAATCTCCAGACCTTCATGCCTAGACGATAGCATTTTCCATGACCAACGAAACCTGTACATTCCTATTATTCATTGTTTATACTTTCCTGACTGTATTTCAACTTAATTCAAAAGAAGTTCGTGGGTTCCTCCTTGCGAATTTATAAAGAAGCAAAAAATACCTGAGAACCATCGCATGATATCACTTGATGTGTTGTCGTTATACACAAACATCCCGGTAGATTACTCAATACAGTGCATAAGAAATAAATGGTCTGAAATAAAGGAACACACATCATTACCCGAAAAATTCTATATATGAATATTCTATTCACAAATATATGGAGTTGCTAGGGGTCTCCCATAGCAGCAACAATTGCAAACCTCGTGATGGAAAGTCTAGAAGAAAAAATAATACTTGATTTGAATTTTAAGTGTGGATTTTTTAAAAGATAAGTAGATGACTGCATAATGTGCCTGCCAAACCACAAAATTCAATACACACTGGATAAGTTTAATGCCTTCCATGACACCTTTAAGTTCACCATTGAGGAGGACAAAAACAACTCAATAACCTTTTTAGATATGACGGTTATGTATGACAACAATGGTGAAATAAAAACAAACTGGTACACAAAGGATGTATGGTCTGGTAGATACTTGAATTACCAATCATATGCACCTCTACAATATAAAAAAGTGTTGTAACAGCTCTTACTGATAGAGCAATTAAATTGGCACATTATGAGTATAGAGCAAAAATCTTGAACAAATAAAAAAGACACTAATAATGAATAACTATCCCAAATCATTCTTCGAACCAATCATAAAACGAAGAATAAATAAAATAAAATATACACCGCCACCAAAATACATAAAGCTATTTGTAGACCCTTGCTAGACTTTGGACATATACTCATGACCAACGGAACAGAAAGGACAAAACGTTATACACAAACAACAGAAGAAATTGCACTAAGACTAATAACACGAATAAGACACCCCCAAAACCCACTACACAACCCCCCCACCCAACTACTATACGAACGCACAAACATGACAAAGATCTCGGAAAGACTCATACAGCTACAGACAAAATGGACAAACAACCCCTACAACTGGACCATACTGAATCCCCTTTGCCTTATAAGACCAACAAGACAATCCCGCTTGCGTTTCCCTACATTAACGCTACTCGAACACTTACAAACGCAACTGACTAGTGGACAATAAAATAATTTCTTCTTGCCACTGAAATTTTATTTAATAATATCGTTAACCTAGAATAAGAGAATTTTCATATTTGTTTTTTATTTAGATTAAGACTACATGTATTAAACAAGGGCAGAAAGACCGATAGGTCGATAGCCTTTTTTAGAAATAAAGATGTTTACTACTACTAAAATATAATATATAATAACCCACCTAACTGACAGAAAGACAGCTTGCCTGCTTATGGACATTAACAAGGCTTTTGATAGTGTCTGGCATGGAGGCTTACTATACAAACTACACACACCAACATATCTACTACACACCATAAAGAACTTACTAGAAAACAGACAACTACAAGTACGAATTGACAAAACACTGTCATTTTCTTTTTCCCCTGAAGAAGGGCTCCCTCAAGGATCCCCGCTCTCACCGTTTCTCTTCAATATATACTGCCATGAGATATACAATTACAACTTACCAGACAAAAATCAAATCGACAGATCGGCATACATATTACAATACGCAGACGACACGGCACTTATTGTACATGACAAAACTACTGAGAGAGCAGCTCAAAGACTCCAAACACTAACAAACAACACAATGACATGGTTTTATAAATGGAGACTAACACCAAACGCGTCAAAAAACCAACTTCTGCTCACCAACCACAGACTCAACGCTGACTCCCCTACAATAACTGCAGACGGCCAAACGACACAACCAAAAAACGACGTAAAATACCTTGGAATCACAATTGACCACAAACTTAAATTCACTAAACACATACGAAACATCAGGGTTGAAACAATAAAGAGAACAAAACACTTCCGATCACTAACCTACAAAGACAGAGGAATTAGCACAAACACCGCCACCAAAATATATAAAGCTATTTGTAGACCCTTGCTAGACTATGGACATATACTCATGACCAACGGAACAGAAAGGACAAAACGTTATATACAAACAACAGAACAAATTGCACTAAGACTAATAACACGAATTAAACATCCCCAAAACCCACTACCCAACCCTTCCAACCAACTACTGTACGAACGCACAAGCATGACAAAGATTTCGGAAAGACTGATAAATTTACAGACAAAATGGACAAACAATCCCCACAACTGGACCATATTGAACCCCCTCTGCCTTACAAGACCAACCAGACAATCCCGCTTCCGTTTCCCTACATCAACACTTACAAACGAAACTGACTAGTGGACAATAAAATAATTTTTTCTTGTCATTAGAATTTTATTTAATAATATTGTTAACCTAGAATAAAAGAATTTTCATATTTGTTTTTTATTTAGATTAAGACTACATGTATTAAACAAGGGCAGAAAGACCGATAGGTCGATAGCATTTTTTAGAAATAAATATGTTTACTACTACTACTCAAAGAAATGTCATAAATAATACTATTTTCTGCATTGATTTGAAAAATGTAATGTAATGTCATATTTTGGTTCTCACGACCGCGTCCATTGGTAATATAATAGTTAGCGATTTACGTAACTCTCGGGTAATAATAACATTGAAAGAAATTTAGGGATATGACTTCAAATTTCAGTCAGCCCAAATATGAAAAATACTAAATAAGATTAAATTCTAATATTCGACTTTTTTCTAATTCTAATTTTCACATGTAAAAAGATAAGGAAGCCATAAATGCCATTCAACCATTTGGCATTTCATTCTTAATGGGTAATTTCAAATAAATACGCATCGACTGTATAATCGAGAGAGTCTGCAGAAAGTCGATTTAAATGGGAACTCCATGAAATATTTTCAGTACGGTTGCCGAGTTAACGAAAATAAAAATTTCCATAATCAAACCGTTTGTCTGATTTTTCCACATATAACTCAACGCCACAGCGGAAATAGTCCCGGGCGGCCACTGAGAAAAATGGAAATTAACCTACAACCTAATTTGAAATTTAAAATGAAATTAAACCCCTTCTTATTATGCAAAATTATTCGCAAGGACGTGACTTCACCCGAAACGCATATAAATAAATATGTAGGAATCAGATGTACCATTTGGTGTTTTGTTGGCCTTAATTCGAATCCCATTGTTCTAAATAAATCCGTACAAAATATGTTATATACTCTCTACTATCATTATTGTCATTGTTTGGCTACTTGTAGACAAGCTTTTATATATTGCGTTTAGATATGAGCGCTTTTAGTCTGTAAATATAGCAAGGGTGTTGTTTATAAACAACATTTTTATTTACCGAAAAATCTGTTGCAATTAAAAAAATGAATTAAAACTTTTTTCTGCTTTAATACGAATTATTACAAGAGGGCGTATTTATACATTCTAATTTTTTCAATAATGTTTTTCAAGCAGTTTTATTATTAACCCTCTGTCGATATTATGATATCAGTTCAAATACACTACTGTCATTTTATGTTGTATTCATTTGTTTAAAGTAAATTCTCGTATATCACTAAGATAGTGTATATTTACTTATATACCGAATATACATTTATACATTGAATAAATATAAATCTGAAATATTTTTGCAAATTTGTTTTATGTAGTTTTATCTTACTTTCTAAGAGTAGCGAGTATAAAAGGATTGCATGAGCTTCTCTTGAAGGAAAGAACGTAAATTGAAATTTATTTTAAAGTACAACTTATGATTTGGCTTGAATATTTGAAAATTATAATTTTGGCACATTGAGTACTCGTTTCAGGATAAAAATATAAAAAAACAAGTTGGAAACTTTTATTACCAGTTTATATAAATAGCAGCAAAGAAAACTACCCAAAATTTGGAAAATACTAAAAGCCAATAGGGAAATTTAACTTAACTAAAAACATATTACCCGAAATATAAGCTAAAGCTAAATTATATTTAGGCAGATGCCTATGGCAGAAACTCAATATTCTTATCAAGCTTCTCTAAAATTACTATCAGCATCAATTAAAGACAAATTTTAGATGGACTTATTAAAAGACGGAATGCATTAATCAAATTGTTCATAAAATTGAAAATAGTTCCATACCAGCATGTCATCTCCCATAAAACCTATGCTTATGTTTATTCGAGGTAAAATTGGTTACATCATAAACACGTTGTGGGTCAATAATTCCATTAAATAACAACTAATCAAGGAAAATGCAAACGAGTTCAAAGAAATTACACCAAATTTAAACCATCATGTAACAAATAGAGCTACTTATAAATAACTTTACTAGTTAATGCTACCAACTGAACTGCATCATTAATAACTTTCCATACTGAATACTTAATTGAAAAGTTATAAAGAGCCTGTGTATGTATAAATTGTATGTTTGATATACTCTCAACCATAAATTGCTTTTCCTCGGGCAAAGTTACACACCTAGATCAACGAACTTTACTAATTTTCCACCAAACCGAACCATAAACCGATGCCACATGCAAGTGCTTATTCAAAGCGCATAAAGGAAAAGTAAATTTGGTTCAATGCGTTATAGTCTGCCACAATTCAACACCGTGACGTTCATGCTATTATAGCCACTTACCTGTTTGTCTCGCATTATCAATTATTGTTTCAGTGCTCACACTGCAGCTCAGTAATCCAAACACAACACAACAAGCTATATTGATTGGGATCACATACCCTTGTATTATGCAGTGTGTGTCTTATCGTTGAGGATTATGAATCGAAAAATAAAAAAAAGGAACCGCATTTTCGATTTCAAAATCAAATGTTTTTTCACATAGTATAATACATGTCGATATTATAATTTTTTTAAATATATGATTATAGGTGTATATTTATATTTTATTTAAATGTAGTATGGTACATCTTCAAATATACTTGTACGTGTTTGGTTGCAAAAAAATGCAAAATTTCAAGGTAGTTCTCGATTTAAATTAAATCGATTTATATACAATTTGGAAAACAAGCGGCAAGATTATTCAAAGAACAAAATATTCGCTGAGATTGGCTTATTATAACATATTTGCTCGTATAAATTTGTTACATGTTCAGCACGAGATTTAATTTTCTTCGCGGTAATGCGCAGACAAGTTCGGTATTCTCAGGAAGCTTATAAAGCAATTGGATTTAAGTTCCGAAAATAACAACATGAAGCTTACAGCCCTACAATTCTGCAGTCACGATCTGCAATTAGGGTCGTAACAAACATTTACGTTTATAGCACCATTAAAGTGCACGTTTTGTATTATCAGCGGGTCGAAAAGAAACCATTAGATTCAAAGAAATATACGATACTTAGTATCTTTTAACTATAAAAATCTGATATTGCTTTTCGCTTTATTCACTAGATTAACACAAATTCAAGTTTAATTATGATTAGTTCCTCCACATTGCTTATGGAAGATAATTTAATTTAGACACCAATGAATAAAATAATTGACCAGCCTACAGTAACATCATTTATAAACTAGCGATAAAGAAACTGTAAATTCTATTCCAATTATTGGTTAAGTTAGTTGTTAGTTTGGGTTAGTATAATAAGTATAATGAAAACCAGGAAGTAAATTAAAAGTAAATCTAGTAATAATAATATAATAGTATATATACCAAACACTAACAAGCAACACAATGACATGGTTTTATAAATGGAGACTAACACCAAACGCGTCAAAAAACCAACTTCTGATCACAAACCACAGACTCAACGCTGACTCCCCTATAATAACTGCAGACGGCCAAACGACACAACCAAAAAACGACGTAAAATACCTTGGAATCACAATTGACCACAAACTTAAATTCACTAAACACATACGAAACATCAGGGCAGAAACAATAAAGAGAACAAAACACTTCCGATCACTAACCTACAAAGACAGAGGAATTAGCACAAACACCGCCACCAAAAAATATAAAACTATTTGTAGACCCTTGCTAGACTATGGACTTATACTCATGACCAACGGAACAGAAAGGACAAAACGTTATATACATACAACAGAACAAATTGCACTAAGACTAATAACACGAATAAGACACCCCAAAAACCCACTACACAACCCCTCCACCCAACTAATATACGAACGCACAAACATGACAAAGATTTCGGAAAGACTCATACACCTACAGACAAAATGGACAAACAACCCCTACAACTGGACCATACTGAATCCCCTTTGTCTTACAAGACCAACCAGACAATCCCGCTTGCATTTCCCTACATCAACGCTACTCGATCACTTACAAACGCAACTGACTACTGGACAATAAAATAATTTTTTCTTGTCATTAGAATTGGAAAGTTTATTTAATAAGATTATGAACCTAGAATAAGAGAATTTTCATCTTTGTTTTTTATTTAGACTAAGACTACATGTATTAAACAAGGGCAGAAAGACCGATAGGTCGATAGCCTTTTTTTTAGAAATAAAGATGTTTACTACTACTAGTATATATAATATAAAAAATAATCTAATAGTAATAGTCTAAACAATTTACAAATCAAGTTTGTTTTATGCCGATCGAATGTGTGTTATATTTAAATATAAATAAAGAATATTATTTTTCGTAAACTATAAATTATTATGTTTTTAATTATTTAAAATATAAACCATTATTTACGCATATTAGTAGTTATTTCAACTATCAAGGGAGCTGTCATCAACAAACCAAGGCAGAAAAAGTAGCAAAACTGAAAGGAAAATGCAATTTTGAACGTTTAGGTGAAAATTGTGAAGAAAAAGCGAGCGACGGTTTTTCCCGTGGGACCATAAAAAATTACAAAAGCTTCTCCAATTCATTTATTAAACTAAATAAATAAGTATAAATATTAATTTATTTTAACAAAATATGCTAAGAAAAAAAACTGTTTTTGAATTTACAGCTTCTTATTGAATCCATATGGGATATCGACATACAAATAATAAATACTTTGTATACATTAAACCAAAATGCAGAAATTTAAGGAAAACCAGAACTGTTCAGACCAGTTAGTTCAGACAGTTACAGAAAGTTTTATGATAAAGAAACATTTTTATTTACATAAAATACATCCGTAGTTTATGGGAATAAAAAAGGGTAACGATAGAAATATTCAATATAAACCAGAAATACGGTACATTTATGCTGTAGTTTGAAAAATTTATAAAAAATGCAACTCACAAAATTCGCAATACTGGCAATGCATACTTGGCAAGCCTGTACCTGCACAAAGTCCATATTCATCCACCGACAGTAGAAAACGGTGCGTCATATATCTCAGTGTTATGCAATAATATTCAAGCCTCTCGCCTATGATTTCAACATTATACAATTTTAAATAGACCTTTAGGGAAATATCTATAATTTTGTTTCAGCAAGTTGGCAAAATATCGGAAATTAAAAACGAAAGATTCTAAAAATTTCAAAAAACTATAAACAAAATAATAATAATTATTTTTAAGAATTGAAAATATATTACGAGGTTTGCTGCAAATACACTAAATGCTCTGAATCATTGGCAACACTACGAACTAATTCAGAGTGCATTTCATTCTATTTAAGAGTTGACGAATGCCTACAATGTAAATATTATCAATAAAGCCTGCCCATTTCCCATTTTTTAAATCCTGGAAACCCTTTTTAATTATAAAAATTATTCTAAGTACAAAAAGTATGTTGTATTAATGTTTTAAGTATAATTATTTATGAACATTAATCTAATGGCTACATGTACGTTGATTTGTTGAATTATTTATTTCCCTTCAATTCTCAACCCATTGCTTAGAGTAGATTTTCCAAAGCATACTTATCTGCGCTTCTTATATTATCAATTTCCACTTCATTGCTTTAGTGGCAGTTTAGTTACAAGACAAAGTATCCTTAAATAACTCAACATTAACTTTCAAGATTAAACGGGAAGGTACTCAATAAAATGTCACCCATTCGTACTGCTGAAGGATGTTAATTCAACCTCGTGATCGATGTTTAAGCAGAAAATTGCCGAGTATCGGGTAGAGATTCAGTTGCATGGGTGCCAGACACTCGATCTCAATCAATTTCGATTGGACTTCCTATATTTGTACTTTGCTTCAGCGCCCTAACAAATACTGGCTGATTAATTGATAATGCGAAACGGGCAGATGAATGGGAATAATTGTGTTAGCTTTGAGCCGGATTAAGGGTCTCGCTCTCACTATCTCATTTGGGAACTCTACTGTATTTGTCTTTGGGAGCTAATGGTTGCTAAAAGACTTAGTGGTTTTCAATTGAAACAGCACAATAGCCGTCCGCGAGTACACCATTTCAAACTTTTCATATAATTGTTTCTGAACATACACATGCAGCCCTAATTGACTCAAAGTGCACACACTGAACACCTATTACTCCCAACTTATCAAACGCTTCCCCATAATGTATGCTAATTCGTCTTCGGAGAAACATCAATTACGATTACAATTATCACTATCTACTCTTCGAAATCTGTCTAACGACCCCCGCAGCTAAACTATTGTCTTCTACCCCATTGGATCTAATAAGAAGCACCCAGCCGAGTGCGAGTAATGGTCAAAGTTGTGTTATATTAATTAGTTTGTTCCACATCAATGATTTGATATTTGTAGCATTAGAGAGCACTGTGCTTGTTTTGTCATTGTGCAATTTTGTCAGCGTTCTGAATCAATTAGCGCCGCTAACTACAGGCTGATTCAAAATTGCCGTCATTTCCCTTTAACGGGTTATAGGGGCTCACTTGGAGAGTACGAGAAAAATATTTTTCGAAAAAACAAATTTCTTTTAAAAGGCAAAATTTTGAGTCGAAATACACACGAAAAAGCTTTTGAAAATATAGCAAACATGTACTGCCAAGCGAACCCGCTGTCAAAAGGAACCAAACTTGAAACCCCCTGAACATTTTGAAAGAGCCTGAAATTCTTCTAATAATGACCGCATTTGGTTCTAGGAACAATTTCTGATTCAAACCGTGCGTCACAACTATTACTTGATCATTTCGCTTACGCAGTTAAAATGCTTTAGAGAGTAACTTCGAAAGGAAATAAGACCTCTAGTAGCTGTAATAATTAACCCCAGGGCTTTTAGTATCAACCATTATCATGCCACAGCACATTTAATCTCGTGTTTCATCAGCATCAAAATAATAAATTACCCCGGCAATTTCTGCAGACACTTGAAGCGTCATGTTATTAATTATTACGTTTCGCCCACTAACAAACACAATTTAGTTCGATGCAAACTCCATATGTTATTCGAATGTTAATTGGTCCGCTAAACTGACTGGTACGTGTGAATTTGCGACAAAAAAGCGGCAGAATTATTTAAAAAAAACAACGAAAATGAATCCAGCACTAATGGTATTACATGCAACGTTTGGAGGCTTAATATTTATTATTCAGCATTATAATACTAGCACATTTCGAATCTGTTGACATTTGGAATTGAATTAAAGCATTCGTTATCCGTATGATTTATAAAAAATCAAAACCCTAGAAATTACCAATGTAGCCGCAACGAGATAACCACCATTGTTTGGCGAGTAAATAAATTGCTTAATTGGCACTGATCGCAATATGCAGCAATATTTCACTGAAGCTAATAAAAGAAGAAAACTTCCAACGAACAAAAACACGGAGATGTTTCCATATGACATGATTGGCCAACGATTCGTATCAGGGGTGTTAACTTGCTCAAAGCGAAAACATACTTTTCACGTCCTAATAATTAACTAAAATGACGAAAGAACGGAAAAATCGAATTTATCCGAAGCTGTGGGTTTACAGAAGCTCTAATGTACCATAAAATTACTTTGGAGCTGAGCGTTCCCATTAAGTTGTCAGGTAAACATTGAACACGGTTAATCGGTTTATAAATTGACAAGTGCTTATTTGGGAGGCGGGCTGATAAAAGCTATTCAGCAATAATCTAATTATGAAAATATTAATTAAATAGTTATTTTATTGAAGGGATTCTAAGCTGCCTCGAATTTCGCAGTTTGGTACTATTCAGGGTGATTCAAAATTGGCGTCATTCCTCTGGGGGTATTGTCTGGGGGTGGTTTAGGAGTACAGGAAAAATAGAAAACATTTTTTTTCTACAAATTTTCGAAAAAAAATATTTTGAGTCTCAAAAGTCTCTCCAAGTGAGCCCCTATAACCCCTTAAAAGGAATGACGCCACGTTTGCATCACCATGTATAGTCGCTTCAGTCTAAAACCTTTTGGAAACATTATTCATTCGGAACAAGATGTTTACATCTATTTTAAAGGAATAAAAGGCAGTTATTACAAATACCCAATTAAACTTAAAATCTGAATGAAATTGCCTAAGTGAAATCCGAGGACCAAATAATGGCAAAACTATTGACTAACTTCCTGCCAGCTTTTATCGAATAATCCAGTTGAAGCGCTAGCATTCCTACAATGTCTCTAATTAAAGATTCAGTACTGCAGTCCATGAACTAACAAATGAAATTAAAGCTGTACCTTTTAATTACCCAAACTAACCGCATTCAGTTGAAAGCATTTTAATTTTCACTTGAAACTAGTTACAGCCTGTGCGGCTCTCATTTAGATTTCAGTTGTTATGAAGACCACTATAGTAAATCGTTTTATGACGATTCCTTCAACTGGAATAAATGTTGTTTCTCTGACTGCTTTCAATACTTAACTTAGTATTTAAATGCTTCAAAAGTTGCTTTGTTTGGGTTGGTACAAAGTTTGTAAACTTGTCCTATTAACTGAATTAATTAATTAATGCAGATTTGAAATATTTCAATTACTAACTAAATATGGTCAAAACCTAAAATTTTGGCCGACCAGAAGTATAGTAGTTCCATTTGAAATTGTTTAATTCAAGTATTTGTTAATGTCAAGAAAGAGCAACTATTTTATAATAAATATTTTAACGGAATACCTGTTGATTATTATAATTTAATATATTTTTTTGCAAATTGCACTAAGACTAATAACACGAATAAGACACCCCCAAAACCCATTGCACAACCCCCCCACCCAACTACTATACGAACGCACAAACATGACAAAGATCTCGGAAAGACTCATACATCTACAGACAAAATGGACAAACAACCCCTACAACTGGACCATACTGAATCCCCTTTGCCTTACAAGACCAACCAGACAATTCCGCTTCCGTTTCCCTACATCAACGCTACTCGAACACTTACAAACGCAACTGACTAGTGGCCAATAAAATATTTTTTTCTTGTCATTGGAATTTTATTTAATAATATTGTTAACCTAGAATAAGAGAATTTTCATATTTGTTTTGTATTTCGATTAAGACTACATGTATTAAACAAGGGCAGAAAGACCGATAGGTCGAAAGCCTTTTTTAGAAATAAAGATGTTTACTACTACTACTATATTTTTTTGAATCATATTTATAACAATATACATAGATACTTAAAAATTCAGTTAGATTGAAAGCCTACTAGATGAACACAATTTGAAATAAATGCGTAAAAGAAATTTTATAATTTATTTCAATAAATAGAAGAAAAATTTACAATGTAGATCATAATATGCCTTTGAGCCGTAAACCGCAAGGAAATACCTAAGATTAAAATGAAAAAAGTACATATGACTTGAAATGCAAAAAAACTAAACATGTACACCCACATATTGATCCGACTCCGACTTTGAAATATATAACAGTTCGCAGAAATTTAGTTCTAATAAACGACATCAAATAGTCTGAGTTAATATGGTTCCGCTCGCTTTGGGCATGTAAAGTGGCAGTTTCAATCTCAGAAAGATTAAATTATAAACGCATTGTGTATAATGCAAACAAATAGCCATCATGCAAGGTACAGCTTTTCAGGTTTAATATCTCGCATTCAAGTTGCCCAAAAACAAGCAAATGCAACACTTAATTACATTCAAATATCCCATTATTTCGCATGACATTTTCTAAATTAAAGTTGGAAATTAGACGAGTTATAGTCGGTACGCTAACTAGTGGATAATGGAACAAAGCAACAATTAGATAAATAAGATTAACTGCAAGGCAGAATTATGCAATTGAAATGTTTTCAACTAAATGCGGTTAGTAGAGTAATTAAAGGGTACAGCCTTAACTTCATTTCTGGGTTTTCTCAGATTGGCATTCGAATTGCAGCGAGCTAACGAGACCTCTGTGGAAGTTGCAGGAGTGAAAGCAATACTTGATGACGGTATTCGTTAGAAATAGATGATTTTCATCAGAATGTAATTGGAATTCCTTGGTTAGCTGGAAAACTATATTAAAGTTTACACGGAACACACCATACGCAAAAATAACATGGTGAATCATTGCGATAAGGAGAAAGAGGTAGAAAACACAGACGAAAGAAATGTTTCGTTTTTATTGGTAGAAATGACGTCTCATTGGTCTCAATGGTGTCTCATTTTAGGCTTTATCGAGTGTTCTAAAGTGCCTTTAATTTTCCTGAAAGTAGGACTACATACAGAATTTCAAAAGTTCCTCCGACACGTATTTTGGTTCACATATATATACATAATCTTTATTTCCCAATAGGCTATCGACCCTCGGCCTTTCTGCCCTTGCATATATACATGTATTGGATTAATTTTCTAACTTAAACTATCTTTACTGTAAACTTAAAATTATTACAAAGCAAAAAAAATCTATCTTCTATGTCATGTCTTTTCATCGTCTAGCAGGTTGGTTCAGTCGTGTTGGAAGTGTTCAAGTAGTGTTGTTATTGGGAAGCGGAAGCGGGATTGTCTCGTTTGTCTCGTGAGGCAAAGGGGATTCAGTAGGGTCCAGTTGTAGGGATTGTTTTTCCATTTCGATTGCAATTGGAGTTGTCTTTCTGTTATTCGCGTTATTTTTGTTCGTTCGTAGAGTAGTTGGTTTGAGGGGTTGTGTAGTTGGTTTTGAGGATGTCTTATTTTCGTTATTGATCTGAGGGCAATCTGTTCTGTTGTCTGAATGTGTTGTTTAGTTTTCCCAGATGCATTCGCTGTCAGTATATGTCCGTAGTCCAGCAGAGGTCTACATATTGATTGGTAAATTTTTGTGGCGGTCTTTGTACTGATTCCTTTGTCTTTGTACGTCAGTGATCGGAAGTGTTTTGTCTGTTGAATGATTTTTGTTCTTACGTTCTGTGCGTGCTTTGTAAATTTTAGTTTTTGGTCCAGTGTCATTCCTAGATATTTTGCCTCTTGTTTTGGTCTAATTCTGTTTCCGTCTGTTTTTATTGATGGAGAGTCGAGTTTAATTTGGTGGTTTGGTAAAAGTAGTTGGTTTTTCGTGACGTTTGGTGTAAGTCTCCATTTGTAGAACCAAGCAATTGTATTGTCTGTTAGTGTTTGAAGTTTTTGTACTGCTTTTACTGTAGTTTTGTCGTGCACGATCAATGCAGTGTCGTCGGCGTATTGTAGTATGTAAGCAGATTTGTCAATGTGTCTTTTGTCGTAGATACTGTGATTGTATATGTCGTGGGAGTATATATTGTAAAGAACGGGTGATAGCGGGGATCCTTGTGGGAGTCCTTGTTCATGGGAGAAAGCAAAGAAGAGGGTGTTGTCTATGCGTACTTCTAGGTGTCTGTTTGTGAGTAGGTTTCTGATTGCGTGAATTATGTATTTGGGGGTTTTAAGCTGGTAAAGTTTATATAAAAGTCCTTTGTGCCAGACACTGTCAAACGCCTTATTGATGTCCATGAAGAGACATGCTGTTTCCTTGTTCGTGAGGTGAGCTGTTTGTATGTTGTTGGTTAGTATAAAAAGTGGGTGAACAGTTGAATGTTTAGGTTTAAATCCGAATTGGTATTGTGGTATGTGTTGTCCAATTGATTGGTGCAGTCTATTTTTTATTGTAGTTTCAAAAATTTTACTCAGTAGAGGGAGTAGTGTGATATTTGGTTTTATTGGTGTATTTAATTGGTATTATTATTCCTGTTTTCCAGGTATCTGGTATCGTGTTAGTTTCAATACAATTGTTAAATAGGTTCAGTATGTGTGTGTGTGTTTGTAGAGTAAGATTTTTCAGTAGTTAGCGTTTTATATTGTCTTTTCCCGGTGCCGTGTTTTTAATTTGTGCGAGTGCTTCGTCGTATTCTTCTTCACTAATTAGTTGATGTGCGTTGTTTGTTTCGTTTGTGAAGTAGGTCTCGTACCAATCATTTATATTTTTTATTTTTTATTAAAGTTTTGGTCGTCAAAGTTAGGGTTAGTGGAGGTTGTGAAGGCATGTGGAAAATGTCTTTTAACAGTTCATTTTCTTAGAAAACGTTTGAATATCCAGAATGCCCTAAAATTGAGCAATGACTCTTAAGTTTCAATTTACAAATTATAGTATACAAAAGTTGATTTTTTTGAAAGAAAATTATTATCATATTTAGAGTTAGTTAGAGTTAAGCAAACACACAGTCCATTAGGTGACTCCACCGTGAGACCATGGACTTGTAGGTTATAACCAGTGTTTAATAACAAAAATTACATATACCATATTTTTTAAAAACTTTAACACCCTGTATCTCGTTAATCACGGGCCTGAGAAAAAAACTTAAATGGAAATTCGATTTGTTTTGTGTCCATAAGGTTGTGAATCACCATGTATTTATTAATATAAAACTTTACACTTTTACCTTTATTGAAAACTGGGCTCATTTCTGAATTTTGGCTAAAATTGTCAGCTAATTTGATTTGAAAGTTTACGATAACAAAACTAATACGTAAAAATTATGGAATTTTTTAAATATAATTGCAACTAGTTATTTTGTAAAATTGCAAACTTTTCAAGACGTAAAGTTAGTATGCACAATAATTTCAAACCGAGCACCTCGTAGGTTTTCTTCTGAATTTTCATTTAATGTAAAACTAGGAAACAAACTTATACGCGTGACAACAATTTTAATGTTTCTAGAGATTTTCTGGAGTAGTAGTAAACATCTTTATTTCTAAAAAAGGCTATCGACCTATCGGTCTTTCTGCCCTTGTTTAATACATGCAGTCTTAATCTAGATAAAAAACCAATATGAAAATTCTCCTATTCTAGGTTAACAATAGTAGTAGTAAACATCTTTATTTCTAAAAAAGGCTATCGACCTATCGGCATTTCTGCCCTTGTTTAATGCATGCAGTCCCAATCTAAATAAAAAACAAACATGAAAATTCTCCCATTCTAGGTTGACAATGTCATTAAATAAATAAGATTTCAGTGGCAAGAAGAAATTATTTTATTGTTCACTAGTCCGTTGCGTTTGTAAGTGTTCGAGTAGCGTTAATGTAGGGAAACGGAAGCGGGATTGTCTGGTTGGTCATGTAAGACAAAGGGGATTCAGTATGGTCCAGTTGTAGGGGTTGTTTGTCCATTTTGTCTGTAGCTGTATGAGTCTTTCCGAGATCTTTGTCATGTTTGTGCGTTCGTATAGTAGTTGGGTGGGGGGGTTGTGTAGTGGGTTTTGGGGGTGTCTTATTCGTGTTATTAGTCTTAGTGCAATTTGCTCTGTTGTTTGTGTATAACATTTTGTCCTTTCTGTTCCGTTGGTCATGAGTACATGTCCAAAGTCTAGCAAGGGTCTACAAATAGCTTTATATATTTTGGTGGCGGTGTTTGTGCTAATTCCTCTGTCTTTGTAGGTTAGTGATCGGAAGTGTTTTGTTCTCTTTATTGTTTCTGCCCTGATGTTTCGTATGTGTTTAGTGAATTTAAGTTTGTGGTCGATTGTGATTCCAAGGTATTTTACGTCGTTTTTTGGTTGTGTCGTTTGGCCGTCTGCTGTTATTGTAGGGGAATCAGCGTTGAGTCTGTGGTTTGTGAGCAGAAGTTGGTTTTTTGACGCGTTTGGTGTTAGTCTCCATTTATAAAACCATGTCATTGTGTTGTTTGTTAGTGTTTGGAGTCTTTGCGCTGCTCTCTCAGTAGTTTTGTCATGTACAATAAGTGCCGTGCCGTCTGCGTATTGTAATATGTATGCCGATCTGTCGATTTGATTTTTGTCTGGTAAGTTGTAATTGTATATGTCATGGCAGTATATATTGTAGAGAAACGGTGAGAGCGGGGATCCTTGAGGGAGCCGATTTTCTGGATATTCTGAGAAAACAGTTTATTACAACTTAATTTGATATTTTAATTAACAATTTGTACTTAGTGCCTTGAAATGAGATATTAAACAATGTTTTAATAAGCCTTTGCACACACATTTCGAAACCCCTTAGGAAACACTCTAGGAAAATAATTTTTTAAAACTGAGATAAATTCCTTACAATTTGAAAAATTTGCCATCAAATATGCATAAACGTTGAGTAGAGTCCTATGGAATGGGAGAAATAGGGAGTGTTCCCTTCCCATAGAACTCCATATACATTTAAAAAAAATCACCTTCAAAGAATATTTTCAAAATATTAGGCATATGTCTAGTAAAGAAAGGAAGAACTACCGATTGTTGATTGTTATCATTATTTACAGTATGTCTGTGAATTCCTGCCTCTTAGACTATAAGTGCACAAGCTATCTACGACATGAAATTATTGGCACAAGTTAAAACTAAACAAAAAAATGTTAACTGCAAAATCCGATTTTACGCAAAAACCGTTTTGATCCTGTAGCAAAACTGCGTTGCTAACATAAAAGGTGCCGGATTTTTTTGGTGAAATTACGCGTGAAACAATTTTGTGCCCAGACGACGCGAACTCACAGACTTACTTTGATCATCCTCTATCTGAAATCGCTTTAGTGTTCAAGGTACATGTCTCAAGTGTCCCTATCAATTTGCTTACAATATACAACGTATTTAGGTGCGCTAGACTGAGTTTAAATCTAATTCCGTTAGCTTATAGCCAGACCGTTGTTGTTATTCGATTTAGTTTAAACACTCAAATCAATCACAATATACATTTTGAACAACTAAACCATTTTGTGGGGATTGTAGTTGCAAACCTAAATCGTCATTTAAATAGCAAACATAGGACTAACTAGAATTTTCCATTTCTATTTCTAAAAAACTAAGCTTTCACTGCTTTTGGAGGAGGCATTCGTAAAACAATGAATAGGAAAATAAGTACGAACCTAATCTGATGAGTCAACTAATGTTGAATGAGAGTGAAAATAGCTAAGATAAATGCATATAAACCTCAATGCAGACAACCATAAATCTCATCGTAAATTTCCAAACAATTAGTAGATCGATGTCAAATGGATTTAAGCGAAATAAGACAAAACATGTCTTGCTTCGCGTTAGCTTGCGAATCTAGACTGTCACTATATCCCACCGGTGTACGTTAGTTTATAGTTCTTGTTTTTCTTCACTAATGAGAATTTATTTGCCGGGCACAGTTAGAAAAGTTGTGATTAAATTTTCACAAAACAGATTTATTTACAAACGTCCAGCATAATAAGAACAAATTGGTCTGGAGGAGTTTTAGGTCAGTTTTGCGATCCAAATGTTTTCCTTGGTGGGCTTAGAATAATTGATCTTGTCCTTTATTACCAGGTTTGCTGACTTCAAGTTGATCGTTTTTTTTAAATTTTTATCGCTATTTATTCATTTTCAAATTATCAAACCACCGAATTAAACCAGACTCTCCAAACATCACCACGGACGGTCAAATAACCAAATCCACCGACAATGTGAAATACCTAGGAATAACAATGGACAATAAACTAAAATTCACAAAACACGTATAAAACATCAGAACAGATCTAACCAAGAGAGCAAAACACTTCCGCACACTTACTTACAAAAACAAGGGTATCAGTACCAAGACAGCAACTCTCATATATAAAGCGATCTGCAGACCTCTAATAGACTACGCTCATATTTTAATCGCCAACGCTACTGACAAAACTAAACGGTATTTACAGACAACAGAACAGATATCACTAAGACTGATAACGAAGATCCGAGACCCAGCAAACCCATTACACAATCCACCAAACCGACTACTCTACGAACGCACAAACTTGACAAGGATCTTGGAAAGACTACTCGTCTTGCAATCAAGATGGAAACACAACCCTCACAATCTCACCTTCCTGGACCCCCTCTGTTTAACAAGACCGACCAGACAAACGCGTTTCCTCTTCCCAACCTCAACCCTATTGGAGCATCTCCAGACATAAATTATGTACATGTTTGTTAATTATATTAGTTATTAGTTATTACGTTTCCATATAAAATTTTGTAATCAACCCAGGGCAGAAAGACCGATAGGTCGATAGCCTTTTCTTAGTAATAAAGATGTTTACTATTACTACTACTATTCATTTTCGATTAAACTGTTCAAGCACCAATTGCCAATCGCTTTTTTACCTCTCCAAGAAACATCTATCCTCCTTGGCTTAGCGGCGAAACGAAAATTGAGGATAATATATGCAGAACTTTATGAATAAAGGAGTGAGGCTCTCCGACAGATTTATAAGCTATGAGTAACTACGGAGAGGTGTTTGTGCTTAAACGATATGAAGATACGACAGCAGCAGAATAACTGGTTATTGCCGAAATGAATCTTTATTATATGAGATATATAGCTGACGCAAATATATGTTAGCTGGGGCTGAAACAAATGAAAAATGTCTGCTGTTACATACAGGAGGTAATAAAAATGGATTAAGAGACCAGCTACCGCCGCACAGTCTGAAAAAAAATCTTGTTTGTAAACCTAATATCTCAAGATAGGGCGAACTGATTTGGATGAAATTTGGCGCGAGGATACTTGACGTAATGCGGAATGAGGGAAAATATAAGTAAGACCTAAAAATAATTTCCGCAGCCGGTAAATTAATGAGGAAATAGGATATTTTACACTTTTTGCTATAAAGTTAATCATAGCTTTATAGCAAGTGAAATTTTAACCGCGCAAACATGTTGGTTATGTATTTTAATCTGCTGATCTCAAATCTAAGCAAAAAAAGCGTGTTCATATTAGGATTTTTCGTGATGAAAAACGTGATTTTTGGTGGTAAAATGACAATTATTTTATTTCCCAATTGTAGTTCCGAGTTCCAGAGTTACTTTTGCACTTTAGAGCAAAAAGTGTAAAATACCCTATTTCCTCATGAATTTGCCGGCAGCGGAAATTATTGTTACGTCTAACTTTTATTTTTCCCTTATTCCACATTACGTCAAGTATACTCGCACCAAATTTCATCCAGATCAGTTGGGCCCAATCTTGAGATATTAGGTTTACGAACACGAAATTTTTTTTCACGCTGCGCCGTTGGGGCCCCTTTATTGATATTTATTAAATAGATTTACTTTTGAGTTGATCAAAAAAAACATAGAAAAAGTTTTTTAGTTAAAAAAAAATACAATTACAGCATATGTATTGGGTTTGACTGACAAAATGTCTATTTTGAGCACTTTTTTAATATATACGTGAACAATAATTCAAACTTCCAGCGATAATCAAAGTTACAATAACACATGTATCTAGTCATATCTATACATTTCATATAAGCCCTCAGATTTGTGATTACAACTATTTCAATAAATCAAGCGGTGCTTTGGCAAATTTTCATTCCATGTCGTGTTTTTTAGTTTTTCTGCAGATTCCAATTTCGGCTATGGCCATTCATTGGAGTTATTAACAGGAAAGTTTTACAGTAAATCGGGATAATGATTTTACTATTTTAGTATCGCCAAGTTCGGTTTATGGGATTAATAAAATTTATTGGCGTATAGTCAATTTAAAGTTCAGAATGGTTTCTTATCTGAAGAACTGTCATGATTCAGAAAGCTCATTTATCCAAACGGAAAGCAGCATTTCGAATATATTGTGTACACAGTGTTATCGTGGCTGTTATTTATTTTAATATTGAGTATCTGATAAATTATGTTAGTGGTACAACTAGAAATATTCATTGAAGCTCCATAAATGATGGGAATGTGAATATACTGATGTACTAATTAAATTGAAAAAAATGACAAAAAATATAAATATTTTAAACTTTTTTCAGTTAGAAGTTGTATGTTTTTCAATTGGATTGTACAAAAAACATCTGAAGTTGTTTTACTTCTTATTTATTCAATTAAAGACGTAAGGGTTTCAATAAGTTTTTAAGGGACTTAATATTATCCAAAAACAATCAAAACATCATTTTGACAACTTATTCAATCGCAGTCTGCATATTTTTCCAATTCAAATAGATAAAGTTTACAATTACTTGATTAATGAACCGAGCCACTCAAGCAATTTTTAATGTAAAGTTTACTTTGGATACTATGTTCGCATGGTGAGATTCGTATTTACAATCAGCGATGATTTGGTAGGATTCATTGATTAACAAGTAAAATTTCCATTTTCATTTAATTCTAAGCGGCTCTTTATGGACTAGAGTGTAAAGTGGATTATTTCTATATATTATTATCTAGCACTATTGCCTGCTAAAATGAAATTGCTATTGATTAAGTAGATTTAGATAAGCTACTAAGCCATTGCTGCATCAAAATACGATAATTGGAAATAATATATTTATTGGAAGTCCAAACTAGCCTAGCAACCCGCTAAATCCGAATTTCGTTGATGCAAAATGAAAATATTTCTGTATTTCCGTTTTAACGGAGTAAAATCCGTTTTCAATTATTTCTCAAATTTTTACAACCGGGTTCACATGGCCGAATATTCAATTCCGTAAATTATAATTATTTTTTTGCATATTACGCTAAGGGTGTGAAAAGGAAATCTTTCAAAACATGGAACACTGCCATCCAAAATTGCTATCGCCCTGTATAACACTTATTGGTAAAATGCGCTGATTGAAACCCAAGGAAAAAAATCAATCAGCCGCAAAGTTTGTCTGCTAAACAATTGCTAGGCAGGTGGCCAATTGAATAATGTTTTTACTTTACAATATGAAATTAATAGAAATAATCTAAATATATTTAGACTTTACTGTCTAAATGTACTGTATTGATATTTTTATTGTTCAAAATAAGGAAACGACTGATTACATAATTTATTTAAAAAAAGCACGTGGTAACATGTAAAAATTGACTCTTCTGATGGTGAGGTTGTAGCTGAATGGTTCTCTTCACCTCAAACGCACTGACCATCGTTGGCAACCCTTATAATAGGAACAATCTAAATGTCCCTGTTCGTCTCTATGTGGCAGCGTTGCAGAGGGTGATTACTTCTAAACACATCGTAATCATATTAAAAATCATATATAATTCAAAAACCTTATTAAAAGCAAAAAGTTATCGGTTTTACCTGCAAGGTAGGAGAGATAAAAATAATTAGTGAAATCTAGGCGCAACTTTACCACTATATGGAAAATACATGTTAACGTTGTATATGACAATTTTGAATTCATCATGTGATTTATAGTAATTAGACCATTGAAAGTACATGTCACATAATGAAAGCTGCCTCAAAACGAATAAAACAAGCAACAAATAATATGTGATTTTTCATTAGAGTTTAGATAAGAGATAAGATTAATGAGCACTTGCAATGATTAGCAATATTTTTAGGAAAAGCTTCAAAATCCAATAATTACCCCTCCTTTACAATACATACTGCCACGACATCTACAATCACAGTCTCCACGACAAAAGATACATTGACAAATCTGCTTACATACTACAATACGCCGACGACACTGCATTGATCGTGCACTACAAAACTACAGTAAAAGCAGTACAAAAACTTCAAACACTAACAGACAATACAATTGCTTGGTTCTACAAATGGAGACTTACACCAAACGCCACGAAAAACCAACTACTTTTACCAAACCACCAAATTAAAGACGACTCTCCATCAATAACAACAGACGGAAACAGAATTAGACCAAAACAAGAGGCAAAATACCTAGGAATGACACTGGACCAAAAACTAAAATTTACAAAACACGCACAGAACGTAAGAACAAAAATCATTCAACGGACAAAACACTTCCGATCACTGACGTACAAAGACAAGGGAGTTAGTACAAAGACCGCCGCAAAAATTTACCAATCAATATGTAGGCCTACTGACAGCAAATGCATCTAGGAAAACTAAACAACACATTCAAACAACAGAACAGATTGCCCTGAGATCAATAACGAAAATAAGACATTCTCAAAACCAACTACACAACCCCTCAAACCAACTTCTCTACGAACGAACAAAAAAAAACGCGAATAACAGAAAGGCAACTCCAATTGCAAACGAAATGGAAGAACAATCCCTACAACTGTACCCTACTGAATCGCCTTTGCATCACGAGACAAACGAGACAATCCCGCTTCCGCTTCCCAACAACAACACTACTTGAACACTTCCAACACGACTGAACCAACCGGCTAGACGATGAAAAGACATGACATAGAAGACAGATTTTTTTTTGCTTTGTAATAATTTTAAGTTTACATTTAAGATAGTTTAAGTTAGAAAATTAACACAATACATGTATATATGTAAGGGCAGAAAGGCCTAGGGCCGATAGCCTATTGGGCAATAAAGGTTATATATATATATATATATATATATATATATATATATATATATATATATATATATATATATATATAAATATAAAATATATAAATATATAAATATAATAATTAAACCGAATAAGCGTATCGCCTACTCAGAGTTAAGATTGTAAATTTTGAGAGCAAACCTCTGGCTTATAAATAACTTAAGAACATACAAAATACGACACGTTTATTCCATCAGGGAGTAGGTGAAATCTCGACGACTCATTTTTTATGGAGGGGCCCTGTCATTTTCATTGCCATCATTTGAAAGTAAAATCCTTTCGCCTCAGAAAATGTCAAACGCGTAAGTCAAATTGCGTCTCCGCGGTGCGATATTTTCTTATTCCGCCCTCCATTTTAGATAATGGCAGGTATATACTTTTTTCTTTCACATACATTTCCCCTCTTTTCGTGTGTAATATGTTTGGCAAGGCTGCGAATGATTACATATGGCTGGCTCTCTAGTATTCACGTAACGCTTTGTTTAGCACAGAATTTCTTAAAATTGAAATTTACATTAGCAATTGTGTGGCAATAAGTCAAAGACAAATCTGGGCATTCTCAAAGGTGGGAAACAGGAGCGAGCACATGATATTAATTTAATGGAAAATAAATGCCTCCTCAAGATAATATCCGAGAATCAGAACAGACAGTTAAAATTCATAAATGTGCAATGAATGTTTGAATAATAAAAAACTCAAAAAGAATTCCAAGCAGAATTTATTAGTAAATTCCTGGAAAAGTCTTCATGGCACTCAGTTGAAAATATTAAAAAGTAGCTTCTATTGTGTTTTCTAATAAATATTTTCATAGTGGAACTTCTCTTAGGAGTAGTAATCTGGTGTAGTGTAATTAAGACAAACAACACCAACTTCTTACCGAGACATTACCATTCCACGGTTAGTTGATAAATTATTAACCAAAAACTTAATATGCGAAACAATATTAAAGGTCGATGTTTTACCCGATTCGAGCTACTCCCAAGAATCCTAATTATCGACATGATATAAAAATATTTCTACTAAACTGTCTTCAACTAGAATCGTTCAAAGAATATGTGAAGTCAGCACTTGTTACCTACAATTCCATGAAGTCTAGCCGCTTGCGAGCTTCATTAAAACTTTAAATGTTCAAACATTCATGTGGGATTAAGGTGGCAGAAGCATCTTAAAAAAATTCGTAGGATTCCGATTTTGTCTGCTTGAACCTTATCACGAAATTATTATAATCAAGTATCTAACTCGACAACAAACGAATGAGATGCTAATAAATTGACCCTTAAGTTGTAGGTACTTTGCGATTTGGCGCTGAGTTAATACCACCCGAAACCAACATGTACTCAACTAATTTATTCAGATATTTGCGGCCAGAAAATACGTTCAAATTCAAGATAATTTTCCTAAAATCTTCGAAAGATTGCGCCCTTTCAAAATTTCGAGACTGTTTCTCAAGCAATAAATATTCAAGCAGAAATTTAACATCGGCTTCGAACATCGAAACATCATTTACCTATCGTACACAGTAGTAGTAGTAAACATCTTTATTTCTAAAAAAAGGCTATCGACCTATCGGTCTTTCTGCCCTTGTTTAATACATGCAGTCTTAATCTAGATAAAAAACCAATATGAAAATTCTCCTATTCTAGGTTAACAATAGTAGTAGTAAACATCTTTATTTCTAAAAAAGGCCAACGACCTATCGGTATTTCTGCCCTTGTTCGATACATGCAGTCCCAATCCAGACAAAAAACAAATATGAAAATTCTCCCGTTCTAGGTTAACAATGTTATTGAATAAATAAGATTTCAGTGGCAAGAAGAAATTATTTTATTGTCCACTAGTCCGTTGCGTTTGTAAGTGTTCGAGTAGCGTTAGTGTAGGGAAACGGAAGCGGGTATCGTACACATAATTCGAATTATTTGGACTTACCAAAGATGTTAAACTATTGGTTTATTGGCCATACTTACAAATTTCAGGATTTTCATTGCAATTAGTTAATTTGATATTAGTTACAAAAATAGTTGTAATTAGTCTTTCTGTATAGAATTTCCAAAGTATTTTGGGGTCTGTAAGAATCAGAGGAGAAATTATTGACAAAGATGGCAAAACTCATGAGTGCAAATAATCTCCCAATAGCGCCTCAAACTGAAAATTAAAAATCTCTAAACAAACCCGAGAGGCACTTAGAAATAATAGCAACAACTGGTAATAACCTGATAATAAATATTTGAAAATCAAATACATATCGAAGTGAAATTTTAGTTGGCTAACTAGTTTACGCAAAATGGATTAGTGTTCCCAATTCCCAACTGGATCATCTCAAATTACCTGTCAATATACAAAGTTATTCAAATACTCCGAACTGTTTCACACAGCAAATCGAAAAGTAACCTTTCCCTCGACATGACATGTCCATTAAAGGGAAGAACGTATCGATGCCTCTGGGTGAGCCACTTAACTGTTCCATATAATATTGCGGCAAAGCATAAACTTTGAGTTATTTTGTTTCGCTAAAATCACCTAGAATACTTTGCAAGGCTATAAAATATCTAAGCAGCTCCTATAACTGAAAATTTATTATTGAAGTCGGATAGGATCCCGGACGTAAAAGCACGAAAGGGTTGTCTTGTTTAGAAATTGTTATGGAAGATATAGGAAAATGTAACGAGACATAACTCATGAGAGGAATCAGATATTTCTATTGATGTTTTTTTCTGAAACCCTGTTAAATTTTGCGAATAGTGAACAAAGGCGATTTGGAAAAAAGGGCTGAAAATATATCTTCCAAAACATATGCAAAATTTCTTGTAGAATTTAATTTCGACACTAAATATTTACTACTACTACGGCGATATGAACGGTAAGTAAAGTAATTCTTAAAGTGAATATTAAGAAAGATGTTTCGAGAAATCATAGCGATAAAAATTTAATTAACACAGCGATATTACTAAAAAACAGATAAAGAATATATTAAGGACATAAGCAAATGAAGCCGCGTGTTAAAAAAAGCAAAAGACTTGATTAAAAAACTTGCAATATTTCCTTCCTGGAAATCGAATATCGCATGACGTTCCTTTAAATTAAGTCGCACAATTTCACTTATTTCAGTTAATACATTACATTTTCAATACGAAACATATATCGATATCTTTGCAGTAAGGTAATATTAAAAACAACACTTTTTCTCAATAATGTTTTAAAGCATAGCTAGAAGCGTGTTTTTGATCAGCAGTTGATTTTAAAATCGCTCTGAGTTTTCTTTAAATAACAGTTTTGAAGGATTGCAAGCAAAGGATTTGCAAGAAATTCAGATTGGACACTTTTTCTAATGTTCGTTACAAGACGAAACTCGAGGTGCAGCACGATTGAACGCGTTCAATTTATTGTGAACCGATTGTCTGTAAGCTGAAGAACGGACACATTTCTCACGTTTTTTGCCGTCGGGCAGCACATTGTGCCCGCTCGTGTACAACTTTTCCAAATATTTGTGAAAATTGTTAGAAACTGATCGATTAATTTGCTGAAAAATTAGCAATTAAATATCTAAATACACTTGCCACACCAAATTGCCTAATAGTTTTTGATGAACATTGTGGTAATTTTACTTTAGCTTTGGGATAGTTTGACACGCTGTATAAATAAGAATGTTTCATAAAGCCGTTTGCCTAGAATCTGCACTTGAAAACAACTTTCCATAAAAATATTCATTTAAACTTTATAAAAACTAAAAAGAAAATAAACCATCTCAAGCCATGTTCTCTGAGCTTCATCGATGTCAAATTAAAATTCCGATTATTTAAATTCAATAATAAAGTTTCCTCCAATATGAACCGGGGCCGACAGCGCTGTAAGAAAAATGAATGAAAAAGCGAAAACTGAAAGATACGTATGAACCAAGTCGGAGGAAACCAAAGTTGGAAACCGACATGTCTTTTCAGCGCGCCCATTCGCGTTTCAAATTTTCTCCGATGTATTAAAAGTTGGATCTTCATTTTTGGAATTGCTTTTAAAACAGCAGACCGAGCTTAATTTCAATAAAATTATGCTAATATGACGATGAAGCTGAGCAGAAATTTTCTAGATTAAGTTTGATCCTGAAGCCAGACGCAGATGTTCAATTAGTTCAAACAATGTATCGATTGGAAATTGGCTGTCTACGACAAGAATTTGCCATGTAATCAGAGACTAGCAGCCCGATAATTAGTTCGGTGTTTCGATGGACTCTTGTTTATTTCCTAATTAGCCTAAACGGCTTCTCGTGGGTAACTTACAGTGGGGATTGCGTACGATCTGAGCGACGCAAGTTCCAGCTTACTTTAATTGGAAACTCTATCCTCAATCAAAATTTCGTCAGTTTATTAATATAAAGGGGTTTTCTAACGGAGCGTCATAGAAGTTGTATCATTAAACTTCTCAAGAATCTGAACTATGTACCTGCTTTACAAAATATTAATAATCAATAAAATTTTAATATTCTTTTCACAAATAGCTTAGGAGTAGCCACTTAAAGTAGAAGAATCTGAATTTATTTTGCCTGTTCATATTTGTATGTTAGTACAAGGAATGGGCTAGAATGTACATACATAAGCAAACAATGTTACGGTAATGAAAAGTGAAAAGCAAAATACGTAACATGAGCTTATTTATGTTTCATTCAAAAAGATCAACATTTGGTGGAAAATTGTCTCGTATTTTCTTTACTGAATAGTGCCGGAAATAGGGATGTAAACGACAACATACATGCTTTGATAAACCAATACTACGAATTTCCTTCTTTAAACATCACATCCCAATTTTCAGCAGTACAGAAATAACAATGTCTAAATACCGCATTCCACTACTGATTGCCTGTTGATAAATTACTTTTAAAATAACGTGGAAAGTAAAACAGAACTGCTGGCATAAATGAGATAACAAGCTTAACGCTTGTCTCAAATTTGACGCTTTACACATTATGTGGATTAAGTGCGTGGAAACTGGAAATTCGTCTGGAAAGTTTTAAGGTTTACAATCACACATTCAGCTTTGAGGATGAAAGATGGGGGCATGTGATCTTCGCAATTAATTAAGCAGAATTTATGACAAAAGCGAAACTTTGACACTATTCATAGAAATTAAGTACATAGATTATATTTGTCATAATGATAAATGCTCAAAATGGATTACTTTTCAACGCAGCTTTGAAGGAAGAAAATTGTTTTTAATGTAATATTAAAAATTAATGATATAAAACTAAGAAGATTTAATTTAAGCATTTCTTTACATGAAGTGATCTCATTTCTTAACAGGTTAAGTAAATGTACTAGACGGTTTTTAAGTATTTCAAGTAATTTTTGGTGGTTCCAAAATCACAATAGGCCGCAAGTAATTTTTTTTAAATCATCGGAGGTCTGGTGAAATAAAACTTGTCCAAGTTGGCACAAGTTAAGCTAAGGTAAACTCTTTATACCATTAAAACAAGAAAGATGTAGAGGTTTAATTTTGGAAACTAGAGAACCCAGTGTTAATGGTTTTAATGATACTGATATAAGGATCCTCAATATTATTGTTTATTGATACAATGACGATGAACTGGCCTAAAAACCAGAATACTGTCTTGAAAGTTACCAATGCTTTGGCAGATGTATTTAAAAATCGTCAGGATGGTGAAGACGACGCAAAAAAATCGGTTCAATCATGTTTATTACTAACATTTTACATCAAAGATGGCTTTATAATAATGCTGTTATATTTTCACTATATAATTTTTTTATATTATATTAAACAGTATAATGTGTTGCACTCATGTTCCTGCTCAGCTACTACATTTGGTTTGTTACTTTTCAGCAATGAGTGTTTTGTATGCGTTTAAACGATTATTTTCTCATTGTAAAAAATCATGTAGCATGTTTGACCACGATAGTATTGATTGAAAAACACAGTTACCAACCTGCTATAGAACCTAATATATATTTTTTGAAGTCAATAAGTAGGATAAACAATCAGACAATCTAAAAAGTTTTCGTTCTAGCAAAATTAAATTGCGATCAAAGATAGATCAATATCAAGTGTTCACATCAACATTCCCGAGACTGGCCCTAAGGGAAAATTAAACAATAAGTTTCCGAGCACGGGAACAACAAGTTTTGCAGCTGGAGACGCAAATTCAGCAGTATCTTCTAGATTATTAAATTGTCAATTGCTCTATAAACAGCATGCAATAAATCCTCAATGTAAGCCTTATTTTCCGACAAAATGGAGCAAATCAATCACTTTCAACGTTGCTAAAGTTCAACAAGGACCTACTCAAACAGTAGTCGTGGTAGTTAAAAACCGCAGCTTGGTTGGTTGTATTCGCCAGTGACGATATTATTGCCACTTTCAGTTGCATTACATGCAGACAAAACTGCATCGGATAATTGCGCTTCAAATTCTAGTTGGGAAACTAATTATCACGCTTTTCATTTGGGAATTCTTGTTATCAGGCGTCAATCGCTCATAGTTTATTACAGAGAACCATATATTATTTAACGCAACATGAAATTAATTAATAGCCAGAGGTCAGTCGGCGTTTGTGCTATCAGAAAAATTGAAATTTGATTTTAAATTAATTGAAGATATGTTCCAATCAGAAAATAATGGTAAAGCTGAAAGTAATAAAACACAGCACATTGTCTAGCTGGATGAAGCTGGAAATATTTTCAAATCACCCAGGAAGGAAATGGTTAATCAAATAATGTCTAGACACGTAAGATAACGTCGTTTTCGACAGAAAGTTCACTTATTATGTCCAACTTTATTTGACCAGCAAAATTAGACTTCCGTGTAAAATGTTTGTTAAAATTTAATGTTAATGAATTCATTTAAAACAAATATAATTCAATAACAACTTTTCCTTTTAACTGCATGGATACAGAGGATTGTACATGAGTGTCAATCCTCTGAAAGTTTAGTCTCAATGTTTATTCAAAGAACAGAAATGTTCGCCAAAAAATAATAAGATAAAACATCAATGTGTTTGATTGCACCCAATTAACGTTTTTCTCATTAATGGTATGTAAAGACCTGTTGTCTTATTCGTTAATCAAAATCTGTTAAAAAAAACAATTCATTCCAATATATTCCTGGGTTTTTAAGTCAATTTTATTGTCACTAATTATGGTGTTATGTGATGAGCCCTGCGTTTCGTCCCGGGTCTACCTATTGGACTCGTCAGTAAGGCTTTAGGTAGACCCTGCCTTATACGCCAGACATCGATTCTACGTGTTCGGACGTAAATGAACCGAGCCGGTATAGATCTTCTGCGGTGAGATATTGGCAACCCGTGTTGCCGATTAGCATTAGATTGAAAACCATTCGTTCCATTCTGATTTTTTTCTCCCAAGCATCTATATCTTTTTCGTATATTTCTTTTTCCTGACATCACATAACACCATAATTAGTGACAATAAAATTGACTGAAAAACCCAGGAATATATTGGAATGAATTAAAAGTACAGTCAGGAAAAAGAAATATACGAAAAAATAAACAATGACTGGTAAAACTTATATATTCGTCCGTCTAGTCAGTGGAGAAGAATTCCGAGCATCAAAACGTATTTTTAGTTGAGTTTTAAAACAACAATTTAATTACTCTCATATGAATGCGTAAGATTTTTGCGATAAAACTGTTCAATTCATTAGAAAACTGTTCAGCTTAGTTTCATAAGCTCGCAACAGAACATCAGTTTTCATTGTTTACAGAAATGTGTGAGTCTTATTTTTCCAGCTAATCATTTTTCAAACTATTACTTAATACCGACTTTATTCAAAAGTCACACTCAACACGGTCTTAATATTTGCTCTTGAGTCCTATTTTCAATATTTCATGCTGTACAGTTGCATCTACAGCTGTAAAATGCTTCAGCTGTTCACTTGTGACCACGTTCAGTTCCTTTCCAACTCCTCTTTCACTTTCTCAGAAAAGTTACTTTCCAGTATATTATATCGAAAAATTAATAAATTTTGAACTTAATTTCTTAACTGATTAAGACGGTAAACCTGATACATGGTCAACATTGTTTTTAATATTAAGTTTTGAGGACCATAATAAGGAATCTTACCCCAATTAAGAACAAAAACCCTGTAACGGTGACATGCTTGTCAGAGATACAGATACAGTTCTGATTTTTGATAAAAAAATGTTAGCTAGTGATTTTTGATAAAAAAATCTTATATTATTATATAAAAATATATACATATTCGTAAATTTTCTGATTGGGAATGTTGCAAATTTAAGTTAATTTCGTAATGTTCTATTTGTAAAGTTTAGCATTTCTAATGCCACGTCTAGACTTAGACACGAGACGATACAGAATGGTTGAAGATTGGCATAATTGCTCTTAAGAGGTTTCTGAAGCTTAGTACGGAGGAAATTACTGTTATCAGCTCTTAAAAATGCAAGTTCTTGGTGGGTGCGTCCAGACCTAACAAGCCGGGCCCACGCCGAGCCTGAGCCGCGGAAGAGCAATTATGCCAATTTTCAACCACTCTGTATTTATGGTTGTAACCACAGCTTATTAAAAATTCACGTTCAATCCCATGTATAACCGATATTTTCAACTATTTCCTCATGTAACCAAAGGCAAATAAAAATATATAATTTACTCACGGTTAGTGTAGCAGTACGTCCACAGTCCAGACACCGTCCTCTTCATCAGAAACTCCATATCTCCCGTTCCATTATACAAAGGATTTGGCATGCGTTCCATGGTATGAAGCCATCCATTAGTGCTAATCGACACAAACACACAAACCACACTTAAAGTCGACACTAACGGCACTACCGACCAGAAGAAGTTCAGTTTGGTTTTCAGAGGTTTGATTATCAATTCTTCCTCGTCCGACTCTGCAGAACTGTGGTGATTTAGTCGTGACATTTTTGCACCGAAAAAAATCGCGATTTATCGTTCGCAACTAAACGTCCAAAGTCTTTGCATGTAGGCATAAAAGCCCGACATTTTATTTTTGATTTATTCTCCGTTGTTTACATATTTTACGAATTAAATTTAATTTGCTTTTCGGAACAGTTTTTGTTTGGTGACTAGTTTAAATAATTCGATATGGAGTTTTTAAACTGAGTGCATTTTCACATTTGGTTTTGGAATTGCATCTGAAGTTTCCCGGAAAATGGCAGAGCAGAATGTTTTCAAGTTGGTCTGTTTATTATTGTTCCAAACTGCATTAATTAAAATCGAAATGTATCGCTTCAATCATTTCTCTTATTGTTTTAACGTATCATTGCGACTTGAAATCAAAACCGATTTGATGAATAATTTCCTTCCTCACAGGATAGCTTTTGGAAATTCAATCACCCATTTCGATGTCCAGGTATACCTGCAACAAAAATATGAAAACATATTAATTGAAATATATATATTTTTTAAACACACACATAAAAACATGCATTTTAGCTTATACATCATAATAAAATTACAATCGACAAAAAAGTTTCAGTTAAAAATATCAGCGATACAACGAATTCAGCTTACATTTGTCTTGTGGGAGTAGAAATTACAAATAAGAGATTAATTATACAACTGGACATGTGGCACACTATAGATTTAAATGTTTAGAACAAAATTTTAATAAATTAGTTCCTATATGGTTACGGTGAATTTATGTTTTTGATGGAATATTATTTCGTTTCAAAATGCGTACATAATTTCCTTACATCTTCTATGATAGATTTAATAAAGATTGCTCTTATTTCACAATAAAGAACGAATTCCTTATCTAAAAGTAATCAAGAGACGAAATACTTAGGCTCAAGCTGTGAGAGGAGAAATTCAAATTAATAAGAAATTAATTAGGAAAAGTTAGCGAAAGAAACTAAGAAAAGTATATTAACAAATTGTTTAACAAGGCTAAATGAATACAAACCTGTAAAAAAACCGTTCGGAGGTTTCGTTTTTTACAAATTTTGAGGCAAAATACCCAACAAAAAGATTTTGAAGACTTTTTAATAGTTAATGATATATATGGAATTAATAAAAATGAAACGATAATGAAACTTGTTCCAACCTTTTCATTTCTAAACAGTTTTCTGAAAGTTTGCATCTAGAAATTCAAATCGTGTCGTCTTTATGCCAATTTATAAAATAGCCAACTATTATTTTTGCACTTTGTATGCAAACTGTAATCTCTATATATCGTTTCTCTTGCGGAAACTTTTCCGAAACGCTTCTGTATGGAAATTCCAGTGATAGTGTAAAATTCTAACTTTATGCTGTTAGTCTTTGCCTTCCTCTGCATCCACAACGCCACGGGCGTTTTCCTAACAAGAATTCACAGAAAAATGTTCAAATTTCTCCAACGCGATGTACAAAATATGTTCAGATATTTCCGACAATGTGTTCGAATAGCAGTGAAATATGTAAAATAATATGTTTTCTTTGTGGTGCAAGTATAATTTACATTTCCCATACAATGAATAAATAAACTACTAAACTGCAGAATGGAAAAGTTAAGTTTTGATGCTATTTACTGACTTTAACTTTAGATAACTTAGCCACTTAAGCTAAAGCAATTTATACGGATACAGATAAATTAAGGAAAAATTACTGTCATGAGAGAGTATCAAAAACTAAATATGATGGTTGAGTTTAATAAAGTGAATTAAAGTGACGCGGGTTTGTTATGAGGCTATTATATCATTTGATATTTAGTTCGATAATAAAATGATAATAAAATGATAATAAAGCCAATATGGGCATAGTAAAGTAGATTTCAAAACAGATAAATTATAATGGTCGAAGGGAAATTATTCTAATTTGGCAATTTTCTATTTTATATGCGTTTTGTAAAATTTGCAACAGTGAGCAATGTTGATTACTGGCATAATTCATGATGCTAAATTATTGTAAATCTAATAATGATAATGCGATTCCTTTATGGATTAAATAAACAGCGATTTAAAGAAATTACAATAGTAATGTTTTTTAAGTTTTCAGTCAACTGTTATGTTTTCATTTATTTGCCTGTTTCCGAATCATTTTCAATAATTTTCAATCAATCATTTTCAATAATTATCATAAGGAATTGTAATAAGTAATTAGCGAAATTGAAAGAATGCAGTTAATAGATCAAATTGATGGCCTTTTGGGTAAATTATATGCTGATGACAAATTTGCCATTTTATTGGAAGTAGCAAGAAAGGACTAAATGTGTTAAGAATTCCGTCAAAACATCTATACGGACAAAGGGTCTTAAACTTTCTCTCTGTTCAGCAGAAATAGCTGTTAAATGTTCATGAGAAAAATAGAATGCTGCCAAATAATATTTCTGATAAAATTTTTTATTTGAGGAAGCCCACTGTTAGATACTAGATAGATACTAGACGATTCTAGAAATTGAAGCGACTATAATATCAGAAAGAACGTTAAGCTCAGTGATGTATGAGCGCCTATTCGATTATTATATATTGCCTAAATGATAAAAAGTTCTGAACATTTTGAAGCTATTTACATACAAAAACTGATGTTAGAGCACAAGTATTTTCTAAAACATCTTTGTGTATTTTCACATTTTATGCTTTGATTATTAAATACTAATATTTGCAGATCGAGTTGCTTAATTCTATTTTTTTGAGTTATTTTTTTTTAAGTTTTTATTTACTTAACTAGTTCCTTTTTGGAACGCTAAATTTAATAGAAAAATCGTATGAAATATATCAAAGAATTAAAAATGTAAAGAAAAATAACATTCACCTCTTGTTGGTTATATGATAACTAGATAGTGGTTGTGTTCATGCCCGTTTATTTACATAAAAGTAGCTTTTTCATTTGTGTGAAATTGAATATGAGCTTTCAGCTTAAGCTGATAAAAAATGTGACGTTAAGAGTAAAACTTGAGACAAAATTTAGTTTAATGACCACATGAAAAGTGATCTAAGTAGCCTGGTAACATTAGACTACAATATATCGTGGCACTTTATCAGTGTCGAGACTGTTCGAAAACGTAAGCAGGAACTAGAATTGCATTAGGCGTTATCAGTTCAAAATGTACGTAAAGATTTAGCCAAAATCCATAGAATATATCACCCTCCAGGGATTTTAGCGAAATGAACGAAATTGGTTTAATTTATAACCGGGTTGGAGCTCAATAGGTTTTCTTTGGCGCTTAAACCGGCTCCCTGTATTAATACAAATGTTCCACTGAATTGACTTGTTCACACGCTCCCCAGGCGGTTCGGTTTCTGAGCTTTGGAAATATATTCACTTACAAGATTAATTCGCCTTTACATGCATTGATTAGTGCACCCATAGGGAGACCAGGCATTATAGTGTCATCAAAACCAACCACGACAAGTGGTTCAGATCAAAAGCTCCCAAAAAGCCGGATTCTCAATCAAACGTATCATTCGTTAAGTAACTTAACGAAGACGAAGAGAGCTGATGTTGGTGACTTACACACGCTTCAATTTTACCGCAAATATTTACAACAACATTAATTTATAAGCAAGGCAAATAAAGTTAAGCAACATTTTGTTATGCTTAGTTACAATTGTCTTCTTCCAGTGACATTCAGTCTAGAAGAGTGCGTAAGGTTTATTCTTTATTTAGGAATACACGGTGTTTCTTCTGCCTATTATACCAGGCACAGTAGGAAATCCTCGATTACTTTTTTATTTTTAAACTTTTTAAAGTTCAGTCAATCGTTCCACTTCATACAGTTTCTTTAGACCTCATTTCTTAAGAAAGCGATAGGTTTGAGGGCAAAACTCCCAAATAGCATAAACTTCTTTACACACGCTTAAATATTATTATATTTTTAAAATTATTCAAAATAATGAATCGCACATCGAAGCTATCATGTTGGACTTCAATTCAACTTCTATTTCAAATTCTCTGAAATATTTCCTTCCTCAAACTTTCAGAAACGACAGAACTTTCGATGAAAACAAACCAAAACCAAGAGAGTTCAAGTGTGCTACAGTTTAATATAATTTATTGTTGAATATTTGGAGCGTTCGTGTTTTCTTATGTTTAAAGTGTTACTGTTGTTGCCTTTTCTTTTTTTATATGAAAACAAGTGCGTCTGAAATTATTATTGTACTACATTGATAAAAAAATTACAAGACTAATAAAACACAAATAAATATTATTCCATATATTTACTTATTCTATATCTACTTCAATCAGGCAAAACAGCAAGTAATTCGATCTGATAAACGATCAATCATGTTTGTAAATTCGACCACGTCCAATTGAAAAAAATAAGTCAGAAAACAATTTAAAACAATGTAAATAACGATGTGAAACAAAATCAATCAAAATCTCAAAAAAGTAACAACATCGCGATGACATCAATTGAAAGCGCCCATGGAACAAAGCAAAAACCTCTTGGCCTTTACTTCCTAATTTAATCAAGCTTGTGAGCGTGAGATGCCGGAAAAGTTAGATTAGAAAATATTTAATAAATTGTAAACCCTTGTTCAATTGTTGCTAACCAGCCAATAAATTTTATACATAATGTATATCAGGCAAATACATTTAAAAACAAAGTATGTCTCTGCGCCCACTCCACTGAGACAACATTAATGTTTATGACACATGTGTTTAGATTGTTCTTGAGAGTTGGAAAGCTGCAAGAAAAGCCTGGGAAACAGTTGCACGCAAGCATATTAAAAGACATATTTTATCGCATTTCAGAGTCGGTGCTTTAATTGGTTTTACTTTTCACCTAGCAAATATATATGAGCATGAGTTTTTAGAAACAGAATGTTTATTACTCCCGTTTGAATATGCTATTTCACTAAATGCCACAATCGACTACTTTTAGTTCATTTTATCTTTTCAATTCCAACTTTTGTAGTTTTAGGCAATTTAGGCAAACTAACAAAAGAGCAGATGCAGTGCAGTTCCATAACAAAAGTAAAACGTTCAATCAGCAAAACAGTTAATTAAACTTCCGTCATCACTTTGTAAAAATGAACACCAATTGACAACCAAAGTTGTATGTGAAAATTATAATGGTGGTCTTTGTTGGGAGATAAAAGCACTATATTTGCCTTTATTTGTTTGGCAGCCTAACAATGTTCGAACTATATCAAAACCACAACATGCGCCGGACCTTTCTGCTATTTGTGCACCACGATATCAATAGCGTTTTGAGACAGATATTCAGAATTCGAATTGAATTGGCCCTAGAGCAGAGGTGCAAAAACAACAATTCAAATGAACAACGGTAAAACACTGATTTTTTTTAGGAAATTAATGGTATTCAACAAAAGAAAAATTAGAGCCCCTCGGAAAATATTTATATAAAACCATATGGATTTACAAATTCCCTAACTATTAATGCATTGGACATTTGCGGCCAAATCACTATCCATATAATCAAATAAAATAATAAGCATAGAACGATTGGGTTGCTCAAAGATACATGAACGCTGAAAATTATTTGTTTCAACGGATCATTAAAATTATTAACACAAACGAAAATGTCTCTTAACGACACATGAAACTAAAATATACATACTCTAACGCTTCACATAAAACATAATCTAAATCTGCATTATAGGACATCAAAGGAAAATTTCAGTTAATGTGTTTGATTTATTGATTTCCACTGGCGTCCAATTAATTCAACTCGCTTTGAAATATAAAACAAACATCAAACGTTCCTGTGTATCATAATTAAATACATGTATTTTAATGTCGGAACAAAGGACATTTCCACAGGAATACAAAGCAAAACTGTGCTTGTACTCAATAAAAAAATGAATAACGCATTTATTTAAATTATAAATAAATTCTAAAATTTAACCGCTCATACAAGTTTTGCGAAAACCCGAAACTGACTCTAATGCTACATTTGAAAGTATCACTCAAACGACGATGAGTCATAAATACCTACAAGCCGAGAGCCCTAAAAGTGTATTTAAATAAAATACGGCGAGGAAAGTTGATAAAAATTCTAGAGCATATTTGAAATGCTAAAAGAAGAATATATTTTCCCAATACGTTCATGTTTACCCGAGCCTCGATATAGGAACTATGTAAATATCGTAACATAATATTTTGATGTCTTGTAAGTATTAGAAAAACAAGCAATAAATTGGAAACTGAACTCGAAATATTTGGGAGACACGTTTCTTATTCTCGCTGATATGGAAGGATAACACGGTTTATTTTCAGAGGAAAAACTGTGATGTTTGTGTAAAGAAAATACTTTTAGCGACTGCAGCCCAAAATACTTATCAGTAATCGAAAAGCATGGTGACATCGAAAATTGAAATCGAAAGCGTCAGAACTTAAAAATATTCTTTAAAGGAAAACCAGAAAATGTAAATACAACAAAGTCCAGAATCATACCAGTCTCCATTTCTTCTGTGTATGTCACGCAGAATTATGTTCGAAATCTATGAAATAAGATTGCGGCAACTGACGAATTTACAGAAATTCAACTGATTGATTAAGGCCGATAATCAAGTGCAGGGAAATCTGAAAACAGCATCAAATTGAATAGTTGAAGTTAAAGTTGAAATTTTTCTTTTATTCAGATGTTCAATTGGAGCTTAATCATGAATGAGGAAACCTCAACACTCTTAAGAGATGAAATGATCGGTGAAACTGCAAACGCAGGTAATTCCACAGATCTACAAACCCATGTCATTTCAAGAAAACACATTATGATGAGTGTTTCAATCGTGATTATTCTTACGTAGAATTTTCTACCAGTTGCGGTCTCAATTTGTGACCACAGTTTTTTGGGAGTATTGAAGAAAATGTTTTTTGTTGAGTCTGTGAATCTGAATTCGAAGGTAGGAAACTGTTTAATGATTTGCCAAAAGGTTCTGACCCGTAAACCAAGTTCCTCTGCAATATGCGAAAGAGGGATCACGTTTTATTACTGAATCTACTTCTTGATAAATTACTTGGAGGAATTGTTCGCGTTCAGTCATTTCCGATAACTCGTCATGGTGACTTATTATGGATGAACGGCTTTAACTTTTGTACAACGTAAAAGTATATTAATCTTCGGCCTCACTTTTGGTGCACTGCAGCTAAAACGTGAATACAAAAGAGTGAGCTTATATTATTTGCATCCGGGTAATTTAGTTGAAGGTCCATTAATGTCTTGAACTCTTGGAGGTAGAAATGAAGAATCGGTATTTAGTTTTCCCGGACTTCGTACACCGCCCGGGATAAAAAAGGATATTAACAAAATTACTCTTAAATGCTTCTCACACAAATTTAGTATTCAAGAAATTACATTTCTACTCAGGTGATGATACTGAAAGGATGATAGAATTCTATAAGATTGTAGATCACATGAAAATGTAGCTGTTTTCAATAGTTTGCCAATTTACAGAGTTTGTTTCTTATTCTGCAGAATTTGTTCTTTGCAAAAACAATTATTATGAACAAAATATATATTAGTATAACGAAAATTCAAATGAAACCTAACCACATTTTGCTTTAGTATTTTTTCAATGTAATTGTTTATTTATCTTGATCAGTTATTAGTGAAACTCTCTAAACATTTACAATGTAAACATTGAGTTTTAGTAGTAGTAAACATCTTTATTTCTAAAAAAGGCTATCAACCTATCGGTCTTTCTGCCCTTGTTTAATACATGTAGTCTTAATCTAAATAAAAAACAAATATGAAAATTCTCTTATTCTATGTTAACAATATTATTAAATAAAATTTCAATGGCAAGAAAAAATTATTTTATTGTCCACTAGTCAGTTGCGTTTGTAAGTGTTCGAGTAGCGTTAATGTAGGGAAACCGAAGCGGGATTGTCTGGTTGGTCTTGTAAGACAAAGGGGATTCAGTATGGTCCAGTTGTAGGGGTTGTTTGTCCATTTTGCCTGTAGCTGTATGAGTCTTTCCGAGATCTTTGTCATGTTTGTGCGTTCGTATAGTAGTTGGGTGGGGGGGTTGTGTAGTGGGTTTTGGGGGTGTCTTATTCGTGTTATTAGTCTTAGTGCAATTTGTTCTGTTGTTTGTGTATAACGTTTTGTCCTTTCTGTTCCGTTGGTCATGAGTATATGTCCAAAGTCTAGCAAGGGTCTACAAATAGCTTTATATATTTTGGTAGCGATGTTTGTGCTAATTCCTCTGTCTTTGTAGGTTAGTGATCGGAAGTGTTTTGTTCTCTTTATTGTTTCTGCCCTGATGTTTCGTATGTGTTTAGTGAATTTAAGTTTGTGGTCAATTGTGATTCCAAGGTATTTTACGTCGTTTTTGGTTGTGTCGTTTGGCCGTCTGCGGTTATTGTAGGGGAATTGAGTTTTATTAGACGATATATGGTAATTTGCAGATGTAAGATAATGCACATTGTGTCCAAGTCTGTGTGAATAAGAAAAAAGTTATATTTGCAATTCGGTAAAATGAGATCAAACTGCACATTTTTTAGATTGGCGAGATGGCCATCTTAAGAACTATCTCTAGATAATTCTTTGAGTTCAAAAATTGTGTAAATTGAATCCACTGTTGAACCGTTGCTTCCGTCTGACTTTTGTGCATTTTATAAAGTGAGAATCCACTTTAGTACCCAAGTCTCAAATACTAAATAGTGTGTTTTTATAAGTTTTTCTAAAGCGAAAGAAAGACCAACACTGATGATTGCTATGCTCTAAGAATAAGACACGTATTATGTTGGACAAATGTCTACAAAATTAAATATTTTATAGCCAGAAGCAGTAATGGCTTCACAGATAACACCGCAAGATGGTGTTATTACAAAAAAGGGAATAAAAATGTATTGTACTGTCTTTTATCCTTATTTGACAAACTTGTCATGCTCGTTTCGTGCCAATACTGTCCTCAACAGAGGGGCGCTAATAATTTACACCAAATTTTTATTTAGTCTTCACGATCTCAATTATGCTAATGACATTATAAATTTCAAAAAGTGTAAGCAAACAAATTTGATTATTTGTTTCAGCTTAAAAGTTTGTTCAGTCTACGTTTTTTTTTCGGATGGTTTTCTACTAAAATTTACTTCTGGAAATTCGTCAACCGAATATCCGACCACATCTCCCTAGGGATGTCATTTTATATTTGAGTGGTTTACTGGATGAGTTCTTTGCCCGATTGTCAGACTTCGTTTAGCTCGATGAGGTTATGCAAGGCAAACGCTGGAAACAAATTTTCTTTATTTAATCCAGGGAATACTCTGGAATATCTTTGGAAGGATGTGGTTTACACGTCAATGATTTTGGATTCTGATGCCTCCTGTGGGACGCTCGGATTAGAAATGTTAGATAGAAAACACCTGCCAATTTGCATTTGCTATTCTCTGCTTTACATGAAATAATGTACTTTCGACATTTGGCTGCACTAAAAAATAATTTTCTAATAAACGACAGAACATGTGAAATGTTTTCCGAAAAACCGTCAACGATCAAATTTGCATGTTCTCATATGGAGTCTCATCGTTCCCGTTCGCTTTTACATTCTTTCTTAATCAAAATATTCACTTTTATAGCGGCGGGGGCTGTTCCTCGCAAAATATATACCAACTATTTTAATAAAAGGCATATTTGAAGACAGCTTTATGGTTATTTTCCCTTGAAAGTCCTCGTTGCCTCCAAAAATTTAGATTCATGGATGCAACGAACATTATTATCAGAAGCTTTTAGGGACTTTTAGGGTGCGAAAGTTTGCGATGTTTAGCTTCTGCATTTTTCTTTTTTAATACGGTGTGCCGTGACATGTTTCGGTTGATAGGAGAATTACAAAAATGAGAAAGCGTTGACTGGAAATATGAGTAATATATACTATATTACTACGACGCAAGTTTAAGAAACTATAATATTTGTCAAGCATTTCAAATTTGAGTCAAAGAGCAAAAAGCTGTTGAAAAATCTTATAGAGCAGCACGTTTTTTTATTAGGAAAGTCAACAGAGACTCGAAAAATTCCAATAATTTGAATAACTACAAGAAACAACTAGAAAAATAAAATTATGAGAGCATGCAGTTTTAAGTCTTTTAAAATGCGAGTAGTAAATGTTTATTGTATTCAAAAAAGAACGTATATTTATCTCTACGTATAAATCGCTTCAACGAAGTGACAAATGAAAGCATTTAATAAAGTGTAAACTACTGTGTATTTTGTGGCAAGGTGCTGAGATCTAAAGAATATACTAACTCTGAAAAACTGGTTTTATTGAAGATGGGCAATTTAGTTAGCACTACTTTATTTCGAACTGAGCTTAACCCGATAGAGCATCTTAAGGAGAAATATCTACTTTAAATCCTGGTTTTCTAAACTAGGACGATACCAAATGGGACCTTATACGATTAAGTAAATCCCTCGGGACACAAACATAAATCCGTTCCGGGCACTAAAAATGAGAGAATCGGCACTAAATTAAGATTTAACCCAATTACTAGCTTCTGTCGGGTGCGAATTCCGAAGAAATCCTTCGCAGCAATTACCGGAAGCCATACTTCTTTTATTCTAGTTGCCTCGACGATGACCGCCCATATCGCTCTTGCAATCGCGAATCCTGCGGCATGGCTACAAGCCAGCAGGAACGACCGAAGTTAAGCCGCAAATTTACCCTTGGGTTTTCTGGAAGAATTTACTATGCTTAGTTGCTTTTCGATTAATGGTTTATTTCTAATACCCTAGCTCTTACTCCAAAATAGTACAGCTTGATTCAATTGGCTTGCTTAAATTGTCCGCGATCTGTTCATCCTGACATTACGCTCTATTTTCTGGTTAAAACAATTGAGGAAATTGTATTTAAGTATTTTGCCTTGATAATACGCTATTTCAACTGTTTTCGTTTGATCTGATTTTCTTAATTTTATCCGGACATAAAAATCAACAAAACGAAATATAAAAAATAATTTCCGACTGTTAAAATTTTAATTTTTATATATTGTTTTTTCTGGATTACGTTGTACATAAACAGGCACTTTAACATAAGTATTTTGCTTTCTGCTTGTTGTTCTGTTTCGTTTATTTTCTATTTAGATTATTTCGGTAATACCCCATTTTTTGTCATTTTTGTACCTATCTTGGGTGTCGCACGTGGTGTCTTATAATATAAGATGTTTCAACAGATAGGTTCTTTCATATTTTTATTTATTTATTTAGGTTACTTTTTTTTTAATTCAAAATATGTATAGTAGTTTTCTTTGCCTGTTTTTGCCAAAAAGTTGTCTTTTTTTTTTCATGAGCAAATAACTCATTTCCTTCAGGAATTTAAGAGCAACTATTTAAGAATACTATACATTTTTTCTTACACGCGATGGTCTTGTTATTTTCGGTCTCTTTTCTTATTAAAAGAGATACTTAACTAGAAAACGTGGATCCTGAAATAATAGCTTTGAATCGAGAGAGCAGCTCAAAGACTCCAAACACTAACAAACAACACAATGACATGGTTTTATAAATGGAGACTAACACCAAACGCGTCAAAAAACCAACTTCTGCTCACAAACCACAGACTCAACGCTGACTCCCCTACAATAACTGCAGACGGCCAAACGACACAACCAAAAAACGACGTAAAATACCTTGGAATCACAATTGACCACAAACTTAAATTCACTAAACACATACGAAACATCAGGGCAGAAACAATAAAGAGAACAAAACACTTCCGATCACTAACCTACAAAGACAAAGGAATTAGCACAAACACCGCCACCAAAATATATAAACCTATTTGTAGACCCTTGCTTGACTATGGACATATACTCATGACCAACGGAACAGAAAGGACAAAACGTTATATACAAACAACAGAACAAATTGCACTAAGACTAATAACACGAATAAGACACCCCCAAAACCCACTACACAACCCCTCCACCCAACTACTATACGAACGCACAAACATGACAAAGATTTCGAAAAGACTCATACATCTACAGACAAAATGGACAAACAACCCCTACAACTGGACCATACTGAATCCCCTTTGTCTTACAAGACCAACCAGACAATCCCGCTTCCGTTTCCCTACACCAACGCTACTCGAACGCTTACAATAGTAACTGACTACTGGACAATAAATCTAAGATCTCTGTTTGCCAGAATTAAAATTATTAAATTAGTAACCTAGAATAAGATAATTTTTACCTTTATTTGTTTGTTTAGATTAAGACTGCATGTACTAAACAAGGGCAGAAAGACCGATAGGTCGATAGCCTTTTTTTAGAAATTAAGATGTTTACTACTACTACTAGCTTTGAATCAGCCACATCAGAATCGCTATATTTGTATCATCAACAAAAAACTTGAGGATACAAAAATAATTATTAGATTTGTAGAAAATTGACAAGACCTGACCCTGTCTTATTTAAATAATGAGTCTCCTATAAACTACCTACTTTAAATGATCAAGATAAAGAACAAATCAGATAAAAGTATCCACTAAGACAAAAAATTAAGCAAAATAATTGCTGAAATTGCCAAAAATTTCAATCCCTGAAATAGCAAGTCTCAATGATTTAATAGTATTAGTAAGCTCTTCTCAAAATTCACGCCGAAAATAGCTAAATTAAACTAATTTTAAATCACACCATAAAAAATCTGTTTAAGTAAAGCCCGTAAGATTGATTACATTTTTCGGTTAAAACTACCGCTACTAATCAGTTCAATTTACTTTGTGCTTCTTTAAAGTAACAATCGTGTTTAAACGTAAAATTCAAGATGGCATCGTTCGATCCAATAAATTCGCAAATTTTACTGAACGTACTTTTAAGCTCGTTCAGCTTTGAAACATTCAACTGCTCAAGCAAAGGGTGCATAATTCAGATTTAGAGACATTTATTGCATTGTATCAATCTTTACGAAAAATCTTGGACGATAGCCCCAAAGCGAAATATTCACTGTTTAGAATGCAAAATCGATTAAGTTTCAGCTCGTTCGTATTGAAAGCAATTTATTCTAAAATGTATGTAAATTTACAATTTTACAGATATCTCTGACTATGGCTTATGAAATTCCTTCACGGTTTATAAGAGAAATTATGCACTTTTAAATGCAGACACGGTGAAATGTCTAGCTCTTTCGCTGTTGACGTAATTTATTTCTCCTTCATAGTTTGCATAACTCAGCGAAAAGTTTAATTCCTTATTGCGATTTCAGATACGATATGCGCAATTCTTGAGCAAAACTAGTTTATTCAAACTCTAAACCAAATAATTTAAAAATATATGACAAATATAACGCAGTCGGTAGTAAAACTTACAAATCGGCGCGTCCCTTAAATTTGGCTTTATTCATACCTAATAGCCTGAAAGCTAATCATGTCAGATGGGGGCAATTACCTACTGTAAAAGCCTGTCCGATTTCTATTAGAGTTTTTTGCATTAAATTCCCAAAATATTTCAAACCATTTAAATCCCGTTAATTGAAATGATGGTAAAGCCATCTCATGTTAAATGATTATAATTTAACGACGACGTTTTTGTCGTTTGAAAGATTATCACATTTTGAACCAAAGCTCAAATCTGTTAACGTTTTCACAGTCGCTAATGAGCGTAGAAGTCTGCCCTAATCATACATTTTCGCAGAATTTCCATTTAATGTTGACAAATACATGTATAACCGAAACTTATATTTACCAGTATTGAGAGCGCAACTCACAAAGTGATTGTACATCCATTACAATTCCATGTGTACTTACGTCGAGTCATTATACAAATACACTTGTTAATTAATTAGTATTGAGTTGTATATTGTTGCAGGCCATAATAGGTACACTGTTTCCTTTGTTGAATTACGAGATATTCTAATTATATCTATGTGCTTATGTGTACTCACTATTTACATGGAAAATCTAATTGTTCCACAGGGCGTTCCAATATAACGGGTCTCTGATAAAGAGGAAACTTTCATAGGCAATACTAAATTGCATGCAAAAAAGTGCCTTTTTTAAAACGTTGCTGAATATTGTTGTTGCATTGCAGAACTGCAGAATAGCAAATGAAAAGATTTGCATTCATAATATACAACATCAAAGACCTTTTCTATTGAGGCCGCCCGATATCTCAAACGATTTTAATTAGTTTTTTTTATTGTTCGGGAAGTAGTGGATTCAGCATAGAATGAAGGCTGACAGTGAAAAGACAAACATGTTTTTTAACTGCTGGATTGTGTAGGGCCTATGTATTTAGAAAAACCATTAGATAAGATTTTTTCTTGTAATTCTACAAGGTGATGAAAATTGAAGACCTGGAACTGTGTCTGAGGATATGTAGAAACTACCAAATGAAGAGTACAAAAAATGGTTCTCCCAGAAAAATTGAGATATTGGCCAAAAAAAATACAAAAAAGACATTTTACTAATAGACATGGATTTTACTAGTATCACACTTTAATTTTTCAAAAGAGTTTCCAAGCAATGCATTCGCTGCATGTTTTCAGTAAAAATTGTGTGTTTGTGTGTGCATTTTATCAGATCACTGCACCATTGATTACGGAAATCCTCGCGTAACCTTTTCACCAAATATTACTTGATTCCCAGTTTCTTCGAAGGTTTGACATCAAGAAAACTCGATCAATTTTGTTGTATTAAATAAAACACCGCTTCGTGTTTCCGCTCGTTTTTCTTATTAAAAATTGAACCTGTTCAGAAACTCTACAAGGAATGTAACGAGTTTGACATTGGGTGCAAAGTTCGCGCTGTAATTTTTCACAAACAAATTATGAATTTCTAATTTTTTCAAATATAAATTTTGCGTAAGTTGACAATGTTCCATTTGTAATATTTAGCTATACTAATCCTTTGTCAAATTGCCTTTGAACTACTTCAAAACCTTGCTTAGTAGCAAAAAAAGAGCATCTTCGGTAGTTAAAACCTTCGAAAAATAAACTAATTTTTCCGTATTCTCCAAGTAAGCCGCAGTAAAAGCAAAAAATTAATATTCCCTCACATGTATGTCCCTATAAAAGTACTTTAATGTAAACTTCAGAGGAATCAGCACAAATACCGCCGCCAAAATATATAAAGCTATTTGTACACACTTGCTAGACTATGGACATATACTCATGACCAACGGAACAGAAAGGACAAAACGTTATATACAAACAACAGAACAAATTGCACTGAGACTAATAACACGAATAAGACACTCCCAAAACCCACTACACAACCCCTCCACCCAACTACTATAAGGACACACAAACATGACAAAGATTTCGGAAAGACTCATACATCTACAGACAAAATGGACAAAAAACCCCTACAACTGGACCATACTGAATCCCCTTTGTCTTACAAGACCAACCAGACAATTCCGCATCAGTTTCCTACAATCCTACATCAACGCTACTCGAACGCTTACAATAGTAACTGACTACTGGGCAATAAATCCAAGATCTCTGTTTGCCAAAATTAAAATTATTCAATTAGTAACCTAAAATAAGATAATTTTTACCTTTATTTGTTTGTTTAGATTAAGACTGCATGTAGTAAACAAGGGCAGAAAGACCGATAGGTCGATAGCCTTTTTTCTAGAAATAAAGATGTTTACTACTACTGTAAACTGTAAAAACTGTACTACTGTAAATTTAAATAAAATCTCAAAAAACTATTGTAATGCGTTCACTTAAAATGAAACGAATGAGTCTCCAAATTACTCATTCGTTTCTATGTCTTTCGGTTTCACCTGTAAACCGGTGTGGACAAAAATTTGAGGCAGCAAGTTATACGTAAAATTAATTGTAAAGTCTTCTAGCTTTCTAGAGACACTGAGCTGACAGCGGTACCTAAAGATTAGTATATTTTCTCCAATATTTAAATTCCACAAATATTGAGTCGCTTAACCATTTCACCTAAACTCTCCAACTCCAAAAGAATGACACCAATTTTGAGCAGGCCTATATATTTTTGAAATTACTAAAGATTTTAAAGAATTCCGAATATCTATCATATAGTGTCATTGAGAGGAAATCCCTGTAAAATCGACAGCTTACCGAAAATCGCATCGCAAGTGTAATTTGTCATGAGTGAAAATGCTCCTCATTTATCATTTTGAGTAAATATATACACGCAATTACCATCAATTTTCCCATGACACGTCTATCTTACATGTATATGTCGCCGCTGCACATGTACAGATAAAATTCTCAAGTTTATTAATGGAAAAACTTGCTGTTTCAGTTTGGTTTAATGTTTATACCATTAAAATCTGTGTGAATTTAAGTTCAGCTAAATCTGACATTAAGGGCATCCATTAAATCAATTTGTAGGATAATTGATTCGAAGGTGTCGTAAAGCCAATGAGAAAATGATATGACGGCTAATACCCAGAAAAACCATTAAATCGTATATAACGAACAGAATAAGATCAATGCGAACGGCACGAAGGCAAGAAATTGATGCCGAATCTGCCTGTAATGGCTCCTTTAAGTTCTCTTAGCAGGAGTTCCGGGAAGGATTTATTAGCTCCAGTCCTAGCTCAGAAAGATATCCAATAAAAAACGCCCTGTAATAACCCCCAAGGTTCGTTTTTCCATGATGTAGCTATATTTTATTCCTTATTAGAAATGTGGTTGGAAGTCTCGTGCTTTTTGTCGGTCTTTAAGGATGTGCCGAGAGAACGTGCACCATTTTTACATAAGATGTAAAAACTTAATATTAAAAGAATATTTTTGCGTGGCAGAATGTGATATACACTAAATCAATTCCTGTCTCGAATTGAGATGAGACCTGCCATTTCACGCATGCATTACACTCTTTTTAGAGGTATTTATAAACTATAAGAACTTACAGTATTTAATAGTAAAACATTTGAAACATTGAAGACCGATTGAAACATTGAAGGTCGATAGCCTTTTTTAGAAATAAAGATGTTTACTACTACTACATTTGAAACTGTGAAAACTTCGAAAGTCAACAATAACTTTAATTTTTATCCTAAATATTGTCTGGTCTTCGTGGTTGAAACCCAAATATCGAAATATTCCGCAATATAGAGGATCAATTATGCACTTTAAACTGTTGACAATATCAAAATACACAAAAATGTTGAGACAGCGTGTTATAACAACGTAACAACAAATAATGAAATTGACGGATTCAAAAACCTCTACATAAAGGCAAAATAACGAAACTGATAACAAAGAGGTAAACAAAGTTAAAAAACTAAGCTAAGCTCTGCTGCCGAAGGTTAATAGGTCCGAAACTGGACCTGGAAATGCTTTCTTGGGACACAGCCAAAAACTTGTTTTTGTTTCAACAAAATGGGATTTCACCATTTTTCATTAATAACGCTCAAGTAAATATCTTGATTGATCTAGATTTTTTTGCAAACATAAAGGTTTTCCTAGTTTATTAATGGATATCTAAAAAAACAGCAACTATTAAAACGCCACGTCAAGTTCCTTTACAAGTTGAATAAGTTTCAGAAATAACAGAAATAGTCCTGAGCTCTAACCGTTCCATAAATGTAAACGTTTAAATTGTCTTGCATTGGTAAAGTCGCTACTAAAAATATATGTGCAAGAAAGCAGAAGTGCGATACAAAACTAAAATTTACTATTTCGATTGTAATGAATAATAGCAAACATTTATGACTAACTAATTAATATGAAATGGAAAACTAGTTGAAGCTTAATGTTTTTTTGAAAAATGTTGATAACTTCTTAAAAAAAGTTTAAGTTAGTTAAAACAAGTGGGTTTTTCGGGTTTTTAGGCCGTCGTTCGGTAGAATTTCGAGCTTACACTGTTGTGAGTTTCAGCGTTCAAGCAAACCACTTCTGAAGATGCAAGCCGCACGTGCTTGCGAAACGTCAAGAAGAAATTCTACCGAACGACGGCCTAAAAACCCGAAAAACCCACTTGTTTCAAGGAATGGCCTCGAAAGTCTATCTCTTTTGATTAGTTAAAACAGTTTGAAGTTGTATATTAAAATACACATTTGAACTGATTTTCAATATAAAACTATAGGCTCTTCTCATTACATGATCTACATGTAAGTAAGCAATTTTTAATTATTTACCATCGCCGTCCGGTTAAATAAAAAATATGATATTAAACCAAAACTCGAAAAACTCGAATATAGAACCAAACAAATATGGCTAATACGATATTCATTCAATGCAGCTTGATACTTTACAGCGTTCGAAATGAACAGCCCTAAGAAGATTTGCTTAATCCCAGTACGGTAGCTCGAGAATTTAATATTAACAAAATGAGCCATGAGCCCGGTCGAAAACCCGTGAACAGAAAAAATGTATTTTTAGCGGTTGTTTAATAAAAGAGAGATTTTAATGAGGATTATCCGACTTTCCGGGAACAGGTAATTTCACTTTTATTAGGGAGCAAATTAATTTTGCGGTCATTTATACATGGAATATTCAGGGAAGCCGAGCAAATTGAAAAAGGATACATTCTTTATTAAATGGTTTCATAAAAAAATATATTCCGCAAATTAAATGATGCCCGATAATAAAGCACAGGGCAATAACTCCAGGCAGTATGCAAAGTTTTTGTAAACCATTTTTTTTATTCGTGCAGCGTTCTCTGATCCGAAAGAGGAACAGCAAAAAACAGCACGAAAATCGCACAGACTTAGTATTAATTAATATATTGATAATAATAACAATAATAACGACAATGGTACCCATTAATAGAAACTCATTGCACCCATTAGTTCCTTTGAGAAAGATTTATTTTTTTTATGCTGAGTGCGCTTTCAACTAGCTGTTGTTGGTACCGACAAAATATTTCCAAATGGAAAATTTAGTGTACTCTATTGTAAAAACAGTCTGCATTGACCATACACTCTAAAGAACTTTATATCCCATTCAGATAAAGCCAAACACTGAGTTTAATGCAAAACGCTTACACAATTCCCAACAGTGCGGTCTGTTAGAACGTTTTACATGCGGACAGCTAATGTCGTTTAATTGAGCTCGTTAAAAGTTTTATTGGCTCCACCGAACGAAAATATTTTCCTAATCTGTTCGGAGTTATTTGTCAAAAAATTGCAATTTTATTGGATGGCCCATAACTCTTTGCGCTCGATTTTATTGCCTGTAATAAAAATCGAATTTCCTGGTGTATCTGTAATTCGTGAATTAATAAGAACAGATTTGAGGGCGATGATGTTACATTATTAATGGCACGAGATCGAGAAGGAACAGGGTAAATTGAAAAGATAAAGATGTTTAAATAAATGGATTGGTTTGTGATATGTTTTGTTTCGGTCGGTTCAGGGCAAACGATCAATGAGGGTATAAAACCAACAAAGATTTTTTCGAACGCTCTTTGTTCGATCTTTGCCAAAGCTCTTTATTTAAGATACACTGAACTATTTTCTGTTGATTTTGATCTACTGTTAAATTATTTATTCATTTTGAGTTCCGCAATTCTATTGCGTTTAGATTTCACAATAGCTTTGGAAACATTTTCATTATTTCTAACATCGAATGTGTGAATTTCGGAAAAGGTATACATATACGTATAAATACATACGTATACGATCTTGTTCCTAATTTCAGAGGCACGATCAATTGGTAAAAGAAAAGTGGAAAAGATCGCCATGAAAATTGGAAATTTTGCGGGCCAGAATAACCGATAAACTTGAGTCAAAAAATGTAATGGCAGCAAACTAAAGATATTGAATATTGCCCAAACTGGATTTTCATATAAACCGTAACCAATTGTGCAGATAAGTTGTTATCACTTGAGCCTCAAAGTAGTTAATTGCCATCTAAAGCCTAACCGAAGTAGAAGCTATTAAGATTATATGAATAAAATGTTTAATTTTCTATTTTGAATGTAAAAAGCAACAGAAAAAGAGATTGTGTGCAAGCCTACAAAAATAAAGACTGATAAAAGACTCTAATTTTTCTAATCTACCTAATTTGACAAAAACCACGTAAAAATTGTCTTAAATGCGGAGAGTTTATTAAGGAAATGCATAAAAAATAAACTACCAACAATTTTAGGCCAACAAATAAAAAATATATAGAAATAAGAAGAAGAAAGCTCTAAAAAATATATACATAAATGATCACAAAATTTGATGCAAAACCATAGACACATCTTTAAAATTTTTCTTTTCTTTTTTGGGGTTAATTTCCACCCTTAAAAGTCTTACGGCGAACATTTTTGAGTACATGTTGGCCTCAAAAATTATCATTATTTGGCTGGCAAAATTAAAACCTAACAAAACTTGCCCTACACTTTGAATCTGGCATTGTCTGCTTAAGAACTGATCAAGTTATAGTGTCAAAAATGATTCGGAGGAAAATAACCAGCATAATAAACAAAGCGATGCATAAGTACTTAGAGATCATCTACGCAAATTAGTAATATAGCTTCCTGACAATTCCGAAAGAAACTCTCAACCTTGATCGTTTACAGAAGCTTTTCAGCAATCGTTATTCAACTGCAAGTGAGATCAGCAGTAAATAGGAAAACTATGACTGAGAAAATTGCACGGATTTTAGCAGTATAGAACAATATTCATCAGAATTGTGCACAAAATATAGAAAACAAGAAACGCCTTAAAATTTGAGCGACAGGAAAAGCCTGGGCCGTATTCGGAATTGAAAAACGCTGAAAATCGATGTGGAATGTCATAGAAAAACAGCAGGACGGAAAAAGGGCAACAAAATTGATCCTTTCACTAGTAAACGTGGTACATCGTTATTTGATCCTCGTATAGCCCAAATAAAGATTTTCTTGATAATAATTGAAGCAACTTCCGATATTAAAATATTTAATAAAACCTAACTCGATTCAAGAAAGCAAAAGATCCGAAAGGCTGGCTTGTTGCCAAATAGAATAACACATATGACTGATAATATTATTACTTGTAGCTCCTGACTGTTGCCAAATTTTATGATTGCTGGTCGCAAAATTTATCGTCCCAGTAAAATACGAAACACACGATTGTTTAAAGTGCGTATCGAGTATACAGAGGATTTAAATAACGCAAGTATTTCTCAGAACGTATCGAATATTTAAATCAATTAAGTTAATTGGGGTTAATTATTGCTGATAAAACAACAAAATATGGCAATATAATAGACAATGACAAACGAACATTCAAATAGTATTTTAACAGTTGTCAGAAACGGCTGCGTTTACTCAAACAGCTCATCAGTCGCCCAGTGAACAGAAAATGCTTTTTAGTAAACATTTAATGAAATGAAACATGCATTTATAAAGAAGAATATTATTCAAAATGGCAGTTTAAAATATTTTTTTCACAAATTTGCATGCTGCTTGTTATTGAAATATTAAATTAATTATTTATAACCTTGCTGGATTCCATGCATCTATTCACATACTACATTTGCTCTGGACATTTTGAATGTTTTTAGCGAAGCATCATTTGGACATTTACTCGATTTTACGCGAAGAAGAGTAATAAATAATGAATATCAGCTCCTTGAAGTTACAGTAAAGTACATTTTGGCTAGTTATTATTTGGCTTAGTCATCTCTGAAGTACTTTGTCAAATTCAAGCCAAATTCAAAAAATGCAATTAAAAGCGAATAGTAGTAGTAAACATCTTTATTTCTAAAAAAGGCTATCGACCTATCCGTCTTTCTGCCCTAAAAGCGAATATTGATAGCGGTATGTGCAAATGTAGTAACAATCCATTACATTGTGAGGGGAGGGATTTGATCTTCTAACTCTTGTTTTAAGCTTGAAATGTTAAAGTTTCCAGTGCAATTTGCCATGCAACGACCAACAACCTGTTACTCAAAGTTGAAACCTTATACTTATTTTTTCCATTTAAACATTTCTGTCTTACGCAGAAGCAACGTTATAGTTATTTAGCTAGTTTAACTTATGTTCCAGCAGCTTTGTTTAATGCTTTGTATATACGGTAGTTTACATACATCCCTATATTTTCAAATAATTTTTAAACTCTTCCAAATTTTTTTCTGTGTAAAAATTTAGGGATCATTCGTTGATTTAATGTATATAATATATTTTTTTTATTTAACCACTAAATGTATCATTTAATTTTGTGCCAGGAAAAGGCGTTATCACGAAAACACTAACTAACTAAACACGAGTAATAAAATGCACAAAATAGGTTTTTTAAATCAATTTTTTTATCAATTAATAACTGACAAAATCAAAGTTTCTCTTAAACCTGATATTGTCGAAATTCTTTATCCTAAAAGGATGTTGATGAATTGTAACGAAAGTGGCACAGTTATTCAAATTGTAGTAAAATGCACCTTCGAATAATACGAAACATTTTTTCTTGATCCCCTGGTGAAAAGTACGAACTTTCGCCACTGTTTTCGATGGCGAAAGCATAACTTTTACCCATTACCATAGCTTTCGCCACGCATCTTTCTGACTCAGTAACTAGCAACGAGGAATTTCGTTGATAAATCGTTTCGGACGTTTGGTCAACATTTTCAAAGACGTTTTCTTCAAAACCTTCTCTCGGCTAGTTTCCACCGAGGATCAAGAAAAATAGTATACGGTACGAGAGACGAAAGTTGCAGGCCCGCCACTACGTGCATGACTTCAGGCAGTGGCGGAAATTCGACTTTCATCTCTTGTACCGTAATGTACTATTTTCTGCCGTTGGCGTACTAAGTTTTAGCAAGAAACGAACATTCTATCTATAGCATACTATTCCCTACTTTCTTATGTCTATGAAAAATTTGCCATTCTAACATATACAACACTTTATTCAAGCAGTTTGCCTGATAATTCGTCGGAAACCCATCCGAAAAACTTTTATCCAGAAAAGTTCTCAGTGTCTTTAAAATGCAAAAACTTCGTTAAGACCATAAAGAAGGAACGGCCGCAAACAACGTATTGTCAGAGGGCAAATTGAGGCAGTTTAGCGACTCTCGAGGGAAGGGGCCGTATGCAAGCCAAACTGAGACGTGAACACCCTGCAAAGTTATTTGATTATAGGCCGGAGTTTTTTGAAAGGATTTAGTTAGGATTTCCTAGATGGCGAAAGGTGAATTGCGGCCAAGAAACTTTATGAAGCGACGACATTTTTCTGGTATTTGGCGGGAAGTTGTTAGCAACATTAGGTCTATTCAGACCCAAATCCGGTTCACGAGTAATATTAAGCTAATTTTGACGTAACCGCTACTGGATGTTCTCCCCATACAAAATGCATATTTGAATGATGGATTGGCAAGATTAATATGCAATGATTGACCAAAAAGGTATTAGGAAAAACCCTCAGTTACTTTTGTCCTACAACAACATGAAGAAAAATAAATGGGAAGCACAAGTCTAAACAGTATTTGAGAATGAACATAAGTTTCAGCATGTAATTAATAACAATGCTTCCTCCAGTACCAGATTCGGTCAGAGTGTAAAAGTCCAGGAGCAGTTCATATTTGCACAACAGACGCAGAAGGGCAGAAGATACCCAAGAAGCGCAATAAAAGGCAACGGAACTGTCAAACGCTTAAACTGATAAAATCCAGAAAAAAGCCTTAAGAAATCACGAACACTAGAAATGGTGAAAAGAACTGAGGTGCTTGAAGGAACTAAACGCAGAAGATTCTAGCTTTATTTCTAGCTTCTATGAAGAACATAGATACCATTTCATAGACACAATCAAGAAATAAAGAACGCAGAAAAAATGACCATCAGTCGAGGACGGCCAACATGAACTGACTGTCAGAATAGCTCCATATCCTGCGTTGCTCCTCCTTTAACCATCAGAAGACCCAAAGTGAAGAAAACCTCTGATAATATTCCTAACGTGTGTTTGCATGTTTCTGGGTCATTAAAGCATATTTTGATTTGAAAGATGAAATCATGAATAAAATGCTACAAAGCTTACCAAAAAATGGAAGCTATTAAGATTGTACGGATTTCACTGTTTTTGTGAAACTTTGTGTCGTACAATTTAGATTTGTACGTTTAGTGAGCAAATAGTATGACTTTCAATATGAAGGAAATGGAGAAATGTTTTCATTGGCACAGAGTAAAGATTTGATAATTTCAACATACAAACTTTCGAAAGCACTAGACAATGCAAAAACGGACTAAAGTGTAAAAACCCACGAATTATTAATAATCCCAATAAGCTTAACTGAAGAATATTTAGTAAAAATCCCTTGGCTAACGAGGCCTATCCTACTCCTTTAATTATGAAATAAGAAAAATAATCACCCAGAAACCTAAAACTTCTATAAGATTCTTTAAACCATAATTCCAAAGGAACTCGATATTAAACACGTACAATAGAAGATTAGATACCCGAGAATTTAATTTACGACCAAGTAAATTTTCGTAATATTCCAACAAGTCTGGTTTCTCTAATCTTCCCATTCACGCTAAAATATCGACCTCCGCCGTTGAAAAGAGAGAATCTTGCAAATCAACAGCTTATCCGTTTGCGGATTTCACACTAGAAATTTTACAGAACATACGTTCCGGTTGATGCTGACAGCATTAACTGAGCATTACGGTTAATCCTCAATTTTCGCATCAGTGAGGTCTACAAGAGTCTACTAAATGCATTATAATAAAAATAGAGCACCAGCAAATTAATTACAAATAATTGTGTAAACTTTAAAATGACCTCTTTCCAAATCCATAGTTGATCAAGTCTATTTCCAATCGTTTTTTTATGATGTTTTAAAAGTACCGTCAACAGAAGCAAGAGTAAAATAGGGAATAATGTATTTTATTGTGGTTACATAATGAATGAGAAATTTTTAAGGTATCTCCATGAGTTTACATTAAGTCATCCGGATAATCTTCAACTTTGGGAAACTCATTCTTTCTATCCGCCTCTAACTTCTTCATCTTTATAGATTTCTGAATTCGTTTAGAATGTCTTCTAACCTGTTCCTGTAGTTGTGGATTTTCAATAGTTCGTTCGGGGACCTTTGGAATGCTTTTGATTTCAGCCATGTTCAATTTACAGGAAAATACTTTCGTGGGTGTTACATTGAAGATTATTCGGCTGAGATTTTTAGTCCTGATTATGCCGCGAAAATTTTGAATGTATGATGCCATGCTTTTTTGGATGACAACGATTGATTAATGATACGAATGATGTGATGAATAGTAATGACAACCACTTTGAGTTTGAAGTTGAGGTTAATTGATTGATTTATTAGACATTTGGACCGGCGGTTGAACACCTTTGTTGCAACAATTCGTGCGTCCATCAACGTCTGAAGATTTGGATACTAAATAGGGAAGACTTACCAAAAGAATATTTGCAGTTTTATAATACCCAGGTTTTGTGATCAGTATACAGAATGTGACCAAGAACCTGATCCTCCTAATAATATTTCTGAACGCAACTTTATGCAGTTTATTAATGATAGTTGCTGAAATATTTTTTAAGGCAAATTAAGGCTACGTGAAATCAAAACCAAAAATACGAAACGTATCTGTTGGTTTTGATGACATTATTACCAGAGTTAGAATTTTTATTCTTCAAAAACGTTTATACAAAATATCCGTTTTTGATTCGGTAATTTAAAAACAAATTATTCAGGAGCTCTATCACATGATTCTGCAAAGTGTGCACAGAAATATATATTTAAAAATGCTTACTTTAAATTCGCTGGATATCATAAATACACCAGTTTTAATTGACTTTCAGCTCAAAAACAAAACGTGAACCCTTTTAAACGCTCTTCACCTTTCCATAATTCCGTACTCTCAAACATTGCCAGCAAATTTCGACGAATCTCAGCGTTTATTAAAACATTCTAAAATTTTAATGTGGATACTTACTGCAGAAAGAGAATTTTATTACTTAATTAAGACCTCAAAATAATGACTGCTGCTAGTATTTCTTTAGTAAATATTTCATAATTGTCAAAATTAAATATTCAACATTAGCTGCCAATGGCAAATCCATAGTTTATCTAAACATAGTATTTAAACTTTTTTTAGGAATGGGTCACAGTAAGGGCCAAAGTTTTGTATTTTGGAAAATTACAAAGTATTAATTGTTACGAAAAATAAAATTAACTTCGTTAGTTTTAATATGTATATAAAACGTGCTAATTTACAATGATTTAAAGCACGGGACCCAAGAGAAATTGAATAGTTTTAAAAAACAAAATTCCAATCAGAAGCAAATGTTCTATGGATTATCCTCGGCGGATTTGGAAAATATCAGTTAATATAAAAGGTTACTGATAGTCAACTAGTATGGGTGTAAATCTAGAAATGAAGAATAAATCCAATTAATTTACGTTTTGCCCCAATTATGGATATTCGAGTACATTAAAACAGTTATTAATCCTAGTTGCAATCAACAATAAACACAACAAGTGGGTTTTTCGGGTTTTTAGGCCGTCGTTCGGTAGAATTTCTTCTTGACGTTTCGCAGGCACGTGCGGCTTGCATCTTCAGAAGTGGTTTGCTTGAACGCTTACACTGTTCTGATGCGATTCCTCGGGCGCAGTCCGTATTTATGCACCGGTTGCGATGGTGACGTGGTTTGTGATGACGTGGCCTGTGTCATCGAAGCCTGCGCATTCTGTTGGCTGTTGCTATCCTCCGGTGTACTGGATTCTCTCTCCTGTCCTGAGCTGTTGCTTTTTCTTGCTGTTTTTGCGTTGGTGAGTGCTGGAAACCATATCCTGTTTAGCGCCATTGTCTCTTCTTTTCTGTTGAAATTGTCGTCGTGTTTGTAGATTTCAATGGCTTCTCGTATTACGCGGGGCCGATACCCTGTTGTCGTGGCCAGGACCTGTGCCTCTCCGAAATAGATGTTGTGTGTTCCATCGCTGAGAGCATGTTCCGCCACTGCCGACTTCTCCACATGTCTCGGTTTACAATTCCGTCGGTGTTCTTCTATTCTTGTCGCAACCAATCTCTTAGTAGTTCCTATGTAGTCGCTTCCACAGGAGCATGGAATCCGGTAGATTCCTGCAGTTGCTAGGTGGGGTCTTTTGTCTTTAACTGACCCTAGACATTCTCGGATACTTGTTGTGGTCTTGTAGACCGTTCTTATCTTGTGTTTCCTCAAGAGCCTCCCAATTCTGTCCGTAACTCTGGGAACATAGGGCAGGAAAGCTTTCAGAGTGGACTCACTTTTTTCAGCACAGTCCACTCCTGCAACTTTTTTGATGTCCAACTGGAAATATCCGTTCTGAAGAAAAGCTTTTTCCAAGTGCTGTAGTTCCGTTGTTAGATGTTGTGGTCCACATATTTTTCTGGCTCTATCCGTGAGAGTCTTAATGATTCCCTGCTTCTGACTCGGATGGAGGTTAGATAGCTTGTGAAGATATCTGTCTGTGTGGGTGGCTTTTCGATATACCTTGTGGTCCAAACGATTCCCCTGCCTAGACACCAAAACATCCAGGAAGGCCAGTTGGTGGTTTTGTTCAACTTCCATGGTGAATTGGATGTCTGAGTGCTGTTTGTTTAGATGGTCGAGGAACATGTCCAGGTTTTTGCGTCCATACCTCCGTAGCACGAACGTGTCATCGACAAATCGGTACCAGATCGTTGGTTTAAGGGGTGCGGTGCTCAACGCTGCTTCCTCAAACTACTCCATGAATAGATTCGCCACCACCGGACTGAGTGGGCTTCCCATGGCTACTCCCTAATTTTGCTCGTAGAAATCTCCATTCCACAGGAAGTAGCTGCCCTTTAGACAAGCCTTGAACAGATTTGTTGTACTCTCTTCAAATAGCTCCGCCACTAATCCTATTGATTCGTCCAAGGGTACCTTTGTGAATAGAGATACAACATCGAAGCTGACCAGCATATCCGTAGGTTCCAGTCTGAGGTATTGGATCTTCTCAATGAAATGTTTGGAATCCTTGATGTATGTTTCCGTGGACCCCAAGTGTGGCTGCAGAAGAGAGGATAGATATTTTGCTATATCGTAAGTTGGTGATCCCGGGGCACTGACGATTGGTCTTAGTGGTATTCCTTCCTTGTGAATCTTCGGTAATCTATACAAACGCGGGGGGAGGGCTTCTGACCTAATAATCCTCTTCCTGGTGTTCTCGTCTATAGAGGATACTTTGATCAGGCGGCTGATGTTTCTGAGCTTGGCTTGGGTCGGGTCTTTTTTGAGCTTCGTATAAGTGACTGGGTCCAATAAGTTTTGGATTTTCTGCTCGTACTGCTCTCTGTTCATGACGACTGTAACGTTTCCTTTGTCAGCTGGCAGGACGACAATGCTTGTGTTCCTTCGTATTTCCTTGAGGGCATGTTGTTCTTCTCTGCTTAAGTTGCTTGGTGGTGCTTTCGCTTTTCGTAGGATTTGGGTGGTTTCCAGACGTATTTCATTTGCCGTTTGTTCTGGGAGCCCTTGCAATGCTGTTTCGGTGTTCGCGATAATCTCCTCTATTGGTATCGTTCTCGGGCTAATAGCAAAGTTTCCTCCCTTGGCTAAGACGGATTGCTCCGCAGGCGTTAGTGAGTGACTGCTCAGGTTCACCACAGTTCGTGCTGGGTCCAGGCCTGACGTCGTTTGGGATGATCCTCGAGATTTGGCAGAGAAATCTTCTAGATTTGGCAGACGAATCGCATCAGAACAGTGTAAGCGTTCAAGCAAACCACTTCTGAAGATGCAAGCCGCACATGCTTGCGAAACGTCAAGAAGAAATTCTACCGAACGACGGCCTAAAAACCCGAAAAACCCACTTGTTTCAAGGAATGTCCTCGAAAGTCTATCGTCGACAACAATTATACTACACTCGCAGGTTTAGCCCACATTAGCTCTTTGCTACTCTAGTATAATTTGTCACGTTTTATTGGAATCACATCTGCCTTAACGAGCCAAATAAATAGCACTGGGTTGGCAAAAAATTATGACAAATATAAATAAATGCTTTAATATATACTAATGCCTAGATTCAGAAAGGAAGCGTTGACCTTCTAAATGTATTCTAGGTGAACCGTCATTGTCCTCGATAGCAATTACGATCGAATAAAAAATCACCGAATAAACGGCAAATGTAACGGAAACATCTTTAAAACATTTGCACATTTCCCGAATACATTCGTTCTCCTTCGAACCTTATAGACCCGGAATCAATGCAGGAAGCCATAAAGATTCGACTGGATGGCTTCACTTAACGCCGCTTAACAATGGCGGAAAGGGTGTGTGGATTTCTGCTTTTTCTCACCATTATTGCGATCCTGGATTTAGTATTTCGCGAGAATGAGATCAGACCTTGCCGTATTAATCCGTGAAAAGACCGAATTTTCTACGAATGCTACATATCTACTTTAGGCGGCTTTATTGAGAGATTGATACACTTTGTAATGGACTATGAAATCAAGCGAAGAATTACGTATATATCGTTAAAAAAATTTAATTTGGTATTCAGCATCTTAATATCTATGAGAAAACTGTTGAAATGGCTTGCCCTTTCTTTGAAGTTATAAAAGGTAATTTTGCTTGCAGTTGATTTATAATTTAAATACTGGTGTAAATTCCATGACTTCCCGTCTGATAAAGGTATTATCATCAAGTCTCAATGGAGTTTTTCTGTGCCCGGAAATTAATTTAAGGATCAATCCCAACTTTGGGGCCAGTTTAAGTGAATTCGCTTTTTAAACGCTGAATTTGTGGTGGCTCAATCGTCAAGGGTCGACCTGCTGTAGGGCCTTCATGCGGCAGTTGAAAACCCGGTTATTCCCAGTTGGATCATGAAAAATTATGTGGGTTTATCGTAAATAATAAACAAAAAGTTTGCGTTTCAAAGCACGGGCATTTTTACCTTTTTAACGCTTCCTAAGCAAAATACGAGCTTGATAAAAATACTAGTCCAACCTCATTTTACGCAACATCAATCTTCTATCTTGGTCTTTGCAATAATAAGGGCAATAATTTACGCCACGCCAAGTCGAGTCGAGATGCAAAGTGGGTGGCTGACGGGGTGGTTTTACCCTGTTTTTCTTCTTCCGCAGTCTTATTGCAGCCTTTTGCATCACGGCTAGAAAAATGGGGCTTACGAGCATACGGTTTTAAACTGAGTGGGCGAAAGTAGATCTTAACGAAATATTAATCAAACACGTTCGAGTTGCATTTAGAATGCTTTTACTAGAACTTGTTAATCAGTCCCCTTTGATGCTCTTTTCCACTAGCATAGCATAGGATACGTAATGGCTTTCCTTCCTACTTTCTTGCAGGCTGATAAGTTAAATTCAACATTTTTTTAAACGTGAATAAAATTAATTCATTTATTCGGTGAGGACAATAGCCACAGTTAGTAGACAAAGTTTCTAGTTTTATTATTATCGATCATTTAAAAATGAACCAATGTTTGATTGAAAGATTAGAATAACTTTGCAATAACTAAATAATCTAAATAACTAAATAAACTAAATAATTTCAATAACTAACTTTCATAAACTAAATAAATTGTAATGTGTGTCTCAAAACTTTGTTATATTGTTATATCCTGTTTGATAATGAAGTTGATTAAAATTATACATGATTTGATTATGATATAATCAAATAAATAATAAGACCAATATTTTGCAATACTGTTGTTTCACAAAATCCTAAATTTGTTTTTTTGAGATAATAAGAATAGTTGGTACTAAAACCAAGAAATCTGTACAATTGTTTTGACCTTAGCAGCACGTAACGATTAATTTTGTTAAAGGGGTATTTAATTTAAAAGCATTTGCTTGCAATTATAGACTTTCCCTGAAGATAAGTTTAGCCCGAAAGGTACAAAGTGATAAATTCATGTTTACCAACAGAAATTATTCAACATTGCCGTTGGGTTCAGAGAATGGCACTTGCTATTTTACATTCGGCTCTTAGAAGTAAACTAATCGAAGGCCAGCATAAAGCTACAAGTGGGGAAACAACTTTCTGTGGTCGATAAATATGTGAGAGGATGACTGGATGACCTATAAGCTGAGACTTGCAAAGAATAGTATGCACAAAATTCTGCAAGCAGATGGAGAAACAAAAGTTGAAATAATCAGTAGCATGGCATAACAAAATCGTCAAATTTTTCGAAAACGTTCGCTTACTTTCTATATTATCAGACGTTTGTTGATTGATCAGGAGCATCAAAAATTATGAGAAACAGCTTGTTTGTGTTATAAAAGCAGTGAATCTTTGTGAATTCATATAAATACAATTTAATTAACCTTAATGAAGGTGTAAAAAAAGTTCAGTTTTCTTCTGAGTGTCAGGGCATTTGTTTTCTGATTTTATACGTTTACATTTGTGTATAAATGTCGACCAAAAAAAACGAATAACATAATAAAACCCCAACCGACCAAAAATGGTGTATCCATGTTTTATTTATGAAATTATAAACGCCTGCCAGTTTACGCTTGTGAATGGAATACGAATCTGTTCGTCAAATAAAGTCGAAAAAAGGACCGAATATTTGAGTTTATGATCAGCCTTGACCCATAAACCGACCGATCCTCTTTTATTAAGGGGGGCCTAAAATACAGCAAATGTAAATATCGACAAATTGAACTCAGAATAATTTAAGTACGCATTGCGACCTTTTTAATGCCAAACATTAACCGAAAACAGCTTATGTACCCTCACATTAAGCAACATCAAATATTTAACAAACACATCCTGTAAATTAACCTTTATTTTTATGGCCCATTTTTTCTTTAAATTTAATTACTATTAACATAAAAAAAATAGAATTTTAGTAGTAGTAAACATCTTTATTTCTAAAAAAGGCTATCGACCTATCGGTCTTTCTGCCCTTGTTTAATACATGCAGTCTTAATCTAAATAAAAAACAAATATGAAAATTCTCTTATTCTAGGTTAACAATACTATTAAATAAATAAAATTTCAGTGGCAAGAAGAAATTATTTTATTGTCCACTAGTCCGTAGCGTTTGTAAGTGTTCGAGTAGCGTTAATGTAGGGAAACGGAAGCGGGATTGTCTGGTTGGTCTTGTAAGACAAAGGGGATTCAGTATGGTCCAGTTGTAGGGGTTGTTTGTCCATTTTGTCTGTAGCTGTATGAGTCTTTCCGAGATCTTTGTCATGTTTGTGCGTTCGTATAGTAGTTCGTATAGTAGTAGTATAGAATTTTATTTGCTGAATAAATACGTTTTACATGTGATGAATCTTTCAACAAGTTTGAGGACAGGAGCAACTAATATAACTGACATAAACTTATAAATGTTAACCGTTATGTAACCGTGCTTTATTCTCAATAATCAAATATTAATTTTCTGTTATAAATCACTTAGTGTTATCAGGATTATTCTCATGCAATATTAAATTTCTTCCAACGGGCAATTTTACAACAAGTTAATAAAAACATACGAGGTAACGGCATTTGAGAATTTTTACTCCAGATTTCGCATATAAAAGTATTCTAAATGTGTGTTTGGATACGGCGAATTAAGCATAAGTCCAAATTTATTACGTAGTAGAAATGCGCGTTATAGCCAATAAAACTTTGCAGCAGACTTTATGTGCGCGAAATGTGTATTATAAAACAGTGGCGGTGTTTTTTAAATAATTCTTGCCTGGGTTAAATCTGCAATTTATTTTTGAGTTAAAATTTTATTCTATTCCAATTTAATATGCATTCAAATACACATTGAAGATATGCGAAAGGGCGTTCTGCCAACGTTCTTCGCGACATCTAAAGTCGTTATAGTCTCTAGAGTGAAATATGAACACTTGTGAATTTCGTTTTTGAAAAAAATCTTGTATTACAGCAAAGCGAATTATTAAGCTTTAAAAATTTATGACTCCAGGGGAGATGTTTACGAAAATATACACTGTCTCGAGCTATAATTATTCAACTTAAAACAGAGTCAAAAGTTTCTATAAATATAGAACCTAGTGATGGTGCCGCTTGAAAAACGAACTGAGTTGCAGGTTTCCGGATAAAAACTTTTCCATAACTGGACTCAAAACAAAAATGAAAACACTATTAAGCAAAACAACATAACAGGTTGAAACTTCGACATCCTTCAGCTCCGGTTCACAACGAACCGTATGCGGAGATATTTAAAGAAACTTTTCAGTTTATTTTAAATTCATCGATTATAGTCCGAAAGTTGGCGAATGGCACTTGAAATACCCAGTGTGTCCAGTTTGAGGAAACGTTGCTTTCAGTGGTATTCTATATTGCAAAAGCAATCTGATTTGCTTATTTTTAAAATAAGAAACAAAGTGTGATATTTCTTGTGTATTTATTTTAATTAATTTAATTATTTTAATGGCAGACTAAAACATATTTACGATCTCAAAGAAGAACGATTGAGACTCTCGTCAATATCGAAATAAATTCTCATTAAACCTTCAAAGCTAATGATGTACATAATAGGTAAATAAAGAAACAATTTACCATGAAAACACGTAAGCTGGCGTCAAAAAGTTAGCTTGATACTGGGGAATACAAGTTGTTAAACTCGCAGGCTATAAAATTATTATGCTTGAAAACATATACCGGTGTACTTCATGGCTGACTACTGCTAATCATATTTCGGCTTACTGAAACAAAGGCAAAAACAAAGAAATAACGAAAACAAAGGACGCTCGGCTTGCTTCCCGGATACTCCCGTTTGGCGGCAAACTGCGAACTTGTTTATCAAAGCTAGATGCGCCCTAGGGCTTCATTTGCTTTATAAACCGTGATAAACGGCACGGCATTGATGCATTTTTTGACGCGACTTGGCTTTGTCTCTCTTTGATCTCCAGATGACAATCCCAGGATTTATCGTTCCCGTTTGTCTGCACTCTACATATGCAATCAGCATTTATGTTGGATGCACGCCACACACGTTATCATTATAGAAGCTCGAATTGTAAGGGCATTTCAATATTTTAATGCAAATTAATCAGATGTTGAATCACCTAAATCAACGAAATTGTTGGACACATTTTAGCTGACCGATATTAGTCCACGTCAATGCCCTACAACCGAACTTGAACATAGCATTATATTAGCAACATAAATGCCCTTCTGCTTCTTCAAAGTATCTTACCGCTCTCAAGAAGCCAAGTGCTCAATCCTAGCCACAACAATTTTTGAATATTCTCTCGCTATTAAACCACAGAGAAGAACTCAAGCAATTGCAAAAATTCTCAAACGCAAAAAAATTGATTTTTTTAATTTCTTGACAAAGTTGAAGGTAGAAACAGCCATGCATGCAAACTGATGATGGAGGAGAAAGACACCGAAACGTTTTTATAATAGAATAATAAACAACATAATTGACTGAAACCCAGGAATTTTATTTTGAATTTTTAAATATTGGCATTTCAAAATAAACATTACTCAAAACCAGGACATAATCAAAAAAAGAAAAGCAATTCATTTATCTGGTCACTAACTTTAATCATCGCGCGACTAATATTTTAAATTTTATTGTTTTGTTTATATCAAATGAAAATCTAATATGTTCACGTCTATTATTTTAATTTAGAAATTCTGTAGAAAAACTTTTACTCGAAATTTTTGATAAATAAAAGCGCCTAAATATTCCCAAATCGAACAAGCACTTCAATTGGTTTTTAAGACACGATAAGTGGCGCGCCCAACTGTAAAACTATAAAGAAGAAAACAAAACTACTTGAAACTTCTACACTCTCTAACTCGATAATTAAACTTTTACGGACTTATATTTACAGAAACTTTAAGCAGTACTTTCAATTGACAGATTGTAGTCTGAGGATGAGCAAACTTTTTTTGAAGCATTACCGTATGACGCCCCAACCATTATGTTTGGCCCGAGGCAAAGAGAAATGCATAAATCGACCCATTCGAGAAACTAATCTATCAACATCATCAGATAGATACGCTGAGGACGAAACCAGTGTGTAAACAAAATATATTACATCCGAAATTCATTATAATTAGGTCTATATGCTTTATAGTTGCGTTGCGTAAGATAGTTGTGTTTGCGTAACTTGAAAGCGCCGTAAACCACTTTATGAATTTTGGCAAATAACTGAGTTAAAACATGCGTTAATAACAAAAGAACAGCGGTCGATTATCATTTTTTTTAAAGCATCGAGATTCGATAATAAACACTTTGTAGCGTTTCTGAACCTGCTGTGATGAAACCTATCAAATGCAGGCTTATCTGGATGCAGCGCCTGATGCTTCTGGACTGCAAACACGTCTTCCTAGAACCGAGCTTCGCGTAACTGATGGCTTCCATATTGAGTATTCCGGTTACGCCATTATAGAATTTATTAGGCAGATGTGTTTATTGAAATTTATGACGTGAGTGGACATGGTATAACTTCTGGATCAATAAAACGAAATTCAAAAGTTACCGCTTCCACATCTGGAACAGCAATTGAACCAAAATCAGTCTATTGAATATCTTGGATTATTAGATGGGCTTTAACTGATTTTTGGACAACATCGGAACCAGCAAAATATTTTTTTGAAACAAAGCAACCAAAAAATTGCAATTCTAGCTCTAAACACACTGTATGTTGTTCTTTTATGTAGCGTAAGACTTAAGTGTCACATTCAGTATGTTGTGTATTCAGTTGTGATAATCAATTAAGGGTCAATATTGCTAGATGTAAATATTGGATGTGTGAAACACTATTTAATTTTGTTACTGTGAATAATTATGAGATAAACATTAAGATTAATAACTTTTGAAGAAAAGGAACTGAACAAATGAAATATTTAAGAGTTGCGTTGATTTAAGAGAACGGCTTTGAAAATGTTGTCAAAACAGTCAGCTCACAGTCAATGACAAACAGTCAAGCTGTTAGCGTGCGTGGCGAAAGTTGTTACTTTCCACATGGGATGAAGAAAATTTTATTCGGCGCGTTGATTTCGATGCCCGTCGTTGCTAGTTACCGAGTCAGAAAGGTGCGTCGTGAAAGCTATTGTAATGAGTAAAAGTGATCCATTCGCCATCGAAAACAGTGGCGAAAGTACGTACTGTCCACCAGGGGATCAAGAAAATTATATTTAAGCAATTTCGGAAAACCTAGAAGGGTGTAAAAGTCGTTTTCGACACAATATACTGTTTCAATGTGTTTCGCTTGTTGGTGCATAATAACAAAATGTTTATGTACTTAAAATAAAAAGTTGAGCAGAGAAAAATGTTTGGAATATCTGGAAGTAACGACCAGATTTAGTAAATTTGTGCCCATCTGGTGTCTGCTGAAATAATGTTAAATCAAGAAGTTATATTAATGGAAAAGAGTTTAAAACCAGAAACACTAATCAAAAATATAAATAACTTGAAAGTTTTAGTAAGATTTGCATTGAAAACTTGAACGGAATACAGAAAGCAGCAATCCACAATTTTACTGCATCAATTGATGACAGACTTCCATTCAAATCAATTCAATCAGGGTAGACATTTTTAGTTATGAGCCCATAACACTTTCAGATAGAGAATGAGCGCTTTCGATTGATTGACACGAAGATTAATATAAAATTCTTGAGCAACGTGCAAGTTTAATTTCCACAAGAAGCAGTTGGTTTTCAAACACCCCGTATGCGATATGTGTCGTGTATGAATTTATTATAATGTGGTAACCTGGCGCGAATCCACAACCATTATTGTAGTTTAATAGCCATGCCAGGATCTACAGAAGATTACAAAGTTTCCAACTTTTTCGGACAATTTAAAAGCGTTGCATAATGTTCATGAGTGTTTTATTTAAAAAATATAAATTTGATTTCGCTTATGATAGATACGATTGTAACACCGTATCGTCAAATTATTTGAAATAAACAAATAATTCTGATTTACATCGAGAATCAAAATGTGAGATAATTACTTAATTCAATTTCCATCAACATTTCAGAAAAATCTTCAAGTTTCATAACATTTTCCTAAACATCCTTAATCTATATTCTTTATTAAAATGGTTATTAGCCCTGAATGTAAGTTTATGACCCGATTTGATCACATGCTCACTCAATTAGCCACAATGATCACGTTTAATAACTTGTGTGTCATACCATCGGCAGTTATGCTCAAATGATGTGTTTCAAATAAAATGCAAAGTATTCGTGTTGTAACAAGTAACTCACCAAGTCACTGTGATAATTCACAATCAGGGTTTTCCATTAAAGGCACTTTCCCATTCTTTTTACAACTCCCTTTTAATGTATTATAGCACAAATGCGATATATTGGGTGATAGATTTGTCATTATGTACGCCCGGCTAATGTAGAATGACAGGCTGAAACATATCCCTCGCTCAATAGTTTCAAAGGAAACATATATTACGTTTATATTTTCATATAAAGCGAGAGACGGGTGAATTGACACGACATGGAAAGGGACTTTATTAAATGTGAAACAAAAAGCTTTTCATATTGGCGGTACCTCGATATCTGAGATGGTTATGGAATGAATATTAACGTCGACTGATTTCTGCTAAAAGTAAATGGTAAATAGTAAATTTGTGCGCTCCGTCTAATGGTTTTTCGGAAAAAAGTGGATATCATTCAAGACACTGGGCTGAAAATCGTAAAACTATTGCTTAAGCTACTGGAAGAAAAAGTGGTTATCAATTTAACCGGCTACAACTTTTTTGCTTGTATAAAACTAAATTAAATTTTCTGAAAAGAACTGAATCAAAACTCTAATAAAGCTTTTTCTAAGTAAGCTCATTAAGTTTTTAGCGCCACTTTGTGTCCGGATAAATTACGAACCTCTATCCTGAGGCACTAACACAAAGCAAAAAATCTATTTTATTAACACAAACGTTCATTATGCTTTTCGGCATTCTAAAGTTCGATTGATTTTCCATATGGGTTATAACAATTTATAGTAATAGCTTCTGCCACCTTACCAAATATAATCAATTGAGAAACTTTATAGAGCAAACTAATGGGTTTTTCGGTAAACAGACCATAACAAACTGTTTGGATAAAATTGTTAGCTCGTAATTCAATACCATCAAGAGAAAGCTGTTAACGAAACAAATTGACTTAGGTTTGAAACGAAATACTATAAAATCTGAATGGCGACCAATGAGGGTGCGCTTAGGTTCGGAAAAACGGAAAAAGTTGTTTGCTGCTAAGACAGTTACTAATGTGCCTAATTTTATCACATTAAAAACTCACAACGAATCTGTTCTGAGTTCTACACTTTCCTTTACATTTTCTGAAAAAAGGTCAGCAGTATTGAGTTTACTTCGCGAAAGTTATTTCTATTTGTTTCGAAATATTCGTATCACGTCGCAGGCATTTTATATTTTCCAGTGGGCGGCTGCAGTTTTTATCCCCTCAGCAACTTTTTTCAAACTTCCTCCTGATTGTATCGAGTGAATAATGTACATGAATTTTTAAACTTTTCTCGAACTTCTTCCGCAACTGATCGCCCTATTTTATTGCGCCTTCAATATAACTCCTTTTTTGTGGCAGTTATGGATTATCTTTTCTGTTTTAAATAATAGCTTGTCAAATATTAAATTATCTTCTTAAGAAAACGAAAATTCATGACAGTTTATTTTAACCGCCAATATGCCTGAAGTGTGCACCACAAGTTTAACAATGTGTTTCTTAATTGCTTAATATTTAATTTAATCAGTTCCCTTCTTTAATTTCATATTTTCTTTTATGTTTCCTTTGTTTTCATTGCTGCTCTCCACATTGAATTTCGTGGTAAATATCAAGTGTGTCTTAAAAAAAACATGTTCGTAGGATATTTCTGTTCAAACCTTTTACTTCAATAGAAACTCACCATTTTAAAGTCAATAAAATTAAGTACGTAATTTCGAAGATAACAATTTTGAGGAAAATAACCTAACAAAAGATTTTTAAAACATGAATCCGCCTCAACCATATAGAAGTTATCAATATCAAATCCATGAAATAAAAGTAATTATTTTAGTAAGAAACGAGTTTTGGGGTAGTTATGGAAAAAGTATCTCCTATGTATTACTAGTAACATAAAATTATTTGTTTAACTGAGCAAAAATGTGAAATTAGAAACGTTTCCAACAACGTTCAAAAGCTACGATAGTATTCCGTGGACAAACATTATTAACTTCCTACGGTTAAACAGAACATTTTGTAAAAACTCTTTTTTGAAACTCAATTTTAATTAAGTCTGCAACGTTGAAAAATTGCACCGAGTTAAATAAAAAGCTTCATTCCCAGTAATCGCTTTATATTATGAGTAGATTAAAGGTTTTTCTAGTTTATCTTGTTGGTTTTCACTGGCATAATTACGCAATTTCTCCAATAAGGCCAATCGATTTAGAAGTGGAAAAACCTCGAGGGCTTCTACCTACTCCAATCTAAATTTAACTAAAAGCTAAGTAAAGATTTTATTTCCCGACTTTATGGTTTTTGGCAAACGCCTTTAGATCGAAAGCAGTTGGGTATGTTCATTTAGCAGATTGGATGTTTTCGTTTTATCTTTGAATGTTGCAAAGTTATTTCCTTTTAGTTCAGCTTATTGACTAATTTTATATTGGAACTAAATATCTTCCGATTTCCGAATTGCAAAAATCAAATTTTGCGGATACATATTTTGTACAGCTGGCAATTTTGCGTGAATTTGTTGGAACTGAAAACAACGATATTTGATCTCCATTACTGCAGAATGCATAAAGTGGACTGTGTTCCATAACAGATTCCACATCTTAAAAGAACTTGCAAATGTAAATTTAATATGTATCGCTGAAAGCATTCCTTCGAAACTATCGAAAGCTCCCATCTGTGTCAAATCATCATTTCTTGTAACTGGGGCGTACATTGTTACTACATGTGAATAGAAGCCATATGAGAGAATTGCGCCCTCATCAATAGTCTGCTAAAATACCATGAGATTTAATTTACATCTAATGAAGATTTGCTTGGTAAATGTGGCGAAATTATTAAGAGATGACACTGAGTACTTTTTCCTGTTACTAACCACACATATTAGACTAAAATAATAACCAGAGAATTAATTTTACAAAGCATTGTTAAAAAAAAACATTAAGCATTAAAGAACCCATAACCGAATTTCATTTAATGCTTGCGTGAAAGCAGCCGGATTTTTAAGTTAAAAATACACAAAAAAGCGGAAAAATCCCTTTCCCGAGGAGAGTCGAACTCCAGTTGGACACAATTCGACACCTCGCCATATTGAACTCGTTGCTCAAGTTGCTGAAACTTTTCAATTTTCCACGAATTGTATACGACAAAAAAGTATTTTTCGACTGTTCGGTTTCATTTAGCAATCGGTTAACTCAGTGAGCCAACAATGCCTGATTGGAACACAACGCGCAACGTAAAACTTGATAATTGAATTTTGCTTCTTTTGTCCCGTGTTTAGTTTCATTTTAAAAGGTCCCATCGATTCCGATGTTTTGTTTATTGCCTTTGTTTTTTAAGCAGTTGCTAGCTTGAGCAGCTTACTGATAAAGCTAATCTTAAGAGGATATTGTCAAAATAGTCTCGGTGAAGGCCAATAGCGTTGTTTGGGATTTAGATGTCCGTTCAGGGTACGTTGAAACCATCGGGCAATGGTTTTGCAAGCTTCCGTAAAGCTCCGTTAAGTTTTTCATTTTTATTGATTGATTTTTATTGATGTCATCAAAAGAAATGGTTCCAACGGAGATCAAAGTTCCTTATCTTCCGTATTTTTCGTGTCACTTTAAGATAATATAGTTAATTATCCATAATGGAAAGAAAAGCAAAATGTGCAAAAAATTTCACAAATTTTTTAACATGTTTATTTATGACCACATTTTTGTTCAATCGTTTTAACGTGATTTTCAATTAACTCAAAATGACATCAAAATCTTTTGGCATCATTTACTTTCTGCGACAAATAAAAACATTACTATCAAATTACCCAATAAAGAACTCGCCTGAAACAAAAGAGCATCAGATGAACAAATCAGATGAAAAAATTAAACGTTGGACCAATTTTGTAGCTATTAAAGAATTGAGTAGTAGTAAACATCTTTATTTCTAAAAAAGGCTATCGACCTATCGGTCTTTCTGCCCTTGTTTAATACATGTAGTCTTATTCTAAATAAAAAATAAAGATGAAAATTATCTTATTCTTTATAATTAATAATCTGATTAAATAAACTTTCCAATTCTAATGATAAGAAAAAATTATTTTATTCTCCAGTAGTCAGTTGCGTTTGTAAGTGTTCGAGTAGCGTTGATGTATGGAAACGGAAGCGGGATTGTCTGGTTGGTCTTGTAAGACAAAGGGGATTCAGTATGGTCCAGTTGTAGGGGTTGTTTGTCCATTTTGTCTGTAGATGTATGAGTCTTTCCGAAATCTTTGTCATGTTTGTGCGTTCGTATAGTAGTTGGGTGGGGGGGTTGTGTAGTGGGTTTTGGGGGTGTCTTATTCGTGTTATTAGTCTTAGTACAATTTGTTCTGTTGTTTGTATATAACGTTTTGTCCTTTCTGTTCCGTTGGTCATGAGTATATGTCCATAGTCTAGCAAGGGTCTACAAATAGCTTTATATATTTTGGTGGCGGTATTTGTGCTAATTCCTCTGTCTTTGTAGGTTAGTGATCGGAAGTGTTTTGTTCTCTTTATTGTTTCTGCCCTGATGTTTCGTATGTGTTTAGTGAATTTAAGTTTGTGGTCAATTGTGATTCCAAGGTATTTTACGTCGTTTTTTGGTTGTGTCGTTTGGCCGTCTGCAGTTATTGTAGGGGAGTCAGCGTTGAATCTGTGGTTTGTGAGCAGAAGTTGGTTTTTTGACGCGTTTGGTGTTAGTCTCCATTTATAAAACCATGTCATTGTGTTGTTTGTTAGTGTTTGGAGTCTTTGAGCTGCTCTCTCAGTAGTTTTGTCATGTACAATAAGTGCCGTGTCGTCTGCGTATTGTAATATGTATGCCGATCTGTCGATTTGATTTTTGTCTGGTAAGTTGTAATTGTATATGTCATGTCAGTATATATTGTAGAGAAACGGTGAGAGCGGAGATTCTTGAGGGAGCCCTTGTTCAGGGGAAAAAGAAAATGACAGTGTTTTGCCAATTCGTACTTGTAGTTGTCTGTTTTCTAGTAAGTTCTTTATGGTGTGTAGTAGATATGTTGGTGTGTGTAGTTTGTATAGTTTGTGTAGTAAGCCTCTATGCCAGACACTATCAAAAGCTTTGTTAATGTCCATAAAAAGGCAAGCTGTCTTTCTGTCAGTTAGGTGGGTTGTTTGTATATTGTTAGTCAGAGTGAAGAGTGGGTGAATAGTCCAGTGCTGATGTTTGAATCCGAACTGATACGATGGTATGTACTTTCCGACCAGTTTTCCCAGTCACTGCCTTATTATGTACTAAAAAACCTTGCTAAGTACTGGTAGCAATGTAATTGGTCTGTAATTGCTCGGTTGTGTATTGTCCAGTCCATTTTTGGGTATAGGGATTATTAAGCCGTTTTTCCATGTTTTTGGAAAAAGAATTGATTATTGACAGTGAAAAGACTTACCGCGATTATTGAATATAGTCTAATCAACTTGTCCTACAATGAATCGCATTTCATTTGAAGTAGAATTATAAGATTGCAAATCCTGAAAATTAACTAAAATAAAATAAAAATTAACGAAACTGATCGAAACTGTGCACACTAACGGTTCTAGATCGGAAAAAATTGTAATGTAAACCACTTCGAAACTAATTGCGATCAAATCTCTTTCATAAAGGTAATGGTTATACCATTAGCCATGCATAGCTAGTAACAATCGTCGACAAGTTGAAACATTGCCCTATAAAACCCTGGATTCTCAATTTTACTTTGTGTTTACGTTCGCGGACAATAAAGTAAAGTGTAATGTGCCGAAATGGTAGTAAAATGGGCGGCATAAAAATAGATTTTGCATTTAAATAGGCCAGCATTTAAAGGCATTGAAACGGAAAACCGATATGGGCAACCGAACGTTTTACATTTGGGATCAATCGAACAGCGTTCTTCTGAGTCCCTGCATTTTATGTAAAAATAGCATTTGTAATTGGAAAATTAACGCCAAATTGATAGCGCTTGCTTAACAGTTCGTGAAATTATGAATTGGACGTAATTCAGTTTAAACACCTGAAAAAAGCTGCAAATCTTTTTGCAGAAATGGTTCGGTTAGGCGGGCGGATACATTTAATCACTGCAAATAATGCAAATATTTCAGCTAAATTAAGTTTCTTGCCTTCTATGCAGATACTTGTTTTCTACTTATATACAGATTGATTCGTATGTAATCACGAAAAAGCAAAATGGGATTACTTAAATCAAAATTCCAACTTTAAAGGCAGCGTGTTCGAAAATGAATATGTTTTTGATAAACAGGGTGTTTCAATTTTCAAAAAGACTTTTCTGTAGTATGGTAAAAACATTATAATTAGTTTAATAAAAGTTTACATGTAATGTCAATAATTATAAATTAATATATTTTTTATGAAACTAACTTCGCATTTTGTGTATATAATTCAAAAAGGTTTTTATACTACTATTGTCCTTTGAAAAATCATCAGGTTTAACAAATTTATTAAATCAGTTAAACGCTAACAATATTTGTAAACAGAATATATTTTTAATTTAGAACACGAAATTTCTTGATTTAATTAAATGTATACTTCTTAACATTTTCTAAACTAAAATGAATTAAGGTAAGTATCGTATACTAACCGAGTTAAATTAACTTAATAAATATACAGGAAACTGCCATATAAAAAGGACATAGAAATGAAAGTTTTCGGTCTTTGATAAAACCCTCTCAAAACTTTGACTGCAGTCGAACACACAAAATGCACAATTTTAAATAGTTTTCTCCTAAAAAAATGTGTGTGAAACAACTTTTCCTGTGAACTGATTCAATTGAAAAATGAAAACGACCAAAATGTTACTTTCACACCATTGTTCTGTTGCTTACAAAAAAATTTTCAACTAACGCTGATATATATTTTCGAATTTCATACGTTTTACATCATTTAAATCGCACTTATTGTATCAGCTATTATTGGCTGAGGACATCGTAATGCACAAAAGTTTGCCTTATACAGTCGCATTAAATAGTCAACCAGTTCAGCTCATAAATGAAATATTTTCCATGTTTAAGTAAGGAAATATGTCACAAAACATGTCTAAACTTCCTTGACAGCAAGCTGTATTATGTGTTGGAAATAGATAAAACTTACTATTCGGATTTTAACATAAGTTTTGTTTTTGCTCTTAAAATGTTGATCTAAGTCTCATATATAATAACATTTTTGCAAAATATTTTATATAAAATTTGCTTTGTTATACGTCCTACGTCCAACAAATCTACGCTTTTATCTCATGGCCGAGATAAAACCAGAAAGCGGTACAGTACGAGAGCTGCGATCAGATCAATAGAAAAGTTTTCTAGTTATTCGACACTGATAAAATTAGAAATGTTTAAAAGTTGTCTAAAACATTCACGTTCTTTTCCAGCTCGAACGCAATCAGAAAAAGTTGCCCGTTTCAATGTGTGCAAATTCGCTCGGAAATGTCTTTGACGCTCGTTTTCTTGTGCCATTTTAAGTTTTTCTTTTTGTTGCCGAATTGTTTAGATAGTGAAACAAGAAAGAACAGATTTGTACAAAACCTCATAAACACACAAGCGCAAGTGTTGCGCAAAGTGCTTTAAAATAATCAGAAGCTAAGCCCTTTTATATATGTATTTGTACATACAGGGTGATTCAAAAGTGGCGTCATTCCTTTTAAGGGGTAATAGGGGCTCACTTGGAGAGTACGGGAAAAATATTGAAAACATTTTTTTCGAAAATTTATAGAAGATATTAACAGTTGAAAATCGAATTTCAACTTTGTTATTAAGCATTATTCTGAAATTGTTCCATGTTTGATTGGTAGCATATTGGAATACTTAAGCATTCGAAAAGAGAAATTACCATCTTTACTTCAAATTACGAAAATTTTCGATATTAAAAAAGTACTCTTCTACAATTTTTTGATGAAAAGTCAAAGCGGCAATGATGTTTTTTGTCATTATCAGGTAGTCACAGGTAGATATATTTTGTCAAGAATAACGAGCATTTGTCAAATGTGACTTACTTACCCGAGATACTGGACGATTGGCTCCTGTAATTGGAGTAGATATTGGACGACCAAGAGGTGCTCGGGTTCCAGACATAGAGGAACATGTATTGGATATCATTGCAGCAGATCCTTCCAGGAGTACACGGAGTATTGCGCAACAAATGACGCTTTCCCAATCAACTGTACACCGAGGATTATTGCCGAGGAAGGGCTTCATCTTTACCATTAATGTAAGACACACGCACTTTTACCCTCAGATTTTCCATTAACGCAGCGTTTTTGTAATTGGCTTTTGGAGCAAAATCGACAAAATTATCAGTTTTTATCACATATTTTATGGACCGACGAAGCCAATTTCAGTAGTGATGGATTTTTCAACTCCCGCAATTCTCATGTTTATGCCACCGACAACCCACATGCTTCCATTTCGCAACATCATCAAAACCGTTTTAGTGGGAATGTTTGGGCAGGTATTCTGGGTATTCACCTTCTGGGACCCGTAATTTTGTCATCTCGGCTCAATGGTGAATTTTTTTATTTTTTCTTCATTCGGAGTTTGAAAATCTTGTTGACAATCTGCCCATAGCCTCCGCTTAAAATCTGTGGCTCCAAATGGACGGGGCTCCAGCCCATTTCGCTGCTCCGGTAAGAGCTTGTCCGAATCAGGAGCACACGGACAAGTGGATAAAAGTCGTAAACAGTAAACTGGCCACCAAGGTCTCCTGACCTGACTCCTATGGATTTTTGCTTTTGGGGACACATTAAATCTCTTGTCTATCGAACACCGGTACAAAATGAGCAGGAGTTAGTTACACGAATACAAGAAGCTGCTCAACTTTTTTACCACCAAGCACCGAAATGATTTTCGTATTTAAAGGTTAATGACTCAATTTTTATAGGTTCTTCACTTACCGTAGGTTGGTTTCATTAAGCTATAACTTTTTATTGGAGGTATTATTGAAATCAAATTGAATTTTCAAATTATTAAGCCGCGCCGTATTTAAAAAATATTCTTATTTAGTGAAAATTATTTTGTTTCGCATCATTTATTTTCCGAAATCTGGAATTGCATTGAAACATTAGTTAAATACAAAAAGGTACTAGCAAATTAGTACTCGCAAATGACGTCATCACTAGTATAAAATATTAATTTCCGAACAGACCAATTGACAGAGAGGGGAAACTCTTTACAGGGTTGTCCTAACCCCAATCAAATATAATTTTAGTTATGGTTACCCGAGTTCTGGATGATTAGTAAGCAACAGGTATTTATGTAATGTTAATTAGGCTTGTTACCTTGCGAAGCATCGTTGCCGTAATTCTGATCTAGTTTTTTTCAAATATCTCAGTTTTTGATACGAATTATTTTTTTTACTATTTTTCCTGTACTCCCAAAACACCCCCCAGACAACACCCCCAGACGAATGACGCCACTTTTGAATCACCCTGTATATCGGCATTTTTTAAAACCCTTATTAAATAACTGCAAACACAGAGCGTCAGTTTTCAGCTTTTTCCACAGCTAAAAATTGATTGCCCTGTAGCAATAGACGTTTATTATGAATTAATGCAAACTGCGAAAGTCACTAGGAGAAAATAACAACTTTCGTCATTAAACTAAAATAACCTGTTTAACGATAACTTTAAATTGGTTCTTTTTCTGGATTTTTTTTTCAAAACGAAATGAAGCCTCGACGGTACAGAGATAGGGCCATTTCAAAGTTTTTTAATTATTCCTTCATTTGCTACTTAACTACTTCATTAATTAGTGCTATAGGGGAAAACAGGGAAATACATCTGAAAAGGAAAAGTAAGAAGGGAAAGTTAAATTGCAAAAAGTTTAACCAAGTGTGTTTGAAAGAAATTCCGTTCAAAGTTATCTGCGAATGGAAAATTGAACTTTTTTAATTAGGTGAGACGAAACATACCTGATGAGAGGGACAGGTGTAATAAATAGCAGAAATTTTAAAAATATTGTTTCTCAGTACATATAAAAAAGGAGGTTGATGGAAAACAGTTAAACCTATCCAGTACTGTTCAGTTAAATTATTCAATTTCGCTCATGACTGTAGACGAAATGCGAAACTTACGAAAAATAGAAAAACGAGGTGGTCAATTCATTAACAAGTTATAGAGGATATTTAGTAATGATTATTAAATATTTTAGGCGTGTTTAAAAGATAATTTTATAGGGAGGCTTTTCAAAAAACTTTTGTGATTTGTACTTTTGCAAACAAATAATCGAACTAAAGCATTTTGCTTTCATGTTTCAACACCTTGTATATGATGAGGGCTAAGCAAATGTTACACAAACAATGGTATAGTACCATGTAAAATGGTGGTAGAGGTAGAATATGGACTAACTTTGTTTACTTCTTAAATATTTCAAACGGAAATCTAAAACTGAGCAAACAAACAAGTGAAATAAATTTCCTAATTTGCAAATTACGAAGAAAAACTTACACTATCTATGATTGGAAAGACATAACCAATAGACACAGGAGATAGTAACAGTAATCCTTTGCGAGATGAATTATAATATTGCATAAGATAATAACTGATTTAAATAATAGAGTTCAAAAACAAAGAAATTACTATAAAATCACCAAAAGAATAATATGTTTCAGTGTTTTCTTAAGATTAATGAATTGAAGCACATTTCAAACAGAAACTAAAATGGTTAGATGAAGTAATATTTAAAGCGGACTAATCCAAACTAGTGAATACCAAAAAAAGCTGATTTTCCTTACATCAAGTCAATAACAAAAATAATAAACTTGATATTCAAAATCGTTATTTAAAAATTTCATACCAGAGAATTTTCAAAAAACAGTCAAAAATAACAGAAAGTGGTAATTTAGCTATTTACAAAGATCCAGGCAAAAGATGAGTAAACGACTTTACCTCGAAGATAAACACATGTTGGTCTAAATAGTTAAGAGTTAATGCTTGGCAGCTAAAGATGTTCAATTGGCAAAGGTAAGAGTAGTAAAACGTTAAATTAGGGCCACAAAAAAGGCCATCTGGTCAGGAGTGTTCCTCTCTCATGCAAACACTAGCGCAAAAGAAACACGTAAATGTAATTAAACAGACACCATTTTCCTTTTTGTTACATTTATATATTTATTTACAAATGGAGGGTCAATCTAGAAAAGATCTAAAGCAGATGCAGTCAAATAAAAAGTGTTTGTCAATATTTACCATATACCAAAAGCACTAAAAGAGCTTCGTGGAAATTCAAATAATCAATATGAAACTTTATTTGCCACACATTCATGACAATCCTACCCAGTTCAGCAATTTTTCCAAAAAGAAACCACAATAAATAAACTTTTTCGATATTTTGATAGTCATAGATAACGCCGATGGTTCCAGTCAAATGAACCCAAGGAATACATTATCAATCTTTCAATTTACTTGCGAAGAGGTGCATCTCAAAACTACATTCATTTTTCGATTAAACGAGTTATTTTTGACGGGCGACCGTCGGTCCCGGTGAAATATGTTGTTTTTCACTTGTTCTTTATTCAGCCACAATTCAGAACATGCCATGCTCCAAATAATATCATAAAAGCATGCTGGGACAATGCTGGCACAACTGCTGCTTTGAAAAGTCGGGACGTTTAAAAGCATAGGCGGGGTGCCAGGGTGTAGTCTGAATAACAAACTTGACGTTTCGAAATGATTGAGGGACCAACTTGGGTTTACTTTATTGTTGCGGTATTTCCTACAACATTGTTTCCGTTAATAGATGGCCGTTATCAAATATTGATTTCGAATATTACGAAAGGGTTGATGGTAAATAACAGACACTTTCACATTCCGGTGAACAGGTTCATGTTAGAATCGACCAACGAGATAAATAGAGAAAGGATTTTATAATGGAAAACCGAATAGTAAATAATGAATTTCTGATTCGGTAAAAATGTGGATTTTAAAGAGAATACCAATGACAAAGAACTCATTTCACTATACATACTCCTTTAGCGTGTTTGCCTATCATTCCACAAAACAGTTAATGCCAAAAGCACTGTTATTTCTATCAAATTTAAACAGACTTAGTGCCGATTGAGAGCCCTTTTATTAGAGTACTACTCAAGAATATGAAAAACAGCTTCAGGATCAGGATTTTTATTTCCGATGAAATCACACATATGAAGGACTGTAATATAATTCTAATTGACAAATTTATATGAGGCAATATTATGCCAGTATAATAATAAAGAAAACAAACAGTTTTGTTCCACAGCAAAGTTAATGAAAGAAATAACTAAAAAGAAAACAGACACAACAAACAGACCAATTACTAATAAAAGTAATAAAAATCCAGGACGATAAAGTTTTTAAATTTATTTCATTTTTTCATAATAAAATAACGACATATAAAAGCTTTTTCGTGAGCAAAATATACACTTCCGTGCATAGAAATCGGCCCACAGTAAACTTTTGACTTTAACTATATATTTTTTTAAACTATTCATCAGATCAAAAAAGAAATATGCTGTTTGAAAGACAATTTAATATGCTTTAATGTGAGTATAAATTATTGTGAGTATCCTATGTTTAACATAGTGAAATTAATGCATTAAGCAAATTAAGCTTTTTTATTATTAACATAAATAGTGGTATTGACAATTTAAAACAAAATGGGTATGACCTCCTCTTTCCCTAATAACTTCTCTCATACGATTAGGCATAGATCTAATCAAGTTTGCTATTGTTTCTTGAGGGATGTTAAACCACTCTTCTTCTACTGCAACAATAAGCTCTGGGATCGAGTTTGGGGTATGAAGCTAGCTCGATTTCTTCGTTTTAGCTCACCCCATACGCGTTCGATCGGATTTAGGTCAGGACTGTATGCTGGCCACTCCATAACCCGAAAACCGACTTCTGCAATGTAATCTTGCACGATTCTTGCGGTGTGCGGCCTGGCATTGTCATGCATAAAGGCAAATTTGTCTCCAATGTAGTTGACGTAAGGTACCACATGAATTGCTAAAATCTCCTCGATATATCTAACAGTCGTTAAACATCTTCTTCCGTGAACACGGTCGCCACTACGAATGAACTCAGGGTCGGCTCGTGCTCCTATAGAAATTGCACCACAGATCATACAGAAACCACCTCCATAAGCACTCCGCTCTTCAAAGCAGCAATCTGCAAATCACTCTCTTGGCCTTCGGTACACTTTCCTTCTTAGGTCGCTACCATGGAGGCATATTCTGGTCTCATCTGAGAACAGAACAGATCCCCATTGTTCCAACGTCCAATTCAGATGATCCCGTGCAAAACGCAGGCGTGCTTGCCGATGAGTTGGAGTAAGTTTTGGACGAATCGCAGGTGTTTTAGGGGTCAGGTTATTTTCCTGCAGTCTTCGTCGTACTGTCCACTGACTAATAGCCACTCCTCGCACCTCAGGGAGCTGTCGTTGCACTTGAACGGCATTAAGGTGAGGATTTCTTAATGTTGTTGACACAACAAAGCGGTCACCACGAGCGGTTGTAAATCGCCTTCTCCCTGTTCCAGGTCGCCTATGAAAGGATCCAGTCTCATAACGTTTGCACACTCTTCGAACCACTGCGCGTGTCATATCCAATTGTCTAGCAACCACTCGCTGACTAAGTCCATTTTCGATTAAAGCAATAGCTTGGCCGGCTTTTTGTGGTGTAGTATGCATTAAATTAACACCCTTAAACACTATTGAGATTATGAAAAACGAATTAATATGCAAATTTCAGTTGCAAACGCAATAATTATAATATTTGACAATTTTTTTATTTTCGTTACAATCACCACATAAACACGTTTCATTGGTTTACCCGTTGCTACGCATATAAACGACAAGCCGTCTTGATAAATTTATATTCACATTAAAGCATATTAAATTGTCTTTCAAACAGCACATTTCTTTTTTTGATCTGATGAATAGTTTTTAAAAAAATTATAGTTAAAGTCAAAAGTTTACAGTGGGTCGATTTCTATGCACGCAAGTTTAACTACGGCGAACGTCGAAAACATTCTCTATTAAAGTTTTCAAAGTTGAAGACAGATAGATATCTCGATAAAATATTAATATCTTGATATACAGATATTGTGTTAAATAAATAGTTAAAGTCAAAAGTTTACAGTGGGCCGAGTTCTATGCACGCAAGTGTAGTTGTTCTTAGTTCGAAAAAAGTTACAGGAAATTAACTCTCGGATGCTCTTTATTTCCATGTACGCAACAAGAACTGTTAGTGTTTTAATTAATTTTCTTCTTGAAAAATAAAATTTAGATACGGATAGAAACCCAACTCCAAACGTTCTTCAAACAAAAATGCCTTTTTGTTATTATTTTATAGGGCTAGTTTAATTATTGTACTCATATACTCATAGATATAGAAAAAACATTAATATCAATGTTTTACCTTTCGAATAACTCTTCCAAAATGTTTCTATTTGACGCGCAATACGATACGAGTTAACAAGGACCAATTGTCCTTGAAAAACATGTTTTAAATTGCTTTTCAAAAATTTAAGTAGAAACAAAGTGAAATTGCAGCTATTAACCGGCCATGTTATTGTTCCATGTCTGTCAATCCATTTTGGATATTTGCCATTATGATAATGCGACGCCGAAGAAATATTATGGCAGGGCGCTCCATCTTGTTGCCATTTATGCACACTTCGTGAAGTGCCATTTGATATATATGCTATTCTACATTGCTTCTTAATTCTTAGTAAGTACGTAACTATCTACCACTGACTTTAGTAAATTTTTGATATATTGAACCGACGATTTACCTTTTTTTAATCCAGTCAATCTTCTATGGAATTACGCCGTTAAAAGTTATTATTTTTTGATCGCGATTCCAGGTACTTTGCACTTGATTAACTAAATATTCTAAAACGCTGTCTATCAAATACCATTCTTCAAGCTTCATCTGCACCTCTTAAATATTGCACTTTTTGAAATTCATAAGGCTGATTTATGTTTGCATATGACCCTCCAAATGTCGCCATTACGTTTGCTCCATCGCGTCTGGAATTTAAAGGATTTGCTCAAGGGCAATATGCAATATCAAAAATTATATTATTAAAACCATTTGATACGAAATATCATTCGTAATAGATAATAGATTTTCTATGTTTTGATCATAGTTGAAAATAAATCGCAGGTCTGATTTTTTTTATTAAGCAATGGTTTCCTCAATTAAAATAATTCGCATATGCATTAAAGTTAATTTTGCACAGAATGCGCTTATTATTGAAGCTCTCTTATGAACTTTATTTTTTTCTTTACAGTTTTTCTTCTTCTTCTTCCTCATATTGTAGGTCTTAGGCCTATATTTTCCAAATTAATTTAATTTTCTTGAGATTTTGAGGTCCATGACTCCACCCATCTCTTTGGAGGACTTCCGGGGGGGCGTCTTTCCATGGTCGTCCATCTCTAGCGGTTCTTGCCAGTCTTCCCTCTGCCATCCTGTCCACGTGGCTCTTCCAGTCCCTTCTACGTTTGCGTCCCCATCTGATGATGTCTACCACTTCACATTCGTGTCTTATGTTTGTGTTTCTTTTTCTGTCTCTTAGTGTGTACCCTGCGATGTTCCTGAGGATTTTCATTTCTGTTGTTCGTAGGATGATTTTTGTTCTTTTGTTGTCAGCTCTTGTTTCTTACACAGGTTTTGCATATTTAAATATTTGGGTTTTTGCTCATGTTTGTATTATTCCAGATAATGTCCCGAACTGCACCTGAGATTCGGCTGGTTTTGTTGGCTTGTTCTCTTACTTCATTTGTTCTATTTTGGCTTGAGGTAATTTGTATGCCTAGACTTTCAAACGACATGACTTGTTGTATTGTTTTATTTTCCATGGCAAATTTACGTCTCATTGGTTCTGTGGAAATGGTCGATACCTGCATGTTGAAGGTTTTTGCTTTCACAGAGAGTTAGTGTAGAAGCCGTTGTAGGTCGCCCTCATTATCCGCTATAATTAGGGCGTCGTCAGCATAACAGACAATGTCGATTTCACCTGCTGTGAGTGTATATCCTCCCTCTGTGATTTTAACCTGGTTTATTATTTCATCCATTATTAGATTGAAAAGTTGTGGGCTTAAGGATTCTCCTTGTCGGATTCCCGTTGGTGTTTTCATTTCCTAGGTCATCTTTTGGTTAACCAATATGTGGGTAGACGTGTTGTGGTTTAGTTGTCTTATGACGTCTATTACGGTTCTGGGTACGTTTTTTTTTCTTAAGAATATCTGTCACGTCGTTCAATCTCACCCAAATCAGTCAAATGCTTTGGTGAGGTCTATAAAGCACATTTATGCGGGCTTTCCGTATTATATAACTTTTTGCACTACTTGCCTGACTATGAAGTCCATACATCCATGCTTGACCGATTCTTCCTGAACCCTTGTTCTTTTTCGGATAGTTTTTACATGTTCGCTAAGTATTTTTTCTATGATCTTCGTGAACAATTTCATGACTGAGCTTAGTAGTTATGCCTCTATAGTTTTCTGTGAATTTTTTGTCCCCTTTTTTGAATATTGGGATGTTTCTGCTTTTTTCCAATCATTTGGGACATTTTTGGTTTGTAGTATACTGTTAAATAGCTTTTTAAGTTCTGTCATTAGCTGGTGTCCCCCATATTTCAATAACTAATTTGGTATCCCATCCAGTCCGGGTGCTTTTCTGTTTTTAATCTTCTTTGTCTGTTCCATCGTCATTCTGTCGGTTATTTCGGGAGGTTCTTCAGCTTCTTCGCCTTCTTCTTCTTTACAGCTTGCTCAACTAGAATGCTTTTGTCTTCAAACTAAATACTCATATATCCAGAATCCTCATTAATTAATCGACAAGCTTCAATATTTTATTTCATTATTTCGAGAGTGCCAATAAATCTGCATTTCATTGTATGTAAGAATTAAATCTTCCTTGAATATTGGTGTTCTTAAATTCGGGTAAAAGCGGCCATTATATACTTACTTTACAAGCTAAGATACATTTAACAGATGAAAGCAAGAGTCTCACAGCAAGAGTCCATTGAAACTGATGAATATTTTTATGAGCCAAAGTCAAGTAAATTGAATTTACAGGTAAATTATAAGCTAAGATTTAACTTTTAAATATACCTCAAAATTTCCCAAGCCTAGGAACATGAACATTAAAAAAAGTTATAGGAAAAATGTCACAGAGTAAAAATAACACATTTGATCAGTTTAACCCAATTCAAGAGTTGGAGTAAATAAACCATTCAAAATTGTTTGAAAATCACTGCTATGTATAGCGCACAATGTTCCACATTTTACAACTGACAAAATCATCCTTTTACTAATAGAAACAAAGCTTGTCATAACAGGAAATTTTTTATGTCAAAATACGTTGCATATGGAATACCGGGCTGGATAATTGTAAAATGCGGCCGCTTTTATTCTATTATTACAAGCTAGGGAAATGCATACAACATGTTTGCCATTCAGTGAATCCTTTATCGTATTTTTTATACATTGCACATTTAGCGTTTTTCATTTCCAACAGTAATTGTGCTATTCTATTACAGAGAAACATTTTATTTTATAAACTCTCAGTCAGATTTCAATTTGACAAAGATTACTAAATATTTCAAATCTAGTAGAGACTGCATTAAATAAATTGAAGATAATTTAATAATGTAGGTAATTAGAGTGGTTACCGAACACGTAGTTATTTAATCCTTTCATCCAACTTTGAGAATGCTTTTTGCATATGTAACCGAAACGTCCGACAGAAACACAAATAAACCCCCATTTCTGGAACAGAATACTCATTTTCCCGTATTATACATGATAACATCAACTATACAAACTACACACACCAACATATCTACTACACACCATAAAGAACTTACTAGAAAACAGACAACTACAAGTACGAATTGACAAAACACTGTCATTTTCTTTTTCCCCTGAACAAGGGCTCCCTCAAGGATCCCCGCTCTCACCGTTTCTCTACAATATATACTGCCATGACATATACAATTACAACTTACCAGACAAAAATCAAATCGACAGATCGGCATACATATTACAATACGCAGACGACACGGCACTTATTGTACATGACAAAACTACTGAGAGAGCAGCGCAAAGACTCCAAACACTAACAAACAACACAATGACATGGTTTTATAAATGGAGACTAACACCAAACGCGTCAAAAAACCAACTTCTGCTCACAAACCACAGACTCAACGCTGACTCCCCTACAATAACTGCAGACGGCCAAACGACACAACTAAAAAACGACGTAAAATACCTTGGAATCACAATTGACCACAAACTTAAATTCACTAAACACATACGAAACATCAGGGCAGAAACAATAAAGAGGCCAAAACACTTCCGATCACTAACCTACAAAGACAGAGGAATTAGCACAAACACCGCCACCAAAATATATAAAGCTATTTATAGACCCTTGCTAGACTTTGGACATATACTCATGACCAACGGAACAGAAAGGACAAAACGTTATACACAAACAACAGAACAAATTGCACTAAGACTAATAACACGAATAAGACACCCCCAAAACCCACTACACAACCCCCCCACCCAACTACTATACGAACGCACAAACATGACAAAGATCTCGGAAAGACTCATACAGCTACAGACAAAATGGACAAACAACCCCTACAACTGGACCATACTGAATACCCTTTGTCTTACAAGACCAACCAGACAATCCCGCTTCCGTTTCCCTACATTAACGCCACTCGAACACTTACAAACGCTACGGACTAGTGGACAATAAAATAATTTCTTCTTGCCACTGAAATTTTATTTATTTAATAGTATTGTTAACCTAGAATAAGAGAATTTTCATATTTGTTTTTCAAACAAGGGCAGAAAGACCGACAGGTCGATAGCCTTTTTTAGAAATAAAGATGTTTACTACTACTACTGTATGTGTTAAGTAAAATTAAATTTTGATTAGAATAAATTTAGTTATTTTACGAAAGTTTTCATTTTCTCTTAAGGAATTCCTCTTCTGAAATACTCGCGCCATTTTTATTTAGCCGCTTATCGAAATAAATTTACTGAATGAAAGTTCTGCCATTAGTTTAGTGCATTTCGTTGTACTGTACCTTCTCAGATCTCTACAATTTCCATGCAATGCTCTTAATCTTAGTTTTATACATTGAAATTCTTATTTATAATAATTTCCTTTTACACTTCCATCCCAACTAATATTCCTACTCGACTGTTACGAATTTGGATATAGCGGCTTTCAAAACTTATTTATATTTCACCTCCAAGCTGCCTTTTCAAGATTAGTTCTCGAGTTCGAGTTGAAATGAAAGAAACTTGGAATAGCCAGATTGAATATACACTTGGCAAATAAATAATTAAAATTGCTTTTTCTTGACACATTATCAGAGTTTTTCATCCATCTCTAGAATGGACACTGAATACGTAGCTAAATTTACAGGTGAACAAATTTGTTTCTGTCGCGGCAGAAATTTTGCTGATAAAAGAGAAAACAAGTTGGTGAAACTTCTCCAAACATTCTGCTTAACTAAATTAGATTATAATGTTTTACCAGCTTTCAAATGCACTTGTGAGTGTTGGATTTTTACGGGGAGCTTGCAGGTTTGCCTATATTCTTTCGAGTTAATATGTTCAGAAATTTACTTCAACTCCTATTGCTGCGATTGAGGTAGAACGAGCATGCATTATCGTGATGGATTGAAAAATTCATGGTATTTCAAAAAGTCCTGCTTTCATCCCAGTACTGCCAAAAGTTCTGACTTTTTCTTTTCATTCAAAAGTTCTTTAAAATAACAAATTTCCAAAAAAATTACAAGGGTATTTTATTTATGTGACCTTAACTGCGAGCTGGATTTAAAGACGATTGGATACATAATTTATAAATTTGGCGTGTTTATCTGATATATTTCTTTATTCAAGAAAATTAATTTTCCCCGCTGTTTCAAACAAAATTAAGCAACTATGTAAAACAGCAGGACTGGATGTTGACTGTTAAAATGGTTACATAAATTAAATAGTTGCAGTGGTGTAACAAAGTAAATTTTCCATTTGTGTTTATCCCTAAATACCCCCAGTGTATAAGCAAAGTTTCCTACCTCGCATTTCCCAATAGAGAGGTTATCCACTAAAACAAGAGGCCGGAAGCTAACAAAGTTTGGGAGATTTGTTGGTCACTTTTCTTTTACTGCCTCGGCTTTTATAAGAATAATACGATTGTCAGGGTGGAGCTCTCAAAGGATAATTTTCGGTCCTTCGTCGTTCAAAATGTGATAAATTATGAAGCGAGCGGAAAACACAATAACCGAATATACGACCTAGTTTTTATAACACAATTTTGCAGGCAAGTGAAATATAGTTTTGTAAAGCCATTGCCATAAAAAGGGACTAAAACAGGCTCTTGATAAATCGGTTTTCGAGTTAAAAATATACTCTATAGTAAATGTTCATAATGGAATAGATCCAGATTGTTATTTCGTTTTTGCTGCTATAGAATTAAACACTTAAAACAGGTGGTAAGTGTCTGATATTGATTGGTTCAAATAAATATGGACATGCCTACTTGGGTGTACTTTTATTCGTGCAAATACCGTTTTGTGTTAGAAGCTTTATAAAATAAAAATCAGCTTTTTAAATATTTGTTAAAACATTTATCAGCAATGCTGCAGTATTTTAGATAGGAAATAAACTATTAATTGAAAGTACTTTTTTAAAACTTTTAATTTAAGGACAGAAAAACATGTGCTTTCTTTTCAAACTAAGTTGAGCGGAAATGTGGGTTATGAAAATCTGAAATTGAAATTGAATTGTGCAGTCGTCGCAGCTTAGGGTGATATTAGGGATAATGTGCAAAAATGGTCTTGTGTCAATTCATTACCTTTACATTCTAGATTTTACTTTTATCGATCGATTTCGAATGTAGAAACTGCGTTTTCATCTTAATAATACAGATACCAAACAACAGTAGGAAAGCAATCACGGCGCAACTCGGTTGGCGAAAGGACTGGTCGCTTCCCCGTCATAAAGCATTTCAAAACATTATGTCGGCAAATGGACAATAAGAAACAAAACATTTTTTAAATTTATAATTAAAAAATTGTTTTAGTCACTCACGAATAACGCATATTCAAAAAACATGAAAAGCTGACATTTCAGGTTTTTTTATAACATTGACATATCAAGCTGAAATGATCCCAAGTCATATGAATGTTTTCAGGAATTTGCTAAGAAATAATGTTAAAATGAAAAATTGTTAATGCATGTGATGTACATCGAACACCCCTTTAAGATTTATTTTTCTGACATCCGAAGAAGTAGAATAAAAAGCCAAGATATCCATGAACATGAACAAACCAAGTTCCAGTTGACTTCATAGAAAATTCGGATGCATTTGATTGAAACGTTGACTAATTACGATGATGAAACGGAGAAAGAAAATTTAGCTGCACCATTCTCTAAACATGCAGCAATAAAATCAATCAAGCCATTTTCCCGAGTTTATCAACCAAGTTTTGCACTTGTTTGAAAGCAATGTCATAACAAAAGCCATCCGCAATCCAGTCGAAACCCTAATGAAAACGTCACGGGAATGACACTAAAATGTTTCATGTCAGCGATTTAAACCGGTCGCTTCCGATTTTTGCAATTAAATGCAACGTTTAAATTCCATGGGCCTCGTTATCCCAAAACATTTTAATGTTCCAAAATTTCGGCCTGTTTGCATTCGGAAAATGATGACGCGTTAGTCCGTGTGAATACTCGAATCGAGCATCGGGTCCGGTCATGTAATAGCCGCTGATTTTTCCCATAAATAAATACACAGCGAAGTATTTTAGTGAATACAAAATGAGACCAGAGAGATATTAATTAAGTTAACTTTTGCTCATGAAAAATTCACCATACAATTCTCATGTAACTTACATGTAGACAGGATACTATATCAGTCGTTGCATAATTTCATAGCGTATGACAACAAAATCATGACGACAAAAAAAACAGAAAGGACAAAACGTTATATACAAACAACAGAACAAATTGCACTAAGACTAATAACACGAATAAGACACCCCCAAAACCCACTACACAACCCCTCCACCCAACTACTATACGAACGCACAAACATGACAAAGATTTCGGAAAGACTCATACACCTACAGACAAAATGGACAAACAACCCCTACAACTGGACCATACTGAATCCCCTTTGTATCACAAGGCCAACCAGACAATCCCGCTTCCGTTTCCCTACATCAACGCTACTCGAACACTTACAAACGCAACTGACTACTGGACAATAAAATAATTTTTTCTTGTCATTAGAATTGGAAAGTTTATTTAATAAGATTATTAACCTAGAATAAGATAATTTTCATCTTTGTTTTTTATTTAGACTAAGACTACATGTATTAAACAAGGGCAGAAAGACCGATAGGTCGATAGCCTTTTTTAGAAATAAAGATGTTTACTACTACTATATTCCTCCCAAGCGACTTCCTGGTATTAACCAAAGAGTAAAAACTGACGTAAGGGCTGAAAAATTAGCAAGCTAAGGTGAAGTACATATTAAAAATAACATTTTCAAATTAACTGATATTTTCAAGTAATAACTTCACAAAAGTATTCAACTAGATATAAAATAAAATTTGTCAAACAAGCTGTTACACTGCAAAAATAACTTTTTTACTAAATTAAAAGACTAATTAGTCTAAAGGTTAAAAATATCAATCAAATAAGTTAGCATTAACTTTGATCAATAAGGTACAAGGAACAAGACTAATGTTACTAATTAAGTTAAATTCAATTACTTAATGGCAGCAATGCTCTAGTACTCAGTAATTTATAAAAGTGGGCATTAACGGCTATATTCTCTGAAAGACAAGTTAATTGGCTCTCGTTTCTTTTTTAAATAGATGGTGCCAATAAAGGTCTAAAAAATTACTTGTCTACGAATCTTGTCGGTAGCCATCCTATTAAATGTTTCTAGCCCTTCTTTTGTATGTTTATTATGTATTTTTTTCATTTCTAATAATTCTTTAAAAATATATATAAAAATGACTATATAGTATATAAGTATATATAGTATATATTAAAATGACGATATAAGGTTGAATCCAATTGAGAGAAGGTGGAGGTTTGTTTGAACACTTTTGACCTGACTCAAATTAGAGTTTTTTATTGTTATATTAAAATAAAGCAGAATTTTATAATAAATTTGTTAAATATAGTTCGCATCCTGATCAATGGGAGACAGATTTGAACAACTTGATGATCAATGTGAGAAAGTGATTTTTCGTATATGAAACAGTAGTAGTTTCTGTTGCATCAACTAATTAACGACGTGTGATCTTTAGTGACTGCTCTAAATAAAAAAGTGACGCTATTATTCAAAGAAGTTCAATATTTAAAAATAAAAAGCTTTTTAAACGCATTTTCAGATATATTTATAGGACAAAAAAAACGAAAGGTAGAGCCAACCACTCAAGACAACAACGTTGCAGGATATTTGGGGATTTAAAACCCACAACACTTTTTAATTGACACCATACCCTGTTTTTTCCAATATTTACTATCGAAAACATCAAACAAAGAGAGGCAAGAGGCCAATAACATTAAAGAAAGATGAGAAAAATAATGTTTTAGTTCATTTTGAAGATGCTGAAGAAGTGGGTTATGGAAATTGGGAGCTTTTCGGACTTTCAACCCGTCGTAGAAAAGAATATCTTCCTGGCGTTTCGCAAGCGCGATTGGCTTGCATCCTCAGACTGGGTTCGCTCAAAAGCTTATTCTAAACTGAAGTTCCATGATTTTAATGTAGTGCAAGATTCACCTCTGAGGACGTAAGCGCTGGCGCTTGCTAAACATCAGAAGAAAACTGTTATCTACGATGGTCTACAATCTCGAAAAACTTACTCAGTTTCAATCAAGGGCTGCAACATTTTAACTATTGAGAAGACTATTGTCTCCAACTCACATTTCCAACCATAAATAGTGGGATATTTTTTGTCTATCATTTAATTTTATTAGAGTTAATTAGCTGTTTCTCTAATAATTGATCAGTTTTATAACAATTTTAAAAATAATTTCAGCAAATAGATAAAAATAAACATAAATTAAAACAGCAGATGAAGGAAATTGAAAACGGTTCAAGTATACGAATAAAGTAAAGAAATGACTAGCTAATGATTTAAAATCACGTCAATTAAGCCCGTTAATTTTGAAACCGCTTCCCCATTTCCACCTCTAATTTGGCAAGATTAAATTTGTCAGTAATAATCATTTTTCGGCAGACCCTTTGGAAACACTTTTGTCTCGTTCCTATTTTCATTATTTCTGTTTCGCTTATCGATCAAATCCTGCGGCTTGTTTCACTGCGAAAATGAAATTGTCCGTTCCAATCTCCCGTTTGGTAACTTTATTTTGGACCGTTGTTTTTTTTATGAACTTTCCGCCATAATCTCGTAAAAATTACTTTTGTCAACGGTTTTTATGGACGAGATAAAAATCAAGAAATCGAAATGATGTCTTGTTAAATTGCCAGCTTGATATATTGTTCGTTTTCTTCGGCCAGTGATAGCGATTTTTTGTCAAGCGTTTTTCTTAAAGCATTCTGCCCGCTAAATATATTGTTGTTGCGGAAATAAATCAATCCTGAAAATAGCTTCACAGATAAACTAAAGATTTTACAAAATTTGCAGCCTAAGTTTTGAGATGACTGGTCTTTCGACTGGCGAATGCTAAAGTCCTTTCAATTAGAGAAATTAGCTTAATTAATTAAACATCAAAATATCGATTGCTTTTCAAAAGAACAATTTTTTTAAACAATAATCACTCCTAATGAGTAATTAAATCTGAACAATTCGCTTTGAGGTGGTTTTGGGTTTGCCTTATTCTTATTCGACTTATATTGAAATTTTAGGAACTGACAAACCCTCGAGAATCACGGTCCCTCAGAGAAAACATTTTATAACTTCCATGCACGAGAGATTATTTGGGTTGTAGATCATGGGATTATTCCAGATAATTATCATTGAACTCGACTAGACTTACAGTGTATTACATTTTTATTGGGATTTGGAGCTATTGATCAAAGGATGTTCATGCGTCAATGGGTCTGAAGAATATTATAACTCTGCATTAATTAAAATTTAAATGGGAATAATAAATGTCCACCGAAAACATGAGAGAAACGAAAATGATGTTCTTGATTCAGATGATTTACAGCCAATTCCACGTGACACGAAAAAAAAATTATAAATCGAATTTCATCTGTTATGCTTATTAGAAACGGTCTATCAAATTATATTTTCCATTATTCTTCGCATTTCCTCATTTTAGGTAAATGGCCTAACAGGGCCGTGACATCTTCGCATTTAACGAATTGATTTCCTGCTTTCCGGAGAGGCTGCCGCTTCAAAAATTAATTATCGGTATAGGCGAACGCTTATTTAAATTGCTGCATAATTGGACCTCTTAAGAATATTGGATTCTCAGAGGTGGTTCTCTAGATTCGATTGCTGCCTTATAATTATTAGTATTTTTAGAAATAGATTGGAACACTGAGAGGACAGTAACTTGATTTTCAACTATACATAATTTCAAGAATCGTGTCTGTGCAACTTGATTTTCAATCTAGAAAAATATTTCAAAAAATTTACACTTTCCCAACAAAATATATTAAATATTTTTTGCAAATGCTAGTTATTTTCCACACAACAATGTAACAAATATATGGCGGTAACTATCTGACGTTGGGAGTGTTTGCCTTATTCCAAATAGTAGTAGTAAACATCTTTATTTCTAAAAAAACGCTTTCGACCTATCGGTCTTTCTGCCCTATTCCAAATATTATGTTACAATTTTCACTAAACCAGAATGTATTTGCTAAGCCCTCACAATTTTTGGAAGTGTTTTATTTCGCATCAAATAATGACACACTTTGTACAGAATTTTATCAAAGAAGGTGGTTGGATTCAGAATTTTAATTTTAAAAGTGTAAACATGATTAAACTTCTAAAAATTATACCGTTGATTCCTTCTCTAAAAGTACTGCGAATTAAATAAGAGCACAATACATAGAAAAATTTGAATAAAAAATCATAATATTCTATTAAATAATACAAGTAGTGGCTGCCAAAGCACTAAAACTGCTGCATTTAAAACTAATTCAGTAAACATGTTTTCCTTATCAAAACTCTATATTCTTGAAAAAACTATAATTTTATATAATGGACAACCTGTATGTTCAGTCATAGGATAATTTGGATGTTATTGAGTTTTTTAATATTTCAACACGATTCTATTGTATTGTCATTCATATTGAAATATTTCTTTTCGCTGCTTTATTTTTCGCCTTCATATTTTGTAATCACTTTTGGATCATTTTTTATCCGCAAGGCCAAAATGCACCCTCAAAATTTAAATAACTTAGAAAAATAAATAACAACAATTCCTTTAACCTAATTAGCGAAGCAGGGGAATCAATTATTGTTTCTCGAGAAAGTAATTTAATTTTCCGGTGAGTGAAATAAATATACGATTTTACTCTGAGTTATTTTTTTTTATCAAAATGCTTTGTCAGAATGTGTGTAATAAAAAGAGGATGGAAAGTGAAATAAGTGAACATAAAGTAATGATAAATATGTTTTTTTGTTAAATCAGCAAATATTTCTATGTTACTTAAGCATTCCGTTGTAATGTAATGTTTTTTAGTTAAAATTGTATGTACACACTTGTGGTAAACTTACTGATTAACTGAAAATTAAAATTCGATTCTGTCCTAGACAGATTAAATTACTGCACTGATTATGAAGTTAATCTATTGTATTACTGTCTGTGGAGAGCAATGAGCATTTAATAAATACCGCATTATCAACATTGTCATTATGAGTAATTATTCACTGTAGGCGCAATTATGCAGAAAAGCCCCGAATAAAAGTAAATGATGCACAATTTAAAAAACCTTGGGAAATATCTATCTAACTCTATATCCATTGATAATGTATACTATTACTTAATAGTTTTATTATAAAATAATAAAACTGTTAATTTTAATAATTTTAAATTTAATAAGTATTACCGATTTAAAATGAATTAGTCCCACTGAAATTAATTAAGTTGAAAGCAAAATGCAAATATGGTTGCCAAAACTAACTGCCGAGTGAAACTCAGCACTAAAAGAAATTTATTGTCATTGAGCAATAATTTTAAATGCGCAGTGATAAAATAGAAAACGCTGAGGTAATTCCGCCAGATTAATTTAATTTTTGCGGTTTTTTGATAAAGCCTTTTATGTCTGTTTTTTGTAGTACCGTGTGTAATCAGGTACACTTTTTCGGAGCTCGTGTCCGGAAGTGGGAAAGGAAATCCGTGAATATGTTGGATAGAACCTTATTTACTGCTTTTAGGTCATATAGAAAAACCACAAACAGAGCCTACGGTTTAACAAATTACATCGAGAATGCGAATTCAAAATTATCAGATTTTTTCATGTTGACAATATCATTTTATCAGTTTTTAATGTCTGTTTGAAATAGCACGATTAAAAATTTCGACAAGAAAACCAACTCTATGAGCGAAACAAATATTCACAGTTTTTTACTCTAAAAATAAGAACTAAATTATAGTAAGGTCCTTATAAAGAAAATAATACCATATGTATTGAAAAAAACAACGTACAAGACAAAAAAATTGCATCAGATAAGTAAAATAGGATTTATATCTATTATTTGGATATTATAATGTGATAATTATTCTAGACGATGAATCATAAACAACGTTCGATCCGGAAGCCATAAAATCCTTGTTAATATTTAAGGGGAAGTGAAGAATAATTTTAAGTGAAGTGTAGAATCTGAAGAGAGACAGTCAAACAATATATATCTTTAGGTTTTAGTAGTAGTAGTAGTAGTAAACATCTTTATTTCTAAAAAAAAGGCTATCGACCTATCGGTCTTTCTGCCCTTGTTTAATACATGTAGTCTTAATCTAAATAAATAAAACAAATATGAAAATTCTCTTATTCTAGGTTGACAATATTATTAAATAAAATTCTAATGACAAGAAAAAATTATTTTATTGTCCACTAGTCAGTTGCGTTTGTAAGTGTTCGAGTAGCGTTGATGTAGGGAAACGGAAGCGGGATTGTCTGGTTGGTCTTGTGAGACAAAGGGGATTCAGTATGGTCCAGTTGTAGGGGTTGTTTGTCCATTTTGTCTGTAGATGTATGAGTCTTTCTGAAATCTTTGTCATGTTTGTGCGTTCGTATAGTAGTTGGGTGGGGGGGTTGTGTAGTGGGTTTTGGGGGTGTCTTATTCGTGTTATTAGTCTTAGTGCAATTTGTTCTGTTGTTTGTATATAACGTTTATCCTTTCCGTTCCGTTGGTCATGAGTATATGTATATGAGTGTTTGTGCTAATTCCTCTGCCTTTGTAGGTTAGTGATCGGAAGTGTTTTGTTCTCTTTATTGTTTCTGCCCTGATGTTTCGTATGTGTTTAGTGAATTTAAGTTTGTGGTCAATTGTGATTCCAAGGTATTTTACGTCGTTTTTTGGTTGTGTCGTTTGGCCGTCTGCAGTTATTGCTTAGGTTTTAATTTCTATGGATATACCTATAATCTCACTCATGGTGTTTAGTTTAATAAAATATAGCCTTTATATTCGTTCATAATAAACTTATTATGTATATAGAAATTGTTCAGTAGTTTCCCATAAATCAGAGATTGAAAAAGGTATAAGAATAAGCGCTATATTAAATATCTCGTTCCTTTTATTTGTCACTAGTTCCAGTACTAAAAGTGGAAAATAAGGCATTATCGTTTCTATCTAAGTTAGAAGTATTTCTCCTCCGTACTAAGTACAGCATGAGGTTGAGTTTTAGGAATTTTGGAAAAAAAAAACGCACAGATGTTTATTTACTTTTAAGCAGCTCGCTTTATGATCACTAAACAAGAGCAATTTTTCTGAAACTCCACGATTTTAAGAGATATTAATTCCCAATTAATTGGTTCACTTCAGTCCGAATCCTCACATTTCAAAGTCGATTACAATTCAACAAATTAAATTACAACCATTTATTTATAACAAAATCAAAGACAAATAGCCAAATCTTTATATAATAGGCACTCGAAAATCGAGCACCAGTATTTTACGCGAATCAGTTTTAAAATAGCACAAACAATCCGAACATATTTCCATTTTCAGGAAGTAAAGCTAAATCGCCAAATTATAGTTTAACGACATTAAACGAGAAAGGATTTTTGCAATATTGAGCTTTATCGAACCGGGCATGAATTGATATACTAATTTGATTGGTTCCGGATTTAACGATTCCCGAGTGCATTTTAGCAATAGGAGTTTTCAATGTTTTCAGAAACAAAAAACGAGTTTTTAAACTGGTTTTGTTATTGAAACTTGATTATTCCGAAAAGTCAACAGACAAATGGTTGATTATGTAGAAAAAAACTGGACGTAAAATTTTCCATGTTAGTGGATTGCTTTTTATTGATACTACTAGATAGATAAAGAGCTAGGTTTTATGAAAACTATTATATTTTATTCTAGTGTTACATTAAAGGCAATCGCTTATTTACTGCCTGCAACTGGAAAATAAAGCACCTTACCGAAAGAAACGTATAACTTTATGAAATTTATTACTGTCTCTAATACACCAAACAATAAAACAAAATAAACCAGTCGCTTAAAATCCAGGTAAATTATTGCAACTCTAACATTTGGAGCTTGAATGTGCAATTTTCATGTAAACTTTCCGGCGTTTTCGTCTACATAAATCGAAAAATGTCTTACTCGCCTCGGTTTTTCATTCAAACTTGCGACAATAACTCCGCAATAACGGAAAGCAATATAAACATGCGCACGTATCTGGTGAAACTTTCCATCGACAATTTTCCCAATAGAGAAGTTATCCATTAAAAGAGGAGATCAAGAACAAACTAAGTTTGTAAGATTTCGCCCCCCCTTGTGTGTGTATTGCTTAACTTTGATAAATATATTAGAATTGTCCGGCCAAAGATTCCAAAAGACCATCCACGATCTTTTCTGCGGGGAAATTATTAACAGTTCAGGAGCCAAGAGTGAGTTTTGTTATTTTCTCGCTTGATTCTCATAAACCGATATTAAACATTAATCTAATGAATGTTCAAATGTCTTTGAACTGATCATTAATCAATTCTAATAATTGACTATTTTAGTTTTCTAAAAAAAACAGTTTTTCAAATTTCGTTTCCTCTATTGAGTGTAAGATGAAGGGTGTATTTTATGATGTTTGAGACAAAGCTCAATCCTTGAGCCAACTGCTTGCCAGTGAATATTTTATTGAAAACTCTATTGAAAGTTTAAGCAAATATTTGCAGTCAAGGGCAAGACCCTTAGAAGCAAGCACTTCAACAAAAAAAAACACACAAAATAGAGAAATAACAGGCTAGTTTCCTGCGGGACAAGGGCCATTAGACGAAGTGATTTTTCCCCCAGGACGTCGGTCCAACATTGGGGGAACGATTCTGTTTTGTTTGTATTTGTAATTCAACCTTATGAATACGCTGACCCACAGCCTACACTTAATGGGCATCAGTCAAGGCCTTTTATTAAATAAGAACATTTATTTAATAACTCCTTGGAGGTCGTGAGCATGTTAAATTAAAATGAGGAATAACACAACAATTTATCTAGAAGTTTAATTTGAGTTTTGCCGTTGGGGAAATAACTTTTGTTTCAGAATTACATTGTTATGGGCAACACTTTGGGCTAGTCATTTATCTTCTTTCTCAACAATTAGTTACATTCTAGTTCTTCTGATTTTGTACCTTTACTGCTAATTTCGTGCCGAAGACTAACAAGAATTAACTTAATTAAAGAACCTAAGAATTAACAACTAAAAAAGTAGAATAGTCAAGTGAAGAGAAAAAATATATGATTAAAAAATATGTCATTTATGAAACAAGGAAATTTGCAACGGCAAATAATAATTGGAAGAACATTTCATAAATAACCGGAGCTTGACATCCTTATACAATTTAAACCGAAACCGGGATCTACTCATAATATTCCGTACGTATTTATAATTGCTTTGACTTCACTGTCGGCTGTTTTTACTTACCTTTACTAACTTTAAAACCTATTAAAATTAGCATAGAGAAAATATTCTTAAGATAGGTAATGACCTCAATCAATATAATAAGATTTCAAATCAATCGCAAAATCACTGTAATAATAGCTGTTTAGTTACGTGTTATCACTCCTATATAACTAAAGTTTAAATACAATAAAAAATATATAAAAGAGAAAGAAAACGTTCGAAGAACTTAAACAATATTCATCACTTGACGTCAATTTAAATCACCATTACTAGAGTTGCTTACCATAGAGGCATTTGCTCAAAGTGACTTTGTAGCTAAAATATGTAGTTTACATTTGGCCAACAATATACAAACTACCCACCTAACTGACAGAAAGACAGCTTGCCTGTTTATGGACATTAACAAGGCTTTTGACAGTGTCTGGCATAGAGGCTTACTATACAAACTATACAAACTACACACACTAACATATCTACTACACACCATAAAGAACTTACTAGAAAACAGACAACTACAAGTACGAATTGACAAAACACTGTCATTTTCTTTTTCCCCTGAACAAGGGCTCCCTCAAGGATCCCCGCTCTCACCGTTTCTCTACAATATATACTGCCATGACATATACAATTACAACTTACCAGACAAAAATCAAATCGACAGATCGGCATACATATTACAATACGCAGACGACACGGCACTTATTGTACATGACAAAACTACTGAGAGAGCAACGCAAAGACTCCAAACACTAACAAACAACACAATGACATGGTTTTATAAATGGAGACTAACACCAAACGCGTCAAAAAACCAACTTCTGCTCACAAACCACAGACTCAACGCTGATTCCCCTACAATAACAGCAGACGGCCAAACGACACAACCAAAAAACGACGTAAAATACCTTGGAATCACAATCGACCACAATCTTAGATTCACTAAACACATGCGAAACATCAGGGCAGAAACAATGAAGAGAGCGAAACACTTCCGATCACTAACCTACAAAGACAGAGGAATTAGCACAAACACCGCCACCAAAATATATAAAGCTATTTGTAGACCCTTGCTAGACTTTGGACATGTACTCATAACCAACGGAACAGAAAGGACAAAACGTTATACACAAACAACAGAGCAAATTGCACTAAGACTAATAACACGAATAAGACACCCCCAAAACCCACTACACAACCCCCCCACCCAACTACTATACGAACGCACAAACATGACAAAGATCTCTGAGAGACTCATACAGCTACAGACAAAATGGACAAACAACCCCTACAACTGGACCATACTGAATCCCCTTTGTCTTACAAGACCAACCAGACAATCCCGCTTCCGTTTCCCTACATTAACGCTACTCGAACACTTACAAACGCAACGGACTAGTGGACAATAAAATAATTTCTTCTTGCCACTGAAATCTTATTTATTCAATAACATTGTTAACCTAGAATGGGAGAATTTTCATATTTGCTTTTTATCTGGATTGGGACTGCATGTATTAAACAAGGGCAGAAATACCGATAGGTCGATGGCCTTTTTTAGAAACAAAGATGTTTACTACTACTATTGTTAACCTAGAATAGGAGAATTTTCATATTGGTTTTTTATCTAGATTAAGACTGCATGTATTAAACAAGGGCAGAAAGACCGATAGGTCGATAGCCTTTTTTTAGAAATAAAGATGTTTACTACTACTACTATGTAGTTTACAAATTTAATTAAAATTCATCAAACTTTTTAGTCCTTATTCTGACCGATCATAACCAGATTGTTTCCTTCTATTCTAATTACTTTTTACTTTCTCCAATATGAAGTGCTGAATGTCTGAATGAATAAATTTCCGATGTTAATAAATTCGCAAAATGTTAATAAAACTGGCTTTGTTTTCGCATTTTCCGTTCACATCAATTCAGGAAGTCACCCGAGCAAAAGTCAAAATAACTTTACGACTTTTTCAAACAAATAATTAACGTTTGTGTGTATCTTATCGGAAAGTTTTTAATCAGCGACAATGAAACAATAGCGTTCTCTGTTCAAAGGCATTTAATTGAATGGATAGCCATAGGAGAAGAGACGGAAAAAGAGACGATAAAAGTCAAATGAAGTTTTTGCCTTAAATTTAGGTTATTGAGTTTTGGACGGAATTGTCTCTGTCTTTTCAATTCCGAAGTTTTTTACGTTCTGACGAGCAAATTAGGTTCTGCAATTAACTGTCATAATTAGGAATAATGAACTCTCGAACAGGAAACTTTTCAAGAGTGCAGAATAATTGTGTTTCATTTTAACAGGTCAAAAACGCAATAATAGACTTAGTGACAGAAACAGATTTGGAAATCAATGCAAGTGAGAATATGAACATTATATTATTTAAACTAAATTTTAGAAAATGGGTGGTTATGAGGAAAAAACATACATGCAAAAGAGAGAAGAATAAAACACAGCAAAAATTATTTCCTGCTTTAGAAAATTCCTTATAGGGGACTGATTTGCTTTCTAAGTAAATGATTTTAGTTCTTTTGAGTTTTGTCACAAATTCAACTGGCGTATATTATTATATGAATAGATAATTTTATATACGTTTTTCCAAAAAATCAATCAAGCAAATCACAAAAAATGTGATCTAATGTACAGCAACCCAGTTAAAAAGTTTTTTGGCCATAAAAGGCGAGGCCGACGAGGTAAGATTTGAAATTGTTTTCCGGGCATCTCTCCCATGACTACATCTTCAACTTAGCTACTAAGGCTAAGTAACTAGAAGTATATCTTTAAATTCAGATTTTATTCCGAATTTAAACTAATTTCTACTTTTTAAGTAGTCGCTTCTTATTCAGTAAATGTCATAGAAAAATGAGAAAGTCAATAGAATTTTAAGATGAAAACAAAATACACTAATCACAGATATACAGTTACAAAAGAACAATATGGCAAAGAAGACTCTGCAAGTTTTTGAAAGGTGCAAGTTATCAACCCGTTATCTTATAGTAGTAGAAATTTTCACATGCTTTATATAAACTTGTCGCTAAAGTTTTGGCTATTTTGGCAAGTGTAAAATTGTTTCAAGAGGCACTTCCTCACGTTTGTTCGTTTTGGAGAAAATAGCTTACAAACCAATGATATTTACGGTTTTGGCAAAAACCAAACAAGTGTAAAACTCATTTAAAAAATTAACAAAATATAGCTAATAAACTGCAAAAAGTTTGATAAAGAAAATGTAATATTTCGCGTAAGCCAAACTCTGCTTTTTAAAGATGTAAGTAAAAACTCAATAACAGCCGAAACATTATTTCAGGTCGATTTCCTCTTTTATTTCCCATATATCCTTATTAGGGTTAAGTATTTTTAAAACGTGAAAAGTTACTGAGTTTTCACTTCAGTAATCCAAAACTTTTGTGGTCTGGGTAAATACCTACCTCGTTTTTGATTTACGGGCCCGGGCATAAATTTGAATAAAATTACAGCGATATAAGACACCGCCTGATATTTTATAGTAAAGTGACTTTCCGAAAATGTGCAAGTTTAAAACTTTTCGCAAGTTTTTAAGAATTAGCGAACGAACTTTAGAATCACACAAAATGAGACGAAAAAATAGTAATATATTTCGTAGGAGACAGTTCTTAAAAGATATTCTCATCGATCTTCCCATAATCTGAAAGTCAGTTTTCAAAGCCCTTATTGTGTTTAATTGCATGTTTAGTTGATTATTTCCAACCTAAATAAACGCCTCAAATGGGTTGGCTGCGCTAGGATTTATTTTATGGCCTTATTGCATACATAAATACACCCAGATTAAACACTTATCTTAAATGTGTGTCAAGAAGTTTTGATTCTTCGCGTATGGGAGTGATAAACCGCTAACCAAAATTAATTAATTGAAAATTATTAAGTAGAAATTTGATATGTATCTGCATATTATCCAGTTTTTTTAATATTAATTACAATTTGTTAATATACGTCTCAAAATAGATAGGAAATAGATTGAAAAGAGGAAAAGAAAGATATTTCTGCTTAGGTGATCAACTGTAAGTGTGACTCAGAAGACAACACATCCTCTCAAAGTCTAAGAAAAAGCCTTATAATCAATAAACACATCGTTAATGTCGAATCAATAAAAATATACATTTATGAACATTTACAAAAAAATAATCCAATTTGGTTAAGCTAGGCAAAAGATAGTTGCCAAAAACATCAACCATCTTTAATTCCAAACTACTCTGAATGAAGTCAGTAGTAGTAGTAAACATCTTTATTTCTAAAAAAAGGCTATCGACCTATCGGTCTTTCTGCCCTTGTTTAATACATGCAGTCTTAATCTAAATAAAAAAAATAAATATGAAAATTCTCTTATTCTAGGTTAACAATACTATTAAATAAATAAGATTTCAGTGGCAAGAAGAAATTATTTTATTGTCCACTAGTCCGTTGCGTTTGTAAGTGTTCGAGTAGCGCTAGTAGGGAAACGGAAGCGGGATTGTCTGGTTGGTCTTGTAAGACAAAGGGGATTCAGTATGGTCCAGTTGTAGGGTTTGTTTGTCCATTTTGTCTGTAGCTGTATGAGTCTTTCCGAGATCTTTGTCATGTATGTGCGTTCGTATAGTAGTTGGGTGGGGGGGTTGTGTAGTGGGTTTTGGGGGTGTCTTATTCGTGTTATTAGTCTTAGTGCAATTTGTTCTGTTGTTTGTGTATAACGTTTTGTCCTTTCTGTTCCGTTGGTCATGAGTATATGTCCAAAGTCTAGCAAGGGTCTACAAATAGCTTTATATATTTTGGTGGCGGTGTTTGTGCTAATTCCTCTGTCTTTGTAGGTTAGTGATCGGAAGTGTTTTGTTCTCTTTATTGTTTCTGCCCTGATGTTTCGTATGTGTTTAGTGAATTTAAGTTTGTGGTCAATTGTGATTCCAAGGTATTTTACGTCGTTTTTTGGTTGTGTCGTTTGGCCGTCTAAATGAAGTCATTTAACAGATGAAACCCTTTTTTGAGTTTATTTTGGAAAAGTAATAGTATATGCAGAAATTCTGGATTTTTATTCGTGTTTTGAGACTAAAGATAATAATTTGCGTATCGAGCTATGAAGGTAATCATTTCTGACTAAGAAAATTGCTGTAATTAGATTGATAATTAAGAAAATTGTCAATTGATTTTTGAGCATTTATTAATTTCATAATAAAACTTAAATGAATTAAATCAACAGAAGATAATTTGCTATTATTTTAACAATTTCTGAAAGATGATTTTATTTAGATACTTTTAAATTCACAAAATTCCCAAGTTCTACTAAATAATTTCAAAAATCAGCACACTTATGACAGTTTAATCACGCATAAGTAATTAACTAAACTTTCCACATTTTGTCCCATATCAATACCGTCTGCCTAAAGCAGTTTCCAATAACGTGTGCTGAATAATCTAAATATTGAGCCGGGTCTTTAAACGTCAATCTGTTCATTGGCAAACATAATACATTTTATTTAACGAATACATGAAGCTTTAAAACGAATATAATAAAGTTTAGATGGATAACAATATATCCCATAATGCAATTTTGTTTTATTGCTGTGCCCTTTTCAATTTGAATTTATGGCACCATAAGCCTGATTTATGACTAATCACAGATTTGAAATATTAATTATCAAAATATGGTCAGCGATGCTTTAACGGCTTAAACAATATAAATTCGTATTTTATATTTATGCAACAAATTAAAGTTTGAAAGTTACTAACACATGTATAATGAGAACTGCGATCACTGTGTTAATAAAAACTAAACAAACAAAAATTAAATCATTTCCAATTAATGCTGAAGCAATAGAAAATATTATTTGGACAGAAAGAGAAAAAGAAAAAGGTAACAGTAACTATCGAATTTTATCTTCGTATATTTACCGGTCCCATAACTAATTAGACACAGAGGATATTATAACATAAAGTGGAAAAAAATATTTGATACGAATTTGTTTTAATAAAACATTGCTCGTTTATAAAATATTTTTTTATTTAATATAGACATTTAAAAATCGTTAAACCCTTTCCGTGTTTTATCTCGTCTATAGTTTGTATAGTAGTAGTATGTAATAGGTTGTAGCTTGTACCAAATGTCTTCATCGAACAAAATGGCATCCTTAGAAGAAGAATCCAAACTTATAAAAATCCCCAGAATTAAGAAAATGGGACATTAAATCGAAACTCGCAATATTAATAGAACATATTTTCCTCTACTAAGTGCTACTTAAATGGGTCCCTAAAATTATCCTGGCTTTGAGTGACAAATTTATGAAAAATCGTTTCCAAACGTGACGGGTTTTAAACTGCACTTTCAAGTTTAAAATTTGAAAAACTGCCGAAAATTGAAGATACGTCAGACTAAATCGGAACTAGGAGAATAACTAGAGAGACGATTTTTCTATTAAAATATGCTTAAAACTGCCCATTAGCAAAACCTCACTTTGAGTGAGAAAGTTTTGAAATCCCTCATGCAAATAAACCTAACGCTGTCTCTCTGTTGAATGCCGCTTAAAAACCCTCTGGATAGAGTTAGTTGTGAGTGTTGCATTTTTGAAAAATCGCTTCCAATAGTGCTGGAAACCAAACTCTCATGATTGGTAGGGCAGGTTTTCCTCTATTTTGTGGGGATACAGGAGCGCTTAAAATAATCTCGGTTTTGAGTCACGAATTTTTATAAATCCGTTGCCAAACGTGTTGGAACTTACGTTCTCCTTAAGTAACTCCATCATTATAAGGTAACGTAGGAGTAAAATTCAAGCAGACAACACAACATCAAACTAGCATCTAATTGTTGCTATTGTTCTATTAGTTAAGGGGCGCTCATCTTTCAAACAAGCACTTGCAGCCTTCAAAGAAAATTCAATTATTACTAACTATTACGGACTTTGAGTGTATAAGATGCTAAAACAGTAATATGCAGGTTGCCTGGAAATGGTGCTAACAACACTTAACGAGGTAGTTCTACAGCAAAAATGAGTGTGACAAGTTCCTAAAACACTTTCGAAAACTGTTAAACAGTTAAAGTTACATTTTACAAAGTTTTTTTTTTCAATTTACATCTTGTTGGTTATCCGAATATTCTAAAATTCACACTTATTACGTATGGTCGGTTGTATTATTGTTCAAAAGTTGTCATTTCTCGCCTGTTAAAACGGTGGAAATAATTTTATCTCATATATAAATATAAATATCTAATAATAAATTAATCTTCACAGCTGACTCCCCTACAATAACTGCAGACGGCCAAACGACACAACCAAAAAACGACGTAAAATACCTTGGAATCACAATCGACCACAAACTTAAATTCACTAAACACATACGAAACATCAGGGCAGAAACAATAAAGAGAACAAAACACTTCCGATCACTAACCTACAAAGACAGAGGAATTAGCACAAACACCGCCACCAAAATATATAAAGCTATTTGTAGACCCTTGCTAGACTTTGGACATATACTCATGACCAACGGAACAGAAAGGACAAAACGTTCTACACAAACAACAGAACAAATTGCACTAAGACTAATAACACGAATAAGACACCCCCAAAGCCCACTACACAACCCCCCCATCCAACTACTATACGAACGCACAAACATGACAAAGATCTCGGAAAGACTCATACAGCTACAGACAAAATGGACAAACAACCCCTGCAACTGGATCATACTGAATCCCCTTTGTCTTACAAGACCGACCAGACAATCCCGCTTCCGTTTCCCTACATTAACGCTACGCGAACACTTACAAACGCAACGGACTAGTGGACAATAAAATAATTTCTTCTTGCCACTGAAATCTTATTTATTTAATAGTATTGTTAACCTAGAATAAGAGAATTTTCATATTTGTTTTTTATTTAGATTAAGACTGCATGTATTAAACAAGGGCAAAAGACCGATAGGTCGATAGCCTTTTTTAGAAATAAAGATGTTTACTACTACTACTAATCTTCATTTTTGCAATTGTTCTGGACTATTACTCGCTGGTCGACCGTCTTCTGGTGACTCTCAAATAGAAAGTTTTTACACATTAGGATATGCGGATGATATAGCCAGTATTCGTAAAGCTTAGCGACAACAAAAAAGAAACTTTTTGATAGTCTCTTAAGAACTTAAATGTTTTTAAGAAATATTCCTATTCCAATTCGGTGCAAGTTACAAATGAAGCTCTAGCATTAAACTTTAAATTCTTTAAAGCAGTGCCAAAAAGTTCATCGCTTTTCAGTGATTAGATGAACTGAATGGTCACTTTTTTTAATAAAGAGTTCCCTAAGTTCTAAATGTTCTATTAGAAAGCAATAAATGCAAATAAAAGCAATTCTGAGTCGGGAGGCATTTATATTGAGTATATTTTCAGTGTTGAATGCTCTAAATTACCCTAAACACTGGCCTCTAGCCCGGATGAAAAAAGTAATCCCACCAAATGACACGGTGTGCGGACGAGCAAAAATGCCGACTTCTCTTGTGTTTCATTGATATTCGACACAGATAAGGGCAATAAATTCCAGCGCTTTTAATTTAAACCTGATGGATAACCGGTATTAGAATTTTCGATTGTATATTTTATTGCGCGACCTACAGCCGCGACATTTTGCTGCCGTTATGACGAAAGATTAAGTGCTGAGACCGCGCCGTAATTTGACTTTTGTTTAATTAAAAACCTGAGCGGAAAAATTATGACTCAATATCGTTCAATTACTATTTTTATTGGCACCAGAATAGAACTGGGGATTTTGCAGGTTTATGTCGTTCTTTCGTAAAATGTTTTGCAAGAAAACAAAGCCTAATTATTTTGTCAACAAGAACTGATTTTTTAAGCAGTAATCCTATTTCCTCTCTTAGTCAGTCTAGACATTTGTTGGAAATAATTTGGATACATCTAGGTTTAAAGTCGTAATGCTTTAAATGGATCTAATTTCACTCATATTTGTCTACTTGTAATATTTCTATATTTATATGTTATTTGTCGTCAAGGGCAAAACGTCTGAATAGAGAATGGTACATATATCCTGGATTGAAAGAAATTTGTTTTGGTACTAGGAAATAGAAACTACGACCTCCAATATAATTAGTATACAAATCGATAGGTGCTGCAGCTCTTAAAAAAGGGCGTTAGAAAACTTAGTAGTTGTTTCTCTTAGACGATTTACATTCAAAGCTGTATTTTAGAGCCTCGAAATATGCCACAAAATCTGCCAGAAATTCGGAAATCAAGCTTTGAAAACCGCATTATGGAAAGAAAAGCTTTCTCCTACAAAATTTCTAATCAAATAGGTATTTGTTTTCGGTAAGTCATGCAGGTCAAGTGATACGTATGGTATCGTGAAGGTAATTTACTGAAAAAACTGTCACTGGTGGATATATGCTTGAATATTAGGAAACATATTTTGCAGACTTACCTGCTAAAAAATTATGCGACTTGTAGAAAAAACACTCTTTCCAAGTAGGAAAGGGTGTCTTTTGTAATTAAACGGTTTCATTCTTAACAATTTTACAGGAACGCTGTAAAAGCGTTTTTTTAAAACGGTTTACGTCTTATTGTTATTACAAAGAACCAGATCAATTCTGCCTTTGAAACGAGTCTGAATTGAATGAATCAATGTATGCTTTTATAACAAGAATTCATTATGTTGCCAATTAGGAGTTCATGTAGACTTTAATCAGAGATTACAGTGCTGAGAACTCAGGTCAGAGGACTTAACTCGAATGGATCTTTATTTTTGGGTATAACTTTGAAAAGTGGACAGTATTTATCCGTGGCACAATTGAAAATTAAAATTTGTATCTGGGCGAGAATCAGTTTCTTGTCGAAATTTAGTCGTGATAAAATTTCCTGCAATCAGTCTACAGAATCATCACAGAAAAGTTGTCATCTTGAAACTTACATAACTGTTAGATCAGTGATCTCGAGTTTCTAAGAAGACACAGAAACTAACTCTTAAGGAAATAGGCTGTCCAAAAATTTGCTAATTGACTCGGTAGTTTTTCCTCAAGATTTTAGCAGGCGCCTCAACAATATTATACATTTTTCAATATTTCACATTTGAATCAAATGTTATCAGTCTGATTTGGTGTACAATAAAAAATGAAGTATACCACAAGCGCCCGAGAAATATAACTTGGGTTCAAAATCAGTAATAGTTCAAAAGTCAGAATATTGTATTATGTATAATAAAAATTCAGAAAAAAACCTTTTATATTTTCTATAAAAGTCTTAAAGACGCCTTGTTAATCAAGTTAATATAATTTTTAAATGTCAAGTTCTAAGTAAAACAAATGTGTAGATTTCACATGATTTCAATCAAGTGATTTTCTAATTTTACATGGAATCATAGAAATAAAATAAGACTATGATTGTCAAAAAGTATGTTATTTATTTTTAACTCGCATTAATATCAATTGATTCAAATCAATTTCTAAAACCGAACAATTATGCCTAACCTTGAAAGGTTCTAAAATTCATGTAAATTGTGAAATGATTAAAATTCAAATAAAAACCCAAATATATTGCGCTAAAGTAAACGACTGTAATCACAATAAATGACTTGCTTATGCAAATTCAAACGTTTAGACGCTTTATTTTAACATAAGAGATAAGCAATAAAACTTTTACATAGAACAAAAAAATTACCCATAACGCTAACGAATGATATAAACCGGAGTTAAATAAAGCTACGAAGGAGTAGTAGTAGTAAACATCTTTATTTCTAAAAAAAGGCTATCGACCTATCGGTCTTTCTGCCCTTGTTTAATACATGTAGTCTTAATCTAAATAAAAAACAAATATGAAAATTCTCTTATTCTAGGTTAACGATATTATTAAATAAAATTTCAGTGGCAAGAAGAGATTATTTTATTGTCCACTACTCAGTTGCGTTTGTAAGTGTTCGAGTAGCGTTAATGTAGGGAAACGGAAGCGGGATTGTCTGGTTGGTCTTGTAAGACAAAGGGGATTCAGTATGGTCCAGTTGTAGGGGTTGTTTGTCCATTTTGTCTGTAGCTGTATGAGTCTTTCCGAGATCTTTGTCATGTTTGTGCGTTCGTATAGTAGTTGGGTGGGGGGGTTGTGTAGTGGGTTTTGGGGGTGTCTTATTCGTGTTATTAGTCTTAGTGCAATTTGTTCTGTTGTTTGCATATAACGTTGTGTCCTTTCTGTTTCGTTGGTCATGAGTATATGTCCATAGTCTAGCAAGGGTCTACAAATAGCTTTATATATTTTGGTGGCGGTGTTTGTGCTGATTCCTCTGTCTTTGTAGGTTAGTGATCGGAAGTGTTTTGTTCTCTTTATTGTTTCTGCCCTGATGTTTCGTATGTGTTTAGTGAATTTAAGTTTGTGGTCAATTGTGATTCCAAGGTATTTTACGTCGTTTTTTGGTTGTGTCGTTTGGCCGTCTGCAGTTATTGTAGGGGAGTCAGCGTTGAGTCTGTGGTTTGTGAGCAGAAGTTGGTTTTTTGACGCGTTTGGTGTTAGTCTCCATTTATAAAACCATGTCATTGTGTTGTTTGTTAGTGTTTGGAGTCTTTGAGCTGCTCTCTCAGTAGTTTTGTCATGTACAATAAGTGCCGTGTCGTCTGCGTATTGTAACATGTATGCCGATCTGTCGGTAAGTTGTAATTGTATATGTCATGGCAGTATATATTGTAGAGAAACTGTGAGAGCGGGGATCCTTGAGGGAGCCCTTGTTCAGGGGAAAAAAATGACAGTGTTTTGTCAATTCGTACTTGTAGTTGTCTGTTTTCTAGTAAGTTCTTTATGGTGTGTAGTAGATATGTTGGTGTGTGTAGTTTGTATAGTTTGTATAGTAAGCCTCTATGCCAAACACTATCAAAAGCTTTGTTAATGTCCATAAACAGGCACGCTGTCTTTCTGTCAGTTAGGTGGGTTGTTTGTATAATGTTAGTCAGAGTGAAGAGTGGGTGAATAGTCGAGTGCTGATGTTTGAATCCGAACTGATACGATGGTATGTACTTTCCGACCAGTTTTCCCAGTCGCTGCCCTATTATCTACTCAAAAACCTTGCTAAGCTACGAAGGATTATCACCGGAATAGTAGAATTGAAAATGACCTCAATATTAAAACTTTTGGTTCCAAGAAGTTTATACTAATAAAAAGATTTAAAGACAATCATGAATCTGTAGTACAGCAATGCAATATTAAAAATTGAAGTAGTTTACCAAAAACAAGATTGTTTTATATTTATATAATTTAATTTACTATTTAAGTGCTCACTCGCTAAAAATATGTGAAGAAAAATGTTTTCTAAAGCCTTTAAAAAAGTTGTAAATCCACCGTTAGTTAATAAACATCTATAAGTATATGTTTCAAATGACAACCACTAGAATTCACACATCATGCTAAATACGTAAAATAAAATGTAGACAAATAGTTTTATGCTTCTCTTCCTATGTGACGCTTTTATATTATATAATCTCGCATATCACTAATTTCCGCATTCATGTTAAAAAAAGAATCAAACTTACCGTCGATTCGAGTCAAGATGCCGTTTTTCAAATCTCCAACCTGAAAGAAAAACATACGATAACTTCCATTAAACTTTCAAATATAATTTTCATATTTTTAGTTAATACAGTGCTATGATCAAACATCATTTAAACTATTCCATAAACAAATTATAGGAAAACCAATATCATGCAGATGCAGCCCGGAAAGTTTAAATTAAAGTATTTTAATGTAGCTCTGAAAGCCAGATAGCTCTGAACTTTTCATCAATTTAATGTGAGGTGGTATTTGAGGAAACTCAGCCTCACTATGTCTACCAAGTTTTCCTTTAAAATATTACATTTGTGGTATTACAATTACCAATAATCAAATTTAAAAAGGAAACCGGCAATACCGAGACAAATTATATGTATATTTTTTAGTAACTTACCCTATACCTGTATCTACTTGTTAAGATGAAATAATGCTTTGATAATTGTTTTGCAAAGTAGAAAACTAATAACAATATATTGTGTATACTTTCCTGACTGTATTTGATTTCAATCCAAAATAAAATTCCTGGGTATCAGTCAATTATTTATTTATTATTTTATCTCAAAAACGTTTCGGTGTTTTTCTCCACCAGCATCAGTTTGCATGTGTAGTTGTTGCTACTTTCAGTTTTGGCATGTCAAAACCAAGTCATGTTTGGCATGTTATGCCAAAACTGTAAGTAGCAACAACTACACATGCAAACTGATGATGGTGGAGAAAAACACCGAAACGTTTATGAGATAAAATAATAAATAAATAATTGACTGATACCCAGGAATTTTACTTTCAATTGAAATAACAATATACTCACATTGATGAGTTTTCATAATACTTAAACGTAAAAGGGAATATTCAGGCGTCAGCAATAGATCAGAACCAACATGGAACAAAAATTATTTCGGAGAAACTAACAACTTGAAACGCATATTTTTAACAATCAAAACGCATTCAATGATCGTTAACGCGACGGTTCTTTGCCTTGAATTACTTTAATTTTTAAAACTCGGTTCTTTTGAATGGTTCAAAAATTACCAGATGTTTATGCGCGTGTTTATGTGTTTATGTTATTTTAATTCTAAGCCGACAATATTTATTAAATATAACAAAGAAATGAATCTGCTAAAATATTTTGTAAACAAACATTGCTATAAACACGAGAATTTTTACATTGCTGAACTTCAACAACAAACTCGAATAAAATATTACATTTCATATAACATATACAGAAAGATCTAAAGCCAGAGAGCAGAGCAAACTTACTCACTATTTTCTTCTCTTAAATTGCGAAACTATCAATTTTTAAGTAAATTTAGTTTATTTTTGTGGTTCCGTTTGGTTGTAATCAGTTGCCGTTAGAAAGTTTTAATTTGAGTTTTCTTAATTTAATGTTGGTTTGCATGAAATAATACATGGCGTATTGCTTTTTGCTTTTTAAAAACGGTGTCTTAGACTTATAACTAGAAAATACAGCTACAATAATGCTAAACTTTTGTTTTCGAAAAGTGTTCTGCAACTTAGTAGTTATTGAACCAATTTTTAATACTAAGCTGTAAAAAGTGTTTTTTTTTATAAAATGTAATTTGTTTATTTCAGGTATAGGCAAGTTAATGGAAAGTGATGCTTATTTATAAAGCTTAACTCGCTTCTGTGAAAAAAATGGAGGATTACAATTTCAAAAATAACAGGGTTTTTTTAAATTTTATATGTCCAATCTGACATGATTCCGCAACAATAATATAAAAGTAAGACTAGTTAAATTATTGCCTAATTAATTTACACCTTTTGTACAACTCTGCAAGTTTTTATAACAAAACATTTTGTCATATTGTCTGTTTGGCATTATCGGTAACAACGTTCAGGACTGCATTTGCAATTTATTATAATAAAATACAAATTTTTCCGATACCGTTAGAGATAGGTATAAAACTTCATACATAAAAAATGTTCAGTCTTCGGGATAACTCGAATTTATAGTAATATACAGGGCGATCTATCTAAAATAAGCACTTACACAAAAAAGTGTACATCCGGTATAACCAAGAGTGTACTTAGAAAAATATATTTTACATCTAGAAAGCAAAGTCGCGTTAGAGAGACCTCACATTTTCGGAATTATTCTAAGTGTATTTCAAGCAGCCCATATTCGTGCTACAGCCTGTATAGAGATTAAGTTTTTTTATTAGTATCTTGTCAAGGTAGTTTCCATCTTGTCTATCTATTTTTTCCCCAAAATATGTAATCTATATTCAGTCAAAAAATATTTCTTCAACTCAACCGATTTAGGCTACAAATGTTTGCAAAATGCGTTCTTATACATTTCGCTTTTTCGAACCGCGCTTAAAATCAAACTGGCTAAAATTTGCTTCAGCAATGCACCTTTAAAATTCCTATCGAATATTAATGCCTCAATAAATGTGCATTCGATGCGGATTTATTGAAATACCCGACGTACCCGAAATGAAATTGAAATAATCGATGTGACCATGAATGTAGAAGCATCTTGCTCACAACATTTTTAAACGGTACAATACTTCCATATCATTCATAGAACATTCATGATATTAAATAAGTTTCTCATGTAACTAAAGTAATAAAATAAATTGTAAATTGATGTAAAACCACGCAACTTTAAATAAATAACATTAATATATTCTGTATATTAATGATTTGAATAAACTTTGGGCTCCCACAAATTTAATTCTGAACATCGAAATTCAATTACTATTAATTTAGCCAATATACTCAATTGTGCTGAACAAAAAGGGTTGCAATGTATCGCCGGCAAAACGTTACAAAATATTTTTTTGTCAATTAACAGAATGTCACTCATATAACAATTTTATCTTCATTTGAATTAAAACGCAACATTTGGTTTTGTGTTATATTTGTTCTGTGATTGCACATTTTTAAATTCTGACTATTTAAAAAATATATTAAAATTATCAAAAAACATACTTGGAAAATTCCTCTTGACATTGATCGAAATATCGAAAGTCCGAAACACCAAACACTGAAATGAACAATTACAAGCTAAACTACACAATGGAAAGTGACAAGTTGCAAGACACAAAATCAAGTTCCTTAATCTCGATTTACGAAAGAAATCGCGATATCCTACGACTGAACCTGAGTATAACCAGGACGTCGCTGTCCTCGGACATTGAGCCCTTAACTGAGTGAAAATCCAGCGTTCAAACGCCCTTTAGGAAGCTGTATATAAACGCCTGCGCTCCAAATTTACCATGAATTTTGTGCAAAGTACAAAGTAGTAGGCAGTGATAATAGATAAAAGATTAAGATTGCATTGTGCGGTCGACCGAAGACCGGACAGAGATTAAGAAAGTTTGATGATGGTTTTCGACGCTTGTGAGGTGATGACACACTTCTTTTTCGAATTCACTGTACACTTTCCTTTTCACTAATTACAAGATACCACGATTACACGCGATGGAAATACTCCAATAAAGGGTTGTTTCCTCTGGTTGAATATTGTTTCGTTTCTATTGCTAACAAACCAGACCTCAGACTTGATTTCAATTGAAAAATTTTATTGAGATGTATAAAATATGCAAACTTGGAGTGTTTTGCATAAGTCGAATTGACGACAGCAGAACAGGAAAAGACAAACTTGGAGCTCACGATTGCTCAAGTTTAAATGAAGGAAACAATAAAAGCGGTTGTTCCGGTAAATCAGTTCGAAATAAGAGCATCGAAAATAAATTCTTAATTGATGTTTACTTAAATTATTGCTACTCAAATGTGTGTTTGCGATAACATGATATTTTGTCCAGGAAATACTTTGTGAAGCCGTTATCAATTAAACACTCACAGACAATGAAACGGACCACCCAAAATTTACTAAAATTTAAAGTTCGAAAAATTCTGTGTCGACTGATTTTCATGACCATCTTAGGACAGTTATGGAAAAATATCTAGTTTGAAAAGCGTTCCCTCAACCTTGTGAAAAAAAATCATACTTTTTATACCACGTTTGTCAATATAATGTTTTAGTGATCATGTCAGCAACGCCCAATGGAGTGGGTGGAAAATTTGTTCGAGACTTGTTCTACATTTTTTAACCCTATTCATACACATCAATTTTTTTATCGTCTTGATATCTACTTTTTTGTGGAGAATACCCTGTCATATTTCCACGTATTTTTTAAACATAGTGATGTAAAATTGGGATGCCATTGGAAAAACTAAACGTAAAAGTGTCTCTACCATACAATTGGTTCTAGAACTACACACCATAAAGAACTTACTAGAAAACAGACAACTACAAGTACGAATTGACAAAACACTGTCATTTTCTTTTTCCCCTGAACAAGGGCTCCCTCAAGTATCCCCGCTCTCACCGTTTCTCTACAATATATACTGCCATGACATATACAATTACAACTTACCAGACAGAAATCAAATCGACAGATCGGCATACATATTACAATACGCAGACGACACGGCACTTATTGTACATGACAAAACTACTGAGAGAGCAGCGCAAAGACTCCAAACACTAACAAACAACACAATGACATGGTTTTATAAATGGAGACTAACACCAAACGCGTCAAAAAAACCAACTTCTGCTCACAAACCACAGACTCAACGCTGACTCCCCTACAATAACTGCAGACGGCCAAACGACACAACCAAAAAACGACGTAAAATACCTTGGAATCACAATTGACCACAAACTTAAATTCACTAAACACATACGAAACATTAGGGCAGAAACAATAAAGAGAACAAAACACTTCCGATCACTAACCTACAAAGACAGAGGAATTAGCACAAACACCGCCACCAAAATATATAAAGCTATTTGTAGACCCTTGCTAGACTTTGGACATATACTCATGACCAACGGAACAGAAAGGACAAAACGTTATACACAAACAACAGAACAAATTGCACTAAGACTAATAACACGAATAAGACACCCCCAAAACCCACTACACAACCCCCCCACCCAACTACTATACGAACGCACAAACATGACAAAGATCTCGGAAAGACTCATACAGCTACAGACAAAATGGACAAACAACCCCTACAACTGGAACATACTGAATCCCCTTTGTCTTACAACACCAACCAGACAATCCCGCTTCCGTTTCCCTACATTAACGCTACTCGAACACTTACAAACGCAACGGACTAGTGGACAATAAAATAATTTCTTCTTGCCACTGAAATCTTATTTATTTAATAGTATTGTTAACCTAGAATAAGAGAATTTTCATATTTGTTTTTTATTTAGATTAAGACTGCATGTATTAAACAAGGGCAGAAAGACCGATAGGTCGATAGCCTTTTTTAGAAATAAAGATGTTTACTACTACTGGTTCTAGAGTAAAGACCAATGCATATAATAAAGCAGTTAAAAAGAGAATACGATCCAAATATATTATGGTACACACAAATCAAACACAAACGAAAAAGGAAAATGTCCACGCACGTGTTATGGTCTGTGATCTGAAGAAAGAGGTGTGAACGAAATACCACCTAAAAGTTTCCGAGAAAAAAATCCAAAAATGAAAGTAATTATTATAACTAAAAAATCTGTTAGATATGCAGATGTGCAGTTAAAAATTGAAGCAGCTGCAGGAGAATACGTGAGAAAATTCAACAAAAAATTAATTACCCTGAGATATACAATGCTACATGCAAATGTGTGTTTTCCTCTTCAATATGGGAGAATAACTGATTGTGTGGACAAAAACTACATTTGGAGTCAAACAACTATTGAACGAAATTGCAGATATGAATTATATTGGGTGTGTGGAATCAAGTTAGATCCGTTAATTCGTACTATTTTATAGAGTGTATATATTTTTGACCAAGTTTTAGTCATGTTAACTAAACAAGGTTCCATCAACTATATAAATTCCATCGAAGCTACCACTTAAATTTTTGTAAGCAATGATAATGCAGGTCGATTTAGTAATATTCTTATCACTTAGTATCAAAATTGCCTCAGTTTGATTTGCCAACATTGATTGAGTGTACAGAAAACTTGAAAATAATGCCAGAACTTCTCATAACGAAGGCTCATAAATCCATAAGGAAGCCAGATCGGAAAAATTAGTATATGAAGTACTGGCTTTACTTTCAGGTCTTCTGTAGGCCCTATCGTTCTTGACCAACAATGTCGGGATACCCTGTATAAGAGACAATAAAAGTGTCATCTTGTTTGGTTAGATTTTAATATTTCGGAAAAGTCATGCCTGAACAAGTTCTCCAAATCAAACGTATATAGGTAGCACCGCATTGATACATTTAAGCGAAACAGGGAAGTTTTCACAAACTCCCACATTAAAGATGAATATTTATAATTTTCTGTGAAAGACACGAAGTTCAACTGATTGCCAATATTCTCAAATCTGGAAAATTTCCCAGTAAAGCTAGTATAAAACATATTTCTCAGCAATTCTTAGCCTGCTTAAATCTTCATTTTTCGTGTTTACAAAGTCTGAAATACAAAACAGATTACATTTTCACGTAACTGATTTATGTTATTCTAAATTATGTGAAACATAAATTATTCCCACATAAAATGTTTTATTTTTAATACTTTAAAACAATCATATTTCTAAAAGTTAGAAAATAATGTTTTTAACGTGTCTATAGTTTCAATTTTGATAAATCTATTTGAGCGATTGATCCAATTTGACTAAATTCAATCACTGATCAATTCAAGCAAATGAATAAAAGGCACTTGCCATATAGAAGTCTATATGTTCTTTTAAAAAGAGCCATTTGAATTGGAGAAAGGAGAAGCTCAAATTTGAATTAGCATATCTATTAAAGTTTGGCTATAACTTTCTGATTTTTAATGTTTAAAGATCAGTCAATTGCCACTTTCTGCTGGACTACAGAATACAGCGTTTCTGTGTGTAAACTGTAACATTGTTTATAGTTTCCGTAACAATAAGAAGAAAATAGGAAGAACAAACAAGAAAAACTTACCTACTTAATTAATAACCATATAAGAGTGTTAACCCAGAAGTAGGTTTTAACTGGCAATCGAGCAACTCCCTTTGCGTGAAAGTCTGTCCATTTAAAAGTTTAGGAATTTTTTACAATTTTTTTTTTAAAACGCAAATGTGAAAATGTTTATATTTATAAAACTCAGTAGTTTTGCTTCATATTGTTTTGTTAAATACGTATAGAGCACGTCTACATGTATTGATCTCAATTTGAAATAATACACATTTTTATGTACACAAACAGTACAATAAATAAAGGACAACTAAAAAGGATCTCCAAGTTTCAGGCTGTTTTCCAAGTTTAAAGAGTATTTCCGAATGTCCAATTGACCGCAATTCTCAAGTTCAGTAGTGTGACAAATACATTTTCATATGATATAATATCAAATAATAATGAATTTACGAAAAAGGAAAAAAAGCACAGACAACCTGCTTAATGCAGATCATTAATTCCACATTACCCGTATAAAGTATTATCGAATTTTAACCACAAATTTATTATGCCAAAGAAAGCAACGAAATCTCGTTTTGTGAATTAAAGTGTGGTTGAATTCAGTGCAAATTTACAAGAGGAGCCAAAAGGGCCATTTGCTGAAAACGTAATGGCTTTTATAAATAGAGAAAATTGGGCGTTGCAGACAACTAAAATAATTTGCTCTTAAGATAGGTAGTTTAATTTTGAGCCATTAAAATAATGGCTGCAGTTTTCAGGTGCAATAAATCTTGGGAAAGACATTAAATGCAACAAATAAATATCTTCTAACTTTCCTGCTGTAGATCATAACGTTCACTAGTATGTATGGAGGTATGCATATTAGGACCTTTCGAATTTTTCATAAAGAGTTCTCTTTTGAATAAGTTAAATCAGCCGGTTATTTTTACAACAATATGCAGAAAAATTATCTTTTAAGGATGCTTGGAGCTTTGAGAAATACTGAAACATCGTATTTCTCACTCGGTAATGAATTTTTCAAACCGGAATTTGAAAATCTAAAATTTTTGTTTCGTTGCAGCTTTCCAATTACAGCTTCGAGAAATGTTTTACAAGTTGGTTTCTTGATAATGCAACTGCTTCAGCACTAAGCGTTTTATTAAGGTTAGCGCTAAGTTTTTAATTCACATACAAGGCATAAATTAATACGAATTAAGCAGAAGTCGCATTAATAATCCACGAGTTCAACAGAAAGCAGTCCTACGTTAATAGCAGCTGTTACCAGCTATTTAAGGCGGGTCTTTACATGGAGAATAGGGAAAAGTCGCAAAATGAAAATCAGGATAATTGTTGTAAATAAATATAAAACACATTTATAATATTATGGAATGTTCTCTAGTAATGTAATTGAAATATTGCGTTTTACTTAGGGCCCAATTTGCTTACTGATGATAGGAAATTGTTGTATAAAGGCAAGTTTAAACCAACTTAATATGCAGTTCTGTTTTTCACCTTCACTAATATGAACTTTCTTATTCTAAAAAAAATATATTTTAATAGTTCAATAATTCCAGCTTAAAAATAAAATTTTAATAACATGAAGATGGTATTAGAGGTCAGGTAGATTGGCTCACAATGTTGAAAATAAATGAAACAATCAAAAGGTTTACAGAAAATTCAGAGAAAACATAATAAAAATGTACAACTGAAATTAAAACAGGCTTATAGATGTTTATTGATTTTAAGAAAAATAACGACATTTTTAAAAGAGATATACATAATACGTATATTGACAAATACACAGGAATTGTTATTTTAATCATATTGGTATTCTAGACGTAATTCATTCTTCAAGAACCTAAGAAAGTAAAAATTTTATTTACATATTTGTCAAAGTGTTGAGTATAATTCAATAGTGTTGAAAACTCTACGTTTGATAAAAAACATTGACTTTTTTAGTGTATTGCAAGAAATGTATTTGGTCCATCATTCCATCATTTTTTTAGACAAAACGTTGAAGTAAATGTGTAAATTTACATTACAAGGACATAAATCTTTATTATAAAGAAGTGCATGTAAAATGTTCGGTTCCATATTTTTAAAACGTATTTTGTTTAAATTGCTTTATCTGTAAAACAAATTTTCCTCTTCCGTTGTTCAGTAAAGACCAGCCTTAACAGTCCCCGACGTTCCCTTTCTTTGCAGGAGATAATTTCCCAAATAAAATAACTTGGCCCCTTATTGTTTGGACACGTAAAATATTCCAGGTCTGTGGTAGTTTTCCAGAATTCGCCGAGTCAAATTATGTAATATAATGCGTGCTCAGTATAAGATTTTGTAGAACTTGGTCTTATAGTTTTAATTAAACCAATTTACAACAAAATTGCGTTTGCCCGTTTCTTGCATTGTACACAGAGGGCCAGCTTTTAGGTAATAAATGACTTGATTTTGCTGAAACTTTTGTGTGTAACTCCATAAATACACTACTTCTAATTGGAAAAACGTTCTTAAGTTGTTTTTTATCAATCAGGGAGAATACTTTTGAAGCCGATTTAGAAAAATTGCGCTACCCGGAAAATCTCAGTCAGAAATAAGCATATCCAACCAAACGTGAACTCAAATTGAAAAGAATCGTAAAGTTGTTCATAAAGCATGAGTAGTGGCGCATATACTCAAAGATAAGGTCCACATTCGTTTTATATCCGGGGTTTTACGGGCAGACATAACTTAAACATTTTTACCACTTTGACGTTTAGTAAGGTAGGGTTTTTGCAGTTGATGACCCTGGTAGAGCGAAAAACTTTAAACCTTAAAAATGTTGATTTGATTGAGTTTCTCAATTTGCAAAGTGTGCCATCAGTTGTTGGAATGTTTTCTAATGCTGCTATGAAAACGGTTTCAAAGCAATCAAAAGAAAAAATTAATGTTTACTTAAAAGACATAACATACAGTCGCCTACCAAAACCACACTTTCAAACATTTGCTATCAGCAGCTCATAAACTTCGCACCTCCAATGAACCAAATATTCGCCGGCTCTTCATTGTCCTTAAGACATGTAATAATAAAAGCTAACAAAGCAACTTCTGAAAATAGTTTCCAAATACCCTGCCAGCCGAAAAGTTTTCCTCATTAAATAGCTTTTTTAAACAATGGAAGTCCGATCAGATTAAATGTTGAGTCGAAGCATTGTCTGCCGCGTTTAAACTGACCAATCACTATCGGGAAATACAATTATATATCGCTGCTAGAGATATGAAAAGACTTTGGCGGCCGAATCAAAAAAAAATATTGAAATATCGAATACAGAAGAAGAGAAAATTAACAACAAAGTATAGCGAAATATTTTGGATTAATTCTTTTCATTATATGAACTATCTTATAACAGTGTGTTTTAATAGAAGACAAAAGCTGTGTGTTATAGCTCTTCACTAATGTAAAGTGAAATACGAGAATGAAGAACAAAAATGAAACCATCAGTCAAACAGGTTTGCTCAGTGCTGTTGAGTTTGGCACAGGGTAATAAAACAACAAACATTTTTAACCAGTAGCAGTTCTCCAGGCAAAGCGAAAACAGCGTTTACAGCAATATGTGTTTCCCAAGGATTTCTGGTTCATTTTATGTTTGCCGAGACTAGGAACTCTTTTAATTTTAAAGGAAATAAATTTGAAAAAGCGAGCTTCTTTTGACGTTTTGTCCAAGAATTAGTTGGTAAAACTGTAGTTTGAAATATAAAAATTGCGTTTATTTCGACATGCTTTTCACCACCAGTTTGACTTCTGAAAATCCGAAGCATCTTGGAGAGCAGCAAACCATGTAAATTATTTTATGTTGAAGATTTGTACATAAAAATGTTAAAACCAGAACGATAATTCTCTAATGATCAGGCAGTCCTTCAATGCGCCAAAAAGCCTTAAAACATTGTAATTTATTACAGTTTCCCTTCCTAACATGTCAAGAAATGTGGGAACACACAAACTTCTGAAACAAAATTCTAGGAACCACAAGTGGCATGTAATTAAAACAGGGTTTAAATTATTTTAAAATCTGTTTGGCTTCAGATATTCCATTCTCGCTTAAGTTAGCAAAAAGTTGGAGAAGTTGGAATGCATAATTGGGAAATAACACTAGGAAGGTAACGGCACTATTATTGAAAACTTGCCTGTTGTTGCAAATATTGATTAGTTTTTTATGTGGTTTGAATTACAAGAATCGCGTTTTTTATTTAGATTTAGTATTAGATTGACCATTTTTGGCAATGTTTAATGATATACATGTTTTGCGGTTGGTATAGATGTCCTGAAGATATTATACAAAATTTCCAGTTACCCTACTATATCTGAAAAGTCTAAATTCCTTAAAGGAAAGGAAGAAAATTTTGAAGAACAGATGTTTTTTTTTATTTAATGTAGTTAGCTCCTGATAAATCCAGGATGTCCCATTAACAAACGACATTGACAATATAATGATTTAAAGTATGATGTTGTAGCAATGTTAGTTGCGATAAAAGTCGCCCGCAAAATGTTCGTCCTATCAGACTTATATCGAAAATTGCCTTTCAAAATATCATTTTCCAACCTTCTTGTGCTTGTATATGAATCAATCGATGAGAAACAAGATTTTCAAAGTCCTTGATCCATTCTTAATACATAAGACAACTTGAAGTCATTTTCTGGGAAACCTCAAAAAGTATTTTAATGATTTCAAAGAAATCTATTTTCATAAGTATTAAACTAGGCAACAGCGTTGCTCTATTACTTACTTTTTATTTCAAAATTTCCTGAGTTTCAGTCAATTTTATTGTTTATTATTTAAAATGTTACAAATACGTTTCGGTGTCTTTCTCCACCATCATCAGTTTGTCTAAAATATACATTTTTACAGTTATTATCATTTAATAATATACTTATACGAACGCACAACATGACAAAAGCTCTGCTGAGAGACAATACAGCTACGACAAAATGACAAACAACCCTACAAACTGGACCCATACGAATCCCTTTGTCTTACAAGACCAACCAGACAATCCGCTTCGTTTTCCTAATTACGTCTACTCGACACTACAAACGCAACGGGACTAGTGGACAATAAAACAATTTCTCTTGCACTGAACTATTGACTCAATAACATTGTAACCCTGACTGGAGAATTTTCCTATTGTTTTTATCTGGCTTGGGAAGGCAGTATTAAACAAGGGCAGAAATACCGATAGCGATGGCCTTTTTAGAAATAAAGATGTTTACTACTACTATTGTTAAACCTAGAATAGGAGAATTTTCATATTGGTTTTTTATCTGATTAAGACTGCATGTATTATAAACAAGGGCAGAAAGGGACCGATAGTCGATAGCCTTTTTTTAGAAATAAAGATGTTATACTACTACTATCAATTTAATAAATAAAAAAAGAATATACGAGCATAAATATAGCCTAAGAAAGGTTAACGAAAATGCAACAGCATTAGCACAACATGCACAACACAAATTGCATAGTTTTGATTTCGATAACACAAAAATTCTAATCAATGAAAACAACTATAATAAGAGAAGAATCCATGAAATGAATGAATTTTAGATCAGACACAGACAATCTTAGCTCAGTGTATCACACATTAATTAGATGATCACATGCATCAACTGAATGGACCTGGTAAGTGAGAAAAATAAACAGCTGATATTGAAGAATTACAGAGCAATTCCAAGAATGCAAAGAAAAGGCGAAATATAAACAGGTTTTTCGTGCCCTCGCTCGATATCGAATAAAATAGGGAATTCAATGTCCAACCAAATGTAAAGGTAGAAACATCTAGACATGTAAGTTAAATTTAGATCTCTAAACAATAGATTCTAGTCTTTCCCCGAACATGTTTATCCTGACTCATCACCTGAAAACCAATGTTCTGGATGTACTTTTTAATATGTGTGTGATTTGTATTTTAATATGTTAATTTTGTGAAAGTTTTTTTTTTAATTAAATTGATAATAAATGTAAAAATGTATATTTTAGACAAACTGATGATGGTGGAGAAAGACACGGAAACGTATTTGTAACATTTTAAATAATAAACAATAAAATTGACTGAGACCCAGGAAATTTTGAAATAAATTGAAGTACAGTCAGGAAAATATACACAACAATCTATTACTTACATCAGGAGGTTCTCCCTAGTGAACAACAGGTAACAAATCAACAATTAAAATAAGTGAAACGAGCTGAATATACAAAAATGAAGGGGTTTACAATATTATTATTAATATTATTATTACGTCGTTATTCATTATCACTTTGAATGTTTGAGTCTTGAACACTTTCTTAATAAAAATGACCCGACAATAATATAAATTAATGCCGTTACATTGCCAGCACTTATTATATTACGAGGTTTTTTTTTCATTTTCGTCCATGAATTCTCACAGGAGTAGCGTAGAATGAACATAAATTGTTTCTTGGGGACACGCAAATAGTTTCCAAGAAGGATTGGGTCAAGTGTTTGGGTAAAATATTCTGGAAATTGCTACACATTAGACATTTTTGCAATATTTCTTTGGCATAATGTATGTGTTATGTTTGCGAAAATTGATATAACTGAATGCGTCATCTCCGATTTTATCGTCCATCAACCATTTAAAAAACCTAACGTTTCAAGTAGAAAATTTTGGAAAGTTTTCGCAATTTAGTAGATTGCAATATTAAAGTATAGTAATTGGATGCCAATTCGTCCCTTGTTTTTCAAATTCAAAGTGCAAATTGTGAATTTCTTCGAAAAAGGGACGGCAAAATTCTAAAATTCTTTGTTATGTCCAAGTGAGTCTGCATTATACGAATTTCAAAAGACATTGCGCGAGTTTAAAATCGCTTTGTACAATAAAAATTATAAACAAATTGAAAATTTGAAAACTTTCAGATTTCCGGTTTCAGATACATATTAGTATATAATAATAACAATAATTTGGGAACAAAATAATGGTCGAAAAAAATTTCTAGGAACCGTTTAATATAATAAGTAGGTGGATCCAAATTTATGCATCAGCTAAGCTACCCGTACCAACCATCCCAATTTTTCTCGCCTCTTCAAATAGTTTAATATTTGGATTTTCCAGGGAGATCCAAATCTCTTTCTCAAGGTTGCCAAAATCCTGACCAACGAAAGACTGAAATAATTATAATATTATCAAGCCAAGGGCTTTTATTTATGTATATATGACCTTAGCTCTCCAACTATTCCAACTTAATCTGCAGCTTCCAATATGAAAAGTTTCAATGAGCTTTTCAAAGCACTAAGTTTTGTAATTAATTTTAACTTGTGTGATACACTGATGCAAAGCAATTTAAATTTTAAAATAAATAAAATAATATTTGATATATTTAAAGACTTTTTTATTATATAAGCGACGACACCAATGGCAATTAAGATTTCAATTTTAATCTAATTGTAATTAAAAAGTTGTTGAATCTAAATGTAATAGTTGTGCAATCTAACATTGTTAAATTTTTTAATTTCTCGGATTAAACCTTAGTCACCTGTCGCCAGGTTGTGCTAGAAATTTACTTTAAACCGATGGCTGACAAATTAACATCGAATAAATGTTCCGCTCGTCGCGCCACTGATTGCTCTCACGTTAAGCTATCTGATCTCTCATATGAATATCCTCCATGAATAAAATATGACGGACTACGCTGACAAATTTCCATCTGCAGAATTTTCTTTTCAGGTTTACTGTTCGATTATTCGATGGAAGAGGGTTAATTCCACAAAGGCTCCATAGCAGGAATTCACCTCGAATAAGCAATTTTTATTTGGGGGATATTAAAAAGCAATTACTCGATACGGTATATTGATAGCAATTACATTTGCCTGATAAAAGCATGCTTCATTCTATTAGAGCCAGAAATTTCGAAATCCATCAACTAAATCATGCTTCTCTAATGGATTACTTGATTAACCGACCAGCTTGACTGTTCATTTTCATTTCTTATTCCCAACTTCTTTACATCAATTCCATTCCATTAACTTACACGCTCTCTTTTCCTACATCGCGATTTACATCAGCATCTTACAAAACTCAGCACACATAAACTGATTTATTCACTTTATATATATTTTCTCACATATAAATGACTTGATTTCCAAAGGGACGCAATGTTGTATACCCCGGGGTTTTAATAAATGGCCCTGCCAACTTTCATCACAACTTTGCTCCTTTTTTATATTTCAGCAAAGTATGTAAAATGCCACCGAGTTAAAAACTTTACACTTGACGGGGACTTGTTATCTTTTTTCGCAACTTTACGCTTTCTTTTGAATGGCCGGCGAAAAGTTAAAAGGCTTATAAATAAATGAACATACAGTCTCTAACTTAAGTGGATTTTCAACAAATAATTAACTTATTTTAAACAAATTAGTGATCTTCTTTTTTCAGCACAGCTTCAAGAATAAGAAAAAGTTTAATTTTAAATAATGAGAATAAATAAGTAATTATTATTTACTACTTTACGAACAATTCCAGCTATTTTTTGAGATACACTATAAATATTCAAATATATAATTAACGTTTGTTGCCAAATGTTTAAATATGAGTTTATAAGATTTTATAAACTTCGGTACTGTTTAATTTTTTACAGATGATGGCATTGTGTTAAACAAATTTTAATACTGAATGCAGCACATGAAATGATTTAGTAAATTAACTGAATAGTTTATAAATGACGAGCAGAAAAACCATATTCCTGTTCAAATCTTTTATATAATTTTTGCTGCAGTTTTTACAAAATCATTTGCAAAATACTGTGTTTATTATTTTAAAACTACTTAGGTACAATTGAAATTTATTAGTGAAAATTCACTAATTCATTACTCAGATGAGTTTTGAAGCAAAAAAGATTTTCGAAAAGCAAAAAGCTTGCAACTACGGCTGAGCACAGGAAACCAAACATAAACGGAATTTACGAAGCTTTAAACAAACCAAACACTACCCAAATTCATACTGAGACTCAAAAAACAAAAGAGAGAACTGTACAGACTATATAAAAACACTCAAAATAACGACCTAAAAAAGGCACTGAACCAACTCAACAGAAACATTAAAACCTTGATTGGACAATACCGACAAGACAAATGGCTAGAAACATGTAAAGAAACACAAAAAGACAAAGGCAAAACATACTGGCGAAAAATTAAGAAACTAGCGCAATACAAAAAAACTAACACTATTCTATTTCAACAGCTCACCAAACTATACATACAAACTGATCACAGACACAGAGTACGATGAAGCCCTAGCGCATATCAAAAACACAACACCGGGAAAAGATAAAATAAAGGCAAAACTCCTGAAGAGCCTAACTCAAGAAACACACAAACTGATCCTAACTGAATTGAACAACTGCATCAGAAATAACATTATTCCAAAAACATGGAAAAACGGCTTAATAATCCCTATACCCAAAAATGGACTGAACAATACACAACCGAGCAATTACAGACCAATTACACTGCTACCAGTACTTAGCAAGGTTTTTGAGTACATAATAAGGCAGCGACTGGGAAAACTGGTCGGAAAGTACATACCATCGTATCAGTTCGGATTCAAACATCAGCACTCGACTATTCACCCACTCTTCACTCTGACTAACAATATACAAACAACCCACCTAACTGACAGAAAGATAGCTTGCCTGTTTATGGACATTAACAAAGCTTTTGATAGTGTCTGGCATAGAGGCTTACTATACAAACTATACAAACTACACACACCAACATATCTACTACACACCATAAAGAACTTACTAGAAAACAGACAACTACAAGTACGAATTGACACTGTCATTTTCTTTTTCCCCTGAACAAGGGCTCCCTAAAGGATCCCCGCTCTCACCGTTTCTCTACAATAAATACTGCCATGACATATACAATTACAACTTACCAGACAAAAATCAAATCGACAGATCGGCATACATATTACAATACGCAGACGACACGGCACTTATTGTACATGACAAAACTACTGAGAGAGCAGCTCAAAGACTCCAAACACTAACAATCAACACAATGACATGGTTTTATAAATGGAGACTAACACCAAACGCGTCAAAAAACCAACTTCTGCTCAAAACCACAGACTCAACGCTGACTCCCCTACAATAACTGCAGACGGACAAACGACACAACCAAAAAACGACGTAAAATACCTTGAAATCACAATTGACCACAAACTTACATTCACTAAACACATACGAAACATCAGGGCAGAAACAATGAAGAGAACAAAACACTTCCGATCACTAACCTACAAAGACAGAGGAATTAGCACAAACACCGCCACCAAAATATATAAAGCTATTTGTAGACCCTTGCTAGACTATGGACATATACTCATGACCAACGGAACAGAAAGGATAAAACGTTATATACAAACAACGGAACAAATTGCACTAAGACTAATAACACGAATAAGACACCCCCAAAACCCACTACACAACCCCTCCACCCAACTACTATACGAACGCACAAACATGACAAAGATTTCGAAAAGACTCATACATATACAGACAAAATGGACAAACAACCCTTACAACTGGACCATACTGAATCCCCTTTGTCTACATCAACGCTACTCGAACACTTACAAACGCAACTGACTACTGGACGATAAAATATTTTTTTCTTGTCATTAGAATTGGAAAGTTTATTTAATAAGATTATTAACCTAGAATAAGAGAAATTTCATCTTTGCTTTTTGTTTAGATTAAGACTACATGTATTAAACAAGGGCAGAAAGACCGATAGGTCGATAGCCTTTTTTAGAAATAAAGATGTTTACTACTACTACAAATCAAAATTATTGCCGATTGCAGTTATAAAGCTGGTTGTACATTTCTAAATTGTAAAATACATTTTTTAAGTAATTAAATCGTTTAATAAAATAGCAATTTAATAAAATTATGTACGCTAATCGTTTAGCTGCTATGTTCATTACTTTCACTTACATTAAAATATTGGACTGCCCATGTAAATCTGTTTCACATTATGGGTGTCTCAGTAACAACCAACACTCCTTGTACGACTCTGATGAACTCATTGACTCAACAAAAATGAGAATTCCAAAAATAAATCAAAATTTGCTCTAACAATCCAATTGAATATCATTTGAAATCCCCTGGTAAAATACCACTTTATCAACAATTCTTCTTAATGGTTGTTAACCATGAAATAATGACGTCATGACGTCATGGTCAGTAAGAAAATGATTTTGTTTAGCAGTTGAGTTCCAACACGAAGCTTTCGCGGTCGACGCCAAATTAGATTCCGTTTTATTTTTAGGTTTCTAGTGTTCGTTCTGGTGCAATTTTGTTGTTTTATTGTGAAATTGAGTAGCCCTAAGGATTAAAACACAAAGTTGGTAAGGTTTCACAAAGAAACATTTCCATTGTCTTGCTATTGTTTAGCTTAAAGTATGATTGATCATGTGAGCAGGAGGAGAAATCGTTAATGTTAACTTATAAACAAAAACAAGTATGCGCTTAAAATGTAATAATAATTCGTTTGCTAAATATAACTCAAGTTTAACGCGCTTTATGTCTGCTAAATCTGCTAAATCTGCTAAAATAATACGAAACCTTCGAAACGGAAATCCCGCAGTAAATTATTATAAATAATTTTCTAGACAACTTCCCAAGCCAATTTCATAAATACGACTTTCACCCATGACGAAAATTTCTGATTTATTTAATTTAGTTCACGATTCATTTCAACAGATCATCGTTTTTAATTTAGTAATTTAGTGTTGCAAAGTGACGAAAATGGAAACTTGAATATGCCACACTAAACGACGTTTTTAAAAAGAAGAAGTCAGAAGATTATAATCAATATTTGCTAATTGCTCACCAGCTTCTGTAATATATACATTTTCATAATTATGGTTGTTATCAAACAATATTTTGAAATTAAGCCACATGATTAGTATCTACTACACAGTTAGTTAAGTTCCTCTTAGTTACTTAAAATGTGTTTAAAAGACTACTTTTACATAAGGGATTATTATTAGTACTTATATTATACATTTTGGCAATTTTACAATGACTTCGGATACCATGACCATGGGTTAGATCTAATACTAATATCGTTTCAAATTTTATCACGTCTAGAGCTTTGCTAAATATGATGAAATCAAGAAATCTTGCTCTGACTTTCTGCCAATTATTATTACAAACATAAAATGTGTAACTCGGTGTTATACATATGTCTTAGACAGTTTGAATAACAAACTGAGATTGTCCAGAGCCCGTAAATAAAAATGAGTCAAAGCAAATAAACTTGATAAAACTAATGTGACAACGGAGATCCACAATCATTCACACTCTGTTAAATGTGTAATGTATTAAAACTTATATCGTATAAAAACGTATAACGGAATAGATACACTTGGTATATATTTGCATTGTTATAATTTATAACTAGGTTAAAGTTTATCTTAAATAACAGCGCTCCTTATTGATGAATGGTGCAGACATTCAAAAGCTAATGCGAATAAATATCTTAAGTCGCCATAGTCGGAAATAAATAGATTTACGATTTTTTTATTATCACGCCTTTATTAATTTAATGTATACGCATATAAACAGCAAAATGTTTCTTTCGATATTTCTTATTTCTACCAAAGATTCTAGGTTTCTTTAAACTGTAACCGAATAAATTTTTCTCGCTAGAATTCTGACTGACTGAATGGATAGTATATTTTTAGGTTGCAGATGATGTTTTGTTAAAGAAAATTCTAATTTTATCATACTTTTTATTGCAAAATTCGCCGTTCTCCAACCGTCTCGCTAGTATACGTGAACAGTAAAGTGAATAAACGCAATTAGCATAACTTCATAAAAAACGTATTTTTATTATATCTTGAACAAATTAACACAAAAAATATAAATGAATCAACTTGACGAAGTCAACTGTAGAGTTTGATGAATCTGAAAAATGTATTTTGTGGCAGACACACAGAAACAAATGCTCGTAGTTTTGAGGAGTTTAACTACAAATTTAACATTTTTTAATTGAAAATGTACTACATCCAAGTAGTGCACAGAAAACTAATAGGCAAACAACTACGCATTAAGAATAGGAATCTGCCAATACCCTTAAAACACGTTATAAACATCTGTAACTTTTATAATTGGTTTCGCTTATAACATTTCGTAATTTTCAGTTGACGATTTACTTTTCTTTGTCTATATTTTTAGTGTAAATTAATTTCCCCAACTGTCCTTAAGTCACAAACTCACTACGCATAAGTTCGTGGCCACTGTTCACAGTATTGTTATCGCCTTATATGGACAATTACAATATTTGTCTTCATTAGCCAACTCGTTTTATCCCTCCATTTTCGGTTTCTCTTTACTTCTGCAATACCGCTAAAAAAGCAATTTAGTTTAATGCTCTTGCCTCGAGCTTTCTGTATGTAGGAAATTAAAATTGTAGAATAAATACATAAATAACCCGTAAACTGGTTTAGCACCTAATAAGGTTAAATCACAAACAACCTTGGGTGTTCTTAAAACGTTGATGCGAAAGACTGAAAAAATGCACACTTGTGTATCCGTGAATGTTGCTTTCTAGGAAGGAAACAAGACAAAACAAAGGATTGAATAGTAATGGTTTATGCCAAAGCTATTTGGTAAGAAAACTAAGAATGTATTCTTGTTTTAAACACTTGACTTAAAAAAAATAAAAATTTTGTGTTTGAAAGTAATTCTTTAATAAAAATGTATTCAATAAAATGAGCTGAAATACATGGATGAAACTGAAAATAAAAGAATAAAACGACAATTAGATTCTAATCAGCACATTGTAGTTTTGTGGTGAACTATTGGTTTGGATTATCTATGCCTGCACACTGATCACAGACACAGAGTACGATGAAGCCCTAGCGCACATCAAAAACACTGCACCGGGGAAAGTAAAATTAAAGCAGAACTATGAAAAAGCTAACTCAAGAAACACACAAGCTGATCCTAACTGAATTGAACAACTGCATCACAAATGGCAGAATCCCAAAATCATGAAACGGCTTAATAATCCCATACCCAAAATGGACTGGACAATACACAACCGAGCAATTACAGACCAATTACACTGCTACCAGTACTTAGCAAGGTTTTTGAGTACATAATAAGGGCAGCGACTGGGAAAACTTGGTCGGAAAGTACATACATCGTATCAGTTCGGATTCAAACATCAGCACTCGACTATTCACCCCACTCCTTCACTCTGACTAACAATATACAAACACCCACCTAACTGACAGAAAGACAGCTTGCCTGTGTATGGACATTACAAAGCTTTTGATAGTGTTTGGCTTAGAGGCTTACTATACAAACTACAACTACACACACCAACATATCTACTACACACCATAAAGAACTTACTAGAAAACAGACAACTACAAGTACGAATTGACAAAACACTGTCATTTTCTTTTTCCCCTGAACAAGGTCTCCCTCAAGGATCCCCGCTCTCACCGTTTCTCTACAATATATACTGCCATGACATATACAATTACAACTTACCAGACAAAAATCAAATCGACAGATCGGCATACATATTACAATACGCAGACGACACGGCACTTATTGTACATGACAAAACTACTGAAAGAGCAGCTCAAAGACTCCAAACACTAACAAACAACACAATGACATGGTTTTATAAATGGAGACTAACACCAAACGCGTCAAAAAACCAACTTCTGCTCACAAACCACAGACTCAACGCTGACTCCCCTACAATAACTGCAGACGGCCAAACGACACAACCAAAAAAATTGACCACAAACTTAAATTCACTAAACACATACGAAACATCAGGGCAGAAACAATAAAGAGAACAAAACACTTCCGATCACTAACCTACAAAGACAGAGGAATCAGCACAAACACCGCACCAAAATATATAAAGCTATTTGTAGACCCTTGCTAGACTTTGGACATATACTCATGACCAACGGAACAGAAAGCACAAACGTTATACATAAACACACAAACAAATTGCACTAAGACTAATAACACGAATAAGACACCCCCAAAACCACTACACAACCCCCCCACCCAACTACTATACGAACGCACAAACATGACAAAGATCTCGGAAAGACTCATACAGCTACAGACAAATAGACAAACAACCCCTACAACTGGACCATACTGAATCCCCCTTTGTCTTACAAGACCAACCAGGACAATCCCGCTTCCGTTTTCCCTACATTACGCTACTCGAACACTTACAAACGCAACTGACTAGTGGACAATAAAATAATCTCTTCTTGCCACTGAAATTTTATTTAATAATATCGTTAACCTAGAATAAGAGAATTTTCATATTTGTTTCTTATTTAGATTAAGACTACATGTATTAAACAAGGGCAGAAAGACCGATAGGTCGATAGCCTTTTTTAGAAATAAAGATGTTTACTACTACTAAAAGAATAAAACGACAATTAGATTCTAATCAGCACATTGTAGTTTTGTGGTGAACTATTGGTTTGGATTAATTATTGTTGATGATATTAGGAGATATAATTAGTAATAATAATCAGGAGCAGAATTCTACTGCATTTTTACTTGTTCGACAATGTACGTTCTAACATAAAATAAGATTATTCATATACCTATTCACTCAATTATAACTAACTTATTTCAATTACCGACGATTAAAAGTATTTTCTATATATTTTTAAACCTGCTACAAGGCGTACCAAATGAGAAGTAAAGGGCCCATATTTCTTTAAAGTATACATATTCGGGCAAACAGACACCAGCTTTTTCGTCTTTGCTTTATTACTATTTAGGGATTCACTGTTCCATTCTGATTCATTAAAATATCGTGCTTTAAAACCGGAGTTATGAAAAAATAGTTCATTTTCATTAAACCTATAAAAACGAGGAAGACAATTTTATAATTATTGCAATGGCCTTAGAAATGTATTAAATTAATCAGTGGATAATAACATTCGATAATAAAGACTTCCTTCTTTCACTTCCTCTTATTAACATATTTCAAGCACAATCCATTCCGTGGAAAATCGGCGATCCTTTGTGCAATTCGCCAGCTAATGATAGCAGAAAAAATGATAGAGCTAATTATAAGCAATTAACAATACTAATGAAATTTCGGTCCTGCTGAACTTCAACCGTTCCATCGAGTTTATTAAATTTTGTTATAGTTGCCTTCTCCTCTTCGATAAAATTGAGTTATTCACTTAGATTCAAAGTGCCTATCAATCTCTCCACTTCCATAAATGGCCTGAGAAGTCGCGGGCGGCAAAGATGTTACAAAATATAAGGGTCTTTAATAATTTAAATAACTTGTACTGTTCGAGGACGTTTCTCTTGACATTTTCCAGCCGGGGTTTTGCTATTATTCGGTAATTGAGTGAAATTGACAAATCAAATACGCTAACATCATCATCAAAAATGTTTCTGTTTATTATATTACTGATATTTATAGGAAGATGTGTTTTTTTTGTTCAGGTGTGTTTTTGCACGTAATAATAATAGAATTTAGTTCAGATCACTTTGACGAAATAAAACTGAAATGTTTGCCAATTTATTGATCATATTAACATGTTTATCCTATGTTTTCTTTTATTACTCACTATCACTTAAAGTTCACTTAAATAATCACTGTTAATGTTAACCGAAGTAATCACACTTCCCTTTCAAGTGAAAGTTCCCATTTATGAATTAAATTGCAGTCAAAGAGCAATGACTTATAAAGTTAATATCATATTGAAGCCTTAATAGATATTTACACAGATTTAAAAATTACTTAAATTAGTAGAACATTTTTGAGTTTTTCATTGTACTTACCCATAGAATAATACATCAACCAGAGAGAAAGGATCGTCGGTTTGTTTGCCTTTTCTGACCTCCATCCAACAGGTCGATAACTGCTTGTTGATAAACTGAAAGAAAAGTGTACTCGTTATTTACAATAATTATGTATATTTGCAAAAACACTCAAAATAATGTTTATATTTATAAATGGCGACACTATTTTTATGATTAAACTATGATAAGACAGAAATAAACATGACTAAAAGTGAAGTAATAAGCAAACTGTACCCAGGTCAGGAAAAGTAAATTTACATTAAGCATCAGTATTGTTTTGGGATTCAAATAAATTAGATCAAATTCCCAAAAATAAGCCACACTTAAAATTAATGAAAATATCATGACCATATAAAAACCACCAAAGTTTTCTTATCATATTTAATAAAAAGGCTCTTTTTTTCTCTCATAAACTATACTACTTAATGTCGTTAAATAAATTAACAACTTTAATTCATCACAAGTCGCCTCCCAGTTTAATTTTTTAGCAGGAGACTCCCAAGCATTTCGCGTCCAGGTGGGAAAAATTATGTCCTACTATGATGAATCTATTGTTCACCGGAGAGTCCATTTTACAGTCGCCTTGAACTATTGCATTTGTTTTTCGACTAATTAGATTAAATCTAGATTTATCGCTTGACCGTCCTTTTAATCTGCTAAGTGGTCTATTTTAAAGCGCGCAAAAATATAGTAATCAGTTACTATATCAGTTTTACACAAATTTATATAGAGTGCCTGTCCAATTTTGTTATGTATAGCATTATCAATAAGAAGCTTATTTATTAAGGGTTTAGTCAACAAATGTGGAACAAACTTACTAAACGTCTAAACTGTCTTACTCAGAAATTTAGTCAAACGATTAACAAGTAAAAGCGATTTCTTAAGACAACTTCTGTTCTGCATGGGTTAGTAGGAGACAACTTACGGTGGCTGCGCAAGCAGTTGAGTATAAAGTGTGTTAATAGCGCATCATCTGTGCAGACGAATTATGCGCAGCAGAGTTTTTCTTTTGCCTAAATCATACTATTAGCGAGTATTTTCTGTCATCAAAATTACATAAGTAACAAAAATTCCTTTAGTAAAATACATAAACCTCTCTTCCTTAATAGTTGCGTAAGTAGTACTTGGCGTGATTAGATATTTATACCAGGAAAATTGAGGCAAATTAATTATAAAACCGCAAAAATTCCTTTAATACGAAAAGTATTTCGCAATAATAAAACCTGAGCCGAAAACATTTTACAATAAAGGCGTGCTGGGTACATGACAGCCTTCCATTGTTCAACAAAATCAACAAGCCTTTTTGGCTCTCTGTATCCTATGAATGGTTAAAGCCTATTATTTTGTACAACAATGCACTACAGCATATTTAGGGCCATAGAAACAAGATGGGATAACATGAATAATAATGAATATTAATAATAATTTCGTCACGTGGCGCATACAAAAGCCCTTCCTCGCCTGCCTCTATTTGGTACATTTTATTGTGTCGGTATATTTAATTGGATGAGCTTAACTTCAAATTACCGTTACTGTTTTCGTTATTTATATGCTATTCTGGTTATGTAACTGATAATAATTTCAAATTTCCTGCAGCGAATTCCATTCTATGATTAGTTGACTTTTCATTTAATAATAAACTGGAGTTGTGAGAAGCCGAAGCTTTAAATAATCCAAGGAAATACGTTAAATAGCTTGCAGGAAACAGGACAGAACAGTTTCAGTTACACTTTATTTCTCTTTCCTTGCTTGTGGCTCAACTATTTTCGACGTAGTTTATATTACTAATATGACAAGTTTATTCAAGGAAAACTCTAAAGACCGGCAAACTTGATTGCAATTGAAAGAGTTGCAAAATTTGAACTGTAAAAAGATCACGGGGCCATTAAAAGACCTACCAATGAGTTTGAGCATTTACGCAATGTAAAACTATAAAAAAAATGTGCGGGGGCTCAGATTTAACAAAACCTAAATGCCGTGTCAAGTTGATAATTTTTGTAAGTTTATCAACATGTCGATAGCTGATAATGTTGCGGAAACTTAGTGTCGATAGCTGATAATGTTGAGTGCTGCTTCCTCGGGCCTGTGAAGAAAACCGGCACCATTTTCTACTACTTAGAAACTTAATAATAATGGTAATCTGAACCCTCGGTTAGATCTAAAGTAATCTGCACTGTTGACACAAAGGGCTCAAAAAAGAACAATAGAACAACACAACTCGATTCTCACTTCTCTAAAAAAATTATACTATTAATTAGTGGAAATCTAAAGTAATAAATTTAACATTACTCTTCTATGTGCATAGGTGACTTTTGAAAATTATCGGTCAAATAAAGTGCTTTCGTTTGACACAAAAAAATCTTCATTTTAAGGGGTTAATTAAAAAGCAAAATAATTCGTATCTAATTAAAAAAGTCTTGGTTGGAAAAAAATTCGAAACGTAATTTATGAGCACGTTTTTCGTGAGTCTCCTTCTTACATTTGCTACACTGCATCCACCTAACTCTGGAACTTTTGATAGCAAAGGCTAAGAGCTCAAAACTAGAACTTCTATGCTATGTTAATCTTCATTCAGATCTAGTTCCTTATTTTAGATCTAAACAATTATTTTCAAAAGGAGCGTTAGTGCCATAATGTTTAAGTTAATAAATATTTTTTAAAAATTCTTGGCTTCCAGCTCAGAAAAATCAATTCAAACCTCAGTGTTTTACCTTACATTTTGAAACTAATTAAGCGAACCGAAAGATTATTGAGTAATTATTGTATGAACTGTCTCAAAGTCGAAGTAATGCGTTAGATTGAATTGAACCGTTTCAAACTTCAGCGAAGACACACTGCACCAGTTTGATTGCAACAACTTCCTAAGTTTGGATCAGCTTGTTAAACACTGCATTACATTAAACCCGAAAACCTAAGTGGTAAATAAAATTACACGGCGTAACACTACTTTACCAAGTAAAATTGAATAATTTCTTCCCCATTAAAGACCCTCACTCAATATTGATGGTGCCGGAGCATTTTCCCGGGTTATCAGAATATTAAACTTTCAATGTTGTCTTGACAGGTTAACGTAAACCTCTTAGGGACCTTAAAAGGAGACCTGCTTCAACAGTAATGATCGTCAAGAGGATATGGTGCTTAATCAGATTACAGAAAATTTATGAAGCCATACGAAAATGTATATATGCCTCTGACCCTATCTAAATAACTTAACTTTAATTCAGTTCCGGTTGCGGAGTTGGAAACGCAGAGTGGATAAAGTGTATTGTCTTTTCGGATTTGGTTTAATGTCCGCCCAATTAATACCAAACAGCTTAAGTAGAAAAGATAACCGGAACATATATATAACACCATATTTGTAGCCAAAATATCTAGGTAAAGCAATATAACTTGATTATTAATATTTCACTAGAATCACCACGGTCTTCATTTTAAAAAATAGAATCCTTGAAAGAAGATCCCAATCAAATTGTGAAAATAGCAAAGTCTCTTAATTCGGATGCTTCCCAAATTTAGTAAGCGAAGAATTTCCATTGAGCAAACCGGGCTTAAGTTCTTACCTTCACTTTTAGTATATTCCAGAGAATGAAGGACAATTAACTGTAGTAACATAGGAATGTGATATTCGACAAACATAGTTTACTACTAATGCAAATAATAAAATAAAACGTATAGAAAATATGCAAGGTCTATAATACAAAATGCTTTCTGCGAATATACGAATCCCCGAGAAAACTGCTTCCTGTTTCCTTGCTCAAATATTTACATTTGCACTGTTGACTTGTTTTACTTGAGCTATATTCGTGGTTGATTTTTTAAGTAAACAAGTAGACAATTTGAATTTTTCATTTTCCTTATAATTTACCTTGACTATTGATTTAGTGTGGGCTCGTTAAAACTTTGGCTCAGACTTCAATTTTCCGTCTAAAAGCGTTAGCGTTAATTTAAATTTCTATTCTATTATTGAAATAAATAATAATACGTACGCTGCTCAAATAACTTGAAAACGGAAAACTCTAAAACAAAACGTAATGTCAGTTTTCCTATTTAGGTTTGTAAAAACTTATCCTGAAGATCTTTTCTATCAGTTACAAGTACCTAAGAAGAACTTGTTGGCTGGCTATTAACATATTTCATTAGTTACACGTTGATAAATTTATAATGCATCAACACACATAATCTACTGTAATTTTGTAGCAATGAGATTGACTCAGTGTTCTTTCACAATATAAATCTCCTTTTTACAACAGGCACTTTTTTAGATGAACGTAAATTGACTCACGAAAAACCAATCTACATGAAAGCTAAGAAACATAACATGGAAAGCTATGGGCAAATGCCTCACTAAGCAATTTTGGGACGATATTTGAAAAAAATCTAATATAGATTACATTGCACAGCATTTTACCGTTTTCGAATCGATTCCGCACATATATTTCGCATAAACTGAGACAAAGTATAAGAGTAGCATGGCATCAGTTCTACACCAAGTTGAACAATGTAGATTTGAAGCGATTCTAAAATAATTTCCCACAGTCTCAAATAATGCAACAATCGAATCCATTTTGTAGCGATTAGTTTGGCAAATCGTGTATTCGTAACAAAAGTGAAATTAAAATAAATTTTTATTTCAGATTCTTCGACAATGAAAGAATTTCTCACTGCCGTTACGTTGTTGGCAACGGTAAATTTAGGAGACAGTTTTACAAGTAAGTGCTTCTTCAAGAAATGTTTCTGCGCTTATTGGTAAACATTTAAATAAGTACGTTTCAACTCAGATATAAAATATTACTTATATATTCAACGTTGCTCGTATTAAAGTGAAGCCAAGGTTAAGATAATCACAATTATTTCCAACAGGATGTAAATTGTGCCAGCGAATCTTTAGATCTTTGATTGATAGGTATTTCAGCCAAACTAGTTTAGCAACTTTGCTTTATTTTAACTGGCTAAACCATACGTTCACATAATTATTTCACATCTAGAATACGGCAGATCATGCAAGGACATTGGATGTCCTGGGAACCAGGTATGTGTGATGCAAACAGATCCATGTTCATATTACCAAAGGCAGGGAGAATGTGGGCAGTAAGTATTTCTCAGAAATATCACTTTCAAATTTGCTGTAGAGCAGACATATTAAAAAATTGTAAAAATCGGATTTTTTTGGCAGAACAAGTTAAATTAAGTTTCAATAATTCGCAATTATGTCGCACTGGCTCAACTTTGAAGAATTCTTTTATTATATGAAGATTAGAAACCTTGCAAATTTGACTGGAAATTAACTTATCATCTGTTTTATTTTATTTATTTTATAATTTGTTTAATAAATTGTATGTCGATCGCGACATTGTGCCAGCTTATCGCATTTATAGTAGTAGTAAACATCTTTATTTCTAAAAAAGGCTATCGACCTATCGGTCTTTCTGCCTCTGTTTAATACATGTAGTCCTAGTCTAAATAAAAAACAAAGATGAAAATTCTCATATTCTAGGTTAATAATCTTATTAAATAAACTTTCCAATTCTAATGACAAGAAAAAATTATTTTATTGTCCAGTAGTCAGTTGCATTTGTAAGTGTTCGAATAGGGTTGATGTAGGGAAACGGAAGCGGGATTGTCTGGTTGGTCTTGTAAGACAAAGGGGATTTAGTATGGTTCAGTTGTAGGGGTTGTTTGTCCATTTTGTCTGTAGATGTATGAGTCTTTCCGAAATATTTGTCATGTTTGTGCGTTCGTATAGTAGTTGGGTCGTATAGTGTCGCGTTCGTATAGTAGTTGGGTGGAGGGGTTGTGTAGTGGGTTTCGGGTCTTATTCGTGTTATTAGTCTTAGTGCAATTTGTTATGTTGTTTGTATATAACGTTTTGTCCTTTCTGTGCCGTTGGTCATAAGTATATGTCCATAGTCAAGCAAGGGTCTACAAATAGCTTTATATATTTTGGTGGCGGTGTTTGTGCTAATTCCTCTGTCTTTGTAGGTTAGTGATCGGAAGTGTTTTGTTCTCTTTATTGTTTCTGCCCTGATGTTTCGTATGTGTTTAGTGAATTTAAGTTTGTGGTCAATTGTGATTCCAAGGTATTTTACGTCGTTTTTTGGTTGTGTCGTTTGGCCGTCTGCAGTTATTGTAGGGGAGTCAGCGTTGAGTCTGTGGTTTGTGAGCAGAAGTTGTTTTTTTGACGCGTTTGGTGTTAGTCTCCATTTATAAAACCATGTCATTGTGTTGTTTGTTAGTGTTTGGAGTCTTTGAGCTGCTCTCTCAGTAGTTTTGTCATGTACAATAAGTGCCGTGTCGTCTGCGTATTGTAATATGTATGCCGATCTGTCGATTTGATTTTTGTCTGGTAAGTTGTAATTGTATATGTCATGGCAGTATATATTGTAGAGAAACGGTGAGAGCGGGGATCGTTGAGGGAGCCCTTGTTCAGGGGAAAAAGAAAATGACAGTGTTTTGTCAATTCGTACTTGTAGTTGTCTGTTTTCTAGTAAGTTCTTTATGGTGTGTAGTAGATATGTTGGTGTGTGTAGTTTGTATAGTTTGTATAGTAAGCCTCTGTGCCAGACACTATCAAAAGCTTTGTTAATGTCCATAAACAGGCAAGCTGTCTTTCTGTTAGTTAGGTGGGTTGTTTGTATATTGTTAGTCAGAGTGAAGAATGGGTGAATAGTCGAGTGCTGATGTTTGAATCCGAACATTCGCATTTATATTTTACATAAATTATACAGAAGTTGTTGAAAGATGCAAGAGTTTACTTGATTTTTATTGGGCAATATTTTTAAAGTCGACCTCTTGGATCTAATAATAGTGGAGTGTTAAATTTTCTAAACTGGAAAGTATGTTTCTTTTTCTCATAAAGATGAAAAGATGTTTTACAAAACTTTGCTGCTGAAACTCTTTCCAAAAGGTTTCTATCATATTCATTTTTAAGGATTCTTTGGGCTTCTCTACGCATTAATATCAATTTTCAAAAATTTAATTTATAGCAGATTTTCCAAGGTCCAAGTGTTTTAAAACATTTTTTTTATTTACTTCTGTGGAAGAATTATTTAAGAACGTAAATCCAATATCCTATTTTTTTATTTCTCGGCATAGTTTCGTTCTCCAACATGTTAGCGCTGCATCTGGTGACTTCTTGAACATCTACACTTTTAAATGCGTTTTTATTCAATTATTCATACATAGAAAGGTTTAGTTTTATGAGCAGTAAGAGTTAATAAACTCTCAAAAGCATTAGCCAATTCTACTTTTACCCATATGAATCTGAAATCATAAGTACTCTTAACTTCTTAACTCAAATATGAAGTAGAGGTCCCGTTAAATCTCAAATAAATCCGAAAAAAGCCAGGAATATACGTTAAATTACTATGTTTTATGTAACTGCTGTTCATAGAATTAAAATGCCGAAAACTGAAGTAAAACTCTTTCATAATTCTCAGGTCCTTGTCTTGAGTTATCTTCAAAGTAAACTGCTCGACAAAATAAACGTTACACGATAAAATTTGCCCCAAATTTGGAAATAGATAACTTTTGATTGTTGTGAGCGATTTGACTTCTGTTTGAGTGTGGTCCAATTCTTTTTGGGTCAGAATTGTCTTTTTCAAAAATTTGGTGCGGCAGATAAAGTTCCTACAGGGCGGAAAATGACACAATACCACATTTCTGAAAATTTGGCATGCTTGCAGTTGAACAAAACAATTTTGTTCGCATTTCAAGATCAAAGGCATAAAAGATAGACCTCGTATTATGAAACGATTTTTGCATCAAAAAGTCAACTTTTTGATCTTGCAGAGACAACATTTTTCCTATTGGACCGATTTTCAAAATATCAAACTCATGTTGAAGTGAAATATTTGTAGTTGACTTAAGATAAAATGTTGATGTACAGGGTTGCATAAATAAACGGATTGTTTGAAAGTAAAGTTCACTTTAATTTAACGTCTGTCAGGAATCGAGACCTTTCGGAATCGGGGGCAGTTCTGAATTGGGTCATTTTTAATTTATTCCAATGTATTCCTGGGTTTCAGTCAATTTTTCACAATTATGGTGTTATGTGATGGAGTCCTGCGTTTTCATCCCGGGTCTATCTATTGGACTCGTCAGTAGGGCTTAGATAGACCCTGCCCTATAACGCTTTCCTACGTTCTTTGATGTCTGTCAGCCTTCTAGCAGGCCTCTGGTCTCGACATCTGGTTCCATGCGTGTACTCATATATATCCTAATTCGGTCTAGGTGTGTTCGGCGAGATGTTATCAGCCGTTCTTGTCAATACTGTAACCCATTTTTGCTTCCCTCTCCAAAGCCACCCATGTCACGCCATCTGGTATATGGTTTTTGCATATTTATTTATCCATGTGGGGACAGGTTTCTGCGCTTTTTGGAGATGTCAGCGAAACGTGCTACCGATTTTGCTTTTTTTCCCAAGCATCCGTCTATATTGATTTTTTTCCTGACTGTATTTTACTTTATTCCAATGTATTCCTGGGTTTCAGTCAATTTTTCACAATTATGGTGTTATGTGATGGAGTCCTGCGTTTTCATCCCGGGTCTATCTATTGGACTCGTCAGTAGGGCTTAGATAGACCCTGCCCTATAACGCTTTCCTACGTTCTTTGATGTCTGTCAGCCTTCTAGCAGGCCTCTGGTCTCGACATCTGGTTCCATGCGTGTACTCATATATATCCTAATTCGGTCTAGGTGTGTTCGGCGAGATGTTATCAGCCGTTCTTGTCAATACTGTAACCCATTTTTGCTTCCCTCTCCAAAGCCACCCATGTCACGCCATCTGGTATATGGTTTTGCATATTTATTTATCCATGTGGGGACAGGTTTCTGCGCTTTTTGGAGATGTCAGCGAAACGTGCTACCGATTTTGCTTTTTTTCCCAAGCATCCGTCTATATTGATTTTTTTCCTGACTGTATTTTAATTTATTCCAATGTATTCCTGGGTTTCAGTCAATTTTTCACAATTATGGTGTTATGTGATGGAGTCCTGCGTTTTCATCCCGGGTCTATCTATTGGACTCGTCAGTAGGGCTTAGATAGACCCTGCCCTATAACGCTTTCCTACGTTCTTTGATGTCTGTCAGCCTTCTAGCAGGCCTCTGGTCTCGACATCTGGTTCCATGCGTGTACTCATATATATCCTAATTCGGTCTAGGTGTGTTCGGCGAGATGTTATCAGCCGTTCTTGTCAATACTGTAACCCATTTTTGCTTCCCTCTCCAAAGCCACCCATATACCAGATGGCGTGACATGGGTGGCTTTGGAGAGGAAGCAAAAAATGGGTTACAGTATTGACAAGAACGGCTGATAACATCTCGCCGAACACACCTAGACCGAATTAGGATATATATGAGTACACGCATGGAACCAGATGTCGAGACCAGAGGCCTGCTAGAAGGCTGACAGACATCAAAGAACGTAGGAAAGCGTTATAGGGCAGGGTCTATCTAAGCCCTACTGACGAGTCCAATAGATAGACCCGGGATTGAAACGCAGGACTCCATCACATAACACCATAATTGTGAAAAATTGACTGAAACCCAGGAATACATTGGAATAAATTAAAATACAGTCAGGAAAAAAATCAATATAGACGGATGCTTGGAAAAAAAAAGCAAAATCGGTAGCACGTTTCGCTGACATCTCCAAAAAGCGCAGAAACCTGTCCCCACATGGATAAATAAATATGCAAAACCATATACCAGATGGCGTGACATGGGTGGCTTTGGAGAGGGAAGCAAAAATGGGTTACAGTATTGACAAGAACGGCTGATAACATCTCGCCGAACACACCTAGACCGAATTAGGATATATATGAGTACACGCATGGAACCAGATGTCGAGACCAGAGCCTGCTAGAGGCTGACAGACATCAAAGAACGTAGGAAAGCGTTATAGGGCAGGGTCTATCTAAGCCCTACTGACGAGTCCATAATGCAATCCTAGATATTTAATTTTTGTCTTAAGTCCACTATAAAGTTTTACTTTCAGCATGAGTCCTATATTTTGAAAATCGGTCGTAGAGCAAGAATGTTATTACAGCAAAACCAAAAAGTTGATTTTTGTATCTCCCTGTAATTAAAAAAGATAGGCGAAAAATTAAAACACAGTTCCGTGATATAATGCCTTTATAATAATCTTTATGCCTTTTGTGTTGAATCATATATTTTTAGTGTGTATGAAGTTTATCTGAAGCTTGTGTAAAAACACATATTGACAGATGAACGCTTCAAACAGAAATCAAAGCGCTCACAGCCATTCTTATTTTTTCATGCTTCATTTTCTTAACCTACTCTCTATGATTCTTACTTTGATATCTCATTTGGACGCTCAAGCAGTACCGAGTGCAAGCGTTTTGCAAGTGCACTAGAAACGGTTTTCGAATGCTACAACTTTTTAAAAACAGAAATTTTATGAACATTTCAGATTTCCAACATGTCAGAAAAAAAGTGGAGGCAGTGCGCGAACATGTTCAACTTACGTTTGTCCTCCAAGCCAAGTGTGCAAAATGGACGGTGATACCCCGAAATGCTACAACGATGCATCAAAATGTACGTTATCATGTCTGTTAGTTAAAAATATTAACAATCAACAACATGAAATAATTACGATTTTCATTATTTAGATGCAGAAAGCACTTTAAAAAGAAAAAGTTTAGAAATGTTGTTAATGAATTATTTTTTTATCCTCATTTAGCTGGACTGGTGAGCTATGACACCCATGCAGCAAATGCCCCAATAGATCCTAACGGTGCCCCAAGTGCTCCACCTGCAGATGGGGGCAGTAATGTTTATCCTCAGATTCCGAAAGGCGAAACTACACCCAGACCTAACATTAGGTAATACCGAAAAAACTAGTATTTCTCAATAATAGTCATGACATCTGTTTAGGCCTGTAGCTGGTGGTAGTGGATATCAAGGAGGTAGTATAGGATCAGGATATCCTGGATATCCTCAACAATCTGGAGGTGGCTACCCTCAGCAGGGAGGTGGCTACCCTCAACAAGGTGGTTACCCCCAAGGCGGTTACCAAGGGTATCCACAAGGAGGTTATCAAGGCTACCCACAAGGCTACCCTCAAGGTAGTACCAGCTTATTGCTAAAAATCGCAATTTTACAAATCAATCTAATTTCTCAGGCGGAGGTCAGCAATATCCGGGTGGATACCAAAATGGGTATAACCCCTATCAGCAGCCAACACCTCAAAAAGGATCCGGAAGTTCAATAACAGATAAAATCACCGATAGCATCAAGCAAATAGGTACAAATTTCCTAAAAGACTATCTGACTAAAGCTCTGGGCTAACAATGTTGCATTTACCATAAGGTGGCTACGTAGAACACAATTTGTGATAGAAAACATTGTATTTATTAATTATGTCTCCATTCATTTTGTTTTACCAAAGTCCTTAAATTTCGATTGAATTTTGTGAAAGCTAAATAGTAAATATCCTAATAATTCTAATTAACATGTATACTGAGCTAACAACGATTAGTACGGTAGCTGTTTAACATCCCATGTAAATGTTAACGCACATTTTGTTTGCAGGGTTATTCTACGTACTATTAAGCTATTATCTTGCCAGGAGTCTACAGCTGTAAGAATTTAATATTTCTTAATTTCATAACCACTATGTAAATATTTCCATTTATTTTTGTACCTAAACAATAATCTAGCTAATATGGTTGTGATCATGTTTGATTTTCCACTACCTCAATTGTCGGTGAGTACTAGTCCAACAAAGTGTTTATATAGATTACATATTTTGTTTTGAATTTAATACTTTTGTGTTGCTTTGGTGGTAGCTTCTGCACTTTCAGTCTCTCTTAATATTAATACTTTGATGTAAAGTAATAAGTTCACACTAAGTAAAATAATAATCAAAAAATTTAAATGCCAATAGATATGGACAAACAAACGACTTGACTTTTAGCACAAAAACGTGACTGGATGAGATAATTAAGAAGCTTGAGCACTTACGATGCTGCTTCCGCTTTACTGCTTTTGTTGTGTAGAATAACCTTTGTCAAGCATTGTTTTTTGTATTGTTTGTTGCCTTTTTCGTGTATAGCACTTTTCTTCTATGATTGTCATTTTAGTTAAGTCTTCGATATTAATTATGTTACCGGGCCAAATTTGTTACCTACACTCAGACAATGTTACATGATGTAAGATTTATCAGAACTAATAAATTAGTTCAATAAAGATTAATGATGTTATTGAATATGTTTTTTTTTATATAAATCTGAAAATGATGCATAGGAATTGCTAAAAATGGGTAAGTATGACTTAGCTAGCTGTACTTTTACGAGTTCTGAAATAATTCTGTTTTATAATTTCCCATATTGTTTTTTGGAGTCTTTGCCAACGGAATAAACAACTTTGAAAATATCTTCCACCAAACTTTCCTATGAAAAAAAATGAAGCGGAAAAGTAAAAGTGAAGTTTAAAGACAAAAATCAAAGCTCGATATATTTTTCATAGAAAAAAATTTTTTCAAGCAATCAAATTTAGGTAAATTTTTAAGAACATTTAACAACGTTTCATGCTAAACGTGTCAATGAAGAACTATGGATAGCTGATAATAGTTCATAATAATAATGAGAATTATTGATGCACGCTTGTGAAAAAAAAAGAAAAATGTACGATATGCATATAATATCCTACGGGTTACGTACAATCGTTTATCTACAACTATGACGATTATTATTTTAATCATTATTGGAGTAAAAATTCATAATTTAAAAATGTTACCTATAATTTTTGGCAACAAAAACTTGTGTTTTTAACACGCTAGTGCTCTAATAAATTCAAAAAAGCACTAGTGTGGTAATAAAGGTTATTATAACATTTCAAAGAGTGTCAAGTCATTGTCATTATAATACAATTAGATTATAATATTTTCATCATTTTACAAAGAACAGGAAAACTTACACGAAACATTTTACCCTTCATTTTCCAACTTTTGTTTATTTTCATATTCGAGTCCAAGAGCTCCAGTATAAACCGTTAAATTTAATAGCATAAAAAATGCTGAAATGCAGATACTATTCGGGCTGTATACATTATTTTTAAACGGATGCCTTTTTTATCATTGTCTCACTTTTCTGACTGGTGCTTGATATTGTGCGAAGTAAAGTGTCCAAATATTTTTTTCCTACGTTTTGATGTCTGTCAGCCTTCTAGCAGGCCTCTGGTCCGACATCTGGTTCCATGTGTGTAACTCATATATATCCTAATTCGGTCTAGGTGTGTTCGGCGAGATGTTATCAGCCGTTCTTGTCAATACTGTAACCCATTTTTGCTTCCCTCTCCAAAGCCACCTATGTCACGCCATCTGGTATATGGTTTTGCATATTTATTTATCCATGTGGGGACAGGTTTCTGCGCTTTGGAGATGTCAGCGAAACGTGCTACCGATTTTTGCTTTTTTTCCCAAGCATCCATCTATATTTATTTTTCCTGACTGTGTGTTTTAATTTATTCCAATGTATTCCTGGGTTTCAGTCAATTTTTTCACAATTATGGTGTTATGTGATGGAGTCCTGCGTTTTCATCCCGGGTCTATCTATTGGACTCGTCAGTAGGGCTTAGATAGACCCTGCCCTATAACGCTTCCTACGTTCTTTGATGTCTGTCAGCCTTCTAGCAGGCCTTTATATTTTTCACCTTAATAAAACAATTTCCTACATCAGTAACATAACATGCAGAAAAACAACATCAGCATATTGCACATGCAAATAAATGCAACATAATACGCAGCTTTCAATAGTTTGTGTTTGTTGATCTTATATTTAAATTGTTTTTTTTCTGGCCAATCCCAGTTGCACATTTTCAATCCCTTGAGCCTAATCCTACTAAAATGTAACTTCTGTTTAAGATTTACACGATGCAAACAAAACGAGCAAAGCTCAGTAATAATAACAATTTTGTTAGAGTTTACACTGGTGTACGGTGCCTAGTTTTAGTTTTACCACTCCCTCTGTCCTAAATAATGTCCCCAAAGTCTAAATTCCTGCCATTAAACAAATTACTTTATTACCAGAGGCCATATTACGGTAAATTAATATATAGGAAAAGGGATCCAGTCGTAATTTTATTAATAACTGCCCGCAGCCAAACGAAACTTCTATATGGAATAGGCTAAAGTGAATATGAGGATAGTTTGTCGTAGCTATGGAGTTTTTCCAAAGTTTCCCAGGATGTTCAGTGCAGAAACTCCAAACTTGATGGATCCCTATTTTAGTAGAACTTAATTACCATCCATTAATAAAGTGAAGTGATTATGGCTAAATAAGCTGTTCGCGTTAATAAGTGGACTTTAGAAAGTTTCGTCTCATCAATAGTTTTCTCTCATTAGCCAGTAATTTTTAGTTCAAAATCATTGAAAATTTAAACGGGTACTGTGGATAAATAAAAGCAAAATAGCGTTTAACCTAATAACTAAATTACAATTTTCGAAGCAAAATTTTATTTTCCTGTAGCGTACAAAATCTGATTAAAAATCAACTTATTACTTTTCACAGAAAATGCAGAACCACTATCAAAAGAGTATTTTAATTAGGTCGCTAAAATATTCATGACCACCACAGATGCTTTCAAAACTAACCCGCATTTGAAAATGCTAATTAGGATTAAAAAGAAAGTAATTAAGTTTATCTTTTTGCGCCCTTAATGCTTTATTTGAACAATTCACGTAATTACTTTTGGCTTTCGAATAGTTGCTAAATGAATGTTTCATTATCAACTTCAATATAGTGAAACTCACCTTTTATAGGTGTCAGCTTTATTGCCTGCAATAACCCAAAAAAATTACAAGGATTATTTAATATAAATAAAAATCAGCTTTGCACCAACCTGAAGAATTGACGAAGAATTGCATTTTGAAATCCGGTATGAAAATAGGTCTCAGAAACAATGAAATTAAAGTAATGAAACAATAAAAGCAACAAATTTTAAAAATCTATAGTTTAAGAACAATACAAATACACATCTTGAACTTTCTTTGCCTTTCCTTTGATTGGGATATTAACAGTATTAAATTTATTGTAATTATATTATTTATTTGGATACGCACATTATACAAAGTGCATATAAAACAATTTGAGGTCGAGATTTTCAAATGGATAAACGCGTTTTCTTGAAGTTATGATTATCTAACCCAATGGCAGTTCTAAAAATTTATATTGCAGGAAATATCCATGCTATATGCATGATGGTTGCAATATTGTACAAATGTAATATTTCGATGATAAATTAGCACGGAATCCATATTGTATGATTTGCCGAATATTGGAGCAATGGAATTGGGCATCAGAGCGGTTAAGGGAAAGAGCTCTACTGAACCAAAAGCGATTTAATTCTGAATATACATTCATTATTAGAAGGTAATCAACGAAATTACGACTCCTACATTATGTCTTCAAAGTGCATTTGGGTCGTTATTAATAATTTTGCACCAAAATCAGCAAGTATGTTGCCAGCATTGACCAGACCTGAAATTACATGAACTGGAATAAACCTGATTTGTAGTTAGGACTTTACACATCGAAATTATATATATATCCTCATTTCACATGCCTAATTTTGTCATCAAATTAATAGATATTTTGCAATATCTTCTTTAGCCTTTAAAAGTGCACTTACAGATGTGAGTAAACTAACATCTAACGAAAACACTTCCATAGCAGTAAAACTAATTTTGCATGAAAGAACTTGCATTGAAAACAGAGCCATCTGAAAACAAAAATATTTTTTTACATATTTATTGTTTTACCTTTTCACAAACATTAAATCAATTATAATGTAAAATGTGTTGTAGATTTTAACACTTCTTGTACTTGATTTGTGATTACTCTATATGTGATAGAATAACCTATATTGGAATACATTTATTACAGTTAAATTAAGCCATTTAAACACTATATCTTTAACTGACATCTAAGAGTAAATTAAAATTAGATCTGCATAAATAACAAAAAAAATTCAATTGAACTATAAAAATAATTTGTAAAAGTACAATTTCGAAAACCAAAAAACTGTATTGATTCTTAAAACGAGCAAGGTAATAAATCTTTAAGTGTAATGAAAAATTTTGTTATTTCATATACTGCCACTTATCTTCCAACAATGGGCTTACAATCGAAGCAATGAAAACGTAAATTTATCCATTAGACAATATTATTTTGCAACAGGACTTTCCATTACTGATTCTGTTTCAGTACTGTCCTCCTCATCAATTATAATAATTCAGATTTTTTCACTTCCAACTTATTATTTTTTTCAGTATCGGGGTATCTGTGTTCGCCTTCTTTAAATAATTTCTAGCAACTGTACAATTGGTTTTTAAACTCTTTTGTTTCAGACGGTCCAGATCTTGTTTTCTTTGGCTTATTCTTGTATTGTGAACTAGTGAATTGTTTTCGTATTGTAAACTATTGAACTTTACACCTTTTTGTGGACAATTACTTTTTTATATTATAACATTATTTTTATTATTAATAGCAAAATATCTTTCTTTATTTCTAAAAAAAGGCTATCGACCTATCGGTCTTTCTGCCCTTGTTTAATACATGCAGTCTTAATCTAGATAAAAAACCAATATGAAAATTCTCCTATTCTAGGTTAACAATAGTAGTAGTAAACATCTTTATTTCCAAAAAAGGCCATCGACCCATCGGTATTTCTGCCCTTGCTTAATACATGCAGTCCCAATCCAGATAAAAAACAAATATGAAAATTCTCCCATTCTAGGTTAACAATGTTATTGAATACATAAGATTTCAGTGGCGAGAAGAAATTATTTTATTGTCCACTAGTCCGTTGCGTTTGTAAGTGTTCGAGTAGCGTTAATGTAGGGAAACGGAAGCGGGATTGTCTGGTTGGTCTTGTAAGACAAAGGGGATTCAGTATGGTCCAGTTGTAGGGGTTGTTTGTCCATTTTGTCTGTAGCTGTATTAGCAAAATAATATATCCACAAAGTAGGTTTAGGTATCCCATATTGGATGGAATAGTCCAACCACAGGGAAGATTCCAATATAGGTTACTTTCCCGTTAAGAGGTTTGACTTCTTAAAGATCTTGCCTTTAGTTCCTCTGTTTTTGAAACACCTTTTTCTCAACAGAAATTACAAAAAGAAAAAATAAGTAAATCTCGTACCATTTCTTCCAAAAGGATGTCTTCCTCGATCCTCCTATTTATATTTTGAAGAATATCCGAAAATGCATTCACTTCGTTGATAGTTTGTGAACTGGGGACCACGAATAAAACCAGTGAAACCACCCCCAACAGCACTTCCAAAAGAATATGAAAAGCGCCCATGAAATTATTCTCATTGAGCTTACTCAGATAGTAAATATTATATAACAGCATTAAGACGATTAATGGCACTATTAAGAGAATTTGCCATCCAAAAGCTGCATTCAAATTCGCAGCTTGACGGATTATTTTGTTGTATAACACGTAGGTCGTGTGAAGAATTTTAAATCGATCTTCTCTAGAAATGATGGTAATTGGTCTTTGCATAGTGTTTAGAAACTGGCTTAAAAGCTGTATGTGTTTCCTTAGAACCCGCTGATAGATAAACCAATGCATATTAACAACAACTTTAACTTGCTGAGTGAAAATGTGAAGAAATATATTGCCGATCTTAATTGCATCCCAGGTACGGTGACCTAGAAGAAATAACTGGTTAAAGATGTAATACACTGAGAAACATAAAACTTACTAGAAGATGTGTTTTTTGCTACTTTGCTAATATGTAAAGAATTATTTATAATGACAATGTTTAAAGCTGTGTTTCATTGGATGATGCTTATAACTGCAGATTAAAACTCTTGATTTGAAAAAAAATAGATAATCTTGCTTAGGTACAATTAACAAAAAATGTAACTACATTTTTTTTATTTCCTTTGATTAATGTCACAAAGTGTCTGTTTGATTTGCCTTTAATAATTCAGCTAATAATTAATTAATTCAGTAAATTATTTTTGTTATCCAATAACCAGTTGGGATACACAGACAAAATTATTACCGCACTAGTCAAATATTGAACCCATTTCATTAATAGTCATGGGGAGTATCGCGTTCGTAATAAGGATATAGACTGGGTTTTGCCTTAAAGGGGTTTTTGTTTTATTCGAATTACAATTATCTGGTTAAACAGCTGCTTTAGGACTTTGATAAACATAAGATCATTGAGGTAGTAATATTCGTACTCTGTTCCAAAAAATATGTTTCTAAAAATATCAGCTAAATAGACAGTTTTTACACTTGGAAATTTAGTAATAGACCTCTGGGACAGAGAGTAAACAAGCACTCAAATTGAATTAGTAATTATTAGTGGATCCTCTAGTAAACACACAGTTGTTCGGATCACTCCAATTTAGTAATAGTTTGTCCGCTCATCTCAATCATTAGGTCGAAAAATATTAAGTAAATCGAAATGATACTTCAATTAAATAAAATTTTTAACTGAACCCAATTAATTTCAACTTATGTCAAAACTTACCATAATCGTTTAACATTGAGAAAAGGTATATCGCTCCTCCAAGCAAGAAAAAGATAATTAATATGTAACTCCACCTGTTCAACACTTTGTAATCGATTTTTCTACCAATAAGTTTTTCGAAATCCGCAGTCAATTCCAAGGATGCATTTAGGAAAGCGATTAGTTCTCTTCTCTTGATGTGCATAAGCAATATCGATATTATACATACTGGTAATTTCATGAAATAGTATACGGTATGCAGCGAATCCATTGTCAAGCCGAGGGAATAGTATTGATCTCTATAGTATCCGTAGTCGATGATAGGAAAAATTGTTCCAAAAGCCAGCAACAATATCAGACGAGCTTTGAAGCGTAGATTTGCTATAGCTGGCCGAAACCGATTTCTGGAAAATGAGTAAGACAGCATAAGAAAAAACTGAGAACATATCTGGATAAGCTTGATTCCTTTATAGAGCAACATTTTACTGTAAACACAGTTGACAATTCAAATGGTTTTTGTTTCACTTGCAGCGTTGACAAACACTTATAAATCCTTCTGATAAGATCGTCACTTTAATTGATGTAACTAAAGCAATAAAATCCAACTTTCCTCGAGCGTTCATCATTAGGATGACAAGCTCGTGAATACTTAATGTCCCTCTGACCTTTCCTAAACCAATTTGAACCAACACTTCGATCCTCGGCTCGTAAATGTACAAGAGAAATCCAGAAAGACGAACCCGAACCTATTTAGTTTCTTCTCGCCTCTCGACACTGTTCATTTTTATTTCCCCCCGGAGGATCCACATTTCAAAGGTCCTCGAGAAAGATTGGCAGAGTCAAAATGATAATGTTTTGCATTAAAAAGGGAGAAAGTCCCCCTGAAAGGATAGAATACTCTGCCTGAAGCGAATAATTACGGACGATTTGGTGAGTAAAGAATACAAATAAAAAGGGGTCCTTTCGGGCGTATGTTTGCTTTCGAGGCATTGTGAAGGAGCTATATTAAAAATGCCGAGCTTTACTGCTCTTTTCGCGAATAATCATCCTGTTAATTTTCGAATGGCTCTTAAACTTCTTGACGTAACGAACTTTTGAGTAGCTACTTTAAAGCGATCTTCCGCAGAATATGGTATTTATATGCAGTCAATTACTAAGGCTGAAATGCATATTTGAGTGATCATAAAGTGTCGTAAAATTTTGCACTAATTATTTTTTTGAGGTACTTTAACTTAAGGTTTACTGCACATTTCAAAATAACTTTCTACTAGCACGGTGGACTTAGGTGGACTTCTAAATTTACATCGTCTAGACAAGCTTCTAGAACCATTGCTTGCTGATTTTAAAAAATCAATCGAGTTCTGCTAAACTACTGAAGCAATTACAGAATAGGTGGGTGCGATAAAACCGAATAAGCATACCACCAATACAATGATGAATATCAAACGTTTATCCCCAAATTCACCAATGTGTGTGAAAGTTTGAGAGTTCTGCCTAAAATAAATAAATCAATTTTCCACTTCACAACTCAGCTTCTGTCCAACTACATTGCCAAGAACATCGGCCTTTATCACTCACCGTATTTTACGACTCAATAATAAAAAAAACGCTCCAGTCGCCGGTCCCTTTCATATATTTGAGGAAAACAAAGTTGATTTCATTTATCTTCAAGAAGTATGAACCTCTCATATAAACGCCATGGGCGACCATTACCAGCACTTTTTCGCTTGTTTTATGTTGTCAGCACGACTTTTGGCCAGCAACTAAATCAAATAGGCCAAGATGATAAAAACCCGAAAAATACCAGGGAAAATCTGAGGGTAGAATCAGCGATTTAATATTGGTTTCTTAGTGTGGCTTAAAGTTTCACTTAACACTAGCTTTTTAGCTTTTTACTAACTTAATTCAGATTTTTTGACTATTTTAATTACAGAATTTTGAAGAGGGGATAGTTTTCATTCGATATTGGCTAACTGTCACTGAAAAATGTAAATTTTCCAAAATAGGTTGTGTGGAAAACACCCCAAAAGCATCAAATAAAATAAGTAAAATTTTTCTGAATGGTCGAATCAATTAAATGTTATTATTTGTTGACCCTCGTACGTGGTCGTTAGACGGTCGCTATTTTTATGAACATCGATTTAAGAAAATTGATGTTCCTAAACGGCTGCTATAAAACGTTTTTTGTCATTTTTAACTTACGAACTACAAGTTTAAGTCTTTTGCTTCCAGATTTACCGGGGAACGGCTAGACTAGTCCATATTTTCGCGCGAACGTAACTTTCGGCTGAAATATGGGAAATTAAATTAATAACATATGAGAGTTTCCTGTTTCACTTGAAATATGGCGGTATTAGTTCTCCTTTTCGTTACTCGATAAATTATATGAATTAAAAAGTGATTCGGTTAAAATGAAATTTCAAACGAATCGATTTGGCTCAAATGTGCTTTTTCCATGTTATTGATGCTCTTTTCACTGTCATCATCACATTTTCGTGATAGTTTATATTTACTTTATTATTTTTTTATAAGCAGGGCACATTGACTGATTTTTTTCAGGCATATTTTTCTGGCAAAAAAAAAACAAAGAAACTTCGACTCCGCATCTAATTTCCACATAAACTCCAGGCTTTTCTAAATATAGTTTTGTAACATTTTAGGTGTGGTTTGAAGGTATATGTAAAACATCTCCAAAGCTTCGATCGAATGTCGAATAAGCCACATTAGTTCAAGGCAAATACTTTATGGCAATATAGGCAACGTGCAATAAACATCTACTGGATTTTAAAGCGAAATATGCGTTTCAAATTGACCACAAATGACCTAAAAACACTGATTTCCACACTTAAATGCACAATACAAATGGTAAACTCATTCTACACTTTCAATCTTTGTTATAAGATTGGAGATAATCGAGAACCAACTGACCAACTAAAGAAAGCGCTGATCAATTTTTTGTTCCCCCTAACTGTTCTATATATAACTCTAAACATCATCAGTAAAGAAATTGTACAGAATTTATTGTTTAGATTGGAGATTGATTTTGAAGTCAGAATGGAATTCATAAAATCTGTAAGTGTTTATTTTTTCTATTCTAACATATAATCAAAGCAAACAGTCGAAAAGAAATAGATCGTTATTTTTGCTAATATGTGTGTAAACGCTTATTACCTTAAAAAGCTTATTCTTGATATACAATTTTGAAAATATTCTAATAGTTCGAAATTCGTCTTATTTAAAAAGAAGAATATTGATATTATTTTATAGACTATGCTTACATGAAGCATAACTTCAATTTTGCCGGTTTGAAAGTACTTATAATGTTATTTACCGATGAAGTTCGTTATTGGAAATAAGCAATAAGTAACAATTATTTGTTGCATTCAAGCACAATTTGTATTTTAGCTTGGATTTGTCATGTTCCTCCTCACGATGATTAGTTACGTATTTGCTGCTCGACAGGATTTGAAAGGTACTTTTACACATTTAAATTTGCCATTTACCATGAGACTGAAGATTAATTTGCAGATCATTATGCTGCTTCAAGTGAACCTAAGGGCAAGCGGCAGTTTCACCATCTTGGAACTGGTCCAGTGCTTACTTTTGTAAAAACTGATAAAGATGCACATTTTAAATGGGGCGTGAGGCACCATGCTGGACATCAGTATGCGGGTAGAAAGTAATAAACCAGATAATATATAGTTTTCAAAACATTAAGTTATTGATAAAATAATGCTCATTCTAGAAGAGACGTGAGAAATATTTAACAATAATAATAATAACAAAACGAATTCCCGTTATACGTTAAATATTGGTGAAGATCTAAGTGCACCTCGGAAAATGTATTGTACATAATTTGTTATTTAAAGTAGACGAAAAGAAAGATAAAATTAAATTTGAAAAAGTTTTTGTATATTCTAGTTAGTATTAAAAATTTAGATGTAGTTGAAAAAGCTGTTGACAAAAAGCACAATAATGTTACTTTTCTACACATGTAATACATCTAATTATGTAACTTAAATGCGCTTAATTCTGATAATTAATTATTGTTTATAACATCTTTTAGCTTCAATAAATATAAAAACATAAATGTACGCTTACTTACTCCTCTTTATCCTGTGAAAGTGTGTTTTTTGCAGTTTACACGCAAAGCCCAATTAAGTCAGTAATTATGATATATTATTTTAACAATTAGACAGTTAATTGGTGTACAATTCAGTCCCAATTTTAATCAAATAGATATTTATCTTGGTGCCTTGAGGATTCATTTTCATTAGCCGTAATCAAATTAAAGTGGGTTATTCACAATTACCGCGAGAGATTTGGATAGAGTCATCCTCAATTTTATTACGACATAAAGCAGCTGAGCATCGTTATTACGTTTTAATAGGGGATTTATTATTGTGTATACGATACAAAATCCGCTTGAAATCAGGCTTTTGGAGTATTACTAATATAAAGCCATTTGTAATGGAATATTTTCATTGGGATAGTTTCGAACAATGGCATCTAAAAGGATAAACTGCACCAAGGCACTTTAATCGACTTTTTTTCAGATCTGTTCTCACGAATAACTCATGAACATATTATACGATTATTATCGCATTTGTTAGGAAGCAAATGTTCCATTTTATTTGTCGTGTCAAAGTTGCCAGCAATTTTTTATTTTAAGAATAACACAATGTACTTCTTGCTCTTAATGTTTAATGAATTTCGAGTAATTAAATTAACTGAACAAAAATAAATTTAGAAAGATTTATGCCTTTGAGTTTTTAAAAGATTTCTATTGATCAGAAATCGAGCATTTATTTGAGACAGCGGTTTTCAAAATAAAGTGTTTATTGCCACTTTCACTCACGCAAATGTTGATGACTCAGAAACTTCTGACCTTGCATTTGCATTGCATTATAATAGAAAGTAAGAAACTATTATACTTTTGATAATAACTCTGAATAACAACAACAAAGGACTGTAAGAAGTGCATGCAGAATGCTACATATGATAAACTACATAGATAGTAGTAGAGTAGTCAAATTTCAGTTAATGTTTGCACTTCCTTTCAATGAAAGCACAATTTTTTTTTCCAACTATTGAATGTTAAAAAATACTGCATCTGAAAGTTAAGTATTTTTAAGTTTGCAAGTTTAAGTATACTTAATACTATAAATTTTAAAGTATGTTTAAAGTAATCCACTATGTGCATCTAAATCTTCTAGTTCCTGTTATCCACCATCTTCATTTAATGTCATTTTGTTCACTAATTTAGGTACTCTACTAATTCTGCAGCACGTTTACGAGTTATACAGGTTGTTTTTGTAAATATTTTGACGATTTTTTCACAATAAGTTATTTCGCAAAGACTTTGGCGCGTTATCGTATGTGCAAATCCTTATTACCAATTATTATAATTACAATTATCGTAAATATTCAATTATCAATAATTTGAAGTCAACAGGTTCATTAGTTCAAATATTTTTTATTCATGAGAAACTGGGAATTCACAAAATGTTGATATAATCTGTACATAATTTAACACTAATTGACACTATGAAGAATATTTTATTTGCTTGGTTTAATTTGTTATGAACTTTTCTGACTTTGGGCATTGATATATATACGAGCTGCAAGCTGAATTATTTCCACTTTATCAACAATAATGTCAATTAATATATTTTTTGCTTTACTTTTCCTTATGTGTACTATTGAATGTATCACTGGTAGAGCTACACTACCAGGTAAGTACAATTTCTGTAGGCAACTGTACTAATGATCCAAAATTATGTTTCTGCTGAATTGCCTTTGTAGTAGTTCGTAGATGCAATGAGCTTTCAAAAATTGGTTCTCTGATTATTTTGTGAATTAGTCTAATTTTCCTGTGCCACTAAATATGCCATTGTATTGTTTTAAGACTTAATTCCCAAAGTGGATTAAAATATCAGTCAGTTCATACCTTAAATGCATAGGAAAAGAATATCTAGGAACTTATCATGTTATTTCAAAGTATCGCAATTGAAATCAGGACAAATTCAAGTTAATTTATTTTTTACAATGTCTTCTAGAAATGTTTCTTTATCTTGTTAATTAGTTTTTAGACTAATTTATTCTTCTAGTGGGGCAGTCAAACTTCAAGTATGTTGTAAGTACTGTAGCGGTTTCATGGAAAGATGCATTCGTGTTATGTGAACAGAGTGGAATGGAGTTGGTCTCGATAACATCCCCAGAAGAACAGAATGCAGTAGCCGAAGCATTGTCTGCTTATCCTCCTGAAAGTGAGTTACATCCCAAATATTACTTATACAATATACAATATATAATATACAATATATACTGCCATGACATATACAATTACAACTTACCAGACAAAAATCAAATCGACAGATCGGCATACATATTACAATACGCAGACGACACGGCACTTATTGTACATGACAAAACTACTGAGAGAGCAGCGCAAAGACTCAAAACACTAACAAACAACACAATGACATGGTTTTATAAATGGAGACTAACACCAAACGCGTCAAAAAACCAACTTCTGCTGACAAACCACAGACTCAACGCTGACTCCCCTACAATAACTGCAGACGGCCAAACGACACAACCAAAAAACGACGTAAAATACCTTGGAATCACAATTGAGCACAAACTTAAATTCACTAAACACATACGAAACATCAGGGCAGAAACAATAAAGAGAACAAAACACTTCCGATCACTAACCTACAAAGACAGAGGAACCAGCACAAACACCGCCACCAAAATATATAAAGCTATTTGTAGACCCTTGCTATACTTTGGACATATACTCATGACCAACGGAACAGAAAGGACAAAACGTTATACACAAACAACAGAACAAATTGCACTAAGAGTAATAACACGAATAAGACACCCCCAAAACCCACTACACAACTCCCCCACCCAACTACTATACGAACGCACAAACATGACAAAGATCTCGGAAAGACTCATACAGCTACAGACCAAATGGACAAACAACCCCTACAACTGGACCATACTGAATCCCCTTTGTCTTACAAGACCAACCAGACAATCCCGCTTCCGTTTCCCTACATTAACGCTACTCGAACACTTACAAACGCAACTGACTAGTGGACAATAAAATAATCTCTTCTTGCCACTGAAATTTTATTTAGTAATATCGTTAACCTAGAATAAGAGAACTTTCATATCTGTTTTTTTATTTAGATTAAGACTACATGTATTAAACAAGGGCAGAAAGACCGATAGGTCGATAGCCTTTTTTAGAAATAAAGATGTTTACTACTACTACTACTATTACTTATACATGTATTAAACAAGGGCAGAAAGACCGATAGGTCGATAGCCTTTTTTAGAAATAAAGATGTTTACTACTACTATTACTTATAATAAGCTGCGTCAACGAGCACTTATGTATAACAGAATTACATACACAGGGTATTCCGTAAATATGTTCAAATATTTCAACAGCGTGTTCTTCTAGTCATTTTAGAGGAGGTATTCCTGAGAATTTGTTTAATTTGAGGTCTCATTGTTGAGATATTTCATTTCCCAAATGGCGGAAAATATTAGTTTTTCTTGTTTTTCTTTAAAACGGTTTAACATACAAACTTCAATTTTGGTATACATGATAAGCTAATTGAGTGCCATTTTATGATAGTGTTTTGTGGTTCAGTTTAGTTTTATACAGGGTAGAAATGTGGAACCCCTACTTTTGTTTTGTTCAGAAGTTTTTTGTGTGCACTTAAACATTGATCAACATTATTTCTTCCATTACAAGTTATTTACCAACTGTTCTGTCTCTTATTGTTTTTTCCTAAGTTTGCCCGCAAAGAAATAAAATCGTTTTCTTTGCCGTTCTCAAAATGTGTAATACGTATATGTATGTATTTCAATTATAATCATTTTAAAAACGATTTGCTTCATATTCCAGTGCACCTACACCTTTTATTGATGAATTGCCAAAGAATTTTCTTGGGTAAAGATGAAATCTATTTATATTCTTATTTAGTTATCAACATTTTCCTAAAGAAAGCCTAAGCGTTTATAAGTCGTATTTAAAAAAACATTTTTAATTATTTTGATAGATAAATAATGATACTAATGATGTATGATTAAGTTACATAAGGTATCTATCTGCAGATGGTTTTTCAAATCGATATTGGACTTCTGGTACTCGCTTCAATGAGAATTCGTTTGTATGGTTCGTCAGTGGCAAGCCGCTGGTGTACACTAGATTTGCAGACAAAGAACCGAACAATACGGGAAAGAATGAGGATTGTATCGAATTTTTTATGTATTGTGAAAACTCTTATAAATGGAATGACAGAAACTGTAGTGATAAAGTTGGTTACATCTGCCAAGAGCGCAGTGTTTGATAATTTTTACATGATTAAACCTGTATTATTTTTTTGATTATTTAAATGTTTACCATTCTATAGTAACATTTAAAATATTTATAGTGTTTTCCTCACTTCAAGTTAATAGACTATTTACTTGTCAAACAATTACAATATCAATTAAATGTGTAACTTATTCACTTCTGCATGAGTTTTACATACATGTCCTTCGGAAATTATATGATTATATAAGTATAATTTAGTTTTTTCTTTAATATTCCCCTTTTTTCGTATTGTTTTTTATTTCCAAGTTACAACAAAATATTTCTTGCTTGATGAAAGCACGTTAATATTTTCAATCAGCAATAAAAATGTCTGTAGAAACTCCCCTTACTTTCATTTATTGCTAATAAAACCGGGAGACAAGTTTCATATAAAGAAGGATTCATTTTAATTGTACGACAGAATACAAATGCCTCACTCAATCACAAATACACGTGATATGTTGAGTTGTCACTCCAGATTGCATTGCTATCCTACAAACTGTTGTACTTATCTCACCCTTGAAAATGTTGGCGCAAAAATGGTCGTCCCCCATAAGGGACGCCAGGTACTAATGGGTCAATCAAAAAACCATATCAAGTATTACTTATTTATCAGGAACTGGTAATTCTTAGCTATATGTTTATATCACTATTATAAACTTTAATATTAATTGACTTTCAATCTTATTTGCGCGGCTTATTTTAATCTGCGATATATTTACTTTATAAGGCCTTGTGACCTTTAAGACTGGATATATCTGTTAACTCTAAGCTCATTTAATTTCAGTTAACAATAATGCCTTCAATTAAAGCATTTGCTGTCTTATTATTGATTATTTGTACCATCAAATGTATTGCTTCTATCGCTACATACCCAGGTGAGTACAATCACACAATTCGAAGCTAAATGTGTTTCGCAATTTTGAGAAAATATGGTTTTATAGATTAAATGTACTAATATGTTTATATACCAATATGTAATATGTACTAAAATGTTTATATTTAAATGTTTAAATAACTCTCTGGGTTTAAAAATGCAAGAAAACATTTAAAAATTAACAAAAGTGACGAAAAATAATTTGTCCAAAAACTTATGATTCTCGAAGATGTATCGCCTATGCCCTAGCAAGCAAATAGGTCGAGATGTATGTATTGGTTATACTTTGTTGTCAATAAATATATGTATGTGGATTTTATAGGGTTATCCAGAATATTTCATCAAGTATTTAAATCACTGCATTAAATTGGTTAGACGATAATTATGATCATGTATTTAATAATATCCTAGTAGTTAATAGGTACTATAAATTATTCAGTTTTAAATTACGAGTTTAACTCAGACAGTTCTCATCTTGTTTACAAGGACTAAATATGGTAGGTTAAGAGTTGTTGGGAACGTGATGTCTTTCTGATTAGTTTATAAATTTGTTCTCCCTATAGGATAGAAGTGGTTTAATGCCTAAACATTACTAATGTTTTGAAATAGAATGAAAAATATCAAGTTTTAATTAACTAATGTATTTCAGTAGTGGGGCGTTCATACACCAACTATGTTGTAAGTACTGTACCAGTTACATGGGAGGAAGCTTTTGTCCTATGCAAACAGAGCGGAATGGAATTAGTCTCAATAAAAAACGCTGAAGAACACCGTGCTATAGCACAGGCTTTGTCTTCTTATTCTACGAAACGTAAGTTACGTACAGAATGAGACAGAAAATAATTTGGGAACAATACTAGATCCAAAAAAATTCCTGGGTTTCAGTCAATTTTATTGTTTATTATTCAAAATGTCACAAATACAGTACATTAAAAACAACAAATATGTGTGTGATTTATATTTTAATATGTGAATTTTAATGAAAATTTTTTTATATAAATTATTGATAACTGTAAATGTATATTTTAGACAAACTGATGATGGTGGAGAAAGACACCGAAACGTATTTGTGACATTTTGAATAATAAACAATAAAATTGACTGAAACCCAGGAATTTTTTTGGATTAAATTGAAATACAGTCAGGAAAATATACACAACAATAAATAATACTAGAAACATCTGAGTTAATGTTGGAGCTCCCTTTCAATTAAATTTGAAATTCATTTATTTACTTTATTATTGGAACTAGAAATTGAAGGAAGATTCAGGTGCTCTTCTGAAGTTTGATCTGGATTCATATACTCATTTAATTAATAGGCTGTTTCTCAGCTTTTTTTTCAGCAATTTTGAAAGTTTTAAGGCCACATTTGAGAGTATTTTGTGGAATAATTCCTAATTTTACACAATATTCTTAACACTAGCGGTCTTATATCAGATATGGGCTCCCAAAAGGAGCCAGTGAATATGGGTTTTTATTAAATATGTAACTTTTAAAGTAAGTTCTTTTGTAGTAGATTATTTTTGTTTTTCTGCTTATTGCAATTAGTTACTTCAAATCGCAAGGACCTCTAAACAAGGTTTTCTGAAATCACTGGATCGGCAAGAGAGGCCCTGTGGCTTAGACCCACTTTCTCACGGCTTATTTTCATTCGATTTTTATCTCTGAGGCCACTTGAAATTTTTTCCACTGCTGTATCAACCAGAGAGGGAATGTTGTGCAAACGATTATGCAATCCTCAATTTGGGCCGAGCGAGAAAATCTCAGACAAAAGGAGACCATGTTGAACCAACTTATTAAATTTTAAATTAAACGGTTACACTATCGATTTCGAAAAAGTCGAATCTAGTCAATCACCTTCATTAAAAATGATTTCAACATCAGACGTTTTCTGAAAACGTGTTTTTATTATTATTATTATTATTAATATGTGCAAGCCCTGCCGACAACAAAAATCAAAATGAGTTTCAACGATATTATTGTAAGAGGCATTAACCAATATTTGTGGAACTTTAAGTCCTTATAATTATATTAAACGAATTTAATAAACACTGGTTTGCAGCTGCGTCTTTTAAGAGCTCGTATATTGGTATGGAGGGTCTGTTGAGAATGATTTGTACAAACTTCTCCTGTTATTTTGACACCCTGTATTTAATCGTCAGTTCACTGCTAATCGTCGTCTAAGTTATATATAGAATTTCTTGGTGCAGAGGGTGTTGCAAATGGATATTGGATTTCTGCTAGACGCTTCAATGGAAATGTTTTTGTATGGTTCACTAGCGGCAACCCACTGGTCTACACCAACTTTCCAGCAGGTCAACCGGACAATGCGGGAAATGACGAAAAATGTGTGGAATATTTTATGGAGTTGGAGAAATCTTATAAATGGAATGATATCAATTGTGATCATAAAGCTGGTTATATCTGTCAAGAACGAAATGTATATTGCTAAAATTAGGGACCATGAAAGCAACTTAAATCTTTGTAATCTATTTATGTGCAATATATCGATTTCTCAGATATTACAGATAGCATTTACTTTTTCATTATTTTTTTTATTTGTCTTTGTCTACTGTTGTTGGTAATTTTGCTATGTTGTCTAACATTGTGAAAGAAAATCTGTGGACTTACTCACTTAGTTGACTATTTTAAGAATGTAAGATTGAATGGTAAATGGTGACGTAATAAAATATATAAATAAAATATTTTGTTGAAGAAGTGTTTATTGAAATTATAACAAAGCCATCAAAAGTTTATGTACATACAGTCACCGATAATGCTGGATAAATAAGGACCTCCTGAATGATCCCAGGGACCCGTTGGGGTTCGTAGGTTTCTATTCACCCTTTATATTTATTAACTTTGATCAGGCATGCCGTACTATTTGGTTCTACGATCCGGTAAAAGATATTGATCTCAATCACAATCATAAAACATGTTTATGTTAAATATATTCAAGCAGTTGCCTAGAAGCTCCATTTCATTATATCAAAGATGGTTTATTTGTTACTTGTCAGCCCCTGAAATTCTCAGATTATACTTTTACGTCACTTTAATATTAAATGACTCTTTCAATGTTAGTTGAAGCATGCTTTTGCTTGACTTTGAAAGACCTTTTGACCTTTAGGCCAGTACATATATGTTAATTCTAAACTCAATTAATTTCAGTTTATAATAATGTCTTCGATTAAAGCATTGTCCGCTTTATTATTATTAATTTCTAGCATCGAATCTATTGCTACACTTGCTACAATGCCAGGTGAGTGCAATCACACCTAACAAGCTGCTAAAGGCGGCTTAAGTTGCTTACATTTTACTAATATGTGTATATTTGAATATTTATATTGCTCTCTGGATTTGAAAACGTAAAAGAACGTCCAAAAATAAACAAACTAAGCGAAATAAATTGTTCAAGAAATTATGAAACTTATAGGGTTTATAAATAACTTTAGAAACAAAGAATGATTTATTGAAATGGAGATGTAGGTTTAGTGTTGTACTTTGTTGTTAATTAACATACATATATGTTATGTTGACATAGAGGATACAGGGTTATCCAGAACATGCAAGCAAGTATATAAAATACTGAAATAAATTTTTTGTAGGATAGGAAAAATAATATCCTTACTAATATCTTAGTAGATAGGCACACTTGACAAATATTCGCATTACTTTCCAAATCGGTCGCACGTTCATCCTTTTGGTTTTAAATTGCAAATTGGACCAAGACAATTCTGTTAACATCTTGTTGACAAGAACAAGTTCATACTAGAAATATGATAGGAAAATATTTGCTCTCCGCATAGAATACGAGAATGAGAAGGTACTAATTTACCTATATATTTCGGCAGTGGTTTCTTCAGAATCTAAGTATGTTGTAAGCAGAGTAGCGGTTACATGGGAAGAAGCCTTCGTGCAATGCCAACAAAATGGAATGGACTTAGTCTCGATAAAAAACGCTGAAGAACAAGATGCCTTAGCTGAAGCTTTGTCTTCCTATCCCATGAAAGGTTAGTTTCCTACATAGTTTGTTAAGCCGAATGTTGTTAAGCTACATAAGCCGAATTTGTATTGTTTTGTAATCGTTAATATTCTGCTTTTCTTCGTCTGAGTTTTACATAAAAATTCCTGATTCAGAAGGTGTTGGAAATGGATATTGGATTTCTGCTAGGCGCTTCGGTAGTAATTCCTTTGTCTGGTTCACTGGTGGCCAGCCACTAGTCTACACTAATTTTGCAGTTGGCCAACCAGACAATGCGGGAAAGCAAGAAGGTTGTGTTGAATGTTTGAAGAATTCCAAAAATGCTTATAAATGGAATGATATACGTTGTAGTCAGAAAGCTGGTTATATTTGTCAAGTACGCAATGTACTTTGCTAAATATCGGTGCCATGAAAGCACAATTTATACATGTATATTGCACCAGTTTTTCAAATATATTGCATTTACTTTTCAATTATTATTTTGTTTGTGTTTGTCTACTGTTGCTAGTAATTTGGGTGTGCTGCCTAACATTGAGCAAAAAAAACATGCAGTCTTGCACTGCTCACTAGTTGACTATTTTCAGAATGCAAGATTTAATGTTTTAGGAATATCTTCAGCGGGGAATATATGTATAAAATAATTATTAAATATTATCCAGTTTTTATAACATTCCAGCTGTGATTATTTACTGTCCGGTGGCAAATATTTCTCTTTGTTTTCGGCGCGTTTTGACGGCAAGAAAACGTGTTTTGTTTATCTTGGCTCCTTTCCAGCTCCCATCTTAGCACAGGAAGTAATATAGCTTTAAATTCCAGGCCTGACCTATCGCCAGTTTCTATTATCCATCTTGTGCAGAATAATACCCTACATGGGTGATTATGAAACACGTAAAAAGTCCATAAAACGAGCGTATATAACCGGGGGCTTGATAGACCAAATCTTTTACACTGGAAAGTTTGAGAAAAACCTTATATTATGATAAGATAGATATTGGATATTGATAAGATTTATAGTGGGTGATGTATTAACTAAAATTTTTCATTATTAAGTTTAATTATATATTATAGTAGTAGTAGTAAACATATTTATTTCTATTATATATTATATTATTTAAAATATTAATTTTTAATTATATTTGCAATAAACTCGTTAATACATCGTAAGAATTACCAAATTTTATTTGTTGTGTAGTTTTTTTCAGTTACCACGTTTTACAGTTTTAAAGACAGAGAGTTGCGCTAAAGAGGATGTACTGCATAAAAACTGTCCTTAGTAGACATTAACTTATTAGTGAAACCTGTCTAAGAGCCCATAAACTAACGAACATAAGTTATATTTGCTTAAATGACGTTTTTGTTTTGGAATTTTGGTTAAGAAACTTTTCAAATATTGTTACAGCCACTTATATGCAAGAAGAAATAACTATAAACAGGTGATATATCGAGATATATATGAAGTAATAATACTGTGATTATTATGGCGGCCTTAGTATTTGCAGTAGGTAGTAGGAACTGTTATTGTCAATCTGAATTTGAATACATTACGGGAACACATAAAAACAATCTGATATGCACTAAACACGAACTGTAAGTGCTTTAATTATTCCTTGTTTACTGCAATGAACAATGTGGAATAAGTTTGTTAGTGTTTATAAAGTGACTATCGGATTGTTTTAAACTCGGTATTCGTGTCATTATGAATTTCGTGCAATCAAATTTATAATGTTATAATACTCTCGCAAGTTCTGGCAACTAACTCAAACTATTTCAGAGTATGCTGCATGTGAAGGAAACTGGTGGAGAAAATTCAAGTAACAATTGTTTTATTATAGAATAAGGAAGTTTTATATCAATACTTTAATCTAAATTATTAGGTATTTGATTAAACGAACCTAGACCAGCATGTATAATAACTCATCTCAAAAGCAGGAAAAAGTCCAAATTTGCCTGATTAATTATTGGAATATTTAGAACATCTAACAGCCAAATCAGTATATTGAACATAATATATTTTTGCATTTTCATATTTTATTCAAGACTGATTCGATCACATTGGACTTTTAGGACTAAATGTATCATAAAAGTTTAAAAAGCTACATTTTATATTCCAGCGCTAGGATTTATAGAAGGACGTTAATTTTGAAAGCAATCCACATTTTCCGTTTTATTTTATTTTATATGGTGTTTTATGTATATAGGGATAGAAATTTTGATAAATAAATGTGCCGCTGATCCGCATATTAACGTTGGAAACCCCTTCAGTTAGGGGCCATTATTTGGAATTATGTTCTTACTGCCTACTTTAATCCACACCGGCCTTAAGCGCTTGAAATTCATTCGGATTTCCTACACAAATGATTTGCGAATTTGTTTTCTTTCCTCGCTAATTAAAAAAAATGGACTAAAGAAAAATGGTATTGTTCCGATTACTGCAAAGTGATAATAAATCGCTTCTATCACTTTTATAAGGCTTATTTACCCTTTATATTTATTAACTTTGATCAGGCATGCCGTACTATTTGGTTCTACGATCCGGTAAAAGATATTGACCTCAATCACAATCATAAAACATGTTTATCTTAAATATATTCAAGCAGTTGCCTAGAAGCTCCATTTCATTATATCAAGGATGGTTTATTTGTTACTTGTCAGCCCCTGAAATTCTCAGATTATACGTTTACGCCACTTTGATAATAAATGACTCTTTCAATGTTAGTTGAAGCATGCTTTTGCTTGGCTTTGAAAGACCTTTTGACCTTTAGGCCAGTACATATCTGTTAATTCTAAACTCAATTAATTTCAGTTTATAACAATGTCTTCGATTAAAGCATTGTCCGCTTTATTATTATTAATTTCTAGCATCGAATCTATTGCTACACTTGCTACAATGCCAGGTGAGTAGAATCACACCTAACAAGCTGCTAAAGGCGGCTTAAGTTGCTTACATTTTACTAATATGTGTATATTTGAATATTTATATTGCCCTCTGGATTTGAAAACGTAAAAGAACGTCCAAAAATAAACAAAATAAACGAAATAAATTGTTCAAGAAACTATGAAACTTATAGGGTTTATAAATAACTTTAGAAACAAAGAATGATTTATTGAACTGGAGATGTAGGTATAGTGTTATCCTTTGTAGTTAATTAATATACATGTTATATTTTATGCACAATGAAATGTATGTTATGTAAAAGAATACAAGGTTATCCAGAACATACAAAACAAGCATATAAAATACTGAAAAATGTTTTTGTAGGATAGAAATAATCATATCCTTACTAATATCTTAGTGAATAGGCGCACTTAAAAAATATTCGCATTACTTTGCAAATCGGTCGAACGTTCATGCTTTTGGTTTTAAATTGTTAATTGGACTAAGACAATTCTATGAACATCTTGTTCACAAGGACAAGTTCATACTATAATATGGTAGGAAAAAATTTGCTCTCCGCATAGAATACTAGAAATCGCTTATTAAAGCGTTTAAATTGTAAAAAAATTTAGGTACTAATATACTAATATATTTCGGCAGTGATTCACTCAAACTCTAACTATGTTGTAAGAAATGTAGCGGTTACATGGAAAGAAGCTTTTGTGCTATGCCAACAAAGCGGAATGGACTTGGTCTCTATAAAAAATGCTGAAGAACAATATGCTGTAGCTGAAGCTTTGTCTTGCTTTCCTACGAAAAGTTAGTTACCTACATAGTGTGTAAGATAATACTTTCAATAATAAAAGCAATTCACCCGATTGTTCCCATAAGCCGGAATTTGTATTGGTTTGTGATCGTTAATATGCCGCTTTTCTTCGTCTGAGTTTTACATAAAGTTTCCTGATTCAGAGGGTGGTGCAAATGGATATTGGATATCTGCCACGCGCTTCAGTGGAAATTCCTTTGTATGGTTCACTGGTGGCCAGCCACTAGTCTACACTCATTTTGCAGCTGGACAACCAGACAATGCGAGAAACAGGGAGGATTGTGTTGAGATTTTGAAGACGAAAAATAGTTATAAATGGAATGATGCACCTTGTAGTCATAAAACTGGTTATATTTGTCAAGTACGCAATGTACTTTGCTAAATATCGGTGCCATGAAAGCACAATTTATACATGTATATTGCACCAGTTTTTCAAATATATTGCATTTACTTTTCAATTATTATTTTGTTTGTGTTTGTCTACTGTTGCTAGTAATTTGGGTGTGCTGCCTAACATTGAGCAAAAAAAACATGCAGTCTTGCACTGCTCACTAGTTGACTATTTTCAGAATTCATTCCGATGTATTCCTGAAATTATTTTCAGAATGCAAGATTTAATGTTTTAGGAATATCTTCAGCGGGGAATATATGTATAAAATAATTATTAAATATTATCCAGTTTTTATAACATTCCAGCTGTGATTATTTACTGTCCGGTGGCAAATATTTCTCTTTGTTTTCGGCGCGTTTTGACGGCAAGAAAACGTGTTTTGTTTATCTTGGCTCCTTTCCAGCTCCCATCTTAGCACAGAAGTAATATAGCTTTAAATCCAGGCCTGACCTATCGCCAGTTTCCATTATCCATCTTGTGCAGAATAATACCCTACATGGGTGATTATGAAACACGTAAAAAGTCCATAAAACGAGCGTATATAACCGGGGACTTGATAGACCAAATCTTTTACACTGGAAAGTTTGAGAAAAACCTTATATTATGATAAGATAGATATTGGATATTGATAAGATTTATAGTGGGTGATGTATTAACAAAAAAATTTCATTATTAAGTTTAATTATATATTATATTATTTAAAATATTAATTTTTAATTATATTTGCAATAAACTGGTTAATACATCGTAAGAATTACCAAATTTTATTTGTTGTGTAGTTTTTTTCAGTTACCACGTTTTACAGTTTTAAAGACAGAGAGTTGCGCTAAATAGGATGTTCAGCATAAAAACTGTCCTTAGTTTAACATTTACTTATTAGTGAAACCTGTCCAAGAGCCCATAAACTAACGAACATAAGTTATATTTGCCTAAATGACGTTTTTGTTTTGGAATTTTGGTAAAGAAACTTTTCAAATATTGTTACAGCCACTTATATGCAAGAAGAAATAACTATAAACAAGTGATATATCGAGATATATATGAAGTAATAATACTGTGATTATTATGGGGCCTTAGTATTTGCAGTATAGTTGGACCTGTTATTGTCAATCTGAATTTGAATACATTACGGGAACACATAAAAACAATCTTATTTGCACTAAACACGAACTGTAAGTGCTTTAATTATTCCTTGTTTACTGCATTGAACAATGTGGAATAAGTTTGTTAGTGTTTATAAAGTGACTATCGGATTGTTTTAAACTCGGTATTCGTGACATTATGAATTTCGTGCAATCAAATTTATAATGTTATAATACTCTCGCACGTTCTGGCAACTAACTCAAACTATTTCAGAGTATTCTGCATGTGAAGGAAACTGGTGGAAGAAAATTCAAGTAATCAATTGTTTTATTATAGAATAACGAAGTTTCATATCAATACTTTAATCTAAATTATTAGGTATTTGATTAAACGAACCTAGACCAGCATGTATAATAACTCATCTCAAAAGTTCAGGAAAAAGTCCAAATTTGCCATGATTAATTATTGGAATATTTAGAACATCTAACAGCCAAATCAGTATATTGAACATAATATAATTTTGCATTTTCATATTTTATTCAAGACTGATTCGATCACATTGGACTTTAGGACTAAATGTATCATAAAAGCTTAAAAAGCTACATTTTATATTCCAGCGCTAGGATTTATAGAAGGACGTTAATTTTGAAAGCAATCCACATTTCCGTTTTATTTTATTTTATATGGTGTTTTATATATATAGGGATAGAAATTTTGATAAATAAATGTGCCGCTGATCCGCATATTAACGTTGGAAACCCCTTCAGTTAGGGGCCATTATTTGGAATTATGTTCTTACTGCCTACTTTAATCCACACCGGCCTTAAGCGCTTCGAAATTCATTCGGATTTCCTACACAAATGATTTGCGAATTTGTTTTCTTTCCTCGCTAATTAAAAAAAATGGACTAAAGAAAAATGGTATTGTTCCGATTACTGCAAAGTGATAATAAATCGCTTCTATCACTTTTATAAGGCTTATTTACCCTTTATATTTATTAACTTTGATCAGGCATGCCGTACTATTTGGTTCTACGATCCGGTAAAAGATATTGACCTCAATCACAATCATAAAACATGTTTATCTTAAATATATTCAAGCAGTTGCCTAGAAGCTCCATTTCATTATATCAAGGATGGTTTATTTGTTACTTGTCAGCCCCTGAAATTCTCAGATTATACGTTTACGCCACTTTGATAATAAATGACTCTTTCAATGTTAGTTGAAGCATGCTTTTGCTTGGCTTTGAAAGACCTTTTGACCTTTAGGCCAGTACATATCTGTTAATTCTAAACTCAATTAATTTCAGTTTATAACAATGTCTTCGATTAAAGCATTGTCCGCTTTATTATTATTAATTTCTAGCATCGAATCTATTGCTACACTTGCTACAATGCCAGGTGAGTAGAATCACACCTAACAAGCTGCTAAAGGCGGCTTAAGTTGCTTACATTTTACTAATATGTGTATATTTGAATATTTATATTGCCCTCTGGATTTGAAAACGTAAAAGAACGTCCAAAAATAAACAAAATAAACGAAATAAATTGTTCAAGAAACTATGAAACTTATAGGGTTTATAAATAACTTTAGAAACAAAGAATGATTTATTGAACTGGAGATGTAGGTATAGTGTTATCCTTTGTAGTTAATTAATATACATGTTATATTTTATGCACAATGAAATGTATGTTATGTAAAAGAATACAAGGTTATCCAGAACATACAAAACAAGCATATAAAATACTGAAAAATGTTTTTGTAGGATAGAAATAATCATATCCTTACTAATATCTTAGTGAATAGGCGCACTTAAAAAATATTCGCATTACTTTGCAAATCGGTCGAACGTTCATGCTTTTGGTTTTAAATTGTTAATTGGACTAAGACAATTCTATGAACATCTTGTTCACAAGGACAAGTTCATACTATAATATGGTAGGAAAAAATTTGCTCTCCGCATAGAATACTAGAAATCGCTTATTAAAGCGTTTAAATTGTAAAAAAATTTAGGTACTAATATACTAATATATTTCGGCAGTGATTCACTCAAACTCTAACTATGTTGTAAGAAATGTAGCGGTTACATGGAAAGAAGCTTTTGTGCTATGCCAACAAAGCGGAATGGACTTGGTCTCTATAAAAAATGCTGAAGAACAATATGCTGTAGCTGAAGCTTTGTCTTGCTTTCCTACGAAAAGTTAGTTACCTACATAGTGTGTAAGATAATACTTTCAATAATAAAAGCAATTCACCCGATTGTTCTCATAAGCCGGAATTTGTATTGGTTTGTGATCGTTAATATGCCGCTTTTCTTAGTCTGAGTTTTACATAAAGTTTCCTGATTCAGAGGGTGGTGCAAATGGATATTGGATATCTGCCACGCGCTTCAGTGGAAATTCCTTTGTATGGTTCACTGGTGGCCAGCCACTAGTCTACACTCATTTTGCAGCTGGACAACCAGACAATGCGAGAAACAGGGAGGATTGTGTTGAGATTTTGAAGACGAAAAATAGTTATAAATGGAATGATGCACCTTGTAGTCATAAAACTGGTTATATTTGTCAAGTACGCAATGTACTTTGCTAAATATAGATGCAATGAAATCACAATTTAGACATGTATATTGCACGTACACCAGTTCTTCAAATATATTGCATTTATTATATATATATTTTTCGATTATTATTTTGATTGTATTTGTCTACTGTTGCTAGTAATTTGGGTGTGCTGCCTAACATTGAGCAAAAAACATGCAGTATTGCACTGCTCACTAGTTGACGATTTTAAGAATGCAAGTTTTATTGTTTTAGGAATATCTTCCGCGGGGGATATATCATTATTGTCTCAAATAGGGGATATATGTATAAAATAATTATTAAATATTATCCAGTTTTTAAAACATTCCAGCTGTAATTATTTACTGTCCAGTGGCAAATATTTCTCTTTGTTTTCGGCGCGTTTTGACGGCAAGAAAACGTGTTTTGTTTATCTTGGCTCCTTTCCAGCTCCCATCTTAGCACAGGAAGTAATATAGCTTTAAATTCCAGACCTGACCTATCGCCAGTTTCCATTATCCATCTTGTGCAGAATAATACCCTACATGGGTGATTATGAAACACGTAAAAAGTCCATAAAACGAGCGTATATAACCGGGGACTTGATAGACCAAATCTTTTACACTGGAAAGTTTGAGAAAAACCTTATATTATGATAAGATAGATATTGGATATTGATAAGATTTATAGTGGGTGATGTATTAACAAAAAAATTTCATTATTAAGTTTAATTATATATTATATTATTTAAAATATTAATTTTTAATTATATTTGCAATAAACTGGTTAATACATCGTAAGAATTACCAAATTTTATTTGTTGTGTAGTTTTTTTCAGTTACCACGTTTTACAGTTTTAAAGACAGAGAGTTGCGCTAAATAGGATGTTCAGCATAAAAACTGTCCTTAGTTTAACATTTACTTATTAGTGAAACCTGTCCAAGAGCCCATAAACTAACGAACATAAGTTATATTTGCCTAAATGACGTTTTTGTTTTGGAATTTTGGTAAAGAAACTTTTCAAATATTGTTACAGCCACTTATATGCAAGAAGAAATAACTATAAACAAGTGATATATCGAGATATATATGAAGTAATAATACTGTGATTATTATGGGGCCTTAGTATTTGCAGTATAGTTGGACCTGTTATTGTCAATCTGAATTTGAATACATTACGGGAACACATAAAAACAATCTTATTTGCACTAAACACGAACTGTAAGTGCTTTAATTATTCCTTGTTTACTGCATTGAACAATGTGGAATAAGTTTGTTAGTGTTTATAAAGTGACTATCGGATTGTTTTAAACTCGGTATTCGTGACATTATGAATTTCGTGCAATCAAATTTATAATGTTATAATACTCTCGCACGTTCTGGCAACTAACTCAAACTATTTCAGAGTATTCTGCATGTGAAGGAAACTGGTGAAGAAAATTCAAGTATCAATTGTTTTATTATAGAATAACGAAGTTTCATATCAATACTTTAATCTAAATTATTAGGTATTTGATTAAACGAACCTAGACCAGCATGTATAATAACTCATCTCAAAAGTTTTAATATATAATTATTTCCAATAAATAATTATTGGAATATTTAGAACATCTAACTGCCAAATCAGTATATTGAACATAATATAATTTTGCTTTTTCATATTTTATTCAAGATTGATTCGATCACATTGGACTTATGGACTAAATGTATCATAAAAGCTTAAAAAGCTACATTTTATATTCCAGCGCTAGGATTTATAGAAGGACGTTAATTTTAAAAGCAATCCACATTTCCCGTTTTATTTTATTTTATATGGTGTTTTATGTATATAGGGATAGAAATTTTGATAAATAAATGTGCCGCTGATTCGCATATTAACGTTGGAAACCCCTTCAGTTAGGGGCCATTATTTGGAATTATGTTCTTACTGCCTACTTTAATCCACACCGGCCTTAAGCGCTCGAAATTCATTCGGATTTCCTACGCAAATGATTTGCGAATTTGTTTTCTTTCCTCGCTAATTAAAGGGTTTGAAACAAGCGAAAAGTGTCTGAATTAATTAAAGCTTTCGGCTGTTCAGGTGAGAAATATTCGTTTTGTTGTTGAATGGGATTTTTCCGCCTGTGCAATAAAAAAACTTTTCGTATTTACTCGGAAACTTATTACTTTTTTATAGACAAAGTTTACTTGCAGGAAACACAGCGAGTTTCTTAAAATTATGTAATTTTTATGTTTCTTTTTTAAACTAGGGTAACTCGATTTTTTTCGCAAAACTTTGTAGGTGAAAAAGTGTGTTCTGTATTAAAATTTGCGAAATGTAGCAAATGGTAATTCGAGAAAATCGCACTTTAGTTAGTAAGTAACAAAGTAACTTAGAAATTTTTTACAAAGTTCATTTTAAATCGAATATTCAGCCTCGAAAGCGTATCATTTCATTCCATACGCTTGAATTTACTTAATTGTTCTGCTTTGTAGTGTTTTATACTTAATAAGTGTGTATGCAGTGTATAATATAATTTGTTTTATAAAATGTTTCGGTCTTTGTTTGATTATATGTATAAACAAATAAATTAATTAATATTTTAACAATTAAAAGCAAATTTTTTACAAGTTTTATCAACTTATCTACCACATTTGAAAAAGAAGTAGAATATGATAGAGCGTTTTGATGTGAATATTGGAACTTTCTTTCAAATTTTAATAACTTGAAATTTTTAGAATTTTTAAAACTTTAACACAGAAAGAAAAATAAACACACAAACCGTGGAAACACAAACATTACGTTCAGATTATCTGTATTAAGCAGAGATTGTTAACTCTGCTTAAGTACTAATTGCTTGCATGTAATCGTAAGATATAGTAGTAGTAGTAAACATCTTTATTTCTAAAAAAGGCTATCGACCTATCGGTATTTCTGCCCTTGTTTAATACATGCAGTCTTAATCTAGATAAAAAACAAATATGAAATTCTCGTAAGATATATTTGATCCACTATATCCATTTAAATTGACAACTATATCTGAAAGACGAGAGATAAATTAGCTAAAAACCAAAGATCACTATAAACATGAAAAATTTTATGTTTTACATAGAAGAAACAGCCAATAGACGTAAGAACTTTAATAATTTAAACTGGAAATATCTTCAAGTAGAGCAATTCCATAAATATGAGTGTTTCGGAGGTACCAACGATATACTACATGAAACACTGATGAAGAACATATTTTTAATTGTTTTGCACCTACTGATAAAATATATCCAATGCCCATGAAACAGTTTGATGCTCTCGAAGCATTGTATCGATGTTCTACCAAAGATCAAAGGCAAATCCCGGACAAAAATCAATATGCTTCAACAGTTACCTCACGCCTCGAGGAAGTTTCCGCTTACTGTTTTGCCCATTTAAATTAAGCACCTCACGAAACATAAAACCAATTACCTTCATCCTCCAGGCCGAATCGGTTGTAGTCGCCTATTTTAAAAACCCGAACGAAAATCCTTTTCCTCTGTCAAACATTAAAGGGCGTCGCGAATCTCGAATTTTGTGCTGTTTTTTGCCTCATTGGACAATTAAACTTTACCTTAATAAACGTTGGGACGATTTCGGGGGGAACGACAATAAAAGAGCCTGAGCCCTTCGGAAAGAATGGCGGTCCAATTAGCATTCTAAGAGCCTAATTTACCGAAATAAATTGAAAATATTTATGAAAGCTAGGGAAATCTTGCTTAACTTTTTGGTAATTATATAACCTTTGAATTTCTATTAACAAAAGTTCAAATTGAAACTTGCAAAACTTTAGGGAAATGGTAAACTGGGTAATTTGTGAATTTCATCCGAATAACTTAAGCAGGAAGAGAAACTGGAAAGCCTGTTATTAAATAACATTCCGCGAAGAAAATGCCACTCTTCGAAATCAAGATCCAAGTAAAAATGTTAAGATTTCTCATTTCACAAGCAAACTATATACAGGGTGATTCAGATTTAATCTTGATATATTCGTGAATCAATAGAACAGGTTAGGATAATGTCCCTAGATGATATAAATATTTCCCTTAAATTGGATCGTTTTCGAGATACAGAGCATTGAAAAAACATTTTTATTCTAGTTTTTCCGTCATAAGTTTTGAACATACGATCCGATTGTAGTGACATTCGGAATACTACAAATACTCCATGCTTTTGTGGGTCACCCCTTTTTTATTTTGTATCAAAACTTGAACAACAAAAATAATTTCCATAAAACGGCTCGCCAGTGCTATTCACTGAATCATGTCGAAAGTTTTTTGTGTCTTGTTATTTTTTCGCATTTTATTTTGTTTCTGAGATATTTATTGAAATTCGGGGAAAAGTAGTCACGTAAATTTCACTAAACGTTACACCAAGCGATGAAAACCAAATTATTTGTGTCAACTTGAGTTTGTGCAGAATATTGTTACAAGTCTATTTCAAAAGTGTTTTACGTGCTATGAAAAAATTATAAACATTTCAAACTATAATTTAATCACAACTACTTAAGCAACCTACTCACCAACTAATACAGTCCATTCCTCAAGCCTTTTGGCATCAAGGAATCTTAATTTTTGGCATCGAGGAACTAGTGTATTAACCGCAGTTGCTATGTTGCGGTTAATACACTAGTTTATCAGCTTTGAATCAATTCATCATGGGTATTTAGTGACATTTCATAAACTATTGATCTTAGATCTCAACAAACAAAATAATCCGAAGGATTCAAATCGGGCAAGAATGGCGGCCAAGTTAATGATCCTTCACAAGGAACACTTTTAAAATAGACTTGGGAGAAAATTCCGCACAAACTCAAGTTGACAGAAATCATAGAGTTTCCAAGGCTTGCTGTACGTTTGTCCTAAATTTCATTAAATATCTCAAAAACAAGATAACATGTGAACAAATGGGAAGACAAGAAAGTTTCCATTATGAATCAGTGATTAACCCTGTGTAGCCGTTGCATTGAAATTACTTTTTTTGTTCAAGTTTTAATACAAAATTATAGGAGGGTGGCCACAAAATACACTTCCATAGAGGCTGGGTAGTTAAAAAGTTTAAAAGGAGCATTTGTAAGGTCATTACAAGTTTTTGTATGCCGAATTTCATTAAAAGCACATGAGCAGTTCATAACGTATGAAGAAAAACCTAGAAAAAAATGTTTTTCAACGCTGTGTACGTTTTTTCATGTTGGAATAATACATATATTATTACTATTATGTAGCGACAGTATTCTAACTTGGTCTATTGATTCCCGAAGTTATCAAGAATAAACCTCAATCATCGACCATACTTCTGTTATTCAGCCCCTATTACAACGCATTGACACTTGTTCCTGTTATGTGGAAATCTGTTTGTTTTTTCTCCGAGAAAACTTTTCCTAGAACCCATAAAACGATTGCAACTAAGGTTCGACGATATTCCAGACCCGTCTATTTTTGTCTGGATCTAAATTTAAAGCGATATAAGTAATCGAATGGCAAACGTGTTTGAGTTTCGAAAACAATCTTGCTCTAGTCAGCTGGATTGACCAAGGGAACTTTTCGTAATTAAAAGTTTGCTGCCTGTAATTTAGTATTGCTTGTTGATGCTATTTGCAACCGCGAGGGGATTGAAAAGTTTGGTGAAAGTTATATAAGTGCAATTTATTGCGCAAAAAATGTCAAACTCTATGAGTGGGAATAAAGTAAGCAATAACAAGTTAATGATTCTTAATTAGTCTCTAAATTGCTGATTGGAAGGCGTAGGACTTGAGGTCGGTTTTCAAAGTTCAAATAAAGCCAGCAGTTGTATAACATCGAAAATCTAGCCTAGGGGAAGACCCTGTCACATTAAGTTATGTTTTCATGTAAATATTGCGTTAAACACTGTTCATTTCCAGGAGTTTTTCAAAGTAGAAAAAAGTGAAACTGTCGGCAGATATGCTGTGGCTAGTGAGGCTCTCAAACCAGGTGATGTGATATTCAGTGAAACTCCATTTGCATATGGACCCAAATCAGGTAATAAATATACTTTTTCCATTTAGAACATGATTGTATCAATCATTTTTCTAATAAAAACGAAACATTTTATATTTCAGATAGTTCATGCTTATGTTTGGGATGCCACAGTCCAGTTGATTGTACCTACTTATGTTCGACTTGCTCATGGCCGGTTTGCGGGCCGGACTGTGAACAATTAAAGGTGCACAAAGAAAATGAATGCCAAGTATTTTCCAACACGAAAGTCAAGTTTCAAACTGTCGAGGATCCAACAGATGTCTGTCTTCAGTACGAATGCATAACACCTTTAAGGTAATACCCGTAATATATTGGAAAGGACAGCTTGAGGAAATCCTGGAAACTATTGTTACATTCGGAATTCCATGGCAAGAAAATGGAAGAGAAAAGTAAATAATGAAAGTAATTTTTTTTAAATAGCATTAGAAATATTCGACAATTTTTCGTCACATTCTTCTGAGGTTCTTTGACGGTAAGTCTATTAAGAGCATAAAAGTTTTTGTCAGTTATCACTTAATGGATCCAGAAATAAGGTAGCGTCCGCCAGGTAGTAGGTAGCCCACCAGAATACCATTTAACGCCACAGATTTCACTGAACAATTATTCATACTTTCAAGTTCAAAAAAGTTCCATAAGAAAATAAAAACGATCTTACAATGGCTGCACTCGATTCTATAATCATTCGAGAAGTGTAGCAGAATACTTCGATCAGTGGAAATTGAGCTACACCAATCAATACTGAATAAATACTTAAGAAATGATCGCATCCCACTTCTTATGTTTTCTCAATAGGCTTTGCATAGGCAATATCAATGTTGATAAAAGGCAAATATGTTATTGAAACAATAACTAACACCAAACGCGTCAAAAAACCAACTTCTGCTCACAAACCACAGACTCAACGCTGACTCCCCTACAATAACTGCAGACGGCCAAACGACACAACCAAAAAACGACGTAAAATACCTTGGAATCACAATTGACCACAAACTTAAATTCACTAAACACATACGAAACATCAGGGCAGAAACAATAAAGAGAACAAAACACTTCCCATCGCTAACCTACAAAGACAGAGGAATTAGCACAAACACCGCCACCAAAATATATAAAGCTATTTGTAGACCCTTGCTAGACTTTGGACATATACTCATGACCAACGGAACAGAAAGGACAAAACGTTATGCACAAACAACAGAACAAATTGCACTAAGACTAATAACACGAATAAGACACCCCCAAAACCCACTACACAACCCCCCCACCCAACTACTATACGAACGCACAAACATGACAAAGATCTCGGAAAGACTCATACAGCTACAGACAAAATGGACAAACAACCCCTACAACTGGACCATACTGAATCCCCTTTGTCTTACAAGACCAACCAGACAATCCCGCTTCCGTTTCCCTACATTAACGCTACTCGAACACTTACAAACGCTACGGACTAGTGGACAATAAAATAATTTCTTCTTGCCACTGAAATTTTATTTATTTAATAGTATTGTTAACCTAGAATAAGAGAATTTTCATATTTGTTTTTCATTTAGATTAAGACTGCATGTATTAAACAAGGGCAGAAAGACCGATAGGTCGATAGCCTTTTTTAGAAATAAAGATATTTACTACTACTGTTATTGAAAACGCAATAATCTAAATCACTCAAACGCCAAAACGATTCAAACACCCTTTCCGTCCGTTTTTTTAAGTTTTTTAAAAAATTCCTTTTTAGTACCATTTTCATCACTTCTCCTTCTTCTTTGTTCTCTTTTGAAATTTTACTTAAGGTGCTAAGCCCTTAAATTAAGCCATTAACTTATTACCCATTTAAAGGTAAAAAATATTACTTCGGCAAAACACCAAATGAAATCAAGATATTTGAAGAGAACGTTTGGTCATGCAAATTTAATCTAGTTTCCGATTATTATTTCATAATTAAACAGGCTCAAGGCTGTTTAATTATGAAAGCCTTAAAAAGGTTCAAGATGTTTTCTGTATTAAATCTAAAACGATACGATAACAAAAAGTAGTTACATCTCTCTTGCAAACAAGCTGATGCTGATTAAAATCAAATAGGTCGTTTCGGAATTATAGAGATTTAAATTACTACATTTTCAATACTTTCCCCATTCTTATAGAACGGTATATCAATAAGCTTTCTAGTAATGTTTCCAAACTTATATCGAACTGCATTTTTCGGTGAAATTTAAACGTTTGATATTTATTTTCAATGGTTCTCAATCATTTCCAGGTGTTTCTCAATGTTTCCTCAAATCTGAAGCTTTCATGTTTACTATCTACAAAAATATTGACCCAGCTCAGCTTAAGTAAAACACGTAAAATAAATCCATAGCAAGAAATAAAACAGAATAGATAGAACGAATGCCCTCAATATCAAGGTGAGGCTCCGGCGTCTTACAATTAGGTAAAGATTTTGTTTCTATTTTAAACAGAATTCGAATGCCTATGCCAAAAAATTAATACCGAAAAGTTCCACTTGCATAATCCTACAACACAACTACTAATGCCTGAAGCATTTGTATAAGTATTTTTTAGGCAATTTTTTCCCTAAATTACAATTTCCGTAATTTACAATTTTGTGAAAACGAATTACAAATTTTGATTATGTAATGTAGTTTGTAATAAATTATAAAGAATCCCTAATACTCATGTTACCTGCAAATATTATTTTTAATAAAGCGTAGTAGCTAATTAAAACTGGATTTTGCTACGCAATAAATAGATTTTATATTTTTCCTTTCAAATTAAACCAAAACTTGAAAAATAATTTCAGATTAAAATTTCGAGTTATTGAAAAATCTGTGAAAATAATGAATAAAATTAATGAAAAATTGACGAACTACTAAACACCCTGTATCTATTGAGATCGAGTTTTCAGAGCCGTAGAAATCATCACTTGTGCGAGCAAAACAATATTATGCAAATTTTATATAGGGTGTTCGCTTCACAAGTTAAAGCTATATCGATTATTATAAAAATTACGAGATGAATTAAATTACGGCAAAGTTGTGTATTTAGAAAAATAATAACATAACATCGAAAAACTAGGGATATTCTGGATGGATTGCTGATATTTTTGAGAAAACATCTTCAAACTTATTTTTTATTTAATATTCTGAAGACTCAAGATAAACCCACCCTTAGACCTGGGACACCGTTTCGACAAATAAGCTATTTGCCTTGGGGGGACTGTGGGAGACTCTTACTGTGGAGTTTTTCACAGTCAAACTTTCAAGTCAAACTTTCTTAATTGCTTGTAGCTGACTTGATTGGAACAAGGAAAAAATAATAATAAAAATATATTTTGAAGACCGTTAAAAGTAAACGTTTCCTGGTCATACATTACTAAGGCGCTATGGCAAGGAATCTAAATATGTCTGCAGTTTTTCCAAGTCATTTTAGATCCAAAAGATTTATAATAGCGCGAATAATGTAATAATATATTTCTGACATACATACACACACACTCCAACTTAGAACAAAACATATTGACCAAAGCAAGCATCTATAAATATGCAATAATTATAGGCGACTTTAATCTGAACAAAAATAAAACGAAACAGCTTAAAAGATTTCTACAAAATTCGGACTTTATAAAACAGCACACCCCACCAACTTTTCTGATGCCCGCAAACCCAGACTCAACACCAGACGTTCTACTGCACACAAGAAGCTTAACAAACACCATCAACAACATAAACTTAACCAACGAACTTGGATCCGACCACCTGGCTATTACGTTTAACATAGACTTACAACATACGCAACCTACCTCTAGTACACCTCCTATAGAGAAAAAGTTAAACCTAACAAAGACTGACATAGACAAAGTGAAACAACATATACATGACTACATTCAATCGCAAGCACACCCCATTTCAATAGAAACCATACAACAACAACTTTCACTAGCCATAGGAAAATTTAGCCCGGAAATCAAAAATGCTTTCTACCGACATACACTACCCAAATTCATACTGAGACTCATAAAACAAAAGGGAGAACTGTACAGACTATATACAAACACTCAAAATAACGACCTAAAAAAGACACTGAACCAACTCAACAGAAACATTAAAACCTTGATTGGACAATACCGACAGGACAAATGGCTAGAAACATGTAAATAAATACAAAAAGACAAGGGCAAAACATACTGACGAAAAATTAGGAAACTAGCGCAATACAAAAAAACTAACACTACTGACACAATTGACGAAAACAGAATAGAACGGTACACAGACAAAGAGAAAGCTGACGCGTTCGTCAGACACTATCAAAGGGCCTTCAGCATATCGACAAACCCCAACTTCGACAATGGCAACTGGAACTTGATCAACGACTGGTACTTGAACTATTTCAACAGCTCACCAAACTATACATACAAACTGATCACAGACACAGAGTACGATGAAGCCCCAGCGCATATCAAAAACACAGCACCGGGAAAGGATAAAATAAAGGCAAAACTCCTGAAAAGCCTAACTCAAGAAACACACAAACTGATCCTAACTGAATTGAACAACTGCATCAGAAATAACAAAATTCCAAAAACATGGAAAAACGGCTTAATAATCCCTATACCCAAAAATGGACTGGACAATACACAACCGAGCAATTACAGACCAATTACATTGCTCCCAGTACTTAGCAAGATTTTTGAGTATATAATAAGGCAGTGACTGGGAAAACTGGTCGGAAAGTACATACCATCGTATCAGTTCGTATTCAAACATCAGCACTCTACTATTCACCCACTCTTCACTCTGACTAACAATATACAAACAACTCACCTAACTGACAGAAAGACAGCTTGCCTGTTTATGGACATTAACAAAGCTTTTGATAGTGTCTGGCATAGAGGCTTACTATACAAACTATACAAACTACACACACCAACATATCTACTACACAGCATAAAGAACTTACTAGAAAACAGACAACTACAAGTACGGATTGACAAAACACTGTCATTTTCTTTTTCCCCTGAACAAGGGCTTCCTCAAGGATCCCCGCTCTCACCGTTTCTCTACAATATATACTGCCATGACATATACAATTACAACTTACCAGACAAAAATCAAATCGACAGATCGGCATACATATTACAATACGCAGACGACACGGCACTTATTGTACATGACAAAACTACTGAGAGAGCAGCTCAAAGACGCCAAACACTAACAAACAACACAATGACATGGTTTTATAAATGGAGACTAACACCAAACGCGTCAAAAAACCAACTTCTGCTCACAAACCACAGACTCAATGCTGACTCCCCTACAATAACTGCAGACGGCCAAACGACACAACCAAAAAAACTACATAAAATACCTTGGAATCACAATTGACCACAAACTTAAATTCACTAAACACATACGAAACATCAGGGCAGAAACAATAAAGAGAACAAAACACTTCCGATCACTAACCTACAAAGACAGAGGAATTAGCACAAACACCGCCACCAAAATATATAAAGCTATTTGTAGACCCTTGCTAGACTATGGACCCATGACCAACGGAACAGAAAGGACAAAACGTTATATACAAACAACAGAACAAATTGCACTAAGACTAATAACACGAATAAGACACCCCCAAAACCCACTACACAACCCCTCCACCCAACTACTATACGAACGCACAAACATGACAAAGATCTCGGAAAGACTCATACATCTACAGACAAAATGGACAAACAACCCCTACAATTGGACCATACTGAATCCCCTTTGTCTTACAAGACCAACCAGACAATCCCGCTTCCGTTTCCCTACATCAACGCTACTCGAACACTTACAAACGCAACTGACTACTGGACAATAAAATAAATTTTTCTTGTCATTAGAATTGGAAAGTTTATTTAATAAGATTATTAACCTAGAATAAGAGAATTTTCATCTTTGTTTTTTATTTAGACTAAGACTTCATGTATTAAACAAGGGCAGAAAGACCGAAAGGTCGATAGCCTTTTTTAGAAATAAAGATAAATAATATAGAAAATAATTGTATTTCAAATTTGACGGAAAATGTGCTTTTTAATTATCTGCATAAACGAATAATCTTTTGCGTTAACCTAATAGTTGTGTAATGGAAACCTGTGATGAAAACTTCCGAATGTTTCGGCATACCGAAACCATGAGAACAACAAAGTTTGCTAGTAAAATAATCCAAAATTAATCGCGGATTTAATTACTATGCAAAGCTGCCTTAAATTATTCAAAAAATTTTAATCTTTGGGAAGCGTCCTTCAGAATCGTCAAGAGTTCAGAACTAGTAAGAGTACATCAGGACTTTTATCAGACAAGAACGGCAATGGAACTTACTAACGCGGTCTATAGAAAAGGAAGAGCTCGATCACATAAAATATCTTTAGCTGATAATAGCGTCAAAAAGCCGTTTAACTCAGCCGAAGCAAATGTTAGAAATCCAAAATATCCCCATAATACTGTACAGTATCTATTTAATTTCTCAAGATGTACCCATTGATTTATCATATATTTTATTATGTTTAAATGTTGATATTGTGTCCTGCATAAAGTATTATACAATTTTCACAAGCGCATTTTGGAGCTCATTCTAAACAACAGGTATCTTATAAAGATAGCACAAATTTTCCTTAGTTTTCACGTTATAAATGTCTGAACACTTTTCTAGTTCATAAGTTGGGTATGTATACTACGTGCCGTTTCTACTATATCCAGTGCAAAGCCGTTAAAAGATCAACGTTTAGAAAAATCGCACTTACCATTAAGCTGCCCAATTCTGAATTCGAATAGTTCCATACAATAGTCGTAGAGTCCTAAAAACCCTCAAGAAATGTGCAAAAAATTTCTCTAAACTCCAACTCTCAACTTACAGCAAACGTCAGACTGTGTCCAAAGTGAAAAAATCACTTTTTTGCTCAAAACCGCACCACCGGTAGAAAAAAAAACACCACCAGACAGTGAAGAGCAACTTTATTTTTCAGAAAATCAACAACTTTTCACACGCAATTGGAAAATTCCCGACATTTTCCACAATTTTGTTGCAACGAACAAATTTTAATTTATCAAATAAATGACACGTAAATAAAACAGGTTTCCTGAGATATTTTGCTACGGGGTGTGTTGACTATTAGCTGCGCCGACTTACGGCAATTACAAATTAACAATTTTAAAAAAGGAAATAATTTTATCCATAATTACCTGCTGCAAAATAAAGACTTTTCAACAAGCAGTTTCTTTACTTAAATAATTTTTTAAATAAATATAATTTGTTATGTAACATTTTATTGAGTCAACTCTTAATCAATCGAAAGTAGATCTGGTAAAATGATGGAAAATACGAAAATCGCCCTAAAACTAGTTCAACTGTATGTTTTCTCCAGAATGTTACTTGAAAAAGAAAGAGACCCGAAACGATGGGAGGAGGAAATATCGATAATGGAGGCACACAATGAAGAAAGAAAGTCCAGACCTATATGGGAATTCAATCAGCACAATATTGTGGAATATATTCGAGGGCCCTGCAAGATGGACAAATACTCAGAAGACCTAATTCACTTGGTAGGTCCAGTCCTTACGTTTTTCATTATATTATTCTTTGTGTGTAGTATTGTATACGAATCCAGAGACGAGTATAACTGATCATAAGTGAAACTTTTTGTGAAATATTTTTTTAAATCAAATTATTCGTAAATTAATCCAGTTGCAACAGTTTATTCAATTATCTGCCAGCTAACAGTTAGTTGATATTGATTCAAGTCCTCACGCTGAATTCTCTCAAAATTTTCTCAGTATTTTCCTAGAATTTCTTCTAAATAAACTCCTTAATCAACCAACAATGATCTCTCATCTTTTTATGTTTTCTCTCTCTAATTACAAGGTAATATTTGATTTATTTTCTGGCTTAAGCCAGAAACATCTCCTGGTTTGCATCCGCACCAAAATAAAAAGAAGAACAGTGTGCGTCAAGAATAAGCAAAACAATCGCGATGAGACCGCCAAAAGTTCGTTGCAAGACTTTTGCCACACTTAAAGACAACATTTTTAGGAATATTTTTTCATCTTCTATTGTCTAAACAGCAGAAAAAAGTTTTAATGCAAGTTAGTTTGAAGACATTATGAATATGCCCAGTTATTATATCCTTTATGGAATTTAAAATACATTTAATATAATATAATATAATATTATAATATTATATATTTGTTATATTATCAATTTGTTTTTTATTTAGATTGGGACTGCATGTATTAAACAAGGGCAGAAATACCGATAGGTCGATAGCCTTTTTTAGAAATAAAGATGTTTACTACTACTATTGTTAACCTAGAATAGGAGAATTTTCATATTGGTTTTTTATCTAGATTAAGACTGCATGTATTAAACAAGGGCAGAAAGACCGATAGGTCGATAGCCTTTTTTAGAAATAAAGATGTTTACTACTACTATTATAATAATAATATAATAAATACATGTACATTTAAATTACAGTAGTAGTAGTAAACATCTTTATTTCTAAAAAAAGGCTATCGACCTATCGGTCTTTCTGCCCTTTAAATTACATTTTGACTTCTTTTTATATTATCTTTCGTCAAAATATTTACTAGGAGCAATTTCAATTGCTAATTATTTGTACGAGAATATTTATTTTATTTTGTCCGTTTCATCGCTTCATTAGATCTTCACTTGGTGTACATTTCGATTTCACAACTGATCCGGATTATTATTTAAATACTCTCTATTCTCATATAGAAATGTTTTTCGGGCTTAGAAGCCGTGGTCCATGGGAACTTCTTCCTGACGTCCAAGAAACAGTGGAGGTCGTCCTGAGGAAACAGATACGCATGATGAGCGTAAGGGTTGGGCTTGCCTCCCATACATACATGGAGTCACGGACAGGATCGGCAGGATACTGGAGAAACACAGAGTGAAAACAGTCTTTAAACCAACTCGAACAATCCAACAGACTTTGAGATCGGCCAAGGACAATCGGGATCCTTTAACGGCACCAGGAGTCTACAGGGTTCCATGCAGTAGTGGCAGAGCATATATCGGCACCTCAAAACGTAGTGTAAACACGAGGATCACTGAGCATAAAAGAAGTTGCAGATTAGGACAAACAGAAAAATTAGCAGTAGCGGAACACGCACTTTTAGACGTCCACCAAATACGTTTCGATGAAGTGGACATTTTGCACCAATCTCAACGGTATTATCCGAGACTAACCAGAGAGTCCATTGAGATCTTCAAACATGACAACAATTTTAACAGGAAAGAAGAAGTCACGGTCCTTAATCCAGATTGGAAACGCGTTTTGCGGCAAACAGCGTGTACGCCAAAACCATTGAAGCGCCTCCCACTCCTCACGCATGAGCTCACACGGCCGGACCGCATAAATACGACAAAGAATCCAGTAGTTGAACCAGTCTTAGTCGGAAAGCACGGGGGATCACTTCGCCCACTGCCTCATCGCCTTTGATAATGTCCACTGCAGTTGTGGACGAAACGTCAGGCAGAAATTCCCATGGGCCACGGCTTCAAAGCCCGAAAAACATTTCTATATGTGATTTGACCGGCCATGAAAGCCTTCATAGTCTGTCTCTCTATTCTCCTAATTGTTGTCAGTCCCTTCGATAGCCGAATTTTCACCAATTCTGTAATATTTATCTTCTTGCGTGAAATTCCTTCTATCTGCGCCGGCTAATTTGGTACTAAATTCTATATAATACGGGTATCTCTTGTTGAATTGTTTCAAAAGCTAACAAATATCTCATATCCGCAAATTAATATTACATGTTGTAAACAAGTGTCGATTTTTAGATTTGCGGTATTCTAGAAATAAACGCTTTTGAAGCACGAACTCCCAGTTGCTTCGCTATAAGATGTCTGTTTCCCAAATTAGCAATTCTCTCTCACAACTGCGTATCCAACATACATCATGCTGTGGATTGCAATGGAGATGGAGAACTGAAGGATTGTGTGTAAGCTTTTAATTAAAAAAATCTCGCGGTTAACTGAATTAAGAACGTATGAATTAAAGAATAAATTATTAATGTTTACAGCGTTACTGTTCGAGCAGCTGTTGATATTCCCAAAGGAGGCGAGCTGTTTAGTAGCTACACCTTCTCTTTATGGCCCACACTTCTAAGAAGGGAATTTTTACGAGAAAGCAAATTTTTCGACTGTACATGCCCAAGATGTTCCTCACCTACCGAATTAGAAACGCACATGAGCAGCCTGAAATGCCAAAGATGTGATAATGGAGTAATCATTTCCACTAATACAGCAGGTAGGTGCTTTCGCCCCAATTGTGTAATGTAGATTTAATAAAAGCTTTGCTTGTTTGGTTGATAGATGATGCTTCTGAATGGAAATGTACTCATTGCGACTTTAAAACCACCGGTCGGGCTGTGAGAAAGGTATTTGCAGCTATTCAAAATGAAATTGATCAAGTTGAGTATATAGGAGGACCTGAGGGCATTCAACAGAGAGAAACTATTTTCAGAAAATATAGGTATGGTCCCAGATTTAAAGCAAATATGATTCTTTTTAATGCGTGTATGCAAGTTATATCAGGTATTTCTGTTCTAACTAGATCAGTTCTGCACCCAAATAATTCCTACATGACAACTTTACGAAGCGCCTTAATTCAACTCTATGGAAAAAGTGAAGGATACACTTTGGAAGATTTGCCAGATGTAATTTTAGAGAGGAAAATTGAATTGTGCCTGCAACTTATGGAAGTCTTGGATATTATAGAACCTGGATTGTCACGAATCAGAGGTAAGTTATCCAACAATAATAAAAATATGGTTGAAAATTATTTGAATCCGGCATAATCCATCAAAGAATGGACATCAACACCTACACCTGTTGATTTGGAAGGTCCGAATTTAAGTCTTAAAAAGTACACCGTTATTGCTTTACTTCTAATAAATGTAATAAAGTTTTCAAAACGAAATTAGTAAATTTACTAATGATATTTTCCCTGCGTTGCTAAGTTTAATTGCTAATTTATTAAAACATTTAATGTTTTTTTATTCAAAACAATAATGCACATTAAAATTAACAATAAAATATATATATTAGCTTCCATTGAAACATGTCATGAATTTGTTAAAAAATTATGAAAAATATAATTATAAAGTGGGAATATGACGTGATTTCATACAGAATAAAATAACTAAACCAACAAATTTTCTATATCTGTCGAAACAAATTATAGAGAGCTAATTTTTGTCCTATTAAGTTTTTAACTTATTAAATAAAGCAAAATCCAAAAAGTGGTTTCATAAATATTTCTAATATTTCAACTAAGTAGTTGATCGAATATTCAACAGGTATAACACTCTACGAATTACACGGTCCTATAATGATTCACGCAAGACATCAATACCAGTACGGAGCGATAAATAAAGAAGATTTCAAGGCAAAACTGCAGGAATCAATAGATACGCTAGGAAAAGCTGTGGAAATTCTCAAGAACGAACCTATCAGTCAACCAGAAGGACAATTGGGGCAAATGGCACAGTCTGCTTATGAGCAACTCAAAGAAAATTTCGATGTGTTAGTAGACACCGCTTAATTACTGTTATATTCTGAAATAAATAGTTATTTTAATAAAGCGTATGCAGGACAAATGGGGTTTTCAATGAAGCCAATCAAAGACTTACAATGTTTAACATCATAGAAACATTTATTTGGCAAATTATTGAATACATAATTAAACTCTAAAGAAATAGGACAAATAGTTCATATGTGATTTAGCTTGAGAGGCTTGAGAAGTAAATATTGCACATCCGATATTCCCAAACAAATGTAATTTAATCGAATAAACTTCATCTGGAAATGATACAACAAACAATCAAGTGTAGAACTTATTCTCAAAACAGAAAATGATTCCATATCTTGTAACACTTTTCCGAAACATTATTAATTAATCACAACATTTTTATTTTAATTATTACACCAATTACATTACATTCGCATAAAATTTGGTACGAATCACACAACTGTTTACCTACGATTTTCAGTAATAATCCTTGCAGTATACAAGCTTTTTGCACATACGTATTTTTCGTTTGGTAATTTTCCACAAGTAAGATATCAAAGACATTCACACTTCAAAGCAAACGGGGTTTCACGAAAATGTATTTTTTAGCGCGGTGGCTCGTGTAAGCTTTTCATAAAAAGTTGACCCAGCTGATTCTAATAAGTAAAAGGGCAACTAGCAATTAGTTCTCGATCGAACAATCTTGTATAAAAACATCGATGTTTATCTTAGATCGAGAGCGACCATTCTACTCTTGAAATATTCAGCATCGTCCAAATGGGCCTGTGAGCAGCCCTAACAATTAAACAATAATTTTAAAGGTAATTTCATTGTCAATAAAGAGTTGAATCATCTAAGTGAATAAAGAGTTCAGAAAAACTTTCAGCTTCTGACCTATAGAGTGAAAATGTGAATAAATTTAGCGATTCGCATTTTTATATAAAGGCTATATTTTCAATGTGCTCTAGTATAATAGAAATACGGCATGTCAGCAAGTTACCTCTCTGACCAAAAAACAGGAATATATGTGTATAAAATATTGTCTTTAGAAAGAGTAAAACGTTACAAAATTAAAATTACCATCACATTTTTCAACTAGCTTTAACAATACTCGTCGAGTTAATCACAATCTTTCCTTGAAAGAAAATGGTAAAAGTGTACTTAAAATTAAAGCATGAACACGGTGAGTTAAGCTATTACATTTGAGTCAAAACCCTTTCAAACATGAGTCCGGAAAGCTCAATCTGTACCGTGTATGCACTAACTAACACAACAAGTTAAAAGTATCGTAAATTTCAGCTAACTAGAGTGACTCTAAACCGTGGAGTACAAGATTCTTTAGTGAGAGGTGAGATAACAAGAAATTTTACATTCACTGTGTTTTACTTGTGGTTGTAGAAACAATCTTCAATAGTTCTAACATACCTAAGTGTGTAAGTACAAGTCAAAAAGTGAAAACTGTCCTAGCATTGCTACTACTACTACTAGCACTGCTACGCAATCATGGAAACGCCAAATCACTTGGTACACCAATTACACTTCCAACTTGAATGATATAAAATAGATAGATTAGATATCTTCAGGCGTAAATTTCATAACACGATTTCAATGAAACATCTCTGGAGATCCAAACAGTAAATAAACTAACATTTAAATAAGCAACTAACTTGGAGGAGTTGGAGGTGCTTCGGGAGGACATGGGCTAGAAGAACGTCCCTGTTCTTCAGCTCTAGCGAGTTGTTCATTTTCCGCCTCAGCTTCTTTCATTTGTTCAAGACCTTGAGCTATCAGGAAATCGATTATTCGATAGTCCTTCCCAGTCTCCGTATTGGCAATCCATAACGGCAACCATTTGTTAGCCAGAAGCCATTGAACAGATACTTTGCTAATTCTCCCTATAAAATCCGGACAATAACCTTACATAGAAATGTAGAGATTCATGAACTAATCAGAGGTAAAAGTATGTTTCAAACCCATTTCAAGTGAATATATTAAAATGTTAATTTCAAAACGCATATGAGTATCTTGCTGTTACGGCCGAACTTAACAAAAACACTAGTTTTGCTCGTAACGCTCGAACAATAGTGAAAATAACTTTGGTTAATCAATTCCGAAATGGCAGGAGTAAATTTTTATCGAATTTACATCTTTGAGGTTTTTAAAAATTGCACCCAGTTTATTAAATATTGTTGCTAATTTTGGCGATTATTTACATTCAACAATAGTAACTGTTGGTTTTTTCTGACGTCAACCTCAAGATTCCCAATAAAATATTAAGCATATATCTTTAAAATATTGATAGTTTTGCGGCTGTATAAAAGATATACAAGTGATTGTGCAAAAAATGTGCTTCTATTTCAATTAAATATTTCTCAAAACGCAGTTTAGGGCACGGCGTGATTAACGGATTTTTTGATTTATATATGAACAAATAAAACACATGAGAGAGCATGGATATGTATGGATTCGATATGGTTAAGGCCGGGTGCACACGTACGACCAAAGATACTAAAATATGCATAAACGAAGCTAGTCCATTCATAGATCCCGATTAGTTTGTGAGCAACATTGTTTACTATCGATCGGCGATTTATAAATGAAAATAAAAACGTAAAGGAAGTTGAGGTCGGTCAATATATTTACAAACAGAATTAATCTAAGAATGCTCTCGCCTTTTCGCTAACCATAGGCGCAAAATTTATTATATATATTGCAAAATAATTAGAAAATGCAGGTTGGTTTTTTCTACAAATTTACAAAAATTCACAGCTTTGCACCCTATCTTCGAAGTGTGAATGTTTATCAAAACTTATCAACACCAAAAACACGATTAATCGCCGCATGTGCCTTAATAAGTTTAAATAATGAATTGTTTTTAACTTACTGTTAAATCTCTTTATTTATTAAATTATTCGCAGTGATGGATAATTTAAAAATGAGAAGCTTTTTAAAAAATTATAATGAAATAAGCATACCATGAATATTTATAGGCAATAAAGGAATCAAGCTTTTCAGTTTTCGAAAAATGAAATGAGGCGTTTCAGATGAGCAGTGCTGAGAAAAAAATGTTTATGAAACATTTGACTAATAAGTAGCAATCATTTTTTTCTCCTTATGATAAAGCGTTGAACGAAATATTCCATATTTCTGAATGCATTTTTACTGCATCCATAAACATTAAAATATAAACATAAAAATGTCGTACATGTACGCGTGTAATCCGTAAAAAAGTGGTACTACTGAGCCGCAATAACCATTATCTGCCGCCAGTGCGTTTATGGGAAAATGCGGTTCAATTACGGCCGCAAATGGTCGCAAAGTACCAAGCCGGCAACTCTTTCACATGTACATCTCCTAATTAATTTCTTAGTACTTGAAACCGCAGCAACGTATTGTTTTACTTTGTGTGCGATTCAATTATTGTAAATGAACTGAATTTAATAGACAGAAGCGAAGCTCTCACTTTTTCCACACTGGCACTCAAAAACTTAATCTTACCTGAATTATCTGATGTGCCATACAGGCCATCAATAGCGTAGTGATTGCTATTGATACTACCACAAGACGAAGATAAATGTCGTTCGATTCTGCCAATGCCATGTCCGATTATGTCGATTCTACCGTAAGTGTTTCCAATTCTTCCATATGTGCTTGTACTGCAACTGGGTAAACTCGGATCGTAGATTGATTCGTTCAAGTCGGGACCATTAGATGTACTAGGTTGTGAGCGTAAATCTGCAAACAAAATGAATACAGTTAGTAATCTTAAATCTATAAACAATCTTTGCTGGCTAACAAAACTGAAAGTCTAAATAAACTACTTACTTTCCTGTTGTCTCATATCTTGAATTGACTCGTAAATATTTTCTTCGTCTGGGATTCTGTTAGCGTCGGGAAGATTACAAATCTGCTCGTAGATGTTATCTTGAACAGCGCATGTGGACGAAATAGATGGAGCTCGCATATCGTAACCGACTGCACCTTCAGCAGAGCTAGTTTCGTCGCAGTTGGCATACCTAAAGAAACAGTAACTCAAAGTTTTAATTTCGATAAAATTGACCGAATTCGAATATTTTTCAAACGACCAATTTTGAAGTTTTTGGAGTTTCTATAAGTGATACGTTGGCGCTTTAACAGATAACAAAAGCTTCGGTTTACATGTGGTGTAAATTTCGTTCTATTTAAGACACTAGTGCTATCAGAATGAACTTTTAAACTTTGTCGTGCTTTTGCGCGGTTTTGCATTTTTACATCGTACACTTTTAAAGGAGGGACGCGATTACTAGTTTAGGGTAGTGCCACCCTGAAATAAATTAACCCTAGTTCTAGCTACAGATCTCTCAGTAATAAAAATATGCGAACCACTTTCCAACACAGGCTTAATCTCGCGGCCACTAGAGGCTAAAATGCGCTGACGAATTCGAAGAAAAAACCCGCGGCGTCTTTTTGTCATCAATAATCCTAATATCGCTTAAGTGTGTGCTCCTTCGGGACTATTATCGATCGATATCTTTTTTGAACCGCACTCCCGAAAATCGTACCAAGCACCAAATTTCCGTTTCATATACATACTCGTGACCGCAGTAACGAAACCCTATAAGGAACGAAAGTTGATTTATCGCAACAAACTTAGACGATTTCATGACCTGTTGTCAATATTATTGTTGTGTATATTTTCCTGACTGTACTTTAATTTATTTCAAAAAATTCCTGGGTTTCAGTCAATTTTATTTTTTATTATTTAAAATGTTACAAATACGTTTCGGTGTCTTTCTCCATCATCATCAGTTTGTCTAAAATATATATTTATATAATATATAAATATATATGTCTAAAAAATAGAAAACTTTCACCAAATTTCACACATTAAAGTCTTACTGGAAAGTCTGGAAGAAAAACTAATACCTGAATTGAATTTCAAGTGTGGATTCTTTAAAAGATACGTGGATGACTGCATAATGTGCCTGCCAAACCAAAAAGTTCAATACACACTAGATAAATTTAATGCATTCCATGAGACCATTAAATTCACCATTGAGGAAGACAAAAACAGATCATTAAACTTTTTGGATATGACGGTTATATATGACGATAATGGGGAAATAAAAACAAACTGGTACACAAAGGATGTGTGGTCTGGTAGATACTTGAATTACCAATCATATGCACCTATACAATATAAAAAAAGTGTTGTAACAGCGCTTACTGATAGAGCGATTAAATTGGCACATTATAGATACAGAACAAAAAATCTTGAAAAAATAAAAAAGATACTAATAATGAACAACTATCCCAAAGCTTTCTTCGAACCAATTATAAAACAAAGAATTAATAAAATCTACAATTCAAATAAATGGAACAACATAAATAATATAAATAAGAAAAAAGAAGGTGAAATCAAGTATGTATCATTACCGTACATACCAGAAATCAACACAAAAATAAAAAGTGTTTTAAAACCACATAATATTACTATAGCGGAAAAAACTAAAAACAACTTGGCAAAAGAATGTTTTACAAAATTTAAACCTAGAAGTGATAAGTTGGACACACCTAACGTAATATACAAGATTGACTGTTTGAACTGTGACAACACATACATAGGTCAAACAGGGCAATATTTAAAGAAAAGAATATACGAACATAAATATAGCTTAAGAAAGATTAACGAAAATGGAACAGCATTAGCACAACATGCACAACAAAAGTTACATAGTTTTGATTTCGATAACACAAAAATATTAATCAATGAAAAGAACTATAATAAGAGAAGAATCCATGAAATGATACAGATTAAAAAACATCAGAATGCAATGAATTTCAGATCAGACACAGACAATCTTAGCTCTGTGTATCACACACTAATTAAATGATCGCATGCATAAACTGATTGGACCAAGTAAATGAAATATAAACACCTGATTTTGAGGAATTGCAAAGCAATTCCTAGAATGCAAAGAAAAGGCGAAGGATAAACAGTTTTTTTGTTCTCTCGCTCGATATCGAATAAAATATGGAATTTCAATAACCAGTCAAATGTGAAGGTAGAAACAACTCTACACGTAAGTTAAATTTAAATCTCTAAACAATAGATTCTAGTCTTTTCCCAGATATATTTGTCCTGACTCATCACCTGAAAACCAATGTTCTTGATGTACTTTTTAATATGTGTGTGATTTGTATTTTAATGTGTGAAATTTGGTGAAAGTTTTCTATTTAAATTGATGATAACTGTAAATATATATTTTAGACAAACTGAAGATGGTGGAGAAAGACACCGAAACGTATTTGTAACATTTTAAATAATAAACAATAAAATTGACTGAAACCCAGGAATACATTGGAATTGTATTATAAATTAGATTGTAATTACCTGCTCGTTGAGCTAGAATATTGAACCCCGACACTCCCGCCGCTAACAGAATCCAATTTTCAAATAGGCTTATCAATTACTGCCACCCCCGCGTAACTACGTCCGATGCCCATGCAGCTCGGTAACATAACCCAGGAATCAATTTTTGGGTTATACACTTCTACTGATGACAAATTGCTGCAACCATCATCTCCACCCACTACGTATAGCAAGCCGTTAAGAGCAACTACTCCTGCATTGCGACGACAGAACGCCATGTCACGGATTGGTGACCACTGAAACAATGAAAATAGGTACATTTTTATTCCAACTATTTCCTGTCAATAGGGCAGACCTAATTTACGTGCATATTGAATAATTACCTGATCTTTATTAACGTCGTAAGCTTCCACCGATTTTCGTACTAATGGACCGTCGTGCCCTCCAACCGCGTATAGTATGCCATCCAAAACACCAACACCTAAAAGAAAATACTTGTGTGAACAAAATACGCATTGGCAACAAGTAACTTTCCTCCTACCTGCACCACTTCTTCTAGAGCACATGTCCGGCACAGTTCTCCAAATATCTCTATCAGGATTGTAACATTCGACGGAACTTAAACATTGCCTAGACACTCCGTCATATCCTCCAACCTGAATAAACAAAGAAAAACTAATATCAATGTATACTTCCAAAAAAAGTCCTTTAACAGATTTGATAATTGATTAAAAAAAACACTTCCCTAGTATAAAGACACTTACCGCATATAGTAGCCCATTTAAGACACCAACACCAACACTGCTCCTTCTAGTCGACATAGAAGCGATGGCCCGCCATTTTTGAGTAACCATTTCGAAAACCTCAGCCGTATTAAGACCGGTGGATCCATCAAAACCGCCCACGGCATAAATGTTATTATTCAAGACAGCCACACCCAACGTAGATCGACGAGCTTCCATGCATTCACAATTGCTCCAGAGATCATGTGCAGCATCATACACGTCCACTGTCTTAACTCGAAGTGAACCATTAAAACCTCCGACCTGCAACAAATAAATTTTCTAAATAATGGAATTGTTATTGTTTTTGCAGCACCACTCTAAGAGCATGACTAAGTATAGAAAGCGGCTATATAAAATGAGCCGCGGCAAATCCGTAGAAAGGTTTCTTCAGTCTAAAACGTTTTAGCAAGCTAAGAGCATGACTAAGTAACACAAAGCATAGTGCTTTATTTTTACTTACTTCATGTAATCGAATCATGCAAAGTTTAACGAAAACTTCTTTACAAAATAAAAATATGTTCGTATTATCGGTATAGGTATCAAGTTTCGAAAAATCTGATATATTTTATCCCATATTTTACAAAAGCTAGTCTATGAAACATTTTTGGAAATGAAGTAGCAAAGACACTGCGATAGGGTCTATAGTTTCCGGGATATTCGATTTCCGAAAAATCAACCTTTTTCTAAATTTCTTTTATTGTGCTTAAGTAATTATGAATTTTAAATAAACTCTTAAAATATTATTACGCTTACAAAGCTCTGCCAAACTTGTACGAGTATCCAAAACGATATATTCAAGAGATGAATTCTAAATGTTCAAAACTTTTCTGTTGCTTCGATCTCTGCAAAAGTTAGCGACGTTGAATTCCACCTCATTCGAAAATTATAATTCTAAAAACACTGCTTCAAAATAGTCATTACGACTTGATAGATATTTTTAACCATTTCCGAGATATTAATAATAATATTCAGATTTCTATGAAAAGGTGGCTCGATTTTTTTAAACGTGAAGTACTGCTCTTGCGTTTAAGATCAAGCATAAGTTTTGCCAGATTTCAGTTCTATTTAGAAGAAATGATGATCATGAAAATGTATTGATGACTGTTTAAAAAAATGTAATTTTAAGTTTAAGTTTAAATTTAAACGCTGATATATTTATAAAATGTTACTCTTCTGTTCTGATAAACTCATTTCCAAAAGAAGGTTTCGAAGCGGCCCTATAAAAATAATTCTTACGATATATAAATAAAAACGGACATATTTTATTATAAAAACGGACATTATAGCCCTACAATAACTGCAAACGGCCAAACGACACAACCAAAAAACGACGTAAAATACCTTGGAATCACAATTGACCACAAACTTAAATTCACTAAACACATACGAAACATCAGGGCAGAAACACTAAAGAGAACAAAACACTTCCCATCACTAACCTACAAAGACAGAGGAATTAGCAAACACCGCCACCAAAATATATAAAGCTATTTGTAGACCCTTGCTAGACTATGGACATATACTCATGACCAACGGAACAGAAAGGACAAAACGTTATATACAAACAACAGAACAAATTGCACTAAGACTAATAACACGAATAAGACACCTCCAAAACCCACTACACAACCCCTCCACCCAACTACTATACGAACGCACAAACATGACAAAGATTTCGGAAAGACTCATACATCTACAGACAAAATGGACAAACAACCCCTACAACTGGACCATACTGAATCCCCTTTGTCTTACAAGACCAACCAGACAATCCCGCTTCCGTTTCCCTACATCAACGCTACTCGAACACTTACAAACGCAACTGACTACTGGACAATAAAATAATTTTTTCTATTATTGTGAACAGCAGGATTAAAGTTTTTAATTTGTCGTAGCATCTTCATTGTGTGTTTAAGTGTGGTGTCTTTTTGAGGATTGGTGGATAGAAAATGGATAGGGGCGGCAGCTTGCGGAAAGCTGGTAAGATGAATCTCGAATCTATAAACCCCTAGCTTGAACCCCGAGTTTAGTTTTTCGAGAAGTTTTTTAGCTTCCTTTATTTTTCTTTCTTTCCTTTGTTTTTTTTTATTCCAATTAATTGGGCATTGGAATAAATTCCGTTATATACTAAAAAAGGTCTTTTTTCTTTCCAGGTGGCACGATGCAGAGTTCGGTAAGTTTGGCATTGCTTTGCTCCTGATTGTCAAGTAGATCACTTTTAGTATCATTTGCATTTCATGATATTGAAGCATGTAATATTTATTCGACGAAGAACGACAAGGGAGTTTCTGGATTCTGGATTCTGCATTTAAAATTTTGAAATTTCCTTTCTGTAAATTTTATTTAAAGTCAGATATACTTACACAAACAAATGCGGTTTTCTACAGACTGTTTCTATATGAAATCATCGGGTATCAATATAAAATTCGTCTCATTCTGCCGTGAACTGCGTTTTTTATTGTTGTGTAAACTAAATTGCGTCATTTATTGATGTTTTTCCTCGGTGGGTTACACCCTAAATTAAACGATTCTTGTCTTCTCAATATGAATGGTTCGACTTTTCAAATTTTAAAACGTTTTAACTCAGTTTTTCAACATTCACTAGCCAGCTTTTCTACTGTGCACTGCTATTACATAAAATTTTACAGTAAAAATGTAAGATTAGTGTTGTTGTGCTGTGAACTACACCTTTTATTGTTGTCTCAGGAAATTTGTGTTATTTATAGATGTTTCTTTTTCTGTGGATTAGACCGTAAAATAAACGATCCTTGTCTTTTCAATATGACTGGTTCGACTTTCCAAATATTAAATCATTTTAACCGAGTTTTTCAACATTAACTAGCCAGGTTTTCCACTGTCGACTGCTTTTATATAAACATTTACAGTAAAAATGTAAAATGAGTGTTGTTCTGCTGTGAACTATACCTTTCACTGTTATATAAGCTAAATTGCGTCAATAATTTCTGTTTCTACTTACAATTATCTAGTTTCGGCCCTTCTGAATTTTGATGATAAAAAATTCCCTATATTGTTAATTATCCATTTCCTAACCCTTTTTCTTGGTGGGTAAAAATCAAGTCCATACCAACCATACCTTCGTGGAGCTCGAAATTCTAAATTCGAAATTTTCGAATTTCGTTTGGGTCGAATAAAAAATTATTCGAAAAGAACGATATTTTTTATCTTAAGATCCACCGAACGGCATGTTAAATACAATTACAATTTGCATATGTATACTTACAGCATATACTTTTCCTGCCAACACTGCTAAACCAGCTCGGCATCTCCTAATTGGCATTTCAGCAACCTGATACCATCTTTCCTCTTTAAAGTCGTAACATTCGACACTCCTAATTGCCTTTGGAGCTTGACCACCCACTACTAGCAGCACTTTTGGTAGACCTACTGGTTGCCTAGGTTTAGTTCTGTAATAAATACGAAGAAATATGAGATTAAACGAATTAATAAAATATTAAGAACCGTAGAGTGATGTGGGGTCCTGTTGTTTCCCATATAACGACGGTATGTTTTTTATATTAATATTTATTCATTCCAATGTATTCCTGGGTTTCAGTCAATTTTATTGTTTATTATTTAAAATGTTACAAATACGTTTCGGTGTCTTTATCCACCATCATCAGTTTGTATCGGGTTAGGAAGTTTTTCCTGTTCTTCTCTTTTGCCAATTTTGCCTGCAATCTTCCATACGTCCCCCTCAACTTCTCCTCATCCATCAGATCTATTTTGCTTTTGTTCCCAAGCATCTCTCTTCGTTTTGTAATAAAATTAATATTTATTCCAAAAATCTAAGCAAAATAGTGTCGGCCGATGCATCAGGGCGTTGCAGCCGTTTTAGAATCGCTTTTAATGCCACAATACAAATAATCAAAGTTAATTTAAACTGGTTCAAATCACAATCAGAACTTGCTTTAGAATGGACATAAAGCAAAACAAAATAAAATGAACACTTTTTAACATCTAAACCTAAACCTCAGTATCAAGCATATTTGCAATTTATATTCACCTTGGGGTATGAAAAGTGGTTTTAGTATCTCCCTTCAATAAGTGAAACTTCAATGCTTCGATGTAGTAGTCTTTGCATTGCAAATCCGCTTTCAAAAGAGGCTCTTCCTCCACTCGTTGCACCAGGTAGTCTTGCGACATCAAAGGTAATCGAACATGTTCCATTAAAGATGCGAGGTGTTTCTGACGGTTGGCAACATCATGATGAACCCATGCAATAACACATTCAAATACCTGCAAACAAATCGTAATAAAAGTTTTATACTAGATGTTAAGAATATACGATCTATTTAATACCTTTTCTTCAGATGGGACAGTTAGCAAATCGCTGCTAATAAGTTTTGCTACTTGCTGCTGAGACAAAGCTAAAAACTCTTCACATTCAACAACCTCCCTATAAATACAATTCATTACAGCCAATTCAACTGAGCAAATAAATGCAAAAGAACTTACGGAAAGTTTAATTGGACATAATTTTCAGCATTAGCAAGGAGATCAAGGCATCCATGCAAGTCAGCAAATGCCCGAATGCCCAAACAATTTGTAGGGTGCAACTGAGCCTGTAAAAAATCACAACATGCGTCCCTAACGTGTGTTAGCTGCAATAAGTGAGCTGCTGGTAGCAAAACTTGTACATTTTCCTCTGTTACCTAAAAATAATTTTTATGATATGTCGATGCTAAAATGAATTCTATTTTATCTCACTTGTATTTCTGAGGTGTATGAGTATTCAACCAACAGTTCCAAAGCATAATTGTCGACCTCTTGAATAACAATTCGATCCTGTCTACTTTCCTCAAAACTTGAAAACATAGCATAGAAATATGGCGAGCACGCTGCCAAAACCATTTTATGAGCGGGTATTTCCACAGAATTAGCTATCAAGGTAACATCACACAACAGTTTCTGCCTGCAAGTATATAAAAAAAAATTTAATTGATACGATAACAAGCAAAAGAATATTAAGAGAATTAATGTAGCACTTACTCTCTCATACAGTTCATTAATTCAAAGGCCTTTTGCGTGTGCATGGTATTCTTGTAGGCTCTCCGTTCTCTGTGTGAAGTAGATTTTTGACTATTTTGTGGAACATGTTTCTGGGAACTTTCATCCAGTGAATTCTGACTGGCACATCTTGTTAAAGTCAACGTGCTTGAAACAAAGATGAAACATAAATATTCAAATTAAGTGAAATAATAAGACCGGGCAATATCAGATATAAGTAAGTCTCAATATGCCTTTACTTTTTACGATTTTCAGAGGAATTTCAATGCATTTTGATTATGATTGATGGTTGATTTGAATCGTGCTTCAAAATGTTCTGTCTTTTTTTTAAGTCATATCTTCCAAATTAATGCTAGTAGGAATAATTCGAAATTCTGACTCTAAAGATGCTGAAAGAATGCTTTTCATAAAAAGGATCAGACGCCTCATTTTTTCCATCACGGTAAATCTCATAACGGATGTTTTGACTCAAATGCCATCTATCTTTAAAATAGTCGCTTCTTCTAAACTAAAGAATGTCACAACTTGAAAATTTTACCATCCTTAGAAGACTATTGCCCCGAAAGGTTCTCAAAGTTTCATAAAATGGACACAGTAAGCTGATTTTTCCCAGCTTGGTAAATTAGTACTCAAAATTGGCAAATATTGGTGTCGTCACGGAAATTTTCAGTTAACTGTAGCTCTTCATTAAAAATTGTCATCTTTCAAATTAAAACAAGTTGCAAGTTGATTTTTTCAACATCTTTAGAAGAAACCTGAGTCTAAAGATTCAGAAGATTCATAAAAATCGCCCAGAATGCTGATTTTTGCGTGCTCGGTGTCATAACGGATGTTTTTACACAATTGCACTCTCCCTTTTAAAAATTCACAGCTTCCAAACTAAGGCAAGTTGCAATGTGAATTTCTCATCATCTTTAGAAGACACTTGACTCTAAAGATTTTGAAAGTTTCATAAAAAACACCTTAAATGATGATTTTTCCCAGCTTGATAAATTTGGGATCAAATTTGGTGAAAATCGACCTATTCATGGTTTTGCACAATTGCGCTCTCTTTTAAAAATTCTCATTTTCCAAGCTAAACGAAGTTGAACTTTGAAATTTGCGCCATCTTTAGAAGACACTTGACTCTAAAGATTCTGAAAGTTTCATAACAATCTTCCATAAATGTGATTTTTGGTAGCTTGGTAAAGATCCACCTTAAAATGGATGTTATAACTCAACTGCTGTATCTCCTTTAAAAATTCTCATCTTCCAAACTAAAGGAAGTTGAACTTTGAAATTTGCGCCATCCTTAGAAGACACTTGACTCTAAAGATTCTGAAAGTTTCATAAAAATCGCCCGGAATGCTGATTTGTGCCAGCCTGATAAATATGGGCTCAAAATTAGTAAAAATCGGTCTCATAAAGGATAGTTTTACACAATTCCGTTCTTTCTTTTAAAAAATCGCAGCTTCAAAACTACCGCGAGTTGCAATGTGAATTTTTCACCATCTTTAGAATACACATGAGCTTGATAAATATGGCTCAAAATTGCTAAAAATCAGTCTCATCATCGGATGTTTTTACTCAAGTGCGCTCTGCCCTTTTAAAAATTCGCGTCTTCCAAACTAAAGCAAGTTGCACTTTGAAATTTTCACCACCTTTAGAAGACACTTGACTCTAAAGATTCTGAAATTTTCATAAAAATCGCCCGGAATACTGATTTGTGCCAGCTTGATAAATATGGGCTCAAAATTAGTAAAAATCGGTCTCATAAAGGATAGTTTTACACAATTCCGCTATTTCTTTTAAAAAATCGCAGCTTCAAAACTACCGCGAGTTGCAATGTGAATTTTTCACCATCTTTAGAATACACATGAGCTTGATAAATATGGCTCAAAATTGCTAAAAATCAGTCTCATCATCGGATGTTTTTACTCAAGTGCGCTCTGCCCTTTTAAAAATTCGCGTCTTCCAAACTAAAGCAAGTTGCACTTTGAAATTTTCACCACCTTTAGAAGACACTTGACTCTAAAGATTCTGAAAGTTTCATAAAAATCGCCCGGAATGCTGATTTGTGCCAGCCTGATAAATATGGGCTCAAAATTAGTAAAAATCGGTCTCATAAAGGATAGTTTTACACAATTCCGCTCTTTCTTTTAAAAAATCGCAGCTTCCAAACTACGGCGAGTTGCAATGTGAATTTTTCACCATCTTTAGAATACACATGAGCTTGATAAATATGGCTCAAAATTGCTAAAAATCAGTCTCATATCGGATGTTTTTACTCAAGTGCGCTCTGCCCTTTTAAAAATTCGCGTCTTCCAAACTAAAGCAAGTTACACTTTGAAATTTTCACCACCTTTAGAAGACACTTGACTCTAAAGATTCTGAAAGTTTCATAAAAATCGCCCGGAATGCTGATTTGTGCCAGCCTGATAAATATGGGCTCAAAATTAGTAAAAATCGGTCTCATAAAGGATAGTTTTACACAATTCCGTTCTTTCTTTTAAAAAATCGCAGCTTCAAAACTACCGCGAGTTGCAATGTGAATTTTTCACCATCTTTAGAATACACATGAGCTTGATAAATATGGCTCAAAATTGCTAAAAATCAGTCTCATCATCGGATGTTTTTACTCAAGTGCGCTCTGCCCTTTTAAAAATTCGCGTCTTCCAAACTAAAGCAAGTTGCACTTTGAAATTTTCACCACCTTTAGAAGACACTTGACTCTAAAGATTCTGAAAGTTTCATAAAAATCTCCAGGAATGCAGATTTGTGCCAGCTTGATAAATATGGGCTCAAAATTAGTAAAAATCGGTCTCATAAAGGATAGTTTTACACAATTCCGCTATTTCTTTTAAAAAATCGCAGCTTCCAAACTACCGCGAGTTGCAATGTGAATTTTTCACCATCTTTAGAATACACATGAGCTTGATAAATATAGCTCAAAATTACTAAAAATCAGTCTCATCATCGGATGTTTTTACTCAAGTGCGCTCTGCCCTTTTAAAAATTCGCGTCTTCCAAACTAAAGCAAGTTGCACTTTGAAATTTTCACCACCTTTAGAAGACACTTGACTCTAAAGATTCTGAAAGTTTCATAAAAATCGCCCGGAATGCTGATTTGTGCCAGCCTGATAAATATGGGCTCAAAATTAGTAAAAATCGGTCTCATAAAGGATAGTTTTACACAATTCCGCTCTTTCTTTTAAAAAATCGCAGCTTCCAAACTACGGCGAGTTGCAATGTGAATTTTTCACCATCTTTAGAATACACATGAGCTTGATAAATATGGCTCAAAATTGCTAAAAATCAGTCTCATATCGGATGTTTTTACTCAAGTGCGCTCTGCCCTTTTAAAAATTCGCGTCTTCCAAACTAAAGCAAGTTGCACTTTGAAATTTTCACCACCTTTAGAAGACACTTGACTCTAAAGATTCTGAAAGTTTCATAAAAATCGCCCGGAATGCTGATTTGTGCCAGCCTGATAAATATGGGCTCAAAATTAGTAAAAATCGGTCTCATAAAGGATAGTTTTACACAATTCCGTTCTTTCTTTTAAAAAATCGCAGCTTCAAAACTACCGCGAGTTGCAATGTGAATTTTTCACCATCTTTAGAATACACATGAGCTTGATAAATATGGCTCAAAATTGCTAAAAATCAGTCTCATCATCGGATGTTTTTACTCAAGTGCGCTCTGCCCTTTTAAAAATTCGCGTCTTCCAAACTAAAGCAAGTTGCACTTTGAAATTTTCACCACCTTTAGAAGACACTTGACTCTAAAGATTCTGAAAGTTTCATAAAAATCTCCAGGAATGCAGATTTGTGCCAGCTTGATAAATATGGGCTCAAAATTAGTAAAAATCGGTCTCATAAAGGATAGTTTTACACAATTCCGCTCTTTCTTTTAAAAAATCGCAGCTTCCAAACTACCGCGAGTTGCAATGTGAATTTTTCACCATCTTTAGAATACACATGAGCTTGATAAATATGGCTCAAAATTGCTAAAAATCAGTCTCATCATCGGATGTTTTTACTCAAGTGCGCTCTGCCCTTTTAAAAATTCGCGTCTTCCAAACTAAAGCAAGTTGCACTTTGAAATTTTCACCACCTTTAGAAGACACTTGACTCTAAAGATTCTGAAAGTTTCATAAAAATCGCCCGGAATGCTGATTTGTGCCAGCCTGATAAATATGGGCTCAAAATTAGTAAAAATCGGTCTCATAAAGGATAGTTTTACACAATTCCGCTCTTTCTTTTAAAAAATCGCAGCTTCCAAACTACGGCGAGTTGCAATGTGAATTTTTGACCATCTTTAGAATACACATGAGCTTGATAAATATGGCTCAAAATTGGTAAAAATCAGTCTCATATCGGATGTTTTTACTCAAGTGCGCTCTGCCCTTTTAAAAATTCGCGTCTTCCAAACTAAAGAAAGTTGCACTTTGAAATTTTCACCACCTTTAGAAGACACTTGACTCTAAAGATTCTGAAAGTTTCTTAAAAATCGCCCGGAATGCTGATTTGTGCCAGCATGATAAATATGGGCTCAAAATTAGTAAAAATCGGTCTCATAAAGGATAGTTTTACACAATTCCGCTATTTCTTTTAAAAAATCGCAGCTTCCAAACTACGGAGAGTTGCAATGTGAATTTTTCACCATCTTTAGAATACACATGAGCTTGATAAATATGGCTCAAAATTGCTAAAAATCAGTCTCATATCGGATGTTTTTACTCAAGTGCGCTCTGCCCTTTTAAAAATTCGCGTCTTCCAAACTAAAGCAAGTTGCACTTTGAAATTTTCACCACCTTTAGAAGACACTTGACTCTAAAGATTCTGAAAGTTTCTTAAAAATCGCCCGGAATGCTGATTTGTGCCAGCCTGATAAATATGGGCTCAAAATTAGTAAAAATCGTTCTCATAAAGGATGGTTTTATACAATTGCGCTCTCTCCTTTAAAAAATCGCAGCTTCCAAACTAAGGCTAGTTGCAATGTGAATTTTTCACCATCTTTAGAAGACACATGAGCTTGATAAATATGGCTCAAAATTGCTAAAAATCAGTCTCATATCGGATGTTTTTACTCAAGTGCGCTCTGCCCTTTTAAAAATTCGCGTCTTCCAAACTAAAGAAAGTTGCACTTTGAAATTTTCACCACCTTTAGAAGACACTTGACTCTAAAGATTCTGAAAGTTTCTTAAAAATCGCCCGGAATGCTGATTTGTGCCAGCCTGATAAATATGGGCTCAAAATTAGTAAAAATCGGTCTCATAAAGGATGGTTTTACACAATTGCGCTCTCTCCTTTAAAAAATCGCAGCTTCCAAACTAAGGCTAGTTGCAATGTGAATTTTTCACCATCTTTAGAAGACACATGAGCTTGATAAATATGGCTCAAAATTGCTAAAAATCAGTCTCATATCGGATGTTTTTACTCAAGTGCGCTCTGCCCTTTTAAAAATTCGCGTCTTCCAAACTAAAGAAAGTTGCACTTTGAAATTTTCACCACCTTTAGAAGACACTTGACTCTAAAGATTCTGAAAGTTTCTTAAAAATCGCCCGGAATGCTGATTTGTGCCAGCCTGATAAATATGGGCTCAAAATTAGTAAAAATCGGTCTCATAAAGGATGGTTTTACACAATTGCGCTCTCTCCTTTAAAAAATCGCAGCTTCCAAACTAAGGCTAGTTGCAATGTGAATTTTTCACCATCTTTAGAATACACATGAGCTTGATAAATATGGCTCAAAATTGCTAAAAATCAGTCTCATATCGGATGTTTTTACTCAAGTGCGCTCTGCCCTTTTAAAAATTCGCGTCTTCCAAACTAAAGAAAGTTGCACTTTGAAATTTTCACCACCTTTAGAAGACACTTGACTCTAAAGATTCTGAAAGTTTCTTAAAAATCGCCCGGAATGCTGATTTGTGCTAGCCTGATAAATATGGGCTCAAAATTAGTAAAAATCGGTCTCATAAAGGATAGTTTTACACAATTCCGCTATTTCTTTTAAAAAATCGCAGCTTCCAAACTAAGGCGAGTTGCAATGTGAATTTTTCACCATTTTTAGAAGACACATGGCTTGGAATATTCTGAAAGTTTTATAAGAATCGCCCAAGAGTCCTGATTTTTTTCCAGCTTGGTAAATATGAGTCTCAAAATTAGTAACTATCCGTCTCAGAACGGATGGTTGGTTCCCATCTTTCTTACCAAACTTACTTTAATTCCCATCTTTCTTACTAAAGCTGTAATAAAGTCTGATAAAGTTCAAGTTCAATATTATGACGATAATAAATTCTTTAAATAATCAAACTAATTTCATCAGGGAAAAGTTGACATTATCTAGTTTACTGGTGTGATATAATACTAATGCTAATGATTTAGTATACATAATAGCATAATCAAATAGTAAACACATGAAATTTTTAGAGAATATCCAGAAACTCAGAGATTCAGCTGTTTAAAAACATCAGTGTACCAAAAAATGTAGTCACGTTGTAAAAGTTTGAACGCAGTAAGAGTATTTTCAATTATATCAAATATATCTGTAAACTGCAATTGTTTCTCTTGCTTTGATGAAAATAAAACAAATGCAAAGTGATTGGAATACTAAACATTTGAACAACTATATCAACTTAGTGTTGTCTGCCTGGACTTTACTCAACACCAGCAGTAAACAGAAAATCCTCAGCAAATAAAACAGAGTGTTGTAACTGTTAAATGCACTTCTACTGTTTACTATTGATAAATATTATTTTGTTACGTTACAACGCTTTCATTTTGTACTCACCTGCCCTGTCTTTCAAGACCATCTGGATTTTGTGGGTCCATTTTTCCAAAACAAAACCAACCAGAAAATGCGTGCTTGATTCAAACACTTCTAATACATAGTTTATTAATTTCTAAACACAAAGTGATAAAACCCCGCTTTCAAAAGGTCAAAACAAACAATTATAATCAGGAGTTGGATGATAATTTTGCTGGTTTGCTAAATCAGATGACTTTCATACAACGATGCCAGATGAATGAAAAATTAATCCTCAACGGCCATCCGGCTCGAAAATCCACAAAGTCTGTAAAGTGAAAAAGAAAGCAAGTCCAACTACTATTTTCCGACGAGTTTTACCTCTATTCAACAATCAAAGTTACTAAACTGGTATTGCTTGTAGTAAATAAAACAGAGAACACTTAGAAAATTCTCAGTAGTCACGACAAATGCTTATCTTTGGCATTCCGCATGCACGTAGTGAGAACTTTTTGCGCATATGCTACGATCGTGTATTTGTATTTATTTTTAGGGAATTTAATTTTTTTCAATGTTGAAATAGCTTTAAATTGATTCAAACAGCCACAATAAGTATTTGGGCGTAAAATAGTAATTTGCCAGTATTTAATGTAAATGCTTAGGTCCAGCCTACAAAAAACTATATAATCTATAGTTAGGGCGCTAGATCCCTACAAGCACTATAAAAAAGAGCAACTTGAAAGTATAGGCTGTTCCAAGCTTTTTGGCAGTGACGCAATAATTGTCGTTCTTGTTCACCAAGCAAAACGGAAATTTGTCCTATTAACGTATGAATTGTTCCAATTCGCAAAAGGATGGGAAAATATTAAAATAATTGAATGGATTGCCAGCGAGTGTTGGCAGTTTCTGTGAATTCTTCCAACCAAAGCAGAAGAACCAGACTTCCATCTTAATAAAAGTTAGACCAGATCGTCTTCTTTTCATCCAAAGAATATCGCAGTACCCTTTTGATCATGTACTTACGGAACACCCCGTATAATAAATAAAAGCTGTTAGATTTCTGAAAGATTGCGACGTACCCAAAGAGACAACTTAAACCAAACATACACATTAGAAATATTTATAACTTGAACTACAAAAAAACAAAAAATATTAAAATTTAGTTAAGTGAAAAATAAGACAATAACGAGTTTAATACACACTCTATCAATCAAGGGTACAGATCATACCTGAAGCCCATGGCCCCAGAAGAAAAAGGCCCAGACACCAGCTGGCCCACTAGGGCAACCGGAAAAAAACAGTGTGAGCTGTAGAAGTGTCAGAGTGCTAGTTTAAGCCAGAGACAAGATTGCAGTTCTTTGTAATTCGCTTTAAAAACACAGCGCAGTTAAAATTGAAAAATTTTGTTGTCAAAAATTGCGTTTATCTATTGTACAAAAGGGAAAATTATGGAAGCTACAGAGAAATAAAACTAAATACTCTAAAACCCTGTAGACTGGAAACAAAACGTTTTTAAAAGCAAAGAATTTAAAAAAAAGTTATCCTGTTAAATGCACAACCTTTCTTTGGCTTTTCAACCAATTGACTCTATCAAGACATTCATATTCTCCAGCATTTCACAAGCTTTCTTTTGCGAATCAGAAATTGCTTATCTCGTTTTATCTACAAAGCTGGAAGCAAAAATCTAAAAATTATCGATGTTTCAGATCTCTCTTCTCAGCTCATTAGCTGCACATTTGCCGCTGTTAAAAATTCTGGGAAAGTTTTTCATGTTATTTGACGATTTTTTGAGGAACTACAATCACTTCCATTTTATATTGTTATACAGAAAATACAGGAATATTGGCGTCGTCCTGTTATTAATCGTTTTCGGTGTTGTTATAAGTGCAGTTTATTACTTTTGGTGTGTCTACTACTGGTTGTCTTCGAGAATATTTTTATTCTCCAGCCGCCGGGCGAGCGAAAAAAATTTATGTCATTACTTTTAATATATTTTAAATAATTTCCTTCTTCTTATAGTGCATCTCCTATCGGAGGTTTGCTAACATCACCGCAATCGTGACCTTGACTGCAGCTCTGAACAATTGAACATTGCTACAACTGAACCAATCCCTCAGGTTCTTTAGCCAGGACACACGGCGTCTGCCAATGCTCCGCTTTCCACTAATCTTTTCCTGGACTATCAGTTGGAGAAGTGTGTATTTCTGTCCTCTCATTATATAAGAGGAACTGAAGCTTTCTTTTCTTCATGGTGTTAATGATTTCGCATTCCTTCTGCACCCGGTTCAGCACTTGGGCATTAGTAATTCTATCGGTTCTGGGAATACGCCACATTCTACGGTAACACCACATTTAGAATGCTTGTAGTTTGTCGATGTGGTTTTTCTTGAGGGTCCATGCTTCAACTCCATACAAGAGCGTAGAAAAAACGTAACAACGCAGCATCCTCATCCTAAGTTCCATGTTAATATCCCGACTCGTAAATAACTTCATCATCAGGCTATCTCTAGCCTCGTTCTAATTGCTCTGACATTTCTCGTTTGGTCACCCGATTGTTCCATTCAAGTTCCCAGATATTTACAAGTCGACACATTCATAATCGTGGTGTTTGCCAGAGACAAATAATAATGTTTTCCTTGTCTCTATTTGCCACCGTCAGATTGGCATGATTCAGATCTTGTGGGAATTTTGTAACTACCATTAACTTGGTTTTCTTAAAGTTGATTTTTAGTCCGATTTCATTACACCGAACATTTAATTTTTCTAAAAGGTGTTGTGTCTTCAAGGTTGCTCGTTAACAAGACGGTGTCATCAGCATACCTCATATTAGTAATTACTTCTTCGTTTATATTCCACCTAGCTCATCTTCTAGGGTTCCCTTAAAAATAGCTTCGCTATAGAGGTTAAATAGAAGCGGTGATAGGATGCAACCCTGTCTCACACCACGAGAAATAACGACTTCTTCTGTTGGTTGGTTTTCTAAAATTGTATTAGCTTTTTGGCCCCAATATAGATTACTAATTATTCCAACGTCGTCGGAGTCAATGTTTTTGTTGACGAGCAGTTGATGTAACTTGTCATGTTTCATCTTCTCAAAGGCTTCCTCGAAATCGATGTAGCATGCTTACACCTCTTGGTTTATATTGAGACAACGCTGGACGTTAATCCACAGATTACCAAACTCTTCCCAAATCCCAAAAAGAGTCTCTCGTGTTCCAAGTCCTTTGCGAAATACAAATTGTGTGTTGCTTATGTATTCCTCGAGTCTTCTGTATTTTGTTCTGTGAATGATCCTTAAGAATAACTTCAAGGTGTTGCTCATAAGTGCGATGGTTCGGTAGTCTGAGCATTCTCGTGCATTCGGTATCCAATGGGCATGAGCACAAAAGTGGATGATAGCCATTGTTTAGGAATTTCTGACTAATCATAAATGCTCGGTTAAAGAGGTCCAGAAGAATATCAATTATATCATCGTCAAAGAGTTTGATAAGCTCTATAGATATCCGATCAGGACCAGCGACCAGCAGCCTTGCCGGGTTTCATAGTTTCCAAAGCGTATACTACTTCCGATCTTAATATTTTTAAGTGCACATTGCTTGCTTCTAAGGCCGGTTTTCGAGGTCTGTCATCATCGAACAGTTCTGACCTTAGAGTAAATAGTATACTATTTACTATTTACCTACTATAGTATACGAACCTTAGAGTAAATAGTATACTATTTACTCTAAAGGTTCGTATACTATACGTACTATAGATTCTATTTACTCTAAGGTTCTGACAGATATGTTTTCTACCTTTTAAGTTTGTCCCCCATGTCAGCTATTATACGTCCATTTGCATCCTTGATAATATTACTAGCTGCCTTGACCCTGTTACATCCAGCCATTTCCTTTATCCTTTTGTGCTGTCAGATTTCTTTTCTACTGCTTCTATTTCCTGACATTGAGCTGCTACGTATTCTTCTGTTGCTTCCTTAATTTTTCTCTCTTCTGCTTTATTTAGTGTCCTTTACTCATCTTAGTTAGTTGCCTTTGCTCTTTCTCCTTTCCTCCATGAGATCTAAAATTTCTGATGGCATCCAAAGCTTTTGTGCTCAGTTACTTGGGACTTAATTCCTTGAAATATTTAAATTTAAATAAATTTAGAAAAAAATTAATTTATTTCGAATTCCTATTGTTTTATTGCTTTCTTTTTGGTAAAGGAAAACGTTTGGAAAAATAGTAAAAACAACTAGTTAACAAATCAGTATAAATAGTTTTACGTATAGTCAAGATTTGGTGCCCCAACTATATTTGTATAATTCATACTGCTTTCTAAACTATTTTATACAGGTGTTTGACGGACAATAGTTTTGTTGTCAACCGTCTTAACCTGCAATTCTCAAATTATATTTTGGGGTTTGTTTATATACAATTTTGGTAAATTAATGTGAATTAGAACTCATCTAAATCCTTAGAGTTGAGAAACATTACATAAAATATTGCAAATTGTGAGCATGAAAATGAAAACAGACTTTCAAACTCTTGGCGCAGGTGTGGGAAGATTTAATTTGAAACTACTGTAATCAATTTCAGCCTCTGGATGAGATAAACATCTGTATTTTCTATTGTTTGCTATATGGATTAAACTACACGCTCCATGGAATGACATTTCTGGAGCGGCAAGTTCAGTAAATATTTCAGCTGCATTTGCAAGTGACCTAGTATACATATTTGAATATTGCCACATCCTAAAATGTACTCTCTAGCCAGTCCTGAGGATGAATATAAAACGAAAGTTGATAGAATTATGGGGGAGAACACAGATTTAACGCGTGACTTAGAAAACTGGATGTCCAAGCTGCCTCATAGCTTAAAATCCTTACCAATTATTTACTTAGCTATTCCAGGTTGGCAGAGGCACGCCTTAGAAATTGTGTTATCAAATGAAGGTTTTTAGGAACTCATGACAGTTTCACTGCAAATATATCAACTGCCAGCGATGTTTCTCTGGATGCTGAGAAAATTCTGCAGGATCTACATTGGGTTTTATGCGTTAAAGTTGTTATGGCCAATTGGACCAAAACTCAAAATTTAACAGTGAATCAACTACTAAAAGCTGGAATTAGGTAATGCTTTAATTCGCTTAAAACGTGTGTTTTTAATCTACAATTGAGACTTCACTTTAAGAAATATAACACGCAGTATGTATTTGCAACTTTGGACTTAAGGTGTTTATCTTTCACTCTTCATTTTACATTAAAGAAAATGAATAGGATATTTGCATCAATAGGTCTTTTTTTTAATTAAAGAAACTTGAATTACAAATCAACGTTTTATTTATCATAAGGGTATACGTAACTTCCTCATATTATACATAAACAAAAAGTTTTTATTTTGTTTTCTTGAAAAGTCAAATAACATTTTCTTTCAAATTATTATTTTCTTTTAAATAGAGCACATAAATAATTTGAACACTTACTCAAAACTACTATCAGAAAGTCATGTTATATTAGACTTTCACAAGCACCAATGTTTTTATCAACATTTCAGATATTTTGATTTAAGAATCAGTACAAAGAGAAACACAACTGATTTGTATTTTTGTCATGGACTCTATTCTTGCAAAGTGGAACCTGTTTTAAAAGAAATAAATGCATTCTTGGAGACCCATATAGGGGAGGTAAGTCACAACACTACTAGTAATGGAGTACCCCTTTGTCTAAATGAATGAAAAATGATTCAAAGGATTTTTTAAACTAGTATTGTGTAATTTTTAAGTGTGCAAAATATCCAAAAGTTGCAGATAAATATCACAAAATAGGTAAATTATTATTTCACCACATTTAAGCTATAAGGTATTTAAAAATTTATCTAGTTCGTCCATATCTATATCTAGGTTGTTATTCTGATTAGTTGGTTCATTTTGCGTTTTTGGATTGCTGTCAAAGATTCTTTCTTGAGTACTTGTATTTCCAATATTTCCAAAGAATTTGTCTAATTCCAAGTCCACATTAAATGAGTCTTTTGCATCATCAGGTTGTTGCGTTTTAACTGCTTCATCAGGTTTTTCAGTTTTATCTTGAGAAGATTGGGCTAACAGTGGAGCAAAGGTTTTTAGTTGTTTTTTAATATCGGCCAAGCTTCTCTTGATAATAATGCATTCATGTCCTACAGGATATTTACATGTCGTGTCCAAACACATAACCAGTGCTTCTGAAAGATTAATTTGCTGTAGCTCTAATTCCTTTCCACAGTTTGGACACTTTTCTATCACCTACAAGAGTCACAATTCAGCACACAATGCAAAATATAACTAGCATCTAAAATACGAAAAAATTATTTTATGACAGTTTGGCAAACACGTTTGGAAATAATTTTTTTATATTAAAGCGTAATGCAGATTTGATGAACATAATATCCACAAATCAAAGAAGTGAATGACAATAAAATTTTTGAAATTGTTTATGTACTTCCGAATATTTAAAGTACTTTTTGCTTGAATGTATGTTCTAAAAAATTAATGCAAATATACGCTTATAACTAACCTGAAATGAGATTTTCTTTAGGATCTGTTTGATTAAACTTCTTTCATTTTTGGACATTTTACAAATCATTTCATCGAAACCGGAATGTTGCATCAAAGATAAGTACTTACTTCCATTCTTATTTCGATATTTAAATTATTTGTTTACGTTTTTCAAAACACAACACATTTTCCGACGTTTAAAAACAAGGTTACGTTTCACTTTTGTCTTCTGTTTTCGTCGACGGCTGCCACAGATAAAGTAACAAAATCTCAGCAATGCTTGGGTGTCGGGGTAGAAGCAGTGATGGACGCGTAATTTACACCATTATCTACACATAGACAATTGCAATTATCTACATGGCCAAAGTCATGTAGATAATGAAACTATGTAGATAATCCAGAAAATGTAGATACATTAGTTTTACAAACGTGTTCTCCAGTACTATAATCATTCCAAATTCATATCAATTATTTAATAATAGGATAACATGATAATCAATTATAAACTTTTCAAAATATTTTTTTTTTCAAAAAAGCTATCAACAGAATCACATAAACTAATATCTAACTACATATTTCATCAACAATCTTCTTCGCCTTCTTGAAGATCATCGATGTTTATATTCATCAGGCCATTATCTTGAATACGGAGTGTATAATACACATGCATTATCTTCTTTGATCTCTCAAATATTAGGCGATTTCTAATGGGCGTGTGAATCAATGACCAAGTTGAGAATACTCTCTCAAGTTGGGCTGATGCAGCTGGGATTAGCACTAATCTTTTAGCGACGCTCGCCAAACTTGGATGATCCAAATCACAAGTATTCCAAAATACCAGCGGTTTAAGCACGTTTTTTTCATAAAGTGTATGAAATATTCCTTTGTGGCATTTAAAAGCGTCTAAGCTTTCAATTCCATCAGCGTCAAGCGCTTTAATTAAAAAATTGTTAATGATAACTTTATGATCTTTTGATAGCTTTCCGTAATCGTAGACAGGATGTAGGAAGTACGCAGTTAAGGTATATTTATTTAAAGCCATATTTTTCCTTAGCTCCAATTGTGATTTGAACTGATTTCTAAAATTTTCGGGAAGTTCTGTTTCTAAATTAAGCCACTGCTCAACTGCATCGGCAACTGAACATGTGGAACTCTGGCTAGTGTTAATCAACTTGCAAATGGGATCAAAGAGTTCAATACTATTTCTAACTTGCTCAACATGTTCTTCATCGTATAGAAGATGAGTTGTTTTTATTTTCTTTGTTATTGTATCATCTGCTGCAACAAGTTTCATAAACTTTAATTTTCCAAAAAAGAAAAATAAGCATCTCTATACGAACACCAACGCGTTTCACACGGTAATTTTAGTCTGTGGCCTCCTTTTTTTACAACCGGTTTTATGGTATGGCGATATGACTATTACATGTTCATGTGTACATTTTCTACATTATTCTCTACATAAATCTATTGTCTACGTATTTTCTACGCATTATCTACATAGTAACGTAGACAATCATTATCTACATGTAAACGCCCATCACTGGGTAGAAGTAAATGATCTGACGCAATCAAAGAGTAACGATGGAATTTTATTTGGGGTTTAGAATAAAAGTCTATTTTCAATGTATTTTTTTATTTTATGCTTGCCTCTAGCTTAGTTAGATTACTTAATTTTTGCTTGTACCGGCCACTTTTAAAGCATTATATTTTGATGTTTCCAAATCCGCTTACAAATGTGCATTTTTTAAGTTACACTTTCGTTTTTTTGAACATTTTCTGAAATATTTTGAATAATAATCGGATGTTTTTTAATTTAAATGGTTATTCAAAAGTTGAAATACGCATCGTTCTGATATTTATTAAACTTTCCAGTATGCTACGACAAAATGTGATTAAAAAATATATCCCAATTCTAAATTAAAATTTTAATAGCTAATAATTCATTGCCAATTTATTCAAAAATTGTACATTTAATGTGTTTTTGAATGTTTTCAAATCAGTTTGCAAATTCGCATTTTCAATGCTAAAACTTTTCGTTCTGTTGAGCATTTCAATACTATTTATGGATAATTAACGGTTTTGTTTTAAAATTACAATTGTTATTTGAAAATTAAAAGATTCGTTGTTCTGGTGTTGCTTAGATTTTCTAAAATTCTAGGACAAACTAGACTAAGTTTGAATTCAAACTTGAATCGGTAGAAAAATAATTTAAATAACAGGTTCTCATTTTTTATTCTGCAATAAAAAGTTCTATGGTGAAACTATCAAAGTTCCCTTTTAATTACGAATTTTCGAAAAAACAAACATACAATCTAAAATAACGCTCTACCGTAGTGATATTTGTATTATATTGTCTTAATTCAGAAAATATTTGTTAGTTTCCGAAAAGTGTTATTTAAGCCTGTTACATTTATGATAATATTATTATCGGCTTTTCTATATCCAATTCTCGAACTATGCTCAATTTGCAATGCTCAAATATATGCTCAAATTCTATTAAATTAACGTTAGTTAGTAGTTACAATCTTAGAAAATCGGTAGAGGCCAAAAAATCTTTTGGCGCCACACCCAAAAATAATACAACTTAAATTATTTTAATAAGAAATTGAGAGCTTGGTGAGTACCGCGGTCTCGACAAACAATGATTGTCTTTGACCTACACTTATTATGTAAACTTTTCTCCTTAAAGTTACTGAGAGAATCGCCTGTTGAGCTTTAGTCTACGTATTTAAATATCACTGTGTATATTAAAAAATATTTCAGTTTAAACAGTGTTTTTTAGTTTAATTTTTTTTCCAAATTGATTTCCTAAAATAATTGTGTCAAACGTACACTTTCCTTATGCCGATATTTCACTAAAAAATCCCATTCAAGTTTGAAATCATCCTTAAGTATTTTTCATCCATAAAAAATCATTATACTTCAGCACAGTTTATCGACGTCAGTATTAGAGTATTAGTATTAGTATTAAAGATTTATTGTGTATAAATATAAAAATTTAGGTCGTAATATTGGACTGCCAACATTTTTACGGATTTAATCAAGCCTCCCATAGCAAATTGATGCAATTCATTGTTAACACATTTGGTACTAAGCTACTACCGTATTCAGACCATATGGACCATCTTTCCTTGGATTATATGACTTCCCAATTTAGATATCAGGTAAAACTATAACTTCTGGATAGATAACTCTCTGTATAATCCGTGTTATTCAGCTGATAGTAGTGTACAGATCAAATGCGGCTCATTTCGGTCAACCACTGCTCTGGCCTTCGGCTAGTTTTCCCACACCTTGGGCTGATACTATGGATCCAAATATTTTATTTAACTTTCTGGATGAGGGTATTGGGAATCGAACTGACCACGTTGGATTTATCACTCAATGCATTCTCACCCCCAGTCTGGCAGATATACTTGGAAATATGTTCAGTAAGTTTAGCTACTTGCATACTTACTGAACATTGTTTCAGAAATTATAAACATTTGATATTTATGTTTACTATATTACTTTCAGCCACGTTGAAGCAAAAACTGGCCGTAGACTTTGAAGACCTAAGAACTGGGTGGATATCAAAGCAAATACCGGGTAGAAGGGGAGTTAATATCATCATCGGGGACTTTGTGGACCTGGCTGATAATTTATTCACCAAATCTGTGATCAATTTGAATTTAAAACTTCTAAGTGACCTTCCAAAACGCCTGAACACTGTTATCAGCATTGGCAGCTATAAAAAATTTTAAAATCATTTCAACAATTTTTTAACAAATGCTCTCAGTATTTACATGCCATATATTATACTACTTATCATGGAAATCTTGCCATATTCATTAATTTGACACTCTGTGATTATTCCACCTCAACAATATAAATTGCATTAAAGTTGTTACTTGACAATCAGAACTTGGCTGAAACTGAAATTGATATTGTGATAAGTATTTCTAGTCAGATTTGCAAACATTCCAGTGCTTTTATGTAAGTATATTAACTGATTTTATCTCAGCCAATTTATAAGCAAACGGTAAAAAACACATTGGAATTTCATGGTAAACTGGTTAAATTTGTATTTTTTATTTATAATGTATTTGTATTTATTAGAAAGAATTTTCTAGGAATATGCAATTGAAAAAATGTGATGTTTTTTGCCGTTACGAAACCAAAAAGTATTTCGTCTCAAGATATATTCTTAGATATAATCAATAACATTCATCCATATATATTCACTTTTTGCGACAATAAGAATGGTTTCTAATCACAATCCTTAGTACACATAAAATGTCCACTGTTGTATTTTTATTTTAACAGTGGCTAGGCTTAAATTTATATTAATTTCACAAGACAAATTTAGTAGTATTGTAGGTCAACTTTTCAACCTTCAGTATTGTAGGTGTGCAAGAATTGGAACATATTTTGTTAACATCTCGCAAGTTGAGTTGTTAATTAGTCTCAAGAAGTTTTTTAATTCCCTAACTCTGGTCATATATAGGGTGTCTTAAAAAGGCGTGATTATAAGTATGCGGGTGATTTATGAGGTCTTCATGCGAAAAAACAACGTCCTATAACTACGGGCCCTAAAATGCATTTTTCAAAAAAAACACAAGGTTTGTGCAATGTGCAAATCTCGGCTATACGCCCAAAATTTAAAGGCCAAAACGTTGTCGTTTTAGGGCATCATCTGAAAAAAATACGGAAATTTATTTTTAAAGTTCGGTTAATGTGCTAATTAAATCTAATTCAACCCCACTTTACTACAAGTAATGCCACCAAATTTCGAAAAAGTTAAAACTATTCTTCAAAAACCGAAAGTAAAATAAAATAATAGCCAAGATTCATTTCTAGATTTCTGTTTTTCCTCCCTTTAAATTCAATAAGCGCGTCTTTTTTAAACACCCTGTATATAACGTAAAAGAAAATATATTGACAATAACATAAACATCAAACTATGCTCTTAAAGTCCAACTTGATATATTTTTATAATTATTTAAAAACATTCGCCCTTTAATTGCATGTGCATAATCTAATTGCATGAATATAAATATATTTGCAATCAACATATACAAAATGTTATCCGTTTTAATTATACCATGTTATACTGCTTATATACCATTTAATATATGATGTTAAGTAATATTTATCTGGTTTATTATGTCTTCAAATAGTTGAAAAAAACATACTTAACGGGGAACGAATATTTTCTACAGCAATTATTGAGAAAACAAAACACAAGTTATATCTACAGCTAAACACAGGCTTAGGTAGTCAATGCATCTCCTACAGACCGAAAAACCTAAAATAATTTGGTGATTGCAAACTTAATTCCCATGCAACAGATGCAAGCATTCAAACCAAAAACAAACTGATATTTCTTGATCAATAATCCCATTATTGTCTAGAGTATAAAGATTTTTAATAAATCCTAACTAAACTGGGTGATTGACTTTTACTTAATAAAAACCGCGGATTTTATCTTAAAGCGTTCGATTTTATAAATTGTAGTCGGCTTAAGATATTTGCCAGTAATTCCACTCTGATTAGAAAAGATTTCCTAAATCCCCACTCATACAATTGATTACAAAAGTCTTTGATAATTCTCGAAGGAAATGACTTGTAAATTCTCAATAGGTCACCTCAGAACGGATTGTTTGTAAAGTCTACTGAGCACTATGTATTTTTTAACTAATTAAATCCAACTCAAAACAATTAGGGCTTAATCGATTGCTAAAACAATCGTGCACTAGAATATGTGCAACTTTTCTTATCAAAAATTTATCGTTCTTGTACACTTCTCCAATCCTTAATTACTTTACATATATTATCTTTTCACCGGCCTATCTTCATGATATAAATAAGCTATGAGAAGTTTTACAGTACTGATTTGGCTTCAAGTGTCAGACAACATTCAACTAAAATGCTGTTGAAAAGTTGTATTATCTTCGGAGTTATATGTGCGGGAATAATCGCAGCCCCTCAAAATGAACCACTCAAATCCAGCATCGAAACAACGGATTTGGCAGTGGATTTGGAAAACTGGATGAGTAATTTGCCCGATGATCTCAAAGAAATACCTATTAACTTGCTGGCAATTCCAGGTCAGTTATAGTACAGTTAATACGATTTGATTGATTAAAACGATTGCTTGAATATAGGTTCCCACGACAGCTTTACCAAAGACATCACAGCCAGTTCAAGCGTTTCGCCGGATGGCGAGGATATTTTAAAAAAGCTAGAATTTTTAAAGCTGGTCAAGCAAGTTATGGCTAATTGGTCACTAACTCAATCTCTGAATGTAACTGGACAACTACTAGCAGGCATTAGGTTTGACACGCTTCTTACAATTTATATATTCAGATGAAGAGATAAGTGGAAGAGTAAAAATGAGGTCTAAGTATAAACGCCTTTCTTAGCTGAAGCACTGCTTGATTCCTTGAAGTTTGTTCTTCCACGGCTCGGGAAGTGAACATTATCGAGTCAACGTCGGAATGTATTTCTTATATTGATTTGGGCAAATTTTGTAGTTGATTAATGAATTGTTGAATAATCCATGTAATCAAAAGTCGATTCATTCGTAAAGATAATCTGGCTAATGAACTTGATATCGCCGTTTGTCCGTTTTTATTACAGTTTTACGAAAATCCACCCGCTCCGATTCTTCATGGTAAGAACATATCCAAATGTTCTAATTGCAATATCAAAGTCTTCTGTAATTTGGCTCTATTTTAACAACAATTATCCTCCAGTAAACTGTAGACAGCTATATTGCGGCTGGACATCGTTTTCTCAAATTTTCGCAAGTTGATTGACTATCTATATTCAAATTATTGTCCTAATTCAAATTTAAGTTTATTATGTTTAAGAACTTGCTACTCAGAATGAGAGCAGAAACTATACACTTTTTTTGCATAGTTTGTAATAGCAGGTACATTAAACATGCATACCAAGTTGATTATCTAGAATTCCATTGATCGAGTTTAGCAAATTCACTTTACACACTTGAAATTAAAGCAAACAATTGTCTACACGAAATAATTTGTAATATGTAAATTGCAAGCCCACTCACAAGCAATTTCCCATTAGAATTTCCTGATTTAACAATTAGTATCAACTATTGCAGATTTTTTGATCTAAGAATTTGTCGCAATTATGACGACGAAATGCTGTATTTCTGCCATGGACTATATTCTACAAAAATAACTGAAGTGATAAATGAGTTAGCCGCTTTCCTAGATAACCACCCCGAAGAGGTAAACTCTTTTTTAAGTAATTTCTTAAATAACTACATCCCATGCAGCAAATAAATTGTCTGTTAATTGGAATTTATGCCATTCCGTTTTCTTGCTTTCTTGTTTCAAGGTTGTTATATTAGATTGTCAGCACTTTTACAATTTCACAACCTCTACACACTCGGAAGTTGTTGAATACTTAACAGCGATATTCGGAGACAAGCTGATTCCGTTCCAGTCCAGCATGTCCTCATTAACACTTGAAAATTTAGTAGCTGACAGCAAACAGGTATGAGTTGTATCCATCTACTAAGGATTTTTAATAAAAGAAAAAAGAGGAAGTAAGTGTGTACGCGCTTGATAAAATTCAATAAAACTGTCTATGTGCATATACAATTCCATAATCAAGAGCACAAAACAAAAATCGTTAATTAAACAAGGGATATAAAAAAAAATTATGGCTAAGACCAGTGGTAATTTAATCCTTTGTTTTTTAAATGTTTAATGTTTTATCTTTAATATTTTTTGTCAATTTTTGACTGTTTTTACTTCTTTTTTCCTACATGATTGGTTTGGTGTGGTGCTCTTGGGGGGATGATTTGTAGACGACGGCCTTAATGATGAGGGGCATGTTAATAGCACATTTTTCATTCAAGAGTATATTTTCAGCCCCCAGAGCATATACACACACAATACTAGAGTTTCACTGAATTTTTCAAATAGTTAAAGTCTTGTAGGTTCTTGTTGTCTACAGAGACAGCACAACTCAATCAGCCAATACAGATTATTTATGGCCTTCGAAGAGTTTTCCTACCCCTTGGTATGATACAACCAACTCCACTTATCTACTTTCGAGCTTAAGCACTGGTCTAACAAAAAGGTCATCTGGTGTCGGCTACATCAGTCAATTGCTTCTAACTCCTGGTGTTGATTTCATTCTTGAACACGTTCTGAGTGAGTCTGAGACACTACTAGCTAAATTAGACAAAAACTTCTTTTTAAAGGTACGTTGAAGGAACAGTGTGCGGTTAAGTTCGAAAGCGAAAGAATGGAATGGATTACAGAACAAACACCCGGAAAAGGTGGCGTTAATGTGATCATTGTCGATTTTGTGGATTTAACCGACAACGAATTTAGTAAAACCGTCATTAATTTAAACCTGAATCTGGACACAGATGAATTACGGCAGGTGGGCTTGTGGAGGAGAATAAAAAATTTTTTTGGTAATTTATGATTCTGATGAATAAAACAATATATGTTATATTGAAACGAATAACATACAAAGAATAATTAAATGTCGAAATGAAAAAATCTAGTTTTATTACTAAATGTAGTAATGTGTTTCACAATTATCAATAAATATAAGATTTTTTTCCTGGGTTTCAGTCAATTTTATTGTTTATTATTTAAAATGTCACAAATTAATGTTTGTCACAAATGAATGTTTTTTGTGATTCGATTGATCCGATTCGCTAAATTGCCGTAAAATTACTTGAGCAAAGCTTTATTTTTAAGAAAAGATCCCTTTCAACAATTGATGTAAATTTTGTCGATTAACAAAGTACTTTTCTCGCGGTCGACAGATAAGTTAATGACTAGATACTAAAAAACCACAAGGAACACGCGAAAAAAACAATATTTAACAAGTTGAAAAACTAATTTTGTATTTTAGAATACACCAGCAGCGCACCAATTAAATTAAGTTTCAGGGAGAAAATATTATAATCCCTACAAAATTCACCATTTGGCATGTATGATTTACATATTCCAATTTTGCAATAAATATTGCAAAACTGCAATATTAAATGTCTTGAAAGTTCAAATAAGGTCCTCCATCTCAGCTCCTTTGCTTTATTACACAGACGCGCTATATGTTTAAAGATGTTTTTGAACGAACAGTGAATTCCGTTTTTGAGTGTACTGAACCAGAAATCTCTTTCAATATACAGAGTGCCCAACTTTAGGTGCCTTAATGTTATCTTTTTTCAACGCGACACCCTGTATTTCTATCATTGGTTGGAACTCTACCAACTCTACTGGCTTCCGGTGTGTATATCTAAAATCTTGCTCAACAAATATATTTTGAAATGCTGAAATTAGACAAGTTACAAATAACTAAAAGGTGCTCAAGAGCACGTACCTCGTGAACTACGTTGGACTTGCGGTTTAAATTACTATAATAACCGTAAACGTCTTCTGCACGGTGTCCAAAAATAAAATGCCAAAGTTTTCAAAATGTAAAGGGTATTTTTTCGATTATTTCAAATCGAACCCCTTGTATATTTTCTGCCAATGGGATGTAGGATTAACGTCGAGCATATTTCGTCGAACATTAACGTTCTTAAGATTAATTTTCGAATTCGCTTTTCTAAGACTTAATTTTTTTGAAGACTAGTTTCTTAGAAATTTATCAAAAAGTGATTCTTGTAACTTAACTTTAACTTTACTCCTTAGAATTATATTCTACAGTTATCAGTAAAATGAGGACAACTGTTTAATTAAAAAATTAAAAAATGAAAAGTTTTATCTTCCGTGTTTTCCTAAAATATTAAATATCTGTTCTAGTTTACAAATTTTATTTTGCTTTACCTGACCGAAGGAAGCCGTTAATCCTCTTCAAAAAATTCTTTCAAAAATTAAAAATTGTTGAAAGCAAAAGGAAAAAATAGCTGCGTTTTCCACACCGAACGTTCACACAACTGTAGATTAATTCTAATATTTTCAAGGACCGTCTGGAGGTAGGTTTGCTTGCCATTACACGCCATTAAAAACTTTTTTAAGTCAGTGAAAAGATGTATTTAACGTATACAAAATGTTTGCAAATCACAAATTTCCAAGAACTACACGCTAGTCCTACATTTAAGCATCTCAATAAATAATTCAACACTATTCTTTCATGTTAAGGAAAATGCTACTTACAGAATGCTCAGTTCAGCTGCTAATGTGCTCTGAACTTTCATCAATAAGTTAAGTTATTAGTGGCATTCATGTATGAAACTGGTTAAACTGTCGCACCCTTTCATATTCCTCATGTTTGGGCGACATTTTTCCACCTTCATTAACATAACAGACGCATCAATTTTAGCAACTATTTTCAGAACATCTGGAAGAAAGTTATAATAGACAAGGTTTTCTAGTTGACTGCAAAAATTGACCCTACCGAAAGCTATTTTCTGAACCTCTTCATCATTGTCGTCAAAATGTATCATTAGAGTGTCAATGATAAGTTCCCTATGAGCTTTAAATGAGTTATTCCGGAATTCTTCTGGGACATTGTCGAACAGTTTTGTTAAGCAATTCAACGCAGCGATACGAACTGCTCGATTTGGATCATCCAATCTCTTTAAAACCTCTACAAAAGAAATGCCTCTAAGCTCTGTTATTGAAAAAATATATATCATTACCTGGATAGATACTAATCAGATCATCGTTGCTCCAAATGTCTTTCTCTACGCAATTTTGCTTGATTAAAGTTAAGCATTCAACCGATTTTTTCCTGCTTTCTTGTGAAGCATCTTCCAAGAGTGACAGTAATAAAGGAATCAGCTTGTCAACCAGCGGTTTTAAATCAGCCGAAGAATTAAATAGTTTCATTCCCTTTACTGGGACTATAGCATAGCTCAGGCAAGTCACTGCGATAGTTCTAATCGATTGCGCTATAGCGCCTGCATGCCAAATCAGAGATGGGACAAAAATACCTAGATAAGAAACATTCAGTTAGTTTTAATCAATTAAAACGACTCCATTTCGAAACATGAACGTTTAAAACGTGGAATTTCCTTACCCATAACTAGCTTTTCCATAAAAGGATTTATATTCTCCGCTTGACTTAAAAGTGCTTCTTTCTGACTGAATAATGCAGCCAACACATAAAAAGTCTTAAGCCTCAATTCCGCATCACAATCGGTGTCCAAAACTTCAATCAAAATATCTCCTATTACGTCGATACTAGCAGAAAATCCAGAACCACAATCTCTCAGCAAAGTTAGGAAGATACAAGCGTTATCGCTTGCTAGAGTCCAAAGTTTTGGTGCACAATTTATATGCATGAACAACTTGTTAGCAAATAACTCTTGAGGAGTCTTTGAAGTTCCTAGAGCTGCATGCAGTTCTAAATACAGCTGGGAGTTTATAATGTTAAGATTGTCTGGATGGGTGAGGGCTATTAAAGATGCGACTATTTTAAAAAGATTGTATCCCATATTTGCTTCTAAAGTCTCTTCGTCTGTATCTTTTCTGGGTATGTCATATTTGGACATTATCGCTCGTACACATTCCAAAAGTGCTAATTGAAAATGTTTCTGTAATTCGTTTGCGATGTAGAATTAAGTAATTGGTTAGAAAATGTTCTTTTACCTTTCGACTGCAACAAATTTGATCCTCAGATAACACTTGGCTTAAAGTCTCCAAACCTTGCGAGATTTCAGATTTTGGTGCTCCAGCAATAAGGCCAGCTAATACCTTTAAAGGCCCAAAGTGGCATTCATTTTCAATCACTGGGATAATTAATTTTGACCATGTCTCATAGGTCACAAACACACTAAATAAAATATAAGCTGCATCGGGATTAACCAAAAATTAAATAAAAACATACCCGATAATTTTACTAGCCTCGAGAATATTCTCCACCACTCTTTTATCATCATCAGTAGCTGCGGAATACATTGCGGGTAAAAGAGATTGGGGATTGTATTTATTTTCCCCATGTAGCACTAAAGAGCATAGGAGTTGACTGCATCTCACTCTCACGTCTTCTTGCCAACTCAAGAGTTCATTGGATACCGCACCAGCTAATTTGTCTATATTTCTTTGAACTAATACTCGGCAGCCTAAACTTGGCCGCTGAAGATGTGTGGGATATCCACATGGGGCGTCTGAAAAAGACGAATCGATTTTTTTTCAAATGAATCATAACTCCAGATTTTATTATAGAGAGCAATTAAAGTAGAATTATTCGCTTTGTTGTTATTGGACTTCTTCTTTATATTCCGAAACTGGAAAAGAGGGATCATTAAAGAGATGCTACAGGAGCAAAAATAAATCAATGCCAATTTCGTTAAAAAATGTTGGCTGAAATAACAACCTTACAGTCATAACTTAGTTTGCCAAATCTAATTTACATCGCAAATGTTCTGCTTTTTCCGCTGTGTCTTTATATTCAGCAAACAGTTCCTAAAATTTTTTCGCTTAAAATGTACAGGGTGTTAAACTTTCGAGATTTTCCGCTGTTGGATCTACATGATTGGGGTCATTGGGGATGCCAATTAATGTGCATTAGGCCGGACCTTATTTTTATTTTGATCGGGGACTTTCTCACCGGGTGAAAATCTCTTCTATAGGCTCTAAAAACTCTGCGCAAAAAGGAATTGGACTCTTAAAATCAATTTATCACGTGCCTCAAAGCACCTCAAGTTTCCTATTGATATTAAATGGGGAAAAGGTGTTAATTTGTGTATCCTTCTAAAAACTAAACTTCGGATTTTTATTATTGAAGCAATTTTTTCTTACGTATTTTGACTTTCTGAATCGAATGATATCATCAGTTTTTGTCTATTAAGTATCGTCAATAATTAGTTATAAGCAAAAATCCTCGGAACACTCGAAAAATGAGTGAAAAAAGACAATAGATTGGCTTGTTCGTTACAAGTTACAAATCTTTCAATTTTGTTTTATATTCTATATTATTTCATACTTTTTGAGCTGCACAGTGGTGTGCTTATTTTTTTTTGTTTACGTAGCGTTAAAAAAAGTTAGAGGCAAAAATCGTCAAAAAACTTGAAAAATTGAAGGAAAAAATCAGATCATTTTCTTGCAAATAGGATAAACAGGATAAACAAATTAACACGTTTTTCCCATACAAAATCATTGGGAAACTTGAGTTGCTTTGAGGCACGTGATAAATCGATTTTAAAAATCCAATTCCTTTTTGCGCAGAGTTTTTAAGAACATATATTTTAAGCCGGGGAGAAAGTCTCCGAAGATAAAAAAAAAATTATATCCGGGCTAATGTGCATTGATTACCATGAATAAAATTTTTAACATAAAAATTGATTTTTTAAAGGAATATGCTTCCTTGTTTCGTCAATTTTTTTCTGCTTGTCGCTTGCAAATTCTAAAAAATAAAAAACTTTATGTTCAATAGTTACTGTAAAGTCGTAGCTGGTTGTAAAGTGTGTGTGGGTGAAAAAGTGGTAAAGTAGTTGCTGTAAAGTATTCAGAAGTATTTCATTAAATTAACTCTCTGCTATCATAGTAAGTATAGACATCTAGACATGTAAGTCAAATTTAGATCTCTAAACAATAGATTCTAGTCTTTTCCCGAACATGTTTATCCCGACTCATCACCTGAGAACCAAGGTCCCAAATTGTACTTTTCAATATGTGTGTGATTTGAATTTTAATATGTTAATTTTGTGAAAGTTTTTTTAATTGAATTGATAATAAATGTAAAATGGATATTTTAGACAAACTGATGATGGTGGATAAAGACACCGAAACGTATTTGTAACATTTTAAATAATAAACAATAAAATTGACTGAAACCCAGGAATACATTGGAATAGTAAGTATAGTCAGAGCAGCAGAGAACAAGTTAAATCTGACAAACAATTAAAATTGAAAAAAGTTTCGATTATTTTACCTGTTAGAAAGTCCAGAATGTCCTTAAAATCTTTTTCGTTTTCCTGTTGAAACTGCTGGCCTACTTTTTGCCATAAAGCATGAGCTTGAACTCTAGTAGTTTCCACTTCATCACACAGACCAGTTAAAAGGAGCGGGAGCATTTTCTGGAAGTAAGAATATCGGTCTCTGTGCTTCAATAACCAATAGCCGGCAGCTTCAGCAACAGCCTGCCTAACTGCAGGAACTTGATCAAACAGTTTTTGAGCCATTGGGATCACTGCTTCATTTAGTCCTGGAACAAACAATTATTGTTGGAATAAACATGTTAGAAAAATAAATAAACAGCTGGAATATTACCTTCCCCAGTGCAATGCATTACAATTTCTCCAACTGCATGAATGGCTTCCACGCGAATCTTGAACCTTTGATGTGAAAAACAGGATAAGACCGGCTTTAGTAAGGTTTGCGCTTGCATGTGGAAATCCTTCGGCAGGGCTTTGGAAAGGGATACTATTGTACGACAGCTAAGGTCCTTAATAGAGGGGTATTTGTCTTTAACAGTTTCTGCCAAGATGCTAACGCAATCATTCAAGAAAGGTCTGAGCTCTTCGCAATTGGAATACTTGAGGATTATTTTGTTTAGCAATGCCAGCATGTTTAATCTGATCTCTTCAGATTCCTCTACCAACTCAGAAGAACCGATTCGTTCCACTAATATAGGAAACACATAAGTGAGATAAAAGTCACTTAGTGGATATTTGTCCAGTATAAGAAAGGCGACAAATTGAACTGCTTCTTCTCGGACAGCCTCTGAAGGATCTCGCAGACCATTGAGGAAGTATACATGGTTTTTAGTGAAAATGTCTCGAAGCTCCTGCTCAGCTAATGGATCATTTAGGAACTTTTTCAAATCCTGAAAGCATTTTCTTCTGGCGAACTTATCATTGCTTTGAAGGCTTGCACAGATTTGCTTCACTTGGCTTACTTTGTCCATACTATTGGCCTTTGAATTATCCATCAGATTGGAGATATTAACAATTACCTCTGACGTTCAGTAACAATTTGAGACAAATAAACTGATGTTACCATGACAACACACACATCCCAACACTAAGGTTATGGCGCGATTCTCTATTTTTACCAATTTTTACTTTACATTTTGGTTGCGATGTTGTCAATGGTCATTTTAAATAGCCACAAAATGTTGAATAATGAGCGTAACAATTTTAATTTTTGAAAATCTTCAGATTTAAAATATGAACACTTGACTAATCTATCGTTTAATGCAAATAATCCTGTTTTAATGAGTTTTTTTATAGTCAGATCAATCTGGAAGAAAACATTGAAGCGGTGTATAGGACTTAACCTAGTTTACAGGGTTTGTTTTTAATCTACCGGGTAGTTGTAAATTTAAAAAAATAATGGAAAAAGAGGATTTTCCAAAAACCAACAACATTTCAAACCTTTATAAATATACCACCGAATATAATGCAGACTCTGTTGAATGGTGTCCCCACGATCCTTGTAAGCATTTGTTTGTGTGTGGCACTTACCAATTAATAGAAAACAAAGGTAAGACAACTTTTTATTATTCCCGCTATGCCTATTTAGTAAGATCTATCTTGCAGACAATAAGGCAAGTAAAAGAGTGGGTTGCATTTTACTATTCTCTGTAAGCAGTAACAGTTTAGAACTGCAGCAAAAGCTTGATACCCCAGCAGTTTTGGACCAAAAATGGTGTCCGAACAAAATTGGGGGCCTTACTATATTAGGAGTAGCCAATGCCGAACGCAGTCTTGCGTTATACCAGCTAGAAAATGGTCAACTGAAATTTCTTACAAAGTTTGTCTTCCTTGACGATGATACTGAAACACTGATTTTGTCCCTTGATTGGTCAACTAATAAATATAGTTGCCAACAGCCCCACATAGCTTGTAGTGATTCTAAGGGAAATATTCATTTGTTACAACTGGTGGAAAATGAACTGGTTTTGGAACAGACTTTTCATGGCCATGACTTCCAAGCCTGGATAACTGGGTTCTACTATTGGGATCCTAATATATTTTTTAGTGGCGGTGATGATTCCATTATGTTGTTATTTGACAAAAGGTGTGGAACTTCTCCCTTAAAAAAAATTCGGCATGATGCAGGTGTAACGGCGTTCCATTCCAATAAGTCTCATGAATTCATCATAGCAGCAGGCAGGTTGGTTGATAATTAACTCAAAAAATTGCTTGTTCCTAATGGCTTATGGCATTTCAGTTATGATGAGCAAGTAAAATTGTTGGATACTCGCACATGTAAGCCAATAGACAGCGTACGAATGCCAGGGCCTTTATGGCGGTTAAAGTGGGATCCTTTCGCTCAAACACATCTGCTAGCATCATGTATGCTAGGAGGTGTACATATTATTAATACGAATCAGTGCAATCGTATGAATATAATTGACAGTTACTACGAGCATGAAAATATTGCATATGGAGGAGACTGGTCTTTCCTAGATGACTGTGAAGTAGACAAATTTGATCACAAAGGTAATCTTGTTTTTGCATCTTGTTCATTTTATGATAATTTGTTATGTGTATCGAAATGTGCAGTTGATTTGCCAAGAGAGTAAAGCATCTTTTAAAGAAGTGGTCATTTATTACGCCCATTAGTTGCTGTAACTTAAACATTTACACTATCCATCCTAAAACCTCCTGTTTGCCAAATAATTTTTAAAGAGTTGTGATGCAACAACCAGAGAAATACAATTTTTTCTATAGAAGGTTTTATCGCGCAAATCAGATCAAATATTCCGTGATATATGATTCTAACTTTGAAAGCTCCTTTAATAGCCTTTTCGTATGCAAAGGGGTGAATGTTTGCATCAGTTTATGGAAAAAATCCACATGTTTTAAAGTTTTGAACAGCTTCTGTATAAGTGCTACAATTTTTGAGATATTTGTCCAAAATGTACAATACATAAAGCACCTCCTAGCAGTACTGAAAAAGTCCAGAATGGTTGAATCTCTGGAATCCTACAGTTGAAAATACAGAAGCGAAAATGTTAAATTTTCAAAAAGTTCCGCCGTTTTTTATCTATAAATTACAAATAATCATAATTAGTAGTTTTTCAATGAAGCGTCTCGAACAATTTCTTTGTTTTATTAGGCTTTATCACATGTTCCGAGCCTCTTCAGATATAAAGCAGAAATGTTAAATTTTGAGGACCCACCGAAGTAAGAATTGATTTATCGGGAACGGCTTAAAAAATCCCTAATGGCCATTCAAACATTTTCGATAGAATGTCTCAGGAACAGTTTTTTATTGTGCTTTATAACGTATGTCTAAACTCATTATTAATAAAAACCGAAAGTGCGTTAAAGGATTTGAAAAGTGGTTGAAAATATCCATATTATCAGAGGGGTTTTCTCAATAGAACGGCGCTTTCGTTTTTCTAAACAGGTTTTGGTATAAATTCTTAATCATTACAAAGTAGTAGTAGTAGTAAACATCTTTATTTCTAAAAAAGGCTATCGACCTATCGGTCTTTCTGCCCTTGTTTAATACATGTAGTCTTAATCTAAATAAAAAACAAATATGAAAATTCTCTTATTCTAGGTTAACAATATTATTAGACAGTCAAAAATGCACAATTTGAATAATGAATGATGAAATACACCTTTCGGATTAAAACCTGCTTAGATGCTCAAAATGATTTTCGTCATTTCGAATGCATTGCTCAAGCCTGTTTCTCGTAGATAAAACAGCACTCTCTACTCCTGCGACAGGAATGTGATGAATTGCACCCTTCATTTTGCTTATTAGGTCCTGTTTGAAAGTTTTTCTGGTTTGGAAAATAATCTCTTTTATTCTCCCCACAAATAAAAGTCCATACACGTAAGATCGGGTGACCTAGCTGGCCACGGGAATAAACTGCCTCGTCCTATTCATCTATGCCGATAAGCGTTGTCTAAAAATCGACGGACATTTACCGAGAAATGAGCAGGGCCCCGTCTTGTTGAAAAAACATGCTTATTCGCTTTCGCAACGGTGTGTCTTCTAAAAGTAATGGTAGTTTTGTAAGAAGTCTAAATTAATATTTATATTTAGTTTCTGTTCAAATATAAATGGACCAATAATTTGTCCTCCAATTATTCCGCATCAGACATGGACACTAAATCGACCTTGATGATCAACTTCCTGCTGAAGATTGTCAAACAAATTCATTTGTTATTACGAATACTTGACGTTAAAATGGTATAAACTGTATTCGCTATAAAATTAGCTATATCTTCGGTTGCAAAAAATTTATCGATATGCGGTTTTCACTATTTTGTTTCATTTGTCGTTCTCTTTCTTAGCAGCTTAAATATTATGTATCATTACATTTAAAAAATTGAAGAAAAACGACAAAGTTTGACGAGCTTTGATAATGCGCCCTCTCACGGTCAAAGAGGCAATCATGAGAGCGAATATTTTATAGCAATAGTTAAAGGGAATAAAGAGCATTTTAACTGGAATTTGAATTTTAAATTTGGTTAAGCCAATACGGAGCTATCCATAACGTTTTGAACAAATATTTGACTTTCACTTACCACTTTATTTGACTGGGTAGAACAATAACACTCCCACAAAAAATAAGTGAAATTGTGTCAAGAACAGAATGAAAGTATTTCCAACCTACCTTAGCCTGTCCTAAACCGCTAAAAATCAGTCTTTAAAATCTACTGGTGCAATTTCGTCCTCTAGCGGCCATTTTGCGAACCTGAAAGTAATTTCCAGCAATTTATCTTGGTCACTTCACTCATATATTTTTTTACTCGAAATCGATACGACTAATAGTTTGTGAGATACGGCCGAACAACTCTCTTAGTGGCCCACCCTGTACAATCGAAGCTCAGATCAGAAATGCTTTAGACCAAAACCGTCAAATAGTTAATTTAGTTGAAGGCGACCCCAACGTCGTATGATTTTATTTAAACGAGAAAACTCAGAGAACGGCCGATTTTCCAATCTTTTTTCAGACCAGTTCTAATAGAAAAGTTGAAATAAAACTGAAACTAAGCACTGAAATGGAAACACTATATTTAGAGTTTCGTTCGCAGAGTTATAGATGATGAGTTTTGTCTTCCACTAATAAAATTTCAGTGGCAAGAAGAAATTATTTTATTGTCCACTAGTCAGTTGCGTTTGTAAGTGTTCGAGTAGCGTTAATGTAGGGAAACGGAAGCGGGATTGTCTGGTTGGTCTTGTAAGACAAAGGGGATTCAGTATGGTCCAGTTGTAGGGGTTGTTTGTCCATTTTGTCTGTAGCTGTATGAGTCTTTCCGAGATCTTTGTCATGTTTGTGCGTTCGTTATAGTAGTTGGGTGGGGGGGTTGTGTAGTGGGTTTTGGGGGTGTCTTATTCGTGTTATTACTCTTAGTGCAATTTGTTCTGTTGTTTGTTTCCACTAATAATAACGCAACGAAATTAATTTTATTTAAAATTCAAACCGTTTTTGTGACTAGGAAGTTTAGACTTTTATAAAGTAAAATATCTATGTTTATTAAACAAACAACTACTTTCAATGTCCTGGTTGTTCATGTGCCATCGGAAATTGTTATATGAAATTCATTGAAGTTTGCAAAAATACACTAAACTTGTACTACAATGGTTTAATAAAAAATAAGGCCTTAAAACTAATTAACAAAAATAAAACAACAATTTCCAGAATATTAGAAATGCATTCCTCTATTCTTCAACATCGGCAAGTCTTATTAGGTGGAATCAGTCCTGCTCTATTCATCCTCCGCAAATAGTTCCTCTCTTTTTTGTCTGAAATCTTTTGCACGCCTATAATTACCACCGTGTTTGGGGGTTTTGTCATCTAGAATTGAAGATTTTGCCTCATCACTGATAAATTCTACATCTTCGTCCGGGTTTCTTTTGGTTCTGGCTAAGTTTTGTCGTTGAACTTTTTGTGATTCGTCTGTATTTATTTTGGAATTTTCGCTTTGTTGACTCGCTTCACCATTGCTTTCAGGTTCTTTTGCTTGTCCTGCATGATTCAGGTCCCAGTAATGTTCGCCATATCCACCATTTTTATCTCCCCATCTTACCTGCAATTGCCAATTATTGCATTATGTTTTTATTCGAAAACAGTTGTTTTACGACTATGGAAATAATATTTTTTCAATATATACAACGTATGTTAAATAATGAAGCAAAAGCATGCACAATTACTTTATATTTGAAATCCGCGTAATGAGGATGGCTCTTTTAATATCTTTTAATCCAATGATGTTCGTTGCTTATACTACTGGCCTTTAGCAGGCATCTTAAAGTATCTGGTAGCGAATAAAATATACGTTAGTTAAGCAATAAACGAGGTTGATAAACTATGTAGCAAGGCAGCGAAGCAAAAATGGAAATATACAGAGTGTTTCACTGAGATTGACCAATGACCGCATCTTGCTAACTGCGGGGTATAACAATTATAGCAATACTAAAAAGTGATTATGAGGTAATTCTGGAAATTAGCCTTGTTCCACAATGGGATGTGCTTGAAATGTAAATATTATAAGTCAAACTTTAGCGGAAAAACTCTATATTAAGACATACTTTCGATAACTTCAAACGTGGCCAAAGTTTATTGAAACGAAAAACTCGTTTAGAAGTTGCAGTATACCTTGTAATAATTTGTAATAATGGACAAGTGTCCTTGTAATAATGGACAAGTTCAGAGAATTAAATGATTCCAGTGCAAATAACTTCCTCCTCTATTAAGGTCCAAAATAATGTCTGGGTCGGAATCTCTTATATTTTATAGATTTTAATCATATGATATTTTATACCCGGTATAATTGAAGAAAAATTTAAAAAGCAAATGGAGATGGATGATGTGCACACATATTTACAACAGTAAAAATCGCTATGTGCATATATAACCTTTCCTTGATGGTTCAAGTTTTCCAAGTTAATTTTCTCGAATCTCTGCTCCCAGTTTTTCGGGTTTTCTGCTACGTGACCGAATTCGATCTCCTTTGGGTTGTTTTGTGCCACATACATGTCCCTAAATAGGAAAAAACTTGTGAAATCTTTGATTCAATATTTTGCCTTTCTGCAATCGAATGATTTAACTTTTGCAATAAAAAAATTAACAAAAAAGATTGGGCTCAACCGGGATTTGAACCCGGGACCTCTCGCACCCAAAGCGAGAATCATACCCCTAGACCATTGAGCCGCCATACAAAAACTTAAACAAATTTGAGTTGAAAAAATGCGGCACAGATTGAAGATGTTTTATGTAAAAAAATTTCATAATTTAAATTATTTTAATCTTCAGAAAAAGCTGAAAATGTCGTCGTTTAAGAGTCGGTAAGTACGCACGCTTTTAGTCAAATTTGTTATTTTTTTTATAACAAATCTTGCAAATTTGGCTGTCTCCAAACTTCCGTTAAAATGTTTATTTGCGGTTTGCAGAAAATTTTTTAGTTTTCCAAATAACTCATTTTAGGTACTTATGTATGCAAATTTATCTATAGAATAAAAGAAATTTCAAGTAATTAATGCATACGTACTGGAAGTATTTGGTGGCAGCATTACGTTGATCATTTGCTTTTCTATGCCCAATTAATTCACTATCGGTTTGTCTTTTATCTTTTGCTAATGGCACTGAGTGCACCTCTAAACTGCTTAAACACAATAATGCCACCGATAAGAACTACAATAAAAATTCAATTAATAATCTTCACTCATATGCGGAAAATTTGCGTAGTGCGTTTCGAAAAAATATATATTATAGTACCTTGAGACACATTTGGGTACGATCCAATTGAACACTGTTGGATGGTAAACTGGCGATTTGGTTAAGAAAATTTGCTTTTATAGCACGTTTCACATTGGGCTTAAAGTTTTATTTCACGTGACGATTTCGCCGCTCTTTCCTCAAGACTGAACACAAAAAGCGACATTTATCTAGTTCATTGGGCATAAGAATGGTAAATGAGCCATGTAATTGGGTAGAAGTAAACTGATCTTAGTAGTATAACATAATATATATTTAGTGTTGAAGAAGCTATTTCCAACATTCGAGTTTAAAAATTACTCTAATTTGTCCAATTAATGGCCTGTGCATCTCATAACTGAGTAGGATCTAGAAATTTTTTTCATTTAGTTCTTCTTTTATATAAACAAGTAATTGGGCACATTTTTACGCTTTAAAGTTCATTCAATCCAATAAACTATCAACACAACAAGTCGTTCTTTGAGGTCGAGTACTTTTCTCAGTTCGCGGCCCAAACCATATTTTTTTTGCATGATATGAGGAAATATGCAATTTGCGAAATATGTTAGCAATCGCTGATAATTTCTAGAAGGAAAAATGGACACCTCATGTATACGAAATTATTTAATTTAAAGCGATTCGAGATGTGAAGGATTTGGGAAAAAAATCGCTGCGCAACAGCTTTTGTGAAATTGGAGCATTTTAGATTAGATTGTGTATTATGAACAAAAATTTTGTGAAATTTTTATTAGAAAAATCACTTCTTCAAGTTTTAATCGATTTTTACATAAGTACTTGCGAGATCTGCCTACATCTTAAATTTTCAATTTAGAGAAATGCTATTTTGTATTATTAACGTCGCGGATAGGAAATATCCAGATGTTTTCAATTTTCTCTAGTTAATGTTCATTCTGTAATTTGTTTCGTGACTTTAACGTAAACGAATTAATAAAAAATACAGTTAAATACTTTCATCTACATTCTATTTTGCTCTTAACAATACTTGAAAGCAAATACTGCTTTCTCGAAACCAAAGCCCTAAACCGCAACAAGCTTTGAAATTTCTTTACCGCATTTATTTCTCAGCACCAAGACTTAATGTTTATGATTCTGGTACTGAAAAAGCACAATTCAGAATCGAAATAATTTGTAAAAACAAACCGCCAGTCATAAAGACAAAACAATAAATATTAGGATTAGGTTCATTGTCCATGAATAGGAGCAAAAAGTATCGAACACGCCAGAATTTGTTTCATTTTTCGGTTGAGCAATTTGAAATTATATAGCGTATTTGGTAGACAGGTAAAAAATTATTATTATACAGTCATAATTAGGTGAACAAACTTTTACAGTAGATTCTATGATCGAAAATAATGCTAGTGTGGTAACTGAACCAAAGTCTTAAAATGCTTTGTTATGATAAATGTGTTAAGGAGTTTGAAAATGTGAAATTTATTAATAAATGGGAAACGAATAGGAGCGACGTTTAAAAGACTATTTTAAAACGAAATAGAAAAAAATTCATGACTACGGTTACGATGTAACAGACTCTAAACAATTACAAAAATTATAATTTAAATACTATTAAGAAATGTTTTTTCGTTTGTGTTTAGTTTCGAACGGTAGTTCATTGGCCAGACTCATATTATTTCTGATGGAAGAATGTACTGTAAATTCACCCTGTATAATGTTAGTAGAAACCATACACGGTGAATACATAGTTTTTCAATGTTTAACTTTCTAGCTTGTTGATGAATCTATACAATTTTAAATAATGAACTAAAAATGTACTCTAATATGATTAGAGCCACAAAGGTATTAAACTTGTTGATTGTATCAGGTACTACATACGTAAAAATAATGTCTATAAGAAGTCATACATTATATTATATTTTATATTCTTTCGAGAATGCCAAGTGATGAAACTGATGACTTATTAGAACTCCCTTTGAAATATCAAAGGGAGTTCTTCATTTCCATGTACACCAGGTTCGGCCGAAAAGAGTGAAGACAAAAGGCAACAAATAATACCTTACTTATTAGTAAGGTATTATTCGCGAAGTGGAGACAATATGGAAGGAAAATTAATATGAGACCCTTTATTTCCATTACTAAAGTAAGGTATTATTGTAGCCTTTTCTCTTCACTCTTTTCGGCCGAACCTGGTGTACTAATAAGTAAGGTATTATTTGTTGCCTTTTGTCTTCACTCTTTTCGGCCGAACCTGGTGTACATGGAAATGAAGAATATATGGAAAATAATAAATATCAAAGGGAGTTCTAATAAGTACTTGGCATTACTTAGGATGACTTAATTCAACTATTTAGTAGTTGTACAAGTCAATACTTATTATATTGATATAATATATAAATTATATTGATATAAATAAGAAGTAAACATATATTATACGCCAGTATAATAATGCTTACTATTTGGTCATAAATAAGGATAACATTAAAATGTAAAGTTATATAAACAATTTCTAACAAAACTGGCCGAAACTAATAAAGCTATACTTTCTATTCCTAGTATAATTTTATAGCTCTAGTTGGGCCATAAAATTTTGCTGGATTCATAGCTCAACATTCAAAGAGTTTTTTATCAATCCTGGGTAATTGCAAAAATATAATAGCACGATATGTGTATGTGATCATATGGAACATAACTGTTTAAGTAAACCATGAATACCCAGTTCTTTACTCACAAAACACAATTCAATTTAGGAAAACTTGTGTAGCATAAACAAATTAAATGTGCTATACATCGGTAAAGGACGAATCATTTAAAAAAGCATTTAACATCGATCCATTTACATCAACGTGCCCCTGATTACATTTCATCGATAAATTCAAACTGTATTCTTTATAGTCATTATTTTTATCCACTGTTTCTTCCGGAATTGAAAGCATTTCAAAATTTTCAAGCGGCACTGTTGACCTCAATTTCAGCATTAGCTCCTTGTAGCCAGAGAAAATTAAAGTAAATTTTTGGAAAAAGTTGCCCACAATCATTGGTAGGTTTTTGTCAAACACTAAATCACAAAACATTACTACTTCTTCACCAGATACTGGTGCTGTTGACAATTGAGTGTTGTCCAGTTTGATTGCAGCAATCTCTTCATTTGAATCTTCCAAGCTGCAGAGGAAACAACAGCTTGAATCTTCGGAGTAATGAGTCACACCCACTACTTGAACGTTGTTATTCCTTGGATAGTAGCTTGGAGTGAATTTCAAAATTTCCTCAATCAAGTAGAACACATATAATTTATAGCAGTTTCTCGAGTGAGTTGTTTCTATGGGTTCAACCAATCTGTGGTCAAGACTTTCGGTATTTGCAGTACACTCGGGATTCTTTACTGATGAGGATGGTACTTGAACACTTTTATTGTCTTCTAGTGAAATTTTATTTATACCCTCTAATACTTCTTCCGAAATATGATTATAACATTCGTTAACTAACTGTGTAAGCATGTGTAACTCGCTAACACCAGTTTCATTGTTGCTGTTATTTTCTTCTAATTTTTTCGGTCCTAACTTAAGGGGTTTGGGACGGAACTCAATTTTTGTCCGTTTTTTCTTCAACGGTGTAGTTTCAATTACATACTCGTCACAACTGGTATTCATACTGGTTCACAAAAAAAAAACGCTTTTATTGATGAATTTTTAAAACCGGCAAAAACAGTAAACAAATATTTGAATTTATATTCAAGTTCTTCTTCGTGTAGACAATAGACATTTCAGATGTTCGTATTGTCAATGTTAATATGGCGATTTTTTTAAAATGTACTTTTATCTGCTTAATTTATCAATAGAAAATATTCCGATTAATTATTGAATTTTTTAAAAACTTTTTGCGTGATTTCAATGTACCTACAATAACAAACTTTTTATTTCAGTATCGCCTCAGAGTCTATCTCTGTCTTACTCACACCAACATCGATAAAATAACTACCAAAGTTCCAAGATAATGCATACATAATTAAATAAATCAGTAGATTAGAAACGCTCTTTTATTCTTGTCTTGTTCTATTTTAGCTATTCTGTTTTTATTATTATTATTTATTATTATTAGTCCAATATGGTTTTATTAGTCTGTATGGCAACCATTTTCGATTTACTTCACGTGGATTACGTCACTGTCGACACATTGCCGATTGTCTGTCATGGGGTTAATTTGAAAAGTGTCTAACCTTGATCCAGTTTTCATTAATTTATAATAATACAAAATCATGGAAATTTGGAAGATATTTTGTTTATGCTTTATTATTCATGGGGCTTTGGCTTTCGAGCATAGCGAAGATAATGAGTTTGCCGAATTCGAAGATTTTGATGAATCTGACTCCAATTTCATTGAAGAGGAACGAATTGATCAAAAAGGAAACGAACAGGATAAGTTTGTGCCACTTTCCCGAGAAAAAGAACCAGAAAAATCTGTACAGGTAGAAAGCGATGAAGAGGTAAGCTGGATTTATGCGAATTTACAATGATCTAGAGTAAACATGCAATACAGCCCCATTAAACAAATTCATAGTTTTATGGCAAGTTATACATGTTGTAGTCTTCAGGTTGTCTTTTTAAATAATTCAGTAATAAATATATATTCTAAAAACTTTAAAAAGTGAAGACAGATTTCCTTTTCAAGCCTCTCGAAAGCTATCTTATCAATGGTTTAGAAAATGACCTTAAGATATTATGGCCTTGTTTGATTACCCTTCTATTTAATACCTCTTCCTAGTCTAGTCCAAAGTATTGAGTTTTGTCACAATCAAGGGGAAACTTTGGCTGCATTCTCAGGAAATATTTTTTCCTTATCAGAAAGTCAACATTTTCAAATCGCCCCCATTGTTAAATTGTATATCGTAGCAGATGGTGAAATCATGAAATATCATGCATGTAATGTCTCATAGAAAAAGTTGCTTGAAAGGCTAGTTTAGATCTTTTTAAGAAAAAAGCAGTTGACGCCTTCTGATATGAAATTATTTTACCTTGTTATGGCTCGAGTTATAATAATTAGCTATTTTGAAACAATGATTTTCGTTATGTAAAACAAGAACTCTCAAAGTAACGTAGACTAAGTAATTGAAGAACAGAAAAATCGGATTGATATACAGTGTGTCCAGTATAAAATGATGTACATGGGGATATTGGAATCCGTTAGAGTTACAGGGTAGACCAAATGGGGAAAAAGTTGCGCAATCAAGTGCCTATAAATAATCTGTCATCAACTTCTTTGAACTCGGAATAGCAACGGATATACAGGGAAAAAAAGAAAAAGTGCGTTTTATAAAATCCTTTATATCGTGTTTATTATAAAAGATACAATAACGAAATTTTCAGGGTGGGGGTAAGAAATTAGCGTGAATTTGAAAATAAAGTAAAAATAATCTAGGCCCACTATGTTCAATGAGGCCGAAGTGAACTTTTGTTTTTCTTATGGGCGCAATATTGAATTTCTGCATTTTTAAATTCCCCTTTAAATATGCTCTTCAACCATGTATAACATGTTTATGTTCGGTCAAGATAAATAATTAAAATTAACATAATTAAGATTTAATGGTAGTAGGCATTGATATTTCTATTAATTATTACTTTAAATTATTATTGATCATACATCGAACACCGCAAAAGAACAAGTAACATTTCAGGATTAAAGTAGGTGTTCAAATAAGCCACCGTTTTCTCGCACGCACAACATACATCGTCTCATTACTGCTTCACAGGATTTTCTGATCATTTCTGGGGTAATTCTGTTAACAGCGTGTCTCAGCTCCTCTTCGGTTTCGTATGACCTACAGTATACCACATTTTTGAGGAAACCCCATGCAAAAAATCAAGCGGTGTTATGTCAGGGGATCTCGCAGGCCATCTTACTGGTCCCAGGTTGCCTATCAACTTGTTGAGAAATTCGTGATTTAAAAATTCTGTGATAATACATCCATTATGTGGCGGCGCGCCGTCTTGTTGGAAATACAAGTTTTGCAGGGTAGCTACTGGAACATCCATAAGTGCTTCCTCTACGTTAATTTGTAAGAGGTTCAAATATCTCTCGGAATTTAAGTTCTCATTAAAAAAAAATGATCCAATCACGTGGGTACCCACAATACCTAACCAGACGTTAAATCCAAACCTAACTTGGTGCCTAACTTGACGAACTAGCCGTGGATTTTCATCTGACAAAAAAACGGTATTTTTACGATTAAATAGTCTACATTTAGTAAATTGGCTCTCATCTGACCAAAGGACTTTTAAGGAAAAGTTTGGTATCTCGTTGAATAAACCACTGATAAAATGCAATTTTTCTAATCGCATCGCCACTCTGGAGTGCCTGGCAGGGCCGTTCACGATAGGGGTGATATTTATGACGTTTTAAAATACTATTCGCCGTTGACCGTGCAACACCTGTTGTGGCTTCAATTTGACGTAAAGACGTACGAGGTGTCTCAACCACGCTTTGCATTACCAAATTTTTTTGTTTTTCTTTACCTTAGCAAGACTCCCGTAAGCTACAAGGTTGTCTTTCAGACGCCAAAAGATAGTTCTACCAGGTTGTCGCCTTTCTGGATATTTATTTAAATACATTTCTTCAGCTTTCGCTTCATTTCGACGACAGAGAATAAAACACTCCGTAAACAACAAACAAAAACATATCGTAAGTTTCATAATTTGAAAAGTGATTCATTTTGAAACACACAATTAATTACAAACACTTGACACTGACAATAAATTCTACTTTGACAGTTACCTAGGTAATTAAAACAGACAACGAACGTCACTATGGGGAGATTGAAGAGAAATATCAATGCCTACTACCATAAAATCGTAATTTTGTTAATTTTAATTATTTATCTTGACCGAACATAAACATGTTATACATGGTTGAACAGCATATTTAAAGGGAAATTTAAAAATGCAGAAATTCAATATTGCGCCCATAAGAAAAACAACAGTAGACTTCGGCCTCATTGAACATAGTGGGCCTAGATTATTTTTTACTTTATTTTCAAATTCACGCTCATTTCTTACCCCCACCCTGAAAATTTCGTTATTGTATCTTTTATAATAAACACAATATAAAGGATTTTATAAAACGCACTTTTTTCTTTTTTCCCTGTATATCCGTTGCTATTCCGAGTTCAAAGAAGTTGATGACAGATTATTTATAGGCACTTGATTGCGCAACTTTTTCCCCATTTGGTCCACTCTGTATCTTTAACGGTTTCCAATATCCCCATGTACATCATTTTATACTGGACACACTGTATAGGGTGTCCCGTGAGCACATGATCAAAAGGGCACTAAGACATCGCCGACAAGACATATTTCCCCCCCTTTAACACATTTTAACGAAACTCGCTGTGAATTTGTTCCTATGTAAGACTCATGTTTTGATGATGCAACCGAGTTCATCCGCGTTGGACAAGTTAGGAATTCTTGAGTGTCTTGGTACAAAAACAACCAGATATTTTATTTTATTTGGTAGCTCGAATCAACCCATTTTTTTTGAGTTTATGCACTAATCCTTTTTGAACATATTTGGGTTCTTTGTAAAATCTTGTAGCATTCATAAATAGATACCAAAAAAAAATATTTCTGTTTCTTTGTTATTTACCATTTTCAGACCTTAACTGCAAACGTGGTTGTAAGCGATAATGTTCCTTTATAGTACATTAATTGTCAATCGTTTTACAATTTTTAACTGACCGACATGGTGAAAGTCGTGTTTTTGAAGCGTTTCCGTCCGAATTGCGTTCATCAGAAATCTCACGAACAGAAGAAGCGAGTTTTTAGCAAAATATGGCCCTGGCGGAGGAACAAATCCACAGCAAGTTTCATTAAGATCCAGCAGAGCGCTTTCCCGATAATTACAAAAACTTAATTTAAGTTCTGTTAATATCAAAAGTTCATGAATGTCTAAAATTGCCAGTTGGCAAGAGAGCAAGAGAATGGTACAAGATTTTACAAAGAGGACAAAAATGTCAGAAGAGGATTAGTGCATCAACTCAAAAAAAATCCGTTGATTCCAACTACCAAATAAAAAGTTCTGGTACTTTTTGCACCAAGAAACTCAAGAATTCCTCACTTGTTCAAAGCGGATGAACCCGGTTGCTTCATCAAAACATGAGTGTCACATAGGAACAAATTAACAGCGAGTTTTATTAAAATCCATCCATCCATGCTCCCGATATTTCAAAATACATATTTTTTTGGAGAACTTTGACCATCATTAGCAGAGGAGCCAGACATTTTTTCTTAGTAAAATTCAAGTCACATCAAAAGAATATCGCAGTACCCGTTTGATCATGTGCTTACGAGACACCCTGTATATAAAGATGTAACTTTCCAATCCTGCACCTTCAAGGTAAAGGTTGAGGATGAAGTCGATATCGATCCAGAGTTTGAGCACTTTCAAGATGCAGATGAGTTTGAAGGCTTCGAGGAAAAAGAAGAAAAACCCGTTTCAGAACCAAAGATAACTATAGCCAAGATTCCTGTTAACTTGACGCTTAACTGGGAGAATTATTATCTTGAAATATTAATGGCAGCAGGATTGGTTGCGTACTTTATGAATTATATGCTAGGTAGGTGTCGCTTGGCTTTGAAATGCGCATTTTCATGTATTTTAAGCTCCAAGAGTCATTGGAATTGTATTAACATTCAAGGCAGAAAAAAAAATGGTCAAATCGCCAACACATGGTTTCAAGCACATAGGCAAATTCTCGAGGAAAACTTTGCTTTGGTTGGTGATGATGGAAGTCAAGAACGAAATGATGATGTTAGCTTTATTAAGGAAAGTGAAAGTGTGTTTTTGTTGTGGTGCAGTGGGAGAACTTGCTGTGAAGGAATGCTGGTGGAATTACGAATGATTAAGGTAATTAAGCCTTAAACCAGGTCTTTGCGTCCGCTTCCAGTGGAAACGTTTTACACTGACGTGGTTTTCAGCGTCATGATTTAGTAGGACTCGTGGCCAATTTGATGAAACCATCATTGGACCAGATACACATAACAGTGATGATGAACAAAGAGGACATGGATTCCTTCGTATTTGCGGTTGCTAGTAAAAAAACAGCTCTTCAAATGACGAAAGATTTACAGGATATTAGCATTTATTGCCCTGAAAGAAAGGTCCACAGGTTTTGATTGGATTGGGTTATCAGATTTTTTGAAAGGATGTATTTCAGGGCGGAGAAAAATTTAACATCCCGACCAGCTTTCAAGTGATGTCGGAAATGGGCGAAGTTTCTTCCGCGATTTTAGACACTAAAATAGACGCCATATTAAACAAATATCCCGAATATGTCGATTATATTCACTTGTCGGACCAATTTTCTGGCGTAAAACCGCAAGAAGAGGCTAGTTCTAGTACTCCAAATAAATTACCTGATGTAGATAGGGTTCGTAAATAATGTGCGTAAACATGTAACATCGCACTATTCTATTTTCTGTGGTTTTTATAGGTATTAAGGTTTGGATTTAACCTGCCAACTAAAGGTGTGCCAATTGAGGAAGCCGTAACAAGACTGAAACCATTAATGAGTATGGTATTTTACTCAATTGATAAAATTAAGAGATATCGTTTGTCAAAAGAAGGTGAGGGTTATTTGAAAACCCAAGTACCGTGGTAAGCAATTTCACATGCGTTACAGGGAAAGTAAAGGCTACTAAGAACAGACAGAAAGTTGAAGGAGACTATCTAAAATCCACTCATCAAGCACGAGCTGAAGCTGCGGCCGCGGTACGTATAGAAAAGAAACGGCAGGAAAAAGAACGAGTAATGGCTGAAGAAGATCCGGAAAAACAGAGGCGTTGGGAAATAAAAGAAGAGAAACGCCAAGCCAAAAAGAGAGCGCCTCGAATGAAGCAGCTGAAAGTAAAAGCTCTATAAAGCGACCTAATTCATTGTATCTAGTAAAACTGGGTATTTGGTTTAAGATTTAATTGTTAAGCGGGAAAAATATTCCCACTACTTTAGAATTGTAAGATAAGTCGTACGTTTCATGCAATAAGATCGATTTCTTTTTAAACATACCAACGTTTATAACGATGGGTTATTAAATGCACTAATTGTTTTCACCATTAGTTATTCCACACTCCTACCAGTCGGATGGTTCACATTAAATTGATGTGACTAGTGAATAATTAACATCCTAACTGGATTGATTAATCGCGTACAATTTCGATCATAATCAGAGTGGTTGAAAGTAGAAGTAACGAAAAGGTTGAATGTGAAGGCCATTAATTAGCTAAATTTGTATAATCATCAACTTTGCATAAACGCAATTTAAATAAATATATTCAATGCGACAATTTAATCGTCCCAAACTTCGAAGGTCTAAACAAATTGGGATAAAAAAATTTTACTGCTGAAAATTAGGACTCCAGACTACTCTTATTGCAGCTACGTACTACCAATTAAAATAATTTTTGCAATGCTTTTGTTTAGCTTGGGTCATATATGGAGCAAGGAAGAAACACTTCAATTTTTTTTATTCGTCATTTATTTTGAAAGATCCCTCTTCAAAGAATCTTAAATTACTTGGCGGCTACAGGAGCCTGTGCCGATTTGGCCTCTTCCTTCAATCTGTCCTTTTTAAGAGGACCCATGAAGGCAGCCTTATCGGCAGGGGTTTGGAACCGACCATGACCGAATTTGGAAGCTGTATCAATGAACTTAAGATTGATCTTCTCCAGAGCAACACGGCTAGTGTGCACAAGGAGCGACTGAAAAAAGAAAACATCGTAAATACATGGGAGATAGATTAATCGGCATAAATGAACAACAATCTATTAGTGTGAACTTACCTTTCTCAGAGTGATAACACGCTTCTTAGGCCCCATGCAACAACCCTTAATCATGATGTAGTCATTATTGACTTCACCATAGTGAGGGAATCCTCCCATGGGGGTAATGGTCTTCTCTGAAAGATCGTATTCAGTCGAAGCGTTGTTCTTGATAACCTGGAAAAAAAACCTCAAATGTAGACGAGTAATGCGAAAACAAGTTAATAAAGTCTATTGACAAAATAATCAGTCCTATCATTCAGAATCACGAAGTATTCATAATCCTTTTGGCTCTATAGTATCATCATTTAAGCAGAAAACCCATGGAAAAACTGAATTTATATCTCGTGTACTTACTTTGCCGTCCTTGGTGTGAATACCAGCACCAATTCTGTAGATTTTCTTATTCATTTCCGTTCGGTGATGATAACCCTTTTGACCAGCACGGGCTACCGTGAAGGACACTCTGGAAGGATGCCATGCTCCAATACAGGCAACTTTCCTCAGACCTTTGTGAGTCTTACGGGGCAATTTCTTCGTATGCCATCTTGAGGTGACACCTGGTGAAAAAGCCATAATTAGACCAACAGCTCTACAAATTTGCGACCAATAAATATTTTTTTAAATGTTGTCAGTAGGAAGGCAGCATGGTTATATCCTCAATTATAATCAGAAAACACGTTCCATGAAATTTCATCATAATATGTTAGTGAATTATTCATAACTATATGTTAGGACACTTACCTTTGAATCCTTTACCCTTGGTAACTCCGATAACATCAATAACCTCGTCTTGGCCAAAAACTTGGTTGACAGGGATGGGCTTTTCCAAATGTTCCTTAGCCCATGCAACCTTGTCAGCAATGGTCCCTCCATTAATTTGGATTTCCATAATGTGAGCTTTCTTCTGCCTTTGCTTGAGCAGTTTCATCTAAATTGAAAAAATTTTTATTTGCACAATTCCACAAATTGGCCATCAAAAATATTGGTTTTAAAAATGAGAATGTGGAAAATATGGTTTACAATGTGCCATCGTCCAGGGACTCACACAATGTTTCAGGAATATACTTCCCGCACCACCCAAGGGGTGCATGATCTATGACACTATGGCAGAAGCCCCATTGAGAAAGACTTCCATTGCCAACAGCCGGAGGGTAAGCTCCTAACTGACCATGTCAATAGCAAAAGATTTAACGCATTTGAAATTAATAAACTTCATGTACCTGGGTGTGGGCAATTACTCTCACAGCTGAGCAGTACTTGATAATTTTGTTGAACTGCTTTTCAATGGCCTTTTTACCAAGCGCATCATGCCATTTCGTGGCATTGCTGCTGAAAGCCTTCCTCTTACTCTTGTACCTGTTTGAAGACAAACAATTGAAATACAAGAAAACCGATCCACACTTCGCTAGTCCAAGTTACAAAAGATGATTAGATAAGGAACAGGATGATTTTATTATTTCATTTTCAATATTCTGTAGGCATTATTCATGCTGTGAAGTCTTGCACCTCCGCTCCGTCTTACTAAAACTACATTTCATAGGTTTTGCAAGTTAAAATCAGTACTTGAATATAAATGTAATTTTTCCAAAATAAATCGTATAGTAGCAATAAATTCGAGCCGAGATGCAATGACGCCCGCAAGAGAAAACAGCAAATAACCCGGCGGTAAAATGTGATATTAGTTTAAAGGGAAAACTTGAAACGCAACTAAAGGTTTCAGGTATCTGAATATCGACAAGCAGTAACTTGGAATAGCCATTTGAGTGTTGTCGCTTTGAAAAATCTAATAATTTCTGAGAAATTGAACCCACCTTTTTTAAAAGTCACAACAAGTAATTGAACGAAGCAACTGAATTTGATCTGCAGACCTGTAAGTACAAGCATGGAGTTGCCTCATAGTTTAGAGGAAGCAAGACTCCAATTGCCATACTGCACTCAAATCTCAAAGAGTTTACACTCTTTCATTGAGGTCGTTAGCTCAGTAGGCTTGTGCTTTACAGTCCTCATGAAGAGATCATTGGAGGACTTTATTTGCGATTAGTTTCAATCATTTACTCAATTTGAAGTGAAAATTTTGCATTGTGAAATATATGGCGTTCAGTTATGACTCTTACCAGTTCTTGTAGAAGCGCCTGCGGCACTCCTCAGCCAAGTGCTCTGCCCAAACGGTGCAAAGACTGCGAAGACCATGAGGAGTTTCAATGTAACCGATGACGCCGACCACAATCATGGGCGGTGTTTCAAGAATGGTTACAGCTTCCACAATTTCTTTTTTGTTGATCTCTGGAAAAAAAATACGTATAATTTAGAATAACGCCTTGTAACACGTGGACGGTAAAACGCATGACGTGCTGACCTGAAACACGTGAACGATTGAAATTCTGATTTCTTCTCGAACAACGTGATTCATGAAACTACCTTGATATCTGCAGTTTTACCTAGTTTGGAGATAGCATTTGGTGGATTTCGTATACTTACTTGAACCTGGACGATCAGCTTCACGAACCACGTGGGTCATACCAGCTTTGTAACCGAGGAAAGCGGTCAAATGCACTGGTTTTGATGGGTCATCCTTAGGGAATGCCTTGACCTTACCACGATGCCTCTTGGACCTCTTTTTGGGGTAGAAGCCCATGGAGCCGTGACGAGGGGCACTGAATTTTCGGTGAGACTGCGAAAAATAAAAGCGGCTTTAGCTTGATGCATTTGATAAGGCAGAAGTAGTAAAATGGCCAACAGAGAATCAGACCGCCCTAGAATAGCATCCACATGGGTATTCAGTTTATAACCTTAAACGAATTTTCTCTAAATCATCATTTTAGCTTAAAAATACTATATTGAAAATATTCAGAATAGTTGCTACTAACAAAAAATATATATAGAGGCTAATAATATTGAATGATTGACTTTATAAAAGAAGATTTAGAAATTAAACACGTCTTACCATATTGATCACCAAAACACAAATGGAAGGTACGTTTTGTGAAAGTTCTACAAGCCAACTACAGACGCGGAGAGGGCGCTGGGGTGTAACAATCCACTGTTGCCAGATTTTTGAAGATACTTAACTTAAAGATAATAATTGTTGTTCGTTACAATACGTATACATTATTATTACAGTTTTCCTGTAGAATTAAATGTTAGCTTTTTATTTCCAAATAAAATGGCTTTTTTTATTCCTGATATTCTATTGTATTCCCTGAAAAGACTTCATACTAATTTAATTTAATAGAAGTTTAAACAACTATCTTGAACACTTAGTTTTTTTGGCCTGATTGCTAGAAATATGCTTGCTTTATTAAAATAATTTAGAAACCCATTTGTAAAATAAATGAAGAAACTTACTATGGCAAGCCTGATTCCTAAAAATTGTGAGACTCAACTTACGAACCTACTCCACATGACATGGTTCTGACATAGACATTTGAACTGTCAAGCATTTCAAAGTTTTGTGGGGACAATTGTAAATATAAATATTGATAAACCATATAAACAATACTAAATTGAACAATTCCAGTTTGAACTGTTACTGATGTTAATTCGAAACTTTGCGGCATCCAAAATGTAGATATTTTCTAGTGCGTTTCTGTAACGCAACGAATTCCACTTGACAAACATTTGAGGCCTTTGTTCTTCGGTTAATTGTTATTGATAGTGGAGCCCACATAAAAGGCATGTTATACGGTTTGCACCCTCTTGTTATACAATACGTGAACATATTCCTCATATTTTCTACTACTTACTAATTTGAGTTATTCGCAATACTTGGTATAAGCAAACTGAACGTTCAACACTTTACTACTTAACATAATAAAGAAATGGATCGAATAGAATTGGGGGACCAAGTGTATGCTGCAGAGAGGATTATGAAGAAACGGAACCGCAAGGTATTAACAAACGAGTTTTTAAATGTTAAAGATAATGATAATATTAATAAGTAAAGTATAAAATAATCAGAAATAGTTTGTCGAATTTCTGCCCAATTTTCAGACTTTTTACGCCTTAAAGATATATGTATTTTGGTAGAAATTATGTTTTTGTCTTTGTAGCACAATCATAGATTCGCTGGCTTTCGGTTTTGCTTTCCCGCGCAAATAAACGTATTTAGTAAACCGACATATTTTACTGTTCATCATGTAAGAAAAGGTTTTTTAAAGCAATTATCTCATGCAGAGGAGGGATTTTTGACCATGATAAGTTAAACATTGTGTATGTTAATTTTGAAAATATACATAATAATTTGTATAGTCAATTTTTAAGAGCTTTTCATAAAATTTCTCAAAATCCTTTGGACTGATGTTACTATTACTTTTTTGCCAATAGATGTATTTATATTGAAAAAAGTGTTGGCAGTTTACCCAGAAATAATAAAAATTGTACGCTTTCTGCACAAAATTCTTTTTCGTTCCATATAATTTATCGATGATCATTTTTGTGCTTGAAATACATATTTTGCACGTTCCTAAAACTACTAAAAGTAAAACTTTACGAAAACTACATAGTGGGAATGTTCATACATCTAAAATTTGTAAATTAGAACATTTATTTTAATTTTATGTAGATACTTTCTCATATGTATCTTCCTGTACTTCCTCATATATATCTTCTTGTACTTCCTCATCTTTCCTCATTTTAGCTGGTACTAAACATAAGGCGATTTTTAGAGGACGTTTTAGCAAAGAACCAAGATCGAAAACGGTGTAAACCTGAGCAGACCCAGTTTCTAAGTTCACTAAAACCTGATTGTTGTGTGTTAATAGTTTGGAACACACAGAAAGTTTAATTGTATAAAATTTATTGCAATATTTTACTCGATACAATAATTGGAAACCTTGCCATGCCAAACGTTCTTATCTACGTTTTTATCGAGTCATTTATTGAGCCACAATTCTGGAAATAGTCAATTACCAAAAATGTTCAATTTTTAAAAATTCAAATTTAAAAATTCAAATTTAGAAATGTAATAAAAAAAATACTCCACTGTTGTAAACTCTGTCAAAGAACATATGAATTGCTACTGTTGATAATCTAGTCGCTTATTGTATTAAACGTTGTTCTCAGGGTATTGTCGAATTTTACGTGAAATGGAAAGGCTGGAGTCAAAAGCACAACACATGGGAACCAGAGGAGAATATCCTGGATGCAAGGCTGATTGAATTATTTGAACTCTCACAGAGAAGTGAAGGAAGTGCCAAAAGGGGACCCAAGAGGAAAGAAAAGAAAGAAGCACAGCGGGAAGTTGAAACTGAAGATGAAGGCATGTTGCATGTTATTTGTCGTTATAGAATAGCGAATGAGATATTGTGTCTCAACAAAACAGGCTATTCAAATTGAACCCGTACAGTATCCAGATGATGAATTAATGTTCCTGATTGCAGGCGATGAAAGCCAAGATGAATCTCTTATATCAAGCAGTAAATACGACAGAAAAAAGGATACAGACAAGAATCGAGACGATCTTGTCAATAAGAAAAGTGAAGAACGCGAAATTGTTTCCAGTTTAATTGAAGATGAAGAAACTAGGACAGGTATATTATTTATTTGTCCATCTATAGGAAACCCGAATAAAGTCACTCTTAATAGAAGGTATATTCACTTCCAGGGTCGGAAGATACATCAGAATCCACTTCAACCGCAGCACCAATTTCAGCAGATAATGAAAATTCAAACAGTTCAAGCAGTGAAGATAGAAGACCACTTTTGTCGCGAATAGAAGCAGGAACTAAACGGAAAGCTGAAGTTTTATCCACTGAGAGTGGGAAAATTGGAGTTACTATAACTACCAGTCCGACCAGTCTTAGTCCACCACCACCCAAAATAAAACACGAAGTAATTTTCTAGTTGAAACAAATGAAAACATCTCATAAATTTAATTGTTGCAGGACAAACAGCAGTCCTTAGACAAGAAAAATGTCGACGCCGATTCAGAGTTAGCTAATTGTTCTGCTAAAGAAGCTATCCCATCGGCAGAGTTTGAGAAACGACCTGTGAAAGTTGAGGTATTTATCTATCTGCGATTTCCCTCTAAATTGCCCTTTACTATCTATCTTTCTGTAGGAAATACTTCAAAAATTGTGAATTGTTGCAGATTAAGAAAGGAGATATTGCGCCTGTACCATTGAATGGTCATAATGACAACAATAACGGCTCTCAAGAATCGTCAGAGCTGACTAGTCCCGGTTCACAATATTGGCTTTCCCGAAATCCAGTAGCTGACCAGGTTTTCATAACCGATGTAACCGTTAATTTGAAAACCGTAACAATTAGAGAGTGCAAGACAGGCAAAGGGTTTTTCAAAGAACGCGATGATGAAAAAAACAAACATTCAAACGATGTGATCTAAAGGTATTCTGGTGATTGTTTTGTATATATATGGTTATAAGGCAAGTCTAAAGTATCTGAATGAATCCTTTAGTGTAAGGTGAATAAAATGTACAAATTAGGCTTTAAACACGTTGGTATTTAGGAGAAATGATTCGAAAAGACTGGTTGGTGCTATGATAGAATAAAATTTCAATACTGGCTTTTTTCCTTTGTAACGATTCTTATACAAAAGTTTCTTCAATCGTAACTAGTCTTAAAAAGTGGAGACATTGTTTTATATACTTCTTGGTTTTTTCAAAGAAACAGTGGCGGAAATATTACAATAGAAGCAACACGTGCTAGTTGGATATGAGCAACATTTAATTGTCTCTTTTGGGAATTAATTGTTCTGATTGTCTTACATGTATATGCAGCACTAATTGTTATCTAATTTTTAAAGAATTATTTGCTATAGAAAGTATTTTAGCGTTTAATAACATTGTTGATGCATTTCATTTGAAAATGGTTTTAATCTGGACAATTGCTTTTAAACACTGGGTTTTATTTCCGAAGTTTCTAAAATTTTTGAAACGATTTGACTGGAAACAATAATGGTTTTCAAGTTATATTTTTGCTAACTTATTTTATTAATGCCTAAAACTTAATATAATATGTTTATTGAATTTTAATTCATGTCATTTCTTTCATTTATGCCAACTACTTACATTTTAGTTTTACCTTTATTTATTAACGTATTTATTTATTTATTATTAATTATAGGATATGCTTTGCTACGAAGCTTTAATACTGGCGTTTTATTATATATTGCATTTTTCAGATAATTCTTACATTAAACAAAAGCGATTTTTGATCTGAAAATATCTGCTTTTATAATATTATGTCAGGTAGTAAATTATTTTTAAGGCTAATTTTAGTCTAAACTCAACCGAGTTATTGTAGTCATTATTTTTGTATTGTCTAGCAACTAATAATAGCTTCTCTTTTGGGACTATTTTGGGATGTTTTACTTAATTGAATAAAATCGTTACTTCATCAATATTAATGCTTAAAGTGGATCAATTGGAACGCAAATTTCATACACGTTTGTAGAATTACTGCTGGATGTTGGCTACTGGCTTTCAAACATCCGATATTCAAATATTGTTTATAGTTAATAAGTGTTCATATATTATGTTAGTTTACTTTATATGGCCAATTCTTCCCCTGAATAAAGTGAAGATTTAGTATAGCTGTTTTTTTACTTTGCCTGTTTTAATTTGATGATTTTTGAATTTGTAACGGTTTGAGAATATTTCAAAAATAGTAGAAAACAATGCGGACAAATCGTGAAATATTTGATTCATATTCAATTGATCAGCGTTATTGCGATATTTTTGAATACATCAAATTCATTTGGCTACAAGTTAGAAACAGTAATACTTCAAAACAACACCAGATTCCCAAGCAAACAATTACTATCAAGCTGCTCAAACAAAACAATATCCTCTAGTTGGTCAAACAAAATGAACTACCCAAACTGTAAAATATTACCAATAAATCTGTAGCAAAACAACTCGGAGATATATCGGGTAAAAAGCAGCCGGGGCGAAATTTATGTGCTCTTTCGTGTTTCTGTGGCTCCTAAATAGGGTATAACTTGGCAGGGTAAAAACGAAATTAATGTCTCTTTCTAACAGACCCATGTAAATAATTTTGAAAACGGCTGCCATTAATTCGAATTTCTTTTAAGTATTGGACAATTTATATTTAAAGGTATGTGAAGCAAACTGTGTTTTAGGACGGGATTTTGGGAAATTGACACAGTTTTATTTATTGTGATCGGGAAATATATTAAACGAGTTATTCAAAATTTTCCGAATTTCGAATGATCTATTCACGATATGAACAGTTGGGGATTCACTTTGAGTTTTACCATTATCACAAAGTGGTTCAAATTCAATTGGCAGATTATTAGAACAGCTAAAAATTCGAACAAAAAAATATAAAATTTTGCTCAGAAATTGGAGTTGGTTTTGAAATAATTAGCGGAAAAATTCAAAATGTTTACTGCCCAATATCCTGGTATTTTACCTCCTTTGCTTGCCGTGTTATGAGGATCATGAATCACGAATTATCATCATCATGATTACAGCTGAAACTTCTGCGGTTTGGAACCAACTATTGATATAAGTTTTCCATTCAGAATTTTTGCTCGATCCCCACTTCTATTCTTTATTCAATTATAAGTTCGTTTGCACTGTTTTTGTGATTTCACAACACCCTAGTAGAAAAGCAACCATTTTCTAAACTGTTGTTAGTATTTTAGATCTTTATCTATTGCTCCCAATATCTTTGCATTGACACTTCTTCATGAGTGTCTGCAGGACGCCCTAACTATCTCTCAATGTTCCTGTAAATATTTCTGCATTGGACATGCAGTTTTCGTATGCGTATAATTTTCAGAGCTTCTAATGCTCTTATTTAATCCAAAAGTCAGGAAAATCTACACAATGCTCTTATTGCATCATATTATATTATATCCAACCTACCTCCAATACACCTCCTATAGAGAAAAACTTAAACCTAACAAAGACTGACATAGACAAAGTGAAACAACATATACATGACTACATTCAATCACAAGCACAGCACATTTCAATAGAAACCATACAACAACAACTTACACTAGCCATACGAAAATTTAGCCCGGAAATAAAAAATGCTTTCAACCGACATACACTGCCCAAATACATACTGCGACTAATAAAACATAAGAGAGAACTGTACAGACTATATACAAACACTCAAAATAACGACCTAAAAAAGACACTGAACCAACTTAACAGAAACATTAAAACTTTGATTGGACAATACCGACAAGACAAATGGCTAGAAACATGTAAAGAAATACAGAAGGACAAAGGCAAAACATACTGGCGAAAAATTAAGAAACTGGCGCAATACAGGAAGACTGGCACTACTGACACAATTGACGAAAAGGGAATAGAACGTTACACAGACAAATAGAAAGCGGACGCATTCTCCAGACACTATCAAAGGGCCTTCAGCATATCGCCAAACCCTAACTTCGACAATGGCAACTGGAACTTGATCAACGACTGGTACTTGAACTATTTTAACAGCTCACCAAACTACACCTACAAACTGATCACAGACACAGAGTACGATGAAGCCCTAGCGCACATCAAAAACTCTGCACCGGGGAAAGATAAAATTAAGGCAAAACTCAAGAAACACACAAACTGATCCTAACTGAATTGAACAACTGCATCACAAATGGCAGAATCCCAGAAACATGAAAAAACGGCTTAATAATACCTATACCCAAAAATGGACTAGACAATACACAACCGAGCAACTACAGACCAATTACACTTCTTCCAGTACTAAGCAAAATTTTTGAATACATAATAAAGCAGCGGTTTGAAAAAGTGATTGGAATATATATACCTACCTGCCAATTTGGTTTCAAACAACATCACTCGACTGTTCATCCGCTCTTTGTTTTGGCCAACAATATACAAACTACCCACCAAACTGACAGAAAGACAGCTTGCCTGTTTATGGACATTAACAGGGCTTTTGATAGTGTTTGGCATAGAGGCTTACTATATAAACTATACAAACTACACACACCAACATATCTACTACACACCATAAAGAACTTACTAGAAAACAGACAACTACAAGTACGAATTAACAATAGGATCCCCGCTCTCACCGTTTCTCTACAATATATACTGCCATGACATATACAATTACAACTTACCAGACAAAAATCAAATCGACAGATCGGCATACATATTACAATACGCAGACGACACGGCACTTATTGTACATGACAAAACTACTGAGAGAGCAGCTCAAAGACTCCAAACACTAACAAACAACACAACGACATGGTTTTATAAATGGAGACTAACACCAAACGCGTCAATAAACCAACTTCTGCTCACAAACCACAGACTCAACGCTGACTCCCCTACAATAACTGCAGACGGCCAAACGACACAACCAAAAAACGACGTAAAATACCTTGGAATCACAATTGACCACAAACTTAAATTCACTAAACACATACGAAACATCAGGGCAGAAACAATAAAGAGAACAAAACACTTCCGATCACTAACCTACAAAGACAGAGGAATTAGCACAAACACCGCCACCAAAATATATAAAGCTATTTGTAGACCCTTGCTAGACTTTGGACATATACTCATGACCAACGGAACAGAAAGGACAAAACGTTATACACAAACAACAGAACAAATTGCACTAAGACTAATAACAGGAATAAGACACCCCCAAAACCCACTGCACAACCCCCCCACCTAACTACTATACGAACGCACAAACATGACAAAGATCTCGGAAAGACTCATACATCTACAGACAAAATGGACAAACAACCCCTACAACTGGACCATACTGAATCCCCTTTGTCTTACAAGACCAACCAGACAATCCCGCTTCCGTTTCCCTACATCAACGCTACTCGAACACTTACAAACGCAACTGACTAGTGGACAATAAAATAATTTTTCCTTGTCATTAGAATTGGAAAGTTTATTTAATAATATTGTTAACCTAGAATAAGAGAATTTTCATATTTGTTTTTTATTTAGATTAAGACTACATGTATTAAACAAGGGCAGAAAGACCGATAGGTCGATAGCCTTTTTTTAGAAATAAAGATGTTTACTACTACTACTATATCATATCATGTAATAATGCAGATATTGCTGTTACGCAAGAGCTTGTTTATTTATTTATTTTACTTTTTCTTTGACTCTTTCATTTTCATTCGGACCATATGTGCTAATTATAATTATTTTCGATCCTTTCAAGTTGATGTTTACTTTTATGATTCTCTCGTTTATTGCTTGCCTGTTGGATTTATGCGTTTTGTTTTTTTCAATATAAGTATCGACACGACGACTAAAAACCCGATTTACCAAAAATCCCTTACTAATGTATCTAGCTTTATCTCCCTGATATAAATGAAAAATTAATCTCCAGGGGTTTTTCAAATTTGACAAGGACAAAACTGGACATCCCGAATTAGGGATAGCAAATCGTTTACGTCGCTTCTTCCGGCAGCGTCATTAATTTTCATCAGCTGAAATTATAACGCACTTAGAAGCAACAAAAACTTTTGATAAATTTATTTCGTCTAAGTAGTTTGTAGTGCTTTTAATTCAAGTTTCAAGGTGTCTTGTCTGCCTAAATATAACATGTAAATAACTCATCCTTATCCCAAGCTGAACTTGACTAGATTCTGCCTATTTAATATTATAGAAAATAGAAAATCTAGCATATAATTTTTTAGTCCGAATTCCAAGACTCTGAGGATTATATTAGTATATTCCTAGTATTCTTTACTAGTGGAATTAAAATATTGTGCGCGATTTGCTTCATCAAGATTTTAGAGAATTTCAGGATGTTCCATTTTTGAGCGGATATTTGTCGATTTCCCGAAGCAAACTGTGTTTTTGCACCATTTTTCGTCTTTTTTCTAATCAGTAGGGCCATTTCAACAAAGAGTTTTCTAAATTGGAAATATGCTGACGATTGTTATCAGACTCGGACGACTAATTCTAAAAATGACTCGAATTCGCATAAATCTTTCTGGCATTAAAGAATCTATTATCACATTCGGTAATAAATATGATTATGATTTAAAATACATTAACATAAAAACTTAACAATCGAAGGTTCGCAAACCAAATCAACAATTTGTAATAATTTACTTTTAAAACTGACCGACTAAAATTATCTTTAATATTATAAAATTCTCAAGTATTTTAAGTAAGGTACTAGAATGTACCTGTGTACTTTTTAGTACGTGTTTGTTACCTTATTTGCAATATTTTCTTGTTTTTGTCAATAACTGCAGATTTATATTACTTTCCAAATTAAAGTTATAGGACCTTGTATAGACCTTATGTTCTTTCAAGGCAGTTGAGTTTGCTTTTATTCGGTAATATCTCCCTCATTTCAATTTTATTTCACTCACAGTTTGAGAGACAATTTTATTTACTGTTTTCTCAATTCTGTTTTTAAAACTTTATTATTCAGAAAAGGAAAAAGAAAATACAAATATCTTATTTGAACCAGAATGTTTATTAACTAATATACATACACGACAAGACGGACTTAAGAACTAAAATTTACAGTTGTGCACCATTTGCTTTTATATATTTTAATATGCTGAATGGTCAAAATGCCTATTGCTGTGGTTAATCCTACTTAATAATGAATGAATCATGGGAAGTGGTCATATAATTATATTATGACTTCCTATATTTTTTTCTCCAAATTATCACGTTTATCCTCTGTATTTAGTTTTACGATAACTTTTTTCATTTCTATTTCCTTTTTTGGTGATTCAGCTTCTTGGGTTTGAGGGTTTCAAAGGTTTTGCTTTGGTGTCTATGAATGATATAAATGAAATTTTAAAGGACATATTTCATTAGTTCGAAGAATTTGTGTTTTGTATTGATGGCTTAATTTTTTTAAACTCTTAAAAATTTTGATACCAAACCAATTTGCTTCAATTATAGCATTTTCTCTTTTTATTACCAGTATGTCTAGGAAAGGCAATTCCAATTTTTATCTGTTGCGAATTTTGTCGCATTTACATTGATATCAATAAAATCTGTCTAATGGATCCATTCCCAACTAAGCAAAAGCTAACTTATCCAATTCTTAAAAGAAAACTTTTTTTTATAAAAACACCCTCGAAATATTACGAATTACAAATTATCAAGCGTGGAGGAAGTTTTTGGAACAATTTAAAGGTTTCTTCGTCGTTTTGAGCACTTTATTTACTAACAAAATACTGATATCTATCAAATTTGTCCACTAATGGGCTTTGAATTTTAAAGCAAATACATAAATACGAAGCAACTGAACGCTTAGACGTATAAAAAAAAAACAAAATACTAATGTTGGATTTATAATAACTTGTTACATTCCCAAACACGTCGTATTTCTTTGCCAACATTTTATAATACTTTGGAGTTAAGTTGCAATGTATTTTTTCGCTCTTGAAACTATACAACTCAAATGCAAGGAATGTATCAAAATGCCTAAAAAATAACTGAGATAATTAAAATAACCGTGATAACTCCCTGTGGAATAACTTCTTCCTCATTTTTTTTCATCCAATAAATGTCCCCGTTTTTAGGGAGGGCCCGGAAGATACTGCGTTCTGGGGATTATTTTTAATGGTTCATTATCGCAATCTTATGTTGCCTAGTAGAGAGCCCGAAGGGATAATCTTTATTTATATTAGTCTTGGAAATTGGAAGTTAAAAATTTAATCAACAGGGACGCTTATACAGTTAAGGATCTTCAGGGCTGTTTAAGAGCTTTTTTGGTAAATATTTGTCTCGTTTTTGCGTTTAATAAATATTAGTTGAAAATACTGATTAGCATGTTCTAAATTGAAATTAAAACCTAAATGAAAGAAAGTGCTACAGAACAAAATATTTAAATAAAGTTTGATTCACATAAGGGTATAGAGAATGTCAACTAGCAGAGTTTGGTTCACAAAAGTTGATAAAATTTGACCTACCAAAAGTATCATCAGCAGTGGCAAGAAAACAGAAATAATGTTTTTGCGCAAAAACTATGATTGCTACAAGATTTTATAAAGAGCACAAAAATGAGAGCAGAGGGCTAGGACATCAACTCAAGAAAAAATAAGTTGATTCCATGCACAAAATAAAAAATTCTGGTAGTTTTTGTACCACGATACTCAAGAATTCACCACTTGCCCAAAGCGTATGAACTCAGGTGTTTCATCAAAATATGAACCTTACATAAGAACAAATTCACAGCGAGTGACACTAAAATCCATCGTACCATTCTCCCGATATTTCAAAAAAGATACATTTTTTGAAGAACTTTGACCGTCAATAGCAGAGGAGCCAGACATTTTTTGTTAATAAAAGTTGGGCCAGATCGTCTTGTTTTGATCCAAAGAATATCGCAGTACCCTTTTGATCATGTGCATACGGGACACCCTGTTTAATAGCTTACTTCTCGACCTAGGTATATAATGTACTATTTCATGTGAAAAAATCGCGTTCAGTTTTTTTCTGATTGACTTTTTTCCCAATTTTTCGGAACACTTCTGGTTTTCAAAACAGGGGTTTGAAATTAATGGTCAGTCCAAATTTCCATTTGTTGGACTGAGGTGACATACTTTCTATCATATATTACAATTCTACGTTAGATTTTAAATTGAATTTGGCTCATCCTGCATTAAACAAAATTTCCTTAAAACAAATTATTTGAGCGTTTTTAACTTTTGCAAATGTTTGAATAAAATCCTGAAAAGTGTAGGTACTGATATTTATTTGTAATGGTTTGATATTTATTTTATAACACTGTTGTTATATCAGTATAACATATTATAGTCTCGGATAATACCGTTGAGATTGGTGCAAAATGTCCACTTTCTCGAAACGTTTTTGGTGGCCGTCTAGAAGTGCGTGTTCCGCTACTGTTGATTTTTCTGTTTGTCCTAATCTGCAACTTCTTTTGTGCTCAGTGATCCTCGTGTTTACACTACGTTTTGTGGTGCCGATATATGCTCTGCCACAACTGCATGGAACCCTGTAGACTCCTGGTGCCGATAAAGGATCCCGCTTGTCCTTGGCCGATCTCAAAGTCTGTTGGATTGTTCGAGTTGGTTTAAAGACTGTTTTCACTCTGTGTTTCTCCAGTATCCTGCCGATCCTGTCCGTGACTCCATGTATGTATGGGAGGCAAGCCCAACCCTTACGCTCATCATGCGTATCTGTTTCCTCAGGACGACCTCCACTGTTTCTTGGTCGAATTGCTCTATTAAACTCGTCCTTGCTGTATCCATTCCAACCAAAGGCTCTTTCTAGGTGTTTCAATTCTCTTTCTAACTCATATGGTTCGCAAATTCTTCTGGCTCTTTCGGGGAGGGTTTTAATAACTCCTCTCTTTTGACTGAGATGATGGTTTGATCCACTGTGCAGGTACCGGTCGGTATGTATCGGTTTTCTGTACACCGTGTGGGCCAGCTTCCGTTGGTTTTTCTGGTTACCAAGACATCTAAAAATGGCAGTCGCCCATCCTTCTCCACTTCCATAGTGAACTGTATTTTTGAGTTGATTGAGTTGAGGTGCCTCAGGAAGTCTTTAAGTTCAACCAAACCATGGCCCCAAATATCAAAAGTGTCATCAACATATCGAAACCAACACTTAGGTTTCCTCGCGGCTGTGTCCAGAGCGTCCATCTGAAATTTCTCCATAAAGTAGTTGGCTATCACCGGACTAAGTGGGCTGCCCATTGCTACTCCATCCGTCTGTTCATAGAATTCGTTTATCCACTGAAAGTAGATATAGGTTGTGGTTGAGCAGTATTCGAACAGTTTGGCGATGCCTGGTGGAAATTCTCTCTCAGTAAGTTCCATTGCCTCTTTGATTGGTACCATTGTGAACAACGAAACAACATCAAAACTCACAAGGATTTCTCCGGGAACTAATGACAACGAGTGCAGCCTCTGAACAAAATGGGATGAGTCCTTTATAAAACTGTCGGTTTTTCCTATTTTGGGCTGTAAAATTCTTGTTAGATATTTTGCAATATCATAGGTCGGACTTCCAATAGCGCTCACAATGGGTCTCAGTGGTACATCTGATTTATGAATCTTGGGCAGTCCGTAGAGCCTTGGTGGGAGTGCTTCTGATTTTCTGAGTTTGGCCAACTCCTCGGACGGAAATGTCATGTCCTTAATTGATTTGTTTGTTGTCCTTAGTATCCGTGCCGTCGGATCCCGTGCCAACTTCTTGTACGTTGACGGGGTCAAAAGCTCTTTAATTTTGTCCTCGTAGTTCAATGATGACATCACCACAGTTGCATTGCGCTTATCAGCTGGTAAAACGAGAATCTCCTTATCCTCGTTGAGCGGTTTCAAGGCATTTCTTTCTCTGAAGGTGAGGTTGCTTTTGGGAGGCTTTGAGCGTTGTAAAATTCGTGATGTCTCAGCCCTTATCTGCTCCGCGTTTGAATAGTCAGGAAGAAATTCCCATGGACCACGGCTTCAAAGCCCGAAAAACATTTCTATATGTGACTGTTGTTATACTTTATTAATTACTTTTTAATTTTAAATCGCTGATAATAATCTTTACCTTCCATATATTTCCATTATTTTGTTTTACTCCAATTTGATCATGTTATGTTTTTTTTTGCATTTCTCCTGCAAACTTGACTTTCTGCGTTTCGATTCACGTAAAACTACGCCCGGAAATGCTTCCGTTGTTTGCCGTAATAAATGCCGATATAAAGGCAATAAAGTAATAAAATTAATAAGGTGGAATGTTACGTTTACCTGGATAAATTGGGATTCGATTACTTTAAGATTTTCTGAATTTTTGTGAGAAATATACGGATTTTAATTGAAACTCAATTCATTTCCTTATATAAAATAAATTGCATTTCCTTTATAAATTAGAAAAACCGTCTCAAAAGAAATCAGAGCAACAGAAGTTTTGAACGTTTCCTTGCTGAAGAGAGGACTAAATAAACCTTCAAAGTTAGACGTGTTTGATTTTCTATTTTAGTTTTATTTCTTTTTCGGAACTCTATTTAAATTTTGAAGTGTTAAAATTCGTCAAATTTGAGCACTGAAAATCTAAAATATGTTATGATAGTTACTTACATACATTCTCAATTCGTATCATTGAAATGCGACTATTTGCAACATGTATGTTGATTATGTGCAACTTTCTCGGATTGAATTTCAATTTTATAGACGTTTTTTAAATTTTTAGAAGATAATAAAACAGAAATTTCAAATTTTAGAAATCAAGTAAATAATATCAATAGATCAATAAAATAAAAAAAATGAAACAGAAAATATCTTTATGCAAATAAAAATGTCTGTGTTATACAGCGAAACATTTTTACAAAAGCAAAAGATAAAAAAATTAAAGCTTTACATCAAAAAATTTTTATCCAAAGAAATTTGGTGTCGATCGTTGACTTTCTTTAAAAAATATTTAAAACAAAACCTGCCCAGAGGAAATTTTTTGATGTATTTTAGATGTTTAGAAAAAAAATCTGCAAGCCATTTTTTATAATATAAATTTAAAATTGGTACTTTTTTAATAGAAAGTAAGTGAAGTTAAAATTTAAATCTCATCTGGACACCATCACGTATCAACCATACGTGAGTTAAAATCGATTTTGGATTAAGAATTAAGAATTGATCCATGAGAACCATCAGATTAAGTATGAATTAACTGAGAAAATTACACTCACTAATAAATTCAGTTTGTCTTGGAGTTGTAACTGGCACGCCAAGGTCACTAACTAAAGCATGTGTAAATTAAACTGTAATTTTTGTGGTGCTGAATTTCAAATTTGTGCAAATTATGCAGTTATTAAAAGAACATTACTCTTAATTTTTAGAACCAGTGTCTTTGGGCGCAATATGTTCCTAATGTAAGCAATATGTTGTTTGCATTTTAGATTTTGGAAGACACCTATAGCCAATTAAATTTAGAACACCCTCATGAAAAAGTTTTATTTAAGACATTTTTATCAATATGGGTGCTATCAGAACCTATCAAGGCTTTCACGGCCGGTCAAATCACATATAGAAATGTTTTTCGGGCTTTGAAGCCGTGGTCCATGGGAATTTCTTCCTGACGTTGCGTCCACAACTGCGGTGGACATTACAAAGGCGATGAGGCAGTGGGCGAAGTGATCTCCGTGCTTTCCGACTAAGACTGGTTCAACTACTGGATTCTTTGTCGTATTTATGCGGTCCGGCCGTGTGAGCTCTTGCGTGAGGAGTTGGAGGCGCTTCAATGGTTTTGACGTACACGTTGTTTGCCGCAAAACGCGTTTCCAATCTGGATTAAGGACCGTGAATTCTTCTTTCTTGTTAAAATTGTTGTCATGTTTGAAGATCTCAATGGCCTCTCTGGTTAGTCTCGGATAATACCGTTGAGATTGGTGCAAAATGTCCACTTCATCGAAATGTATTTGGTGGCCGTCTAGAAGTGCGTGTTCCGCTACTGCTAATTTTTTTGTTTGTCCTAATCTGCAACTTCTTTTATGCTCAGTGATCCTCGTGTTTACACTACGTTTTGTGGTGCCGATATGTGCTCTGGCACAACTGCATGGAACCCTGTAGACTCCTGGTGCCGATAAAGGATCCCGTTTGTCCTTGGCCGATCTCAAAGTCTGTTGGATTGTTCGAGTTGGTTTAAAGACTGTTTTCACTCTGTGTTTCTCCAGTATCCTGCCGATCCTGTCCGTGACTCCATGTATGTATGGGGGGCAAGCCCAACCCTTACGCTCATCATGCGTATCTGTTTCCTCAGGACGACCTCCACTGTTTCTTGGTCGAATTGCTCTATTAAACTCGTTCTTGCTGTATCCATTCCAACCAAAGGCTCTTTCTAGGTGATAAGAAAAAAAGAAAAGAAATTCCCATGGACCAGGGCTTCAAAGCCCGAAAAACATTTCTATATGTGAATATGGGTGCTTTCAAATAAAACAAACTCTCGAACATTGCAACCGCCGTAACTTCAATATTATCAATACTTGATGATTTCCCAACTTTTTTTTGTTTTCACTTTAACCCTCTGTGGCGTTTTATCTAATAAAATTGCCTAGAGTGGCCGATGGAGCCGAAATTAAAACAAATTGTCACTTGAAACGGTATGGCGGAGTTTCGCTAAACTTTCTTAATTCACTTAAATGTTGATAAAGTTATTTATGAGAATGACAGACTTAGAGACCTGTTAGAGTTCTTTTCTGACTCGCGTATTGGAATGAAAGTTAGGATCCCATCGCGACCATTTATCTCTAACTTTTACTATGCGATGTACGCACTGATGAGGGACACGAATTCTCGAAACTCGGAAATAGATCATGACATTGACATAGTAGGTTTGTGAAGCAAACTTCGTCTATTATAAATTATCTTTTAATGCTGACGGACGTTTGAATGTTTGGCTTTAGATTTCGTTTTCTTTTCGAGGCGTTGCATGCAATGATTTATCGGTTGATCAATTTCTCTGGAACTGCTTTAAAACTCCTTTTCATCGACTCGAAGTTTTACCCCAATACGTCTATTTATCTGAAGCTTTTAACTTATTATAAACCGATGTGTCAAAGGCGTTTCAAACGCTCTCGCAGTTTCTTATAGGTTTCCTGTGGAATGAATGGATCTACCCTAACGACTCCCAATGGACATATTGGAGTGGAACTTTGGAAAAGGGCCACTGACTTCGATCGTTCGAATTTATTTGCCAACTTTCGACGTTTGCTTGTGCGAACAGTATTTAAAGAACGTATTCTTACCCGGGAACATTTGAGGATTATTCCTGGGTTTTAGTACCGCTATAAACGAATATTCTAGGGCTTTTACAATAGTAAAATCACAGCGGGTTAAGGTTCAGGATGCTGTCTCAAATTTCCATCAGTTAATAAATAATTAATAACAATATATAAAAACAACTAATATTTATCAAAACAATTACTTTTTGGCTAATGAAATTGCTTGAAACTGGTGGAATCTCGGATCGTGCAAATACGAGCGGATTGTATCTTCAGAGGTACTTTACTCAAAAGCTTACACTGACAGAAGAGTGTAAACTTTAGAGTAAACATCCTCTGAAAATGTAATTGCCTCGTGCTGACGAAACGTCCGTAAAGCTCACTCTCCTAACTAATACTTATTTGAATTTGTTTATTGTTGATAAACGACAGCATGAATTGCAATTTTTTAACTCGGCATGGTGAAAGAGATAGCAGAGCAGATTTACTAAAGTGTTTCAATTCCCTAAAACGTAATATTTTCCTTGGTCCAAGCCAAAATATGGCTGCCTTCATTTTATTAGATCATAAAAAATTACGAACTTGCCCCGCTGCGAGATATTCTCATTGTTTAATGCGAACTTCGTCTCGATTTCGTGGTTTGCTTAGTTCCCTTCGAAATGGTAACGTGGGAGTGTCAATGTTGTTCAGTGCACAACAGCTTTGGAGAAAATTTGTAATTATTTTCTTTAATGGTACATTTTCATGTCCCTAATATTCTAAGAAAATAAATGCTTTCATTTTACATTACTCGCAAAACAAATACAATATTTGGGGATAAGATATGGGAAAAGAAATGATCCTCAGTGCTGTTCCTTTATTCCTAAAGTTATAAATATTCCCCTGAATTTCAAACTTTTATACTTTTTTGTTTTCCTAATTCATATCTCAGAAGAACGGGTTCTACTTTGACTAAGCTATACTTTGGAACAATTGCAGCACATTTTGAGACTTTAAAGGAAATATTGAAAATTTTCTCAGTTAAAACCGTAATTAGCAACAAAAGATCAATTTGCAAGTTTTGTTGCTATTTGTGATTAAAAGGCGTATCTTTGTTGGGAACAGTCGTTCCCTTTACATTTCAAACATTGAGTATTTTTCTATTGTCTCTAATATTTGTTACTTATCAGTTGTAGATAATAATAGAGTGGAATTTGATTCGAATCTTTCAATATTTATTTCTTCTTTAATTAATTAATTTATTATTATATATATTGATGCTGTACGCAACACACCACTAAATCTTTCTATTATTAGAATGATGCAGAACTGTTGTGGTTCTGTACCTAGTAGTAGTAGTAGTAAACATCTTTATTTCTAAAAAAGGCTATTGACCTATCGGTCTTTCTGCCCTTGTTTAATACATGTAGCCTTAATCTAAATAAAAAACAAATATGAAAATTCTCTTATTCTAGGTTAACAATATTATTAAATAAAATTCCAATGACAAGAAAAAATTATTTTATTGGCCACTAGTCAGTTGCGTTTGTAAGTGTTCGAGTAGCGTTGATGTAGGGAAACGGAAGCGGGATTGTCTGGTTGGTCTTGTAAGGCAAAGGGGATTCAGTATGGTCCAGTTGTAGGGGTTGTTTGTCCATTTTGTATGTAGATGTATGAGTCTTTCCGAGATCTTTGTCATGTTTGTGCGTTCGTATAGTAGTTGGGTCGGGGGGTTGTGTAGTGGGTTTTGGGGGTGTCTTATTCGTGTTATTAGTCTTAGTGCAATTTGTTCTGTTGTTTGTGTATAACGTTTTGTCCTTTCTGTTCCGTTGGTCATGAGTATATGTCCAAAGTCTAGCAAGGGTCTACAAATAGCATTATATATTTTGGTGGCGGTGTTTGTGCTAATTCCTCTGTCTTTGTAGGTTAGTGATCGTAAGTGTTTTGTTCTCTTTATTGTTTCTGCCCTGATGTTTCGTATGTGATTAGTGAATTTAATTTTGTGGTCAATTGTGATTCCAAGGTATTTTACGTCGTTTTTTGGTTGTGTCGTTTGGCCGTCTGCAGTTATTGTAGGGGAGTCAGCGTTGAGTCTGTGGTTTGTGAGCAGAAGTTGGTTTTTTGACGCGTTTGGTGTTAGTCTCCATTTATAAAACCATGTCATTGTGTTGTTTGTTAGTGTTTGGAGTCTTTGAGCTGCTCTCTCAGTAGTTTTGTCATGTACAATAAGTGCCGTGTCGTCTGCGTATTGTAATATGTATGCCGATCTGTCGATTTGATTTTTGTCTGGTAAGTTGTAATTGTATATGTCATGGGAGTATATAATGTAGAGAAACGGTGAGAGCGGGGAACCTTGCGGGAGTCCTTGTTCTGTACCTATTTTCATCCGTTTCTACTTATTGCTATTCCTTCTATATCTCTTCCTCTCGTCTATATCCAATGTTTTTTTGTAGTCTTTTTCAGATTTCATTGTTTCAAGTGAGTTTAGGTCTGCTTATCTTCTGCAATAAACCAGCGCTATCTGGGATACCTAGGTCATGTGGCAAGAGGGTATCACAATATCGAAAAACTCATAGTAGAAGGCAAAGTCCAAGGCCGCCGCCCAAGAGGAAGAATGCCTACTGGATGGATAGACCGGAGAAAAACTTGACATAAAAAAACATAAAAAAAATAAAAACATACAAGAACATTCCTTGACGGGACAAGGGATCCATGAAGCAATGAGATCTGCCCAAGATAGAGAGCGCTGGCGCGAAGTCATTGCGAGTGTAACAAATTGATGTCACCACACCCTGCAGAAGGGTTATGGACTGAAGAAGAACTTAAAAATTGATCTTTTCTTAACTTCATGAAAATATTTTTTCCTATGAGAAGCCTAATTTCATATTTCGGTTCTCTTAAGTATTTTAACTATATAATATCTCAAATATTCGATTATCACTTTAAAGAACCTTGTAAAATCGTCTTGCAAAATGAGATTTTAACAAAATAAATCGAAATTTTATAACAAAAAGCTATAATATTTACAGACAATTTACCAATAATATAGATATCAGCACTTAATTATGAAGCACGAATTATTTTCCAAATTTAGAGAAGAATTACTTTTTAAGACCATTATTATTTTCAAAAAATATGTTTGACTTAATGGCTCGAGGAACAATTGATAAGCAAAAGTTAATTAAATAAAAATAGAAAAACTGATGGTAAAAATTAAAAAAATGTGCCCAGTTTAATAATTGATTTATTATGCCATGTGATCTAGTTTATTTTTTAAGTACAGTTGCGGTCGTATAATCTAGAGTAAAATCTTCGGGTTGAAAAATTGGTTAATTATTTTTTAAAGAGATCTTTCCATAAATTTATTTGATTTGATCTATTAATTGATCTTTTCCATCTTTTACCCAATTTCTTGGTAAATTATTCCACTTTGGAATAAACTTGATTGGCAATGATGAAAACAATTTTGCTTTTATGTTTAACTGAAAAGCGTTCCTTAGTATCAAAGTCAGTTTATTAAAAACCCGCTTTTACGGTTGTCCTGAAAAAGGCAAACAACTTCAAGATTTAAGCGTTCAATCCATGGCAATTATCGAGTTTTTAAGTAAAATTGCTGCCAAACCTTATTTAAGCAAAATGTCACTGTTAGGGTTTAATAGCGTGTTGCTGTTCTTTGGGCGAAATATTGGCAATAACCGCTGTAACAAAAATTACCGCTAATATCATAAAAGCAATAAAAAAGTCTGCGAGATAAAGATTTTAAATAGTTGCCGTTAATTTGAGCCATGACTATATTTTTATCCGAAATAAACTAGCGTATAATCAGGAAATCAAAGTGTAAATTCTATTTTTAAAATTTTTGATAATATTATTTTTAAGACAATTGTTTCTCTAGAAGTTCTTTCTACTAAAATTCCTCGATTTGACACATCTAAAAGTCTTCTGAATATTCTACTATTTGTGGTATAATAGCATCATCAAAGCACAACAATCAGTTGGACAACACATACCACAATACCAATTCGGATTTAAACCTAAACATTCAACTGTTCACCCACTTTTTATACTAACCAACAACATATAAACAACTCACCTCACGAACAACAAAACAGCATGTCTCTTCATGGACATCAATAAGGCCTTTGACAGTGTCTGGCACAAAGAACTTTTATATAAACTTTACCAGCTTAAAACCCCCCAATACATAATTCACGCAATCAGAAACCTACTCACAAACAGACACCTAGAAGTACGCATAGACAACACCCTCTCCTTTGCTTTCTCCCCTGAACAAGGACTCCCACAAGGATCCCCGCTATCACCCCTTCTTTACAACATATACTGCCACGACATATACAATCACAGTCTCCACGACAAAAGCCACATTGACAAATCTGCTTACATACCACAATACGCCGACGACACTGCATTGATCGTGTACGACAAAACTACAGTAAAAGCACTACAAAAACTTCAAACACTAACAGACAATACAATTGCTTGGTTCTACAAATGGAGACCTACACCAAACGTCACGAAACACCAACTACTTTTACCAAACCACCAAATTAAAGTCGACTCTCCATCAATAACAATAGACGGAAATAGAACCAGACCAAAACAAAAGGGAAAATAGCTAGGAATGACACTGGACCAAAAACTAAAATTTACAAAACACGCCACAAAAATTTACCAATCGATATGTAGACCTCTGCTTGACTACGGACATATACTGACAGCGAATGCATCTAGGAAAACTAAACAACACATTCAAACAACAGAACAGCTTGCCCTGAGATCAATAACCAAAATAAGACATCCTCAAAACCAACTACACAATCCCTCAAACCAACTACTCTACGAACGAACAAAAATGACGCGAATAACAGAAAGACAACTCCAATTGCAAACGAAATGGAAAAACAATCCCCACAACTGGACCCTACTGAATCCCCTTTGCCTCACAAGACAAACGAGACAATTCCGCTTCCGCTTCCCAACAACAACACTACTTGAACACTTCCAACACGACTGAACTGACCTGCTAGACGATGAAAAGGCATGACATAGAAGAGAGATTTTTTTTTGCTTTGTAGTAATTTTAAGTTTACAGTTAAGATAGTTTAAGTTTGTAGGCTCTAAGAAATCAAATAAAAAATTTAAGTAAGTTATTCTATAATTGGAAATAAAATTGTGTGGAGCGTATACTCTTTAAAACTGGGTGTTCATTTAATTTAATTTAAATATCATTTTATTAAAACATGAACAGTCATGAACAGTCAGGAAAATATACGAAATTAAAACATGACACATACGAGCATCGCGCTCACGTGACCAATGTTTTCTTCTGAAATATTTCTTTTTATTTTTTTCTTGTATTTGTGTTTATTTTTTCTTTATTTGCTAGTGTTTTTATAAATTGGCTTCTTGCGATGATAAAAAGAATGTATTACAAATGAAATATAATGTAAAATAACTCTGTGATTGTTTAAATTTACATATGAGAAATAATTTTAAAATTATGCATTTTCTTCATTACATCAGCCTGCAAATGAGTTGGGTGTTGAGTAGAAATAATTAGAAAGTATTATATAGAGTTAGGCTTTCGAGGCCATTCCTTGAAACTGGTGAGTTTTCTGGGTTTTTCGGCCGTCGTAAAAAGCTTGCATCTTCAGAGGTTGTTTACTTGAGAGCTTACACTGACGAGCTCTCTAGCAAACCACCTCGGAAGATGCTAGCCACTCGTGCTTGCGAAACGTCAGGAAGAAATTCTATTTTACGACGACCTAAAAACCCGAAAAATTCACCAGTTTCGATTAGAAAGCATTATTCAAAAAAGGCAGTTTTCAGTAAATTTTTCTACTTTCAAGTTTTTTTTCCCAAAATATTTTCTTAATGTGACAAGCCACTTTTAACGCTTAAAAAATAAATTCGAGATCATTATAATCTCCAAACAATAGAGGAAACTCAATGAGCCACCGTTTCTCCCTCTTGTCTCCCGGCCCTACGTCACAACATCCACAGTGCAGCCCTGCAAACCCGGAATCCAGAAACCGAATCACACTCAGGGGTTAAAACGCGTCGGGAACTTACGGTTCGCGCCAGCTGTTCACATTTTCGATCTCGCGAATTTCACTGTGTTTGAACATGTTTTTCTTTAATAAAAGATCGCTTAGGGCAGCATGCTGAGGTCTATATGAAAGAACTTCCTTAGGTTTAGTGCTCTGAATACAATGTGATTTAAAGGGCACCATCGAGCAGACTCTTTTGATTCGAAATTTTACCCTTTGTGAGTCGAGAGTCGAGACAGAGTGGCGGGATTTCCTGAGAAGCCGGCTAAGATGTAAGTGATTTTTAAATTTATAATTTTCATTTAATTTTTATTTCAGTATATGTATTACAGTTTTTGGATTGGTTTTAATAGGTTGCAAGTATACATTTTAAGCAGCCACATATTTTGAGCGAGAAACAAATGAAGCTATACATGTTTGCTTGTGATCTTTTCTCAGACTTTCATAATATTGTTATTACTTTTAGTCTTCTCTTATTACTTTTTGGTCTATAGGTGGGCGATTCAAAGTTTAATGAGAACATGTTTCAACAAAGCTGGGACATTATTTACTTGTTTCAATATTTGAATAGTTGATGGTAAACTCATGCAAAGCATTTAAGCTTGTTAGAAGGTTATTTACTGTGTTTTCGAACACTATTTTGACCTTTTGTCGCCAAAACGAGTCTAGTCCCAGGAGTTTTTTCGCACTGTCCCGTTACACTGAATAATTGAAGAAAAGTTCCCGAAAAAAATAGTAGTAGATAAAAAGTAGAAATACAGGCGCATAAGCAATATTACAAAAAATGTTCAGATTTTGCTAGTACTTTTAATAATTTGCCAATTAATATTAATGGGATTTGAGAATTCAAAATATTATGTGATTGGTTTAAAATTTATGTTAAACTCAGTTACTAACATATTTTTGTTTCGTAATTTTCTTTACTGTGATATTAATTTTGATTAAATTGTTTTATTTCGTATCTGATATCTATATACCTTCTGTTTCTGGGCCTTTGATGCGTCTTCATCATGTTGATTATTTTTATATCCATCTAATCTATTTGCTCATCTTCCAAATGCTTTATATGTTACTTTTAAAGCATTCTTTAAAACATACCACAAACGTTTTCCTTAGACGTTCTAAATAACAATATATAATTTTGGATAAACTACCCCAGTAATTAACTAAGGAAAAGTTTCAAGACGATTAAAGTTAAAATATTGAATGAAAAAAACCCAGAAATATAACATAATTTTGCTTTCTTCAGCCGAATAACACACAAATCCAATAACAGAAATGGCCGAAAAAATTCTACTTTGGTTACTCAGCTAAATGTATCGAATATTGTGGGTGAGTGATTATAATAATTAAATGTTTTTAATATAATTTCATACAGCAAAAAAAATATTACGTAATAAACATTTTTGGTTGGTTTTGGTTTTTCAAATGTTTGTAAACAAGTTTTACTCTAAAGCAATGTGAATATGCTATTTGATCTTACACAATCTGAGTGTTATTCCATGCGTAGTGAGTAAATATTTGAAACGAAAATATTAGAGAGATGGTTAAAAGACGAAAGGTTGCAAACCTTTTTTGTAAATTATAGATATTGACGAAAACCAAAAGTCGAAAAACGAAAAAAAAAATTTTCGATTTTCTTCATTATTTCTGTTAATAGAGTGTACTATATTTACATAATATAAGTTGCTTTCATGTAAGATTATAACAGATGAAAGAATTTTATTACAGTAAGTAGCGCAAACAATCTTGAAAAGAAGAAGAAAAATAGCATAACATCTTTGATTACACATAGTAGTAGTAAACATCTTTATTTCTAAAAAAGGCTATCGACCTATCGGTCTTTCTGCCCTTGTTTAATACATGTAGTCTTAATCTAAATAAAAAACAAATATGAAAATTCTCTTATTCTAGGTTAACAATCTTATTAAATAAACTTTCCAATTCTAATGACAAGAAAAAATTATTTTATTGTCCAGTAGTCAGTTGCGTTTGTAAGTGTTCGAGTAGCGTTGATGTAGGGAAACGGAAGCGGGATTGTCTGGTTGGTCTTGTAAGACAAAGGAGATTCAGTATGGTCCAATTGTAGGGGTTGTTTGTTCATTTTGTCTGTAGATGTATGAGTCTTTGCGAAATCTTTGTCATGTTTGTGCGTTCGTATAGTAGTTGGGTGGAGGGGTTGTGTAGTGGGTTTTGGGGGTGTCTTATTCGTGTTATTAGTCTTAGTGCAATTTGTTCTGTTGTTTGTATATAACGTTTTGTCCTTTCTGTTCCGTTGGTCATGAGTATATGTCCATAGTCTAGCAAGGGTCTACAAATAGCTTTATATATTTTGGTGGCGGTGTTTGTGCTAATTCCTCTGTCTTTGTAGGTTAGTGATCGGAAGTGTTTTGTTCTCTTTATTGTTTCTGTCCTCATGTTTCGTATGTGTTTAGTGAATTTAAGTTTGTGGTCAATCGTGGTTCCTAGGTATTTTATGTCATTCTTTGGTTCTGTCGTTTGGCCGTTTGCAATTATTGTAGTAGAGTCAGCGTTGAGTCGGTGGTTTGTGAGTAGAAGTTGATTTTTTGACGCGTTTGGTGTTAGTCTCCATTTATAGAACCATGACATTGTATTGTTCGTTAGTGTTTGGAGTCTTTCAGTTGCTTTTTCAGTGGTTTTGTCGTGTACTATTAGTGCAGTATCGTCGGCGTATATGTACGCTGATTTGTCTAATTGGTTTTTGTCTGGTGATTACACATATTAACGCTGGAATACAACTATCACTAGAAATCTAATTGAAATCCACTCTTATGACCACTTACAGATCTTATAAATACAAAAAGATATCAAGGCAATTGTTCGTGGAAAATAATGGTAGTTTTTTCGAAAAATGTACATAAGTCGAAGACTAGTCGTCTTCTGAGCTATGAAAAATTCATACTTATTCAACACCAATATAGACATACTTTTACAGATCTTCATGTAAATTAAATCATTTATGCGCGAGAAAAAAATTAAACACTAAAAAATCGGTTTTCGCCATATTGACCGTTACTTTGAAGTTATGTCAAAAAGTGCTAAATGCAAGAGTTTTAGATTTTTTTATTATCTACAACTTTTGCATTGAACGTTTTCCGCTAGAAGGTCACGATTCGCCGCAAATCGCAAAAAACTGTTTTCAACCGCTAAACTGCATCCCCATTTGACCACTTCCAGTGTTTTTGTGTTTAAATTAATTTTTTTCTTTAAGTTGGAACCTCAACAACCATTTCCACCTGGTCCATGCCTGTTATTAATTTTTTTTTTCAAAAAAGTTATTTGCACTAGCCTAATATTTCTATCATATTTTAATTATATAAGATTTTATATATGTATTTAAAAATGTCAAGTTATAAACTTTTTAATTACTGTTTTCTTGTAGCTGATTCTGATAAATCTAGTGAGAATTTAATAATTCTGCAAAAATATTTAAATATTTTACAATTGTATTATTTAGTTATTTAAATGATTTTATGAAAACTTAGGAGAGTACAGCGCTTTCGTAAATTCTAAAGTACAACTCCTTAATTAAAGTGATAAAGTTTCTCAGATAAATGTTTTCGTTTGCGTAAGCCAAAACCCACCTACTTCAGCGAGGGAAACTTTAAAGCTTGCAACCACATCACAAAGAGTTGTGGTTTGAAAGGTGTTGAAAAAAAATTTGAATTCCACATTTATAAATTAGCTGTTTCACAAACATGCCATACTAGAGCTGAAATTTGGAAAAATGCAGTTTTGTTTATGGTTTAGAGTTATTTGTCGTGATGATACACAATATTCACTTAAAATTAAAACTTTATTAATAATAAGAATAATAATTAAAAATCAAACTCTGGTATGTTCAATCTACACAATTTTAAAACATTATACAGGGTTATTTAAGTGTGTAGCCAAAGATCAGTATGTGATTCTTTGAGTGATTTTCAGCAGAATAATTTAAATAAGTCCGCAAATTATTCCGTTTTAATTAATGTACAGGGTGTTGAATTTTAAAACCATCTTTTGTCAATAATGTTGAAATTTAGCAGTGATTTTCACAGTGATTGCCTTAAATAGACTAAAATTATTAATATCAGTGGCGTCCCATGACAAAAAAAATGTGCACCATTGACTTCTCATCAATTTGTCTATTTCCTTCGGAGTAAGCAACATCAAATAAAACTTTTTTGTCTCTTGACAGTTTTTGTGTCTAGACTCGTTTTGGGAGTAAAAAATCGTTGTCTTTTTTAATTATTTTTTTGTCTCTATGATGGGTCGCTTCTCGGCAAAGTAGTTTCTATTAAATGGTAAGAAAATCTTATCCAAGTATAATTTTGGATTGGAATAAATGGGTGGGAAGCGCAGCTAAAGAAGTTTCAGATTTTTTTGGTTTTAGTTTTTAGTTTTATGATATTTCCGCCGATAAATATTTTTATCCCAAAATATTACATACTATTTTGCTGTTTTAGATTGATCATTACTTACTGCAATAATGAAATCAATACATTTATTTTTCAATAATACAGATGAAAGTGTAGTTAGTTCGGCATTTTCAAAATAAATGTTCTAAATATCAAATCATTGAACAGCTCGGTTATTTTGAAAGGTCACTTTGAGATATGCTTTTGATAATTTCAAAACAGTAACTTTACCGAAAGTTTTCTATTTTGTCATAAATGGAATAATGTAATAAAAATCGTAAGCCATAACTTTTTGAGACTTTAAATATGGCTTTAAAAACGACTCAACTCCCATTATAAAGATTTATTCATTGCGCGTGCAATGCTTTGTTGTTTCTGTACTACAATGCTTAGTGGTTGTAAAGTCGTATTTTACAAAAACCCACTAAGCTTTTTACGCTTCAATGTAAGTATTTGAAATTTTAATTAAAACCAAGTTACTTCGTAATTGACCATTCGCTTTATTTTAATAGCCATGTTTTCAGTTTTCTATCCATAATAACTTAATCAACTGCTTTTAAAATATTTACTTAAGGTAAAATTAATTAAAAAAATGATAAAGATAAAATATGAATACGACTCAAGCAAAGGAAAAGCTTTTATCTTTGCTTTTAACCGTTTCGAAATTTATACAACCTCGTTTCGTATTTCGGTTCTATTGATTCGATTGCTGAAATCGAAGCATTTTTAAACAATTCATGTCTGCGCTCTTTTAGCCTTATTTGAAACAGAGTACACGTCGACGAATAAAAGTAGTCAAAGTCATAAAAGTAAATTGGCAAAATTCGCTAATGGATCGCGCTGAAAACTGAATGCAGTAAAACTGTTACTCTAGGCACTCGTGAATAATTACGACGATTAATTTTATTGGCCGAACTTGATTAATTTTTGGCACTTTCTCTCCAGAGTTGAATGGCGCCTTTCAGCCCATACTGATCGTGTTGAAAAGTTCATTTAATTGTTCGTTTATTTTAGCTGCGTTGAATTACGAGAAAATGCTTTCGAGCAATACGCGCTAAATTTATGTGTGAAATTTATTATAGTCTTGCCTAGTCCCTTTCGGAAATATGAACACAAGTAAATGAAGTTACTACTGAATGAGGGGGGTTTAAAGCTACTAATTTTCGCTTCACTTTGAGCTTTCAAGATAAGGGAGCGCGTTGCTTAAACTAATATTTTTTCGCTTTATATAGGCTGTACTTCTTCTAGTTTAATGAGTATGTTTGAAAATTACTGGTCAAAAACAGTTGCACTTTAGGGTTAGACCGTTTATTACCTACATTACTATTATGAATTCGATTTTCTGACGCCCAAAAAACGTTTTTCAGATGACACTTCAAAATTTAAGCGGTTAATGATATATTTACTATTAAAAAAACTACAGCTGCATATTTCTATGGGTTGTTTCCGCACAAATTTTAAAGATTTAGCAACAACATTTTTAAGTGTCGTGTACTGCGATTTATTCTAATTTGGCAAACGCGAGTATGCTCTGAATTTTATAAACGGTGTTTGAAGAATAAAAATCATTTTTGTGTTTATAATATGAGGAAATTATAAATCTTGAGAGAAAAATATCGTTTTTAAAACCCAATGTTTTATTAACACTGACAAAATTTCGTGTTGCTGAAGACTTGACAGAGAACGAGAATAATAGGCAATTTGTAATTATCATAGACTATGCATAAAATGGCTCAGTAATAGTAGTAAACATCTTTATTTCTAAAAAAGGCTATCGACCTATCGGTCTTTCTGCCCTTGTTTATTACATGTAGTCTTAATCTAAATAAAAAACAAATATGAAAATTCTCTTATTCTAAATTAACAATATTATTAAATAAAATTCTAATGACAAGAAAAAATTATTTTATTGTCCACTAGTCAGTTGCGTTTGTAAGTGTTCGAGTAGCGTTGATGTAGGGAAACGGAAGCGGGATTGTCTGGTTGGTCTTGTAAGGCAAAGGGGATTCAGTATGGTCCAGTTGTAGGGGTTGTTTGTCCATTTTGTCTGTAGATGTATGAGTCTTTCCGAAATCTTTGTCATGTTTGTGCGTTCGTATAGTAGTTGGGTGGGGGGGTTGTGTAGTGGGTCTTATTCGTGTTATTAGTCTTAGTGCAATTTGTTCTGTTGTTTGTATATAACGTTTTGTCCTTTCTGTTCCGTTGGTCATGAGTATATGTCCATAGTCTAGCAAGGGTCTACAGATAGCTTTATATATTTTGGTGGCGGTGTTTGTGCTAATTCCTCTGTCTTTGTAAGTTAGTGATCGGAAGTGTTTTGTTCTCTTTATTGTTTCTGCCCTGATGTTTCGTATGTGTTTAGTGAATTTAAGTTCGTGGTCAATTGTGATTCCAAGGTATTTTACGCCGTTTTTTGGTTTTGTCGTTTGGCCGTCTGCAGTTATCGTAGGGGAGTCAGCGTTGAGTCTGTGGTTTGTGAGCAGAAGTTGGTTTTTTGACGCGTTTGGTGTTAGTCTCCATTTATAAAACCATGTTATTGTATTGTTTGTTAGTGTTTGGAGTCTTTGAGCTGCTCTCTCAGTAGTTTTGTCATGTACAATAAGTGCCGTGTCGTCTGCGTATTGTAATATGTATGCCGATCTGTCGATTTGATTTTTGTCTGGTAAGTTGTAATTGTATATGTCATGGCAGTATATATTGTAGAGAAACGGTGAGAGCGGGGATCCTTGAGGGAGCCCTTGTTCAGGGGAAAAAGAAAATGACAGTGCATTGTCAATTCGTACTTGTAGTTGTCTATTTTCTAGTAAGTTCTTTATGGTGTGTAGTAGATATGTTGGTGTGTGTAGTTTGTATAGTTTGTATAGTAAGCCTCTATGCCAGACACTATCAAAAGCCTTGTTAATGTCCATAAACAGGCAAGCTGTCTTTCTGTCAGTTAGGTGGGTAGTTTGTATATTGTTGGCCAAAATAAAGAGCGGGTGAACAGTCGAGTGATGTTGTTTGAAACCAAATTGTTAGGTAGGTATATAAACTTTGTCTAAAAACCGAACATTGTACTTATGTACTTGGGCTGTAGCAATTTCTATATCTTTCGTACCAAATTTGTAATTGATAATACAGAAAACATTCCATTTAAAATAAGCGATTTAATAACTCTTTGAAATAACGGAAAGCGCAGCCTTTTCAAAACATTGATAATAAAAAGGACAGACTTTCTGTAGTTTGTCCTGCAGTTTCCAAACTTTTGTAATTCCGTTTCAAAATTTGGATAGTAGCCCATATTCAAAGAGCACCTTGTTAGTATAGTTTTATACTCAACTTATTTGACTACCTATACTTTAGAATTATTTCTATTTTTAATTTTCAAAGACATCAGCTCCAAACTTTTCAAAAATTTCTTCTTGAAACAAATCAAATATACAATATATTTGATACGTGACGTTTTAGCCGAGTTCAACCTAACTATTACAGCGCGAACATGTTTTAAAGCAATTCAAGTCACCTTTTACATTTGGTCCTTCGAACCGGATAAGAACAAACGAGTTGTGAAAGTAGTAAACTGATGACGTTATTACTTCAAGTTTCATTTTTATTTATTTCTTTTCGATTAGAGGTTAATAATGCATACATTGATGGTCTTCGTATAGCGTAATAATCCATTTTATTTTTCTGCTTTTAGTTAGCTAAATGCTTTTACTGTCGTTGCACACTTAAAACAATAAAATTAAAAAAGGCAGCTGAAAAATGGAAAACGAGCATTTTACAAGTGAAAACCTATAGGTTAATTGTTCTAGTTAATATAGTTCGTAATAAAAAAACGGTCCGAAAACGGTCCGAAAAGCGTCGCAATTCGTGCTCGGCATGGGATTCTTGGAGTGTTTCCAAAACCGCCGTTTTCAGCTAATTGAATTCGTTTCAAATTGTTATCGCCTCGTTATGTTTGTGATAAATCTCATTTAGACTTAATTTTTTACGGAGTGTTTTCCAAATCAACCCAATATGCAAGAACAACATCAGGTCAATAAACCGCGACTTTTGAAATAGCGATTCTCCCAAAAATTACAGCACAGGTCATTTCTTTTTACCTTTTTGATTGCTCTACAGAAGAAAATATTCGTTTCTTTTGTTAAAGCTCTTCTGAATAGACGATTTGATAAAATCAAGGAAATGAATTAATTCCTCAATTCATAATACTTTCGAGAGACAATACTTTGCTAGTTCGAAGTGCTATTAAGATAGAGGTTTTTCAACTGTTAGAAGCTTTTAGCGGCAAACTTTGTTTAAAACCCTCACAGATTTGCATATGCGGCTGTTCGATCAGAATAGTAACCAAGTGTATAATTCTAAACTCTTAAACCGAAAGTTGAGAGTCGCGTTCACTCTGAAGCTCTGGGAGCGAACATGTTAATTACTTGCCATTAGCTAAAATCAATATTTGCTGTATGCTTCATTTTGTGCGGTTTAATTAAATCTTTAAGCCCTTAAAGGGCAGATAAATGAACCACACTAATACGGATGTCACGCAATTGGGACGGCTGAAAGGGTAAGCTTTATATTGATGTCTGCTGTTCAGTGATGATTGGAGGAAGGGTTAAGAATTATAAATTGTTGGCTAATATTTCAAGTGACAGGGTAATTGGGGATACAAATTTGAAACTGGTCTATTGATCCAAACTGCTAAAGGCTTAGCTGCACGTTTTTGCACGAGCTTTTAACGTTGATTTTTTTTATTTTCCGTCATACATTTATATATGTTAAAAATACCACCATTAATTTGGATGAATGAATTCCTATACATAAAGCGTGTTTGGTGTCGGCTTTCAGCTATTAGAACCAATGGGTTATTTATAATAAGTGGGGTAATAGTGTAATTACCGCATGCGAATGGCATTTAGAATAATTTCTCAATTAGCCCAAGTATTAAATGTGTTATTTTGTTCACACCCCTTAGATAAAATAACACGTGTACGATCAATTAGCATGTTATTAAGCTGAATTAAATTGATTTTTGTTGCCTTAAAAAACGAAAATTTTTCCGGCTGCAAAATTAAAATTCTAATAAATTTAGCTGCAAAGTTCTTACACCTGATCAAATCAAGTAGTTCTGACTTTTACTGGTAAAATAGAGAATGAGAATAACAAAAAAAAACACAGTATCAACAAGAGTTTCAGATTGGCTGAGCTGGACTAAACCTAACTGAGTCAAAATGTTATTTCGCAGTTTCTCAGGGATGGAAAAATTGATCTAAATAGCGACGAAACATAAAATATATTTTATTTTAGAGGAAATTAAAATAAATTATGTAACTGTATATGTAAATGATAACACAATGATTCACAATGGTGAAATATGAAATGGTATGATATAGCTCCAGGGAGATTTAATTCGCACTTAAAATAAGACTGGGGAAAACTGAATACGGAACAGAAAGCGAGAGAGAATCTGGTAAGTTAATTGCAAATTATTAGGTTCCAGTCATCAAAGAAAGCGATCTTGATAATTTTAAAAGTATGTATTAACAAAATATTCATATTCCTCGATTAGAACACGGGTCAATATAAAATCTTAATATAAAAATAAAGAACATATTCAAAAATTGATGCAACAGTATCAATAGCTTTAAGAAAACAATGATACGTAAATTCTAAAACTACCTATTTTTCGAAAAGCCGCATGGATTAGGCGATATATCAAATAGTATAGCGTTGGAATGAAGATAATGGACTTACACATTATCTGTAAAGTCTCCAAATCTGATGCATCTGGAAATTTTTATTTCACGATGTGGCCAATGTGAAGTTTGTTTTATCAGAGCTGAAAGTTGAGGCATGAAAGATATAATTTGGCAAAAGATCAGGGAACTTTTCAACATGACCAAAAAAAATGTATTGCATATTTTTCTAAGGGCAGACTTATCTAGCATTAAAAGTTTAAATATTGCTTATTTAAATATTTGGTTTAAAAATTTTGGTTCTAATTCTAATCCCAAAATTTCATCAGAGGTCGATGATAAATATAAAAGAATTAATATAAATACAACATCCTGATATTTTATCCTGAAGCAAAAAATATTGTAAACCAGAAAATGTAATTATTGTAGTGTCGAAGAATTGGGTATTCTAAAGAAAGTAACTCAAAAAATGAAAAACTCAAATATTTTGTGTCTTTGTCGGTCATTGAATGTTTTTCGGTCAATGTTTGAAGATCTATCCAAAGTGGTTGAAGGTTAATACAATCAATCAAATTATGGAGAAACTATTGAAGAAATACTGAATAATCATAATATTACAAAAACATCTCAAAACTTGGAAAAGCTTCAAGTTGATCTCAGTTTGGACCTGAAATAATACATTTTTAGATTATTTTCTATGGGGTACTTGATATATTTAAATGAAATTCCTGGGTTCCAGTCAATTCTATCGTTTATTATTTTATTATAAATACGTTTCGGTGTCTTTCTCCACCATCATCAGTTTGCATGCATGGCTGTTTCCACCTTCAACTTTGGCAAGCAATTGAAATATTCAAAGCTTGCTTGCCAAAGTTGAAGGTGATTTAAGAGGTGCCCCGGACTGAGGGCCGTGTTTTTGTTTTCGTAAGCCATTAAGATGTTTTGGAATTTTTTTTGTACAGTAAGGGTTCCGTTCCTTTTCTGTACCGCAGTGCAGCAGCCGAGATCGCAGAACTGTTGCTTGTCGCCTCCTGGTGTTCGGTACTATACCGTTTCTACGCCATAACCTGGTTTTGATGAAACTGTTGTCTTTCACCAATGCTAGTTTTGGTCCGCCTCGGGTATTTCATTTCCACGATACCACCCATATCTGCGAGGCATTCCCCTATCCGCCACCTGGGAAGGCGCCGCAGCAATCCCACACGGGTTATTCTACTACGCCACATATTACAAGAGTAAAATTCAATTACACAATTATACAAAAAAACGATGTATAATAATCCTCCTTTATCATCCTTCTAATAATCCTCATAAAAAATTAATAAATTTCTGCAATAAGCAAATATACAAAAAATATTTATTAATAATTATCAGTTATTTATTAATGATCATCAAGTTAATAATTTCATTAATCATGAATTTATTATAGGATATTGGATTTAACTTGAAAGAAAGTTAGTATTATAATTATTGACATGATTTCCCTAGTTTAGGGCTCGCGTGAATTTAGAATGTATGTTAATCAGTTTTTTAAACATCAAGCTCCAATTTCAACTAGTTTGATTAAATCGTTAGTCAAATTTAATGTGTAAAAGTAATTTCCTAACAAAAAAATTGAATATTCGACACGTAACCGAATCAAGCAATAAACATTCGATGTGGTATTCGATTTCTGCTATGTTGTTATCGATTTGTGTTATGAAATTGCTATTCCCGCTGTAATTTAGCTGTTATGAGCAAAATGTTAAAAGCTGAAAAATTGATTGGCATTAGCCGATTTTCGGTAATGCGCCTCAACGATTGATTTCCTGTTTCAATAGAAGTAAAATAAGTGTATATTTTATACCGATAAGCTAACAAGAACATAAGTTTATTAAGGCTTAATTGCTATCAAAATAGATCCACGAATTTCCGATTGCTCCAAATATGCTGAATATTTAATAACAATTTCTATTAATATTTAACTTAACTTTTAGTACATGAATATTTTCTGCATTAATGCAAATGAAATATAAATACAATCAAAATAATAATTCGCTGCAGTTTGGACTATATTATTGTAATTAATGATATATTTCGTATTTAGTTTAACACAAACACGTAATAAGTTAATCTGTCTTTGGCATTACTGTCGGTTAAATTCTTTTATTATTCCATAATTATTTATTACTAAATAGCGTTTCATCAACAACTGAACGAAACCAAGCAAAAAGTTTTAATTTGATTTCCATTGGAATGTATTATACAACCCCTTTACGTGTTACGTAAATCTGGCCTTTAATAGAGCAACGATGACTAGAAAAATTTAAATATACCGTCACGCCTTATACATGGAGAAATTCAAATTTGCTCATTTTCATCCAATTTGCCTAATCGGCTAAAGTTGTAGGTCAATCAGTCAAGTCTACGACTGAGGGTTTTCGGACTTGATTTCGTACAACTACATAGATTTGCATGTCGATAAACATCATTCATGTCTCAAAGGCCGTATTTCATGTTGCTGCCCTGTTAGCGCGATGGTGTTTTATCGATTCACTTTGATTCATCAGTTCGCATTAATGGTTTTCGAAGAATAATCGCATTCAGTGTCAAATAGGATTTGATTTGTAGGATCGAAAATTAACGCGAAACTTGCTGTTTCAGTTTAACGCTAACAAATTAAAACATTTAAAATTGAAACTAAGCAAATGTTTCGGACTATTCTTCTACAATAAAGTTAGTTTGCATTAGTTCTACTTCGGAACTTGCTTCAACGTGAATGCAAAGTCTATCAGTTGAGAAAGTCTTACTTAACACATGAGCCGTTATTAACAATAATGCATTGTGACTCAACGCTTAAAATTAGTAGGGGTTTGGGAATTTAGAAATCATTTTAACACTCAAAAACGAAACACTTTCTAAGCTGAAATTGACAGAAATTTCACTACAAGCTGATATTAGTGCCTGTTTAGTATTAGTGAACTATAAAAAAGTATTATACACCACTTTCCATTCATATTATTGATTTCTTTTCCAGTTCTTGTCTTTCTTCGCCAGTTCGTCTGAGAACGAACATTTCCCTTCATAGCTTCATGCCATCTTGCAATTATTGGTCTATTCCGTTTTTCCCATGTTTCCATCCATCTATCGTCCCCAGCCGCTTATTTTCGAATTTTATTTCGTATTAAATGTCTAAGCGGTCGTTCTAGTATAAGGCCTAAAATTTGTATAACATTTTTTCTGAATGCAAAAGTAAAATAGATCTTGCAAAAGAACTCCTTCATTAAACGTTTGTAAGTTGATTGAATCTTATATGATAAGTAAATGCTGAATGTTCTATTAATCTTGTGCCATTAAGTTTACTGTTTTTAATTTAAAAGCTTTTACACAAAAAAAGTTTCCCCAGAATTGCAGCACAAATTAATCTAATTCCCAGTTTTTGCGGGCAAACTAAAACAGGAAAACGTATAATTTCCAAATTTATTTTGTTTTTCAGTTTCAAGCGATTTTATAGATCTGCAGATTAGCTAAATTTATATATTTTTTCAGTTGTAAAGCGATATGCAGAGTGTTTCATGATGTTTGGAAGGTAATTTAATAGAGAAATAAATGTATCTCAGTCTCTCATGCGAACATTGGTGTGTTCAAAAATCGGAACAATATTGTTTCTTGTAGTTTTTTATACGTTTTCTTAGTAAACAAATATTTTATGCAATTTTTCAGCCCATTAACTTGAATTTTGGTCGAAAGTAACAGGTTCTTCACTTTGAATTGGAAAATTAAAATCTCTTCAATTTATTTCTACAACAAATGTCTTATATGTGAGCTCAGTTCAGTAAAAGCAGATTCTTTTAATACAAATTTTCTCATTTTTCACTCTTTTGTTTCGTATAATTAAAAGCTTTTGAAACAATAATTCATTAAGTTTACTTAAGTTGTAAATGTGAAAAATTGAGCCAAAATGAAAAAAAAAACACGTGAAAAGAATACTAACAATTTGGAGATATGAATCTGCAATGAAATCAGCCTTATTACTATTTCAGAAACTCCTGTGGATTACTCTTAGCTGTGACATTCATGACTTTATTTTATTACGTTTTGTATGATGAGAATTTTGTATATACACGTTATATAAATAACTAAATTTTATTCCTATTTTAAAATGAGGATGAAGATATAGCAAATAAATTAAAAGAAAAACAGTAACTCAATTTTATTAGCCCTATTTCAGCATACATATTACAAAATGCTGACGACACTGCACTTATGGTACATGATAAAAATACAGAGAAAGCAGTGAGCAGACTTCAGACACTAACAAACATTACAATGATTTGTTAAGATAAAGGAAGATTAACACCAAATCCAACAAAATGACAACGAGGCCTAAAACTTTCAGTTTATGCATAGAATATTTGAGCAAAACATAGAAATATTTTATAAAATAAATAAAATATACAGACTGTCCCATTTAAAAGTATATCTTTTTGGGTAATACCTATGAAAGTAAAAATTAGTTTTCCACCAATTAAACTTACTTAGTATTGGATTCTACTTATAAAAGTCCTTTGGAAATGTTTCCATACAATCACAGGAAAAAAGTTAACGAGCTGTTCCAAAGGTGCAGATTTCTGCCAAAGCTCTGTATCTTTGAAACGGTTAGAGATATTAACATACGGTTTTAGTCATTAATTTTGTCGTTAATTGAGCTTCAGACGCTTACATCAGTTTTCGTCTATTCGCTTTAGAAATAGCATCAAGTTATTATTATTTATGAAGCATTTGGACGCCAAAACAGTAGAATAAAGATTTGCCACTGAAAAGTTAGCAAAATTTGATAATTACAATATGCAACAACGTAAATGAAAGCTCTACATTTTCTGTACAATGTATGCTGTGCGTCAAGTATATTTATACAATTAATAACATTTGTTGTATAATAAGCAGAATAGTATTTCAAAATTCGATCCAGGACTAATTATATTATCGATAAATAGTAATAACTATCAATCTTCTCGTATCTAGAATGCCAATAAAACTTATTTGTAATGATACGAAATAATCAAATTATAATAGGAATTCATAAAATGCCTCAATTCAACCAAATACCCTGTTTCATATTTAGGCATATGTAAAATGATCGGTAGTAGTTCATTTTACAACACTCCCTGAACGAGCGTGCTTTTAATTCATTCCTATCCTATATTATAAATTGCTTCTTCCTTATTGTTTTTTATTATTCTCATCTTCAGCTTTTATTGGTATAAAATTAATAAACTCTTAAAAGCTTGAACTGACAACAACCTTTTCATTTTTCACACTCAAAATTCATTATTTATATTACGTTGTAGTTAAATCAAGCAGAAACAACCAACAAATTTCCTTGTTCCGTAGACGGCTATTTATAAAATTTTCCGGCTTCAAAAAATCACCCCCTACATTTGATGCAGGCAATAAAACTTAATAAAGGCGGTCAAGATAAAGACAAAGGGAAAATAATACGAACAAGAATAGGGGCAAAGCGTGTGGCAAGATAAACAATATAATTCGCTGTTACTACTGCAAACGATAATTGGCAAATAATTTATCCTATAATTGCGCCATTAACAGCAAAAAACACCGTCTAAATGTATCTTGAAAAATACAAGTTTTTCACCAAAGAACCACATAACAGTTGATGCTGGATGTTTAGAGTTTTAAGGTCTGAAAGTTGCAATAGAAAAAAATTCTTAAGAGGAAAAAAGAGAGAGTGTAGAAATTATCATGCAGATTTTATAATATTATATTGCACGCTTAAAGGGTTTAACAAGCATCAAAGTCAAAAAGGAGAATTAATCGAAAACTAATCAAAGTTTTGGATATAAAGAATATTAAGCACTAAAAAAACTATATTAGTTATTACTTTAAATTAAGCAACTCCAAATCCAACACGTTTATAACCATTTATATTAATATAATTTAACTCTGATTATATTAATTTCTTGAAATTAACTAGCATATCTCAGCTTCATGTTAATTCTAAGGTACATGATTTATGTAATTATTCAGAGCTAATCTGAAAAGGCGACAAAAGCAAATTAAAAGCGGTTGTTTGTTTTCATTAATGTTTTTATGTCTTTTATAAGATGTAAATTGAAATATATTTTGATCTGAATTCGTGGATTTCTTTATGTTTTCTGGTTTCTTCAATGCCAGATAGAAAGTAAAACGTTTATTTTTACCGATTTTCTCGTTGAACATCTAACTTACACGGAATTTATTTTTCAACCTTGTATTGTTGTATAGATTAAGAATAATAGGGTGTTTTTCCAAATGCGACCATAATGTTATATCAATTGCGGTATGTACTACTTGAAGACGAGAATTGTACCAGATTTATACACGTCCATTCTAAACAATTAGACTAATTGGTAGATTTTGCCCTGGGGCATCCGGTCAACCGTATGACGCAGGATTTTGCGGTTAATTTCATATGACACAAATTTGCATGCCTAGCGATAAATATCTTTCATGTCACAAAAGCCGTATTTTGTGCGGTCTCTGTCAGCGCTCAGCTACTAACAGTTTAATCGACTTACTGCTCGGTATGCGTTTAATAGGCTAAAAAAGACCCTAAGGCTGCTTTAATTAACAATGGGCTTTTTGATAATCTGTGGTGCGGTTGGTTTTAAGAGATTTTCATTACCAACTATTATTTTTGGTTTTAACATTTCACTGAATTTTCTTTCTCTAACCTCATAATAGATTGCAGTTAAACAAGTTAGTAAATTTCATGTTTTTTAGTAGTAGTAAACATCTTTATTTCTAAAAAAAGGCTATCGACTTATCGGTCTTTCTGCCCTTGTTTAATACATGTAGTCTTAATCTAAATAAAAAACAAAGATGAAAATTCTCTTATTCAAGGTTAATAATTTTATTAAATAAACTTTCCAATTCTAATGACAAGAAAAAATTATTTTATTGTCCAGTAGTCAGTTGCGTTTGTAAGTGTTCGAGTAGCGTTGATGTAGGAAAACGGAAGCGGGATTGTCTGGTTGATCTTGTAAGACAAAGGGGATTCAGTATGGTCCAGTTGTAGGGGTTGTTTGTCCATTTTGTCTGTAGATGTATGAGTCTTTCCGAAATCTTTTTCATGTTTGTGCGTTCGTAAAGTAGTTGGTTGGAGGGGTTGTGTGGTGGGTTTTGGGGGTGTCTTATTCGTGTTATTAGTCTTAGTGCAATTTGTTCTGTTGTTTGTATATAACGTTTTGTCCTTTCTGTTCCGTTGGTCATGAGTATATGTCCATAGTCTAGCAAGGGTCTACAAATAGCTTTATATATTTTGGTGGCTGTGTTTGTGCTAATTCCTCTGTCTTTGTAGGTTAGTGATCGGAAGTGTTTTGTTCTCTTTATTGTTTCTGCCCTGATGTTTCGTATGTGTTTAGTGAATTTAAGTTTGTGGTCAATTGTGATTCCAAGGTATTTTACGTCGTTTTTTGGTTGTGTCGTTTGGCCGTCTGCAGTTCTTGTAGGGGAGTCAGCGTTGAGTCTGTGGTTTGTGAGCAGAAGTTGGTTTTTTGACGCGTTTGGTGTTAGTCTCCATTTATGAAACCATGTCATTGTGTTGTTTGTTAGTGTTTGGAGTCTTTGAGCTGCTCTCTCAGTAGTTTTGTCATGTACAATAAGTGCCGTGTCGTCTGCGTATTGTAATATGTATGCCGATCTGTCGATTTGATTTTTGTCTGGTAAGTTGTAATTGTATATGTCATGGCAGTATATATTGTAGAGAAACGGTGAGAGCGGGGATCCTTGAGGGAGCCCTTGTTCAGGGGAAACAGAAAATGACAGTGTTTTGTCAATTCGTACTTGTAGTTGTCTGTTTTCTAGTAAGTTCTTTATGGTGTGTAGTAGATATGTTGGTGTGTGTAGTTTGTATAGTTTGTATAGTAAGCCTCTATGCCAGACACTGTCAAAAGCCTTGTTAATGTCCATAAACAGGCAAGATGTCTTTCTGTCAGTTAGGTGGGTAGTTTGTATATTGTTGGCCAAAATAAAGAGCGGATGAACAGTCGAGTGATGCTGTTTGAAACCAAATTGGTAGGTAGGTATATACTTTCGAATCACTTTTTCAAGCCGCTGCTTCATTATGCATTCAAAAATCTTGCCCAGTACTGGAAGCAGTGTAATTGGTCTGTAGTTGCTCGCTTGTGTATTGTCCAGTCCATTTTTGGGTATAGGGATTATTAAGCCGTTTTTCCATGTTTCTGGGATTCTGCCATTTGTGATGCAGTTGTTCAATTCAGTTAGGATCAGTTTGTGTGTTTCTTGAGTTAGGCTTTTCAAGAGTTTTGCCTTAATTTTATCTTTTCCCGGTGCAGTGTTTTTGATATGCGCTAGGGCTTCATCGTCCTCTGTGTCTGTGATCAGTTTGTAGGTGTAGTTTGGTGAGCTGTTAAAATAGTTCAAGTACCAGTCGTTGATCAAGTTCCAGTTGTCATTGTCGAAGTTAAGGTTTGTCGATATGCTGAAGGCCCTTTGATAGTGTCTGGCGAACGCGTCCGCTTTCCCTTTGTCTGTGTAACGTTCTATTCCGTTTTCGTCAATTGTGTCAGTAGTGCCAGTCTTCCTGTATTGCGCCAGTTTCTTAATTTTTCGCCAGTATGTTTTGGCTTTTGTCCTTCTGTATTTCTTTACATGTTTCTAGCCATTTGTCTTGTCGGTATTGTTTAATCAAAGTTTTAATGTTTCTGTTAAGTTGGTTCAGTGTCTTTTTTAGGTCGTTATTTTGAGTGTTTGTATATAGTCTGTACAGTTCCCTCTTATGTTTTATTAGTCTCAGTATGTATTTGGGCGGTGAATGTCGGTTGAAAGCATTTTTTATTTCCGGGCTAAATTTTCGTATGGCTAGTGTAAGTTGTTGTTGTATGGTTTCTATTGAAATGGGCTGTGCTTGTGATTGAATGTAGTCATGTATATGTTGTTTCACTTTGTCTATGTTTTTTATTGTGTGTTTATATTGTTTTCAATGGACGAAGGACATGCAAATAATCCATTGATTGGGGTGATTAATTTTTTACCAACACGTCTAAATCCTGACTAAAGTTTAAAAAATACTTAATTGATAAGTTTACAGGGAAACACAAGCGAAAATAGATCAGATTTAACACAGATCATTTGAAACAATAATAGGAAATTTGCAATTCTGAACAAGGATTGGCTTTTTCAAAAATACGCAATGAATGGTTTCCATGCAGCAATCAAAGTGTAATTACTGGTCTCTATATCGTTCTGAATTTAACTCACGTGGCGGGTTTTCCACTAGTTGTGATTCGTTGACGGTTTAAAGTAAGTTTCCAATATATTTTTTTTATAATAGTTCTCAAATATAAAGTTTTCTTAATATAAATTGGTGGGTATATCAATATTCGCGTTATAAATTTAAACGTCCAAAACTTAAATACTTATTTACCACACAACAGTATTATTCCAGTAATTGTTTAAGTAAATATTTATTATATATTTTTTGCTCTTTAGGTAAATTTGCTCTATTATCGTATCTATTGTCATCTTGTCCTTACATAGATTATTTATACAAAATAAAAAGTCTAAACTATGGCACACATACAAAAGCGTTTCAGCGTCTGAAATATGTAGATTCTACTTTTTCTATTGAATGTTTTTGCAAATGTGCAATGTGTAAAAATTTCAATAAAATGTTTAGAAAATATAATAATTGCATTTTTAAACAAATATTCACACTAACCGAAAAAAACTAAATTCTGAAATAAATCGTACCAAACAAGACTATGCTGTTTCTATTGTTGTGTTAACTAATCTTATTATCTGCCAAACGTATAGTGAAATAAAAAAGTGAAAATAACAAAATTCCCACCATCAAACGTTTAGGATTTAATGGCTTCAGGAAAAAAAGCAATATTTTTCTCATATTCTTTAAGTACGCCAGTGTAATAATTCGCGATATTTCGGATTAAAAATCGTATTTTTGAGCAAATATGTTTAATTAACACCATACACTTGTATAAAATGACTGAATTATCTAAATGGGTTTACATAGATTTCTTTTCAAAAATGAACACCATATCTCGTAATTTCCCAGGAGTATTTTCTACAGCTCACACTTTAAATCGAAGTTACGAGACTTATTGAACTACGTTTACAATTACTTGAGAGCCAGTTTATTCATGATCAATACACTTGTCACAATAGCTTTGCCGCCAATCAATTAATCAAATAATGAGGAGGATAGTAAAAACAACGTGCATAAACTGGGCCGAATTTTAGCATTTTCTTAACTCTTAAAGTTATTTCTACTTAGAGCTTTTGTACAAAGCTTTGGGATAAAATTTGATTAAAATCCATTGATGGATGGTTAGTTTCGATGCCAAAATGTTTACAAAGCCAGGCCATGCCTGGATGAGTGCAACCCGACTAATGCATGGTGTTTTTCCATTTCATGCTCAACATCAAAATGCATTATTTACGGCATATGTATTATTTGAATCGTTTCGAAACAATTCGGCATGTCATGTATAGTTTTCGTTATTTCTTTCTGCACATTTGAATCGTTCGTCATGTTATAGGATATTGTTATATTTGAGTGATGAAAACGTCCTTCATTAATTGGCATGGGGATATGCTGGAAAATAATTGACGCCGAATATTCATTACTGAAGTGTTTTTGATGTATGTATGTATTTTGGAATTATTCTTTTCAATTTATTCATAACTATTGTTCAACGCCCGTGTCATTTTAGAATAAAGTTACGTCTGCTGGATAAGTTATTTAATACGGTTGAAAGAGTTGTAATGCGAGGTGAGATGGAGAAATTAGGATGTTGGAACGCCCAAATATGAGATGCTTTGAAATGAAATGATATTTGATGCGGTTTTTGTACGGGCTTTAACAAAGGATCGTACTCATCCTAAAGAAAAAGATATGGCTGAGATAGCGCATTGAAACTGTGTAGAAATTTAGTAAAACATAAAAATAATACAGATTTAGTTAAAAGATTTTTACAAAATTCGGACTTTATAAAACAGCACACCCTGCCAACTTTTCTGATGCCCGCAAACCCAGATTCAATACCAGACGTTCTACTGCACACAAGAAACTTAGCAAACACCATCAACAACATAAACTTAACCAACGAACTTGGATCCGGCCACCTGGCTATTACGTTTAACATATACTTACAAGATATGCAACCTACCTCCAGTACACCTCCTGTAGAGAAAAAGTTAAACCTAACAAAGACTGACATAGACAAAGTGAAACAACATATACATGACTACATTCAATCGCAAGCACAGCCCATTTCAATAGAAACCATACAACAACAACTTTCACTAGCCATAGGAAAATTTAGCCCGGAAATAAAAAATGCGTTCTACCGACATACACTACCCAAATTCATACTGAGACTCATAAAAGAAAAGAGAGAACTGTACAGACTATATACAAACACTCAAAATAACGACCTAAAAAAGACACTGAACCAACTCAACAGAAACATTAAAACCTTGATTGGACAATACCGACAAGACAAATGGCTAGAAACATGTAAAGAAATACAAAAAGACAAAGGCAAAACATACTGGCGAAAAATTAAGAAACTAGCGCAATACAAAAAAACTAACACTACTGACACAATTGACGAAAACGGAATAGAACGGTACACAGACAAAGAGAAAGCTGACGCGTTCGCCAGACACTATCAAAGGGCCTTCAGCATATCGACAAACCCTAACTTCGACAATGACAACTGGAACTTGATCAACAACTGGTACTTGAACTATTTCAACAGCTCACCAAACTATACATACAAACTGATCACAGACACAGAGTACGATGAAGCCCTAGCGCATATCAAAAACAAAGCACCGAAAAAATATAAAATAAAGGCAAAACTCCTGAAAAGCCTTACTCAAGAAACACACAAACTGATCCTAACTGAATTGAACAACTGCATCAGAAATAACATAAACCCAAAAACATGGAAAAACGGCCTAATGATCCCTATACCCAAAAATGGGCTGGACAATACACAACCGAGCAGTTACAGACCAATTACACTGCTTCCAGTACTTAGCAAGGTTTTTGAGTACATAATAAGGCAGCGACTGGGAAAACTGGTCGGAAAGTACATACCATCGTATCAGTTCGGATTCAAACATCAGCACTCGACTATTCACCCACTCTTCACTCTGACTAACAATATACAAACTACCCACCTAACTGACAGAAAGACCGCTTGCCTGTTTATGGACATTAACAAAGCTTTTGATAGTGTCTGGCATAGAGGCTTACTATACAAACTATACAAACTACACACACCAACATATCTACTACACACCATAAAGGACTTACTAGAAAACAGACAACTACAAGTACGAATTGACAAAACACTGTCATTTTCTTTTTCCCCTGAACAAGGGCTGCCTCAAGGATCCCCGCTCTCACCATTTCTCTACAATATATACTGCCATGACATATACAATTACAACTTACCAGACAAAAATCAAATCGACAGATCGGCATACATATTACAATACGCAGACGACAGGGCACTTATTGTACATGACAAAACTACTGAGAGAGCAGCTCAAAGACTCCAAACACTAACAAACAACACAATGACATGGTTTTATAAATGGAGACTAACACCAAACGCGTCAAAAAACCAACTTCTGCTCACAAACCACAGACTCAACGCTGACTCCCCTACAATAACTGCAGACGGCCAAACGATACAACCAAAAAACGACGTAAAATACATTGGAATCACAATTGACCACAAACTTAAATTCACTAAACACATACGAAACATCAGGACAGAAACAAAAAAGATAACAAAACACTTCCGATCACTAACATACAAAGGCAAAGGAATTAGTACAAATACCGCGACAAAAATATACAAAGCGATCTGCAGACCCCTCTTGGACTATGGACATATACTCATGACCAACGGAACAGAAAGGACAAAACGTTATATACAACAGAACCAATTACAGTAAGACTAATAACACGAATAAGACACCCGCAAAACCCACTACACAACTCCTCCACCCAACTACTATACGAACGCACAAACATGACAAAGATTTCGGAAAGACTCATACATCTACAGACAAAATGGACAAACAACCCCTACAACTGGACCATACTGAATCCCCTTTGTCTTACAAGACCAACCAGACAATTCCGCATCCGTTTCCCTACATTAACGCTACTCGAACATTTACAAACGCAACTGACTACTGGACAATAAAATAATTTTTTCTTGTCATTAGAATTAGAAAGTTTATTTAATCTAATTGTTAACCCAGAATAAGACAATTTTCATCTTTGTTTTTTTTATTTAGATTAAGACTACATGTATTAAACAAGGGCAGAAAGACCGATAGGTCGATAGCCTTTTTTAGAAATAAAGATGTTTACTACTACTACAGATTTAGGGTCCGCAGTTGGCGTTTTTGCAGCCACATTTGGAGCTTAGCTTAAATCATTAAATTGGTTAAAATGAATTTACAGTGAACCCGTTAAACTGATATAATGGATTTACTAATTATTGTTGGAAACATGAATATTTAATTAGTTTGACTATTAACTGAGTAAATTTTAATAATTATTAAACAAATTAAACTCATTATTATAATTTCTAAATGTAAAATGTATGTGAATTTCTGACTGCATTTGATTTCAAACATGTAACTATTTTGTTAAATTACGCTTTTTGTATTTTGGAATTGTAATGGAATTGATTTGGAATTTGAAACAAACCGAATAATATACACATTTATTCAGAACTGTGCAATCAAACATCTAGGGATTGTTCAGTGTCATAATAGAAGACATTTGAGCAGAATAATTCATGTCCGGAAATTGCTCCACCGTAAGGCGCTGTTATGACGATTTAATACCGTTATGTAAAAAAAATGTTTTTTCTCGATTTTTAATGCACTTCATTTTAATATCGTTTCGTATATTTTAATGACTGTACTTTAATTCACTTCAAATTCAAAATATTCCTGGGTTTCAGTCAATTTTATTGTTTATTATTTAAAATGTTACAAATACGTTTCGGTGTCTTTCTCCTCCATCATCAGTTTGTGTGTATAGTTGTTTGTTTCTACCTTAACATTCAACTGGTCACTGGTCACTTGGAGTGAACTTCATTTTAATTTGTTTGTGATCATTTGGTTTCTTATACTCAAATACCTTCTATGGATCTGCTTCTTCTGCACTGAACAACTCCCTTCCCAAGTTTGATCCGAAGTTTTGAATCAGCCTGTAGAGAAATTAATAATATTTTCGATCCATTCGGAGCTTGAATATTCAGATAGACATGTAGTGCATAACCATAGTATTTGTGCGAAAAATAATTGATTGGAATTGTAATAGCCAATTTCACATGCATTAAATACTTTTGGCATAGACGAATTAGTTTGTGGTTTGTGATGCGATTAAACTAACATAACGCGCCCTTAAAATAAACGACCATAAATGGAATTGGGTTCACTGCATAAGCGCATTTTAATGCCAAAAGCACTCAGTCCTGCCGTATTGTATTATCACGTGCAATTTTCCCATCAAATTAAAAGAACTCACTTTTGAATTTATACAAAATCAATTATTTTAATAGCGAATTATTTTTTAGGTTTTTCCGAGTTTTACGAGACAAGTTTTTAGCAATTTTTTGTTTTTCCTTAGATATTCATTTAACCATAAAGTCCTCGTTTCGTAAACATAAAGCTGCACCTGTTACAACCCGACTTCAAAATCACTTCTAAATTTTTGCTCGATTTTTTGAATGCAGAAAATTTTGCAGATGGCAGTAAGCAAAAAAATTCACAGAAATTAATTAATATTGCCAAATAGGCCGAAAAAGATAGTAAAATATGCCTTGAAATATGGGATTTTTATTTCAGATTATTTTTTTCTTATGACCGAAACAGTTTTCCTGATTAAACGTATTTTTAAAGTTTATATTGGAAAATTTGCAGCATAATTGAGAGGTTTACCTTTTAAAAACGATTTTAAATGCATCTATTTTCTAAATAATAAGAGTCAAAAACTGAAGCAATTTTTCTCAACTTTTCAATAACTCTCTAGGCTATTTTATTAATTTTTGTAATAGCAGATGCAGTATTTTTTGTACTGTTTAATAAAACTTAATCATGGAGATTATTTTCACGCGCTTGATGCAAAAAATTCGCATTTTTTATATTTTAACAATCTATGATCATTTGTTTTTGTTTCAGAAATATAATTAGTGAAGCAAATTATTATTATTCAAATTTATATATGTTTCTGTCCTACTAAAGCAGCTTTAGTACTAACTAGATCCATTCCAATAAACCTAAGTTATTTACAAGTTTTGAAATTTTCATTTACAATTGCTAAAAGCTCACAAATCTTTCCCTAATTTGTAGTACAAATCTTCTTTTAAGAAGCAACTATCGATTAAATCAAATGACGTTCTCTAGCATGATTAACGTTAAATGAGATTTTCATTTATCGCAGGAAGATTTTTTCTAGGTTCTCAGTTTAAGGAACACCACTCACAGTTCCTCCTGCTGGCTAATTGATTATCAAATTTCGTTTCCATTAAAAGGAAGTTTTCCAAATTTGCCAACAGTTTCCCCCCATCAGTATAGTGCAACTTGAAGCTCGTCCACCAAAGCAATGCATTATTATTAAATCCGGTTCGAAGGACCAAATCTAATAAATTGAACGGATACGCTCTGAATCAATTGCACAGTTTTGAAAGCATTTTGATTGATTTAGGTGGGTTGTAATGATTAGGGATTTCACTAGGGTTAACACATTTTTCTGAAAGCATGAAACTGTTCCACAAAGCAACGAAAATTTGTTCCTCGTTCCATAATCCCAATAAGCCAGAAAACAAAACAGAGGTATTTTTGGGTATCCACAAATGTATATTCAAAAAATGTTTGGACACATGAACTGTATATTCGAGGAGGACACATTATGAGCCAAGTCAATCACAACTCCTTTCACACCAAGAGGGCGAGTTAAACCCTTAAATGTTAAATGCAAAGTAGGGTTGCAACTTTATTTTAAAAATCTTTGAATTCTCGTAATAACGATACTCAAATTGAATCAGCAGTTGTCGAGGAATCATATTTAGAAAAATATTTTTAAACAAATGCGGTTAAATTATCAACAAGTCGGATGTTTTGTGACAAACTGAAAATTTAGAAAATTATCACTAAAACATTAACAGAAATTCATGTTATGGTTGTTCGTGAACGTGATGAAAATCGAAAAAAAAAATTATATCATTTCAACTGATAATTCCATACAATAATAAAAACTTTATTCAAAACGAGTTTTGAATTTTTGAATGACATTTTGAAGCATCTATGGAATTATCAGATTGCGACCATCAACATTTTGTCGATAAAGTTCTTTCTGAGTCCCCGGTTCTCTGTGTTGATCTTGATTTCAAACGAGTCCCATAGGAAGAAGTCTAATGGAATCAAGTCTGGAAACCTCGCCTGTCACTCCGTGACACCAGGTCTCCCAATCCGTTGTTGTAGAAACTCTCTTTAGATAAATTAACTCTTCAGCAAATATAAAGTTGCATGTCCGAGCATTTTTCCCCAAAAATGCCTCTGTATCGTTCTGGATAGGCCACCCTGTAATAGCAGAAGTTTTGAGTTATAAATATTTTAGTTTGTACTATTGCAGTACTATAAAATCTTTTCAGAAAACTTGATTATTCTAAATAACGAAAACTTATCGCGATGATTTTCAAGAACCAATCAAACATTTTTTCACGGGCGTTTTCTCTAACAACTGCCAATCAAATTGCGATTAGCCCGGTCTCCATTAACTGACTAAAGAAACATTAAGTTTTCACGCACAATAGCTTTATTGAGAATCTTGAACACGCAAACTGCTAATCATATAAGTTGTAGCATATAATAGCATGTACTGAGCTCTGGTTGCTCATTTATTTCACATGAATTGTTGGATTTTTGATAATTACAGCTTGAGTTTCTTGGAGGGTTTCTTCGAGTATATGAATATTTCACTTTTGACATTTATAATTAGCATTAAATGATAATCTTACCTCTAAATATTGAAGTGAAGCAGCCAAACTCAATAGAAAATATCCTGTTTTAAAAATGTTATTTTCCATGAGAATTTACTACTTAAACGGTAAGTTAAACGGTTTAAATATCGTACAATATTTTTATTTCCAAATTGCAATTATTTAATACATCATTCGGCCAAACGAACAAGTTTAACATTGCAACACATTTCCTGCTTTATTTTCCGAGTTGGAATGAAAATAAAATGTTGTCTCCATTGTGTGACGGCCACATTATTTCCATGTATAATGTACATTTTGTTCCCTAGCAGTATCAAATTTTCCATGCAGACACTGTGAATAATATTTTAACAGCTAAAACAAAAGATACGCTTTATCTAGTTTAATGTTTTTGCAATTTTTTGCAGTCGCATTTTATATGACGAATATGTATAGTTGATTTAAATAGCAACGTATCTGGTTTGGATCTATTCATTTACGTGATTAATTTTGAATCAGCTCGCATTAATAATTCCGGTTAGATGTGGCACACAGGTAAGGTATCATTTTATTTATTCATTAAAATCTACCATGTCATAATATATTTTAATGGTTGCGATTAATATCTAATCAGCTCTAGCAGCAGTACATTATTTGGTATATTTTACGTTACTGCATTAAATATACTCATGCTTAAATGAATTTTAATGAAATACATAAAAAAATTTACGTTGCCTCCAATTAAATGTACAGGTTGAATTATCTAGCGTCCGATCAGTCTACGTCCCAAGCTATGCTTAAATAATATTCATTTTAAAATAAATCAATAAAGTATTTTATACAGTGCGAGTCTTTAACTTGGAACAAATTCTATGACTGCCCGGACACATGATTTACTATTTTCAATTGCAGGTGATATAAAAAAAATACAGCAATATATACTTCTGCAGCTTCAAATTTGCGATATGACGTTTTCGACCATCTTTTAAATGGTAATCCTAATTTTGCATGATTACTCTTAAAGAGCATATTAAGTGACATATACTTACGTACTAAATATTCAATTAATTTTTTTTTGTTGTGTAGACGATTTTAATTAAATATTCTATATATTAAAAAACAGAAATATTGAAAACGCACTATTCTCCGATAAATTAACATTTATGTTAAATGATGAGATAAATCTTTAGATTCTCGTCATTGAGCAGACGATAACCCACCCTGAATAAGGAAAAGGCACACTCAACAGTCAGAATGAGTAAATTTTAGCTTGATTTCAGTAGAAAAAATAATTCTATACTACGAAATGGAAAGTTTGGTTTCCACATTTCCACGTTTCAGCTAATGGACAATATTTTCATTTATTATTTTTAGTTTATTAGAGGAATATTATTGAGTTTGATTATTTTACTTATCGAATTAGTTGGTAAGTATATGTTAAATATATTTTTTAAACGGCAAGAAAGGTAAAAAAATAATTTTGCCATTTAACATAGTCGTGGATGGCGTTATATACCAACTTTGAAACACGCTGTATAAAATGTTCTTACATCAAAATAGAGCGCAATTTTAAACACTAATCGACGTGTCCAAGCATATTTCCAAAGAAAAACCTGTCTGATTTGGTGATCGTATTCCATGTTAGAGACTGTATATTCTCTTTTTTGATGATTGCACTTGTGGTTAACCTGTCACATTCTAATTAGTTCATACAATGCGTCTGTAACATTTTTTTCACCCCGATTCTAATCTTTCATTTTTAAACAAGCAAAATAACAAAATGTTACAGAGCAAAATCACATAAGAAAATTCATTCGTTGTGCCAAAAATGCTGTAATTTTTTTTCTCCTGAAAGAAAACCGGATTTGAAGTAAGCATTTAATTGTTATTCGAACATACTATCAACATTTTGTGAACTGAGTTATTCTGCATGCTAACAAATCCTCAATAAAGCACTTTGGTCCTGTAACGAAAAAATGGTTGAAAACCCCTTTTTAACAACTGCGTTTCAGACCTTAAAATTCCAAAGCTATGGAAAAAATCCAAAGTGATTTCTCTGCTTAAACCAGGAAAGGATCCGGAATCTGCCAGCAGCTTTCGACCAATTTTCCTCCTTTGCCATCTTTTTAAGGCGTCTGATTTTAAATCGTATGGAAAAAACCATAGAGCCTAAACTCATACCGCAACAAGCAGGCTTTCGACCTGGGAAATCATGTACTGGCCAAGTCCTTGCACTCACCGAACATATAGAAAAGGGCTTCGAAGAAAAAATTGTCAAGGGCGTTGCATTCGTTGACTTATCCGCGGCGTATGATACCGTAAACCATAAAAAACTTTTAACAAAAATGTATAACCTCACCAAAAACTACAAACTCACATAAGTAGTTTCATCTCTACCACAAAACTGACGCTTCTATGTAGTTCTGAATGGTAAGAAAAGCAGGAGATCAAAGAAAGCCCTGCGTTTCGTCCCGGGTCTACCTATTGGACTCGTCAGTAAGGCTTAGGTAGACCCTGCCTTATACGCCGGACATCGGTTATACGCGTTCGGACGTAAATGAACCGAGCCGGTGTAGATCTTGTGCGGTGAGATGTTGGCATAAAACCCGGACGAAACGCAGGGCTCATCACATAACACCATAATTAGTGACAATAAATTTGACTGAAAACCCAGGAATACATTGGAGTGAATTGAAGTACAGTCAGGAAAAAGAATATACAAAGATAGATGCTTGGGAACAAAAGCAGAATGGAACGAGTGGCAGCATCGGCAACACGGGTTGCCAACATCTCACCGCACAAGATCTACACCGGCTCGGTTCATTTACGTCCGAACGCTTATAAAACCGCATGCATACCGAGCAAAAAGCAACGAAACCTGCCCAAAAACGACCCCAGCAGCGGGGTGCCGACCTCAGTGCTACAATAACCATAACGGCAGAGGCTATGTTTGCACTGCAGAAACCCTACGTATGGAGTAGATCTAGCCATGCAGAAAGGTCGACATAGCCTCAATGAAAATGCCGACTATCCGTGTATCCGAATACATGAAATGGGGTGCATGAAAGCAGCACCTTTACCAGCACTACTACAGAGCAGCAGGCTTGGCCAGCTCACCGATCCGCCGCCAAGCCGCTGAATACACAGAAAAATTCAAGCAGACCTTTGATGAGAGACACACACTATACGGAACATGTGTGACACAGGGAAGGCTCAAAGCTCGCAGGAACTTCCTTAAGATGGCTGGTGAAGAACTGCCTGAAAACTACCCATTACAACAACCCTGGAGGGGTAGGTCTGGACTGGCGAAAGTGGCAAACATTGAATATAATCATTGTTGTGTATTGTACTTTCCTGACTGTACTTCAATTCAGCTCAAAAAATTTTTCCTGGGTTTCAGTCAATTTTATTGTTTATTATTTAAAATGTATTTACATTTTACATTGTTTTTACATTTTAAATATTAAACAATAATATTGACTGAAACCCAGGAAAAATTTTTTGAGCTGAATTGAATATAATCAGAACTGGAGTTGCAGCTGTGAAAACCAACAAGATTAGGTGGAACCAAATGGACCATCAAGACGCTTTATGTGACTGCGGAGAAATACAAGACATACACAAGCTGCAGAAACTGCCCCAACACTTGCTCTCTAAATGATTTATGAAATTCTGAACGGAACGCTATTGACGTCGCCCAATACTGGGCTCAAAGATTATGAGTTGTTGTTTTGGAAACAAAAAAGAAAAGAAAGAACAAATCATTTTATAAAATATAAAATATATAACAAGTCTTAAGCTTGGTTTAAAACGGTGTTCTAAAAACCATACAAGGCCGATTCCCAAAATCATCTACTATTCCCAATTTTCATTTTTTGTTCTTTATTGACACAATATATAGTTTTATTAATATATTTGAACCAAATATTGCCCCCTCAATTTAGATATCTGAATTTTTAAAAATTTTTTAAAGCAAAGTGGTAAGCCAAAAAACGTAACAAAGCTCTTTTAGCAATGAATATTTCAATTTATTGCCCTGCATTAATTAAATACTATTTACTATTTAATGGTTCATGTTCCGCTATTTTGTTGAGTTATTTCAAAAATTATTAATATTCCAAATTAAATACGTAACATGCAATGTCAAAATGAAAATATTTGTTTCGGCATTGTTAATTTGTTTAATTCAAAAATCGTATTACAATTTGGAATTAAATTAAATATAATAGAAAAGTATTTTTCGGTTTTCGGAACGAATGAGAACGTTTTTGCGGTCGCATATAATTTGATTTTCATCCTTTCATGTTGGCCGAAATAAATGTTTTTTCAATGATAATTGAAAATACAATAATCGAATATTGTGGGAAATCATTTGGGCAATTTGGCGGTTTTAGAGCATGTACCCAATTCAGTTACAAGTTTGTCACGTTAGAACTTTCATATTCAAAATTGCATTCCGGCAATTGGGAGAAATCGCAACCGATTCAAGTTTCGATTATCCCCTATGCAATTAAAGCGCAGTATTTGTAGCCATTTAGCTGATACGCTAAATTTGGCTTAATTAAACGGGATAAATTTACATTGTCGGCAGATGTAGATTGTGCCCATGTGGCCCTTTCTTGCTACATTAGATGGCGGCCATGTGTAAGCTGATTAGCTAACATTCGTTCTCGCTCTATTAACTGCAGTTATCTTTGAAGATATTCACCTACAAAGGAACGAATTGTTTTAACTTCCACGGTACTTCGCTGAGTGAAACTAGTTTGATTATCTGTTAATTTGTACAATATCAATTTAAGTCCAGATTGTTATGGCCAAGAAAAATAGCAAATTATAATTAATGTAATATTAGAGGAGAGTTAAAGATCCATTAGGAGTTTCACTTTCAAACGATTTAAAAGTATACAATTGGGACCGAATTATTTTTCATGAGTTTTCTATTCCAGTAAACGGGATAGCTATTTTTCAAATCCTTTATCAAAATTTTAATGATGTTCCATCTAGCCTAGTTATGACTGGTACAAATGACCACGTAAAAGCATAAGACCATTTTAACTGTTGCTTTCTATAGTTCAAAACCGTTACTTGAAATATGCATTTTCAATATTTTATTCTGCATCTATTTGGAGGGCTCCAATATGAACCGTTGTTGGATCATTGAAATTAGTAGTAGTAGAGATCTTTATTTCTAAAAAAAGGCTATCGACCTATCGGTCTTTCTGCCCTTGTTTAATACATGTAGTCTTAATCTAAATAAAAAAAACAAAGATAAAAATTCTCTTATTCTTAGGTTAACAATCTTATTAAATAAACTTTCTAATTCTAATGACAAGAAAAAATTATTTTATTGTCCAGTAGTCAGTTGCGTTTGTAAGTGTTCGAGTAGCGTTGATGTAGGGAAACGGAAGCGGGATTGTCTGGTTGGTCTTGTAAGGCAAAGGGGATTCAGTATAGGTCCAGTTGTAGGGTTGTTTGTCCATTTTGTCTGTAGATGTATGAGTCTTTCCGAAATCTTTGTCATGTTTGTGCGTTCGTATAGTAGTTGGGTGGAGGGGTTGTGTAGTGGGTTTTGGGGGTGTCTTATTCGTGTTATTAGTCTTAGTGCAATTTGTACTGTTGTTTGTATATAACGTTTTGTCCTTTCTGTTCCGTTGGTCATGAGTATATGTCCATAGTCTAGCAAGGGTCTACAAATAGCTTTATATATTTTGGTGGCGGTGTTTGTGCTAATTCCTCTGTCTTTGTAGGTTAGTGATCGGAAGTGTTTTGTTCTCTTTATTGTTTCGGCCCTGATGTTTCGTATGTGTTTAGTGAATTTAAGTTTGTGGTCAATTGTGGTTCCAAGGTATTTTACGTCGTTTTTTGGTTGTGTCGTTTGGCCGTCTGCAGTTATCGTAGGGGAGTCAGCGTTGAGTCTGTGGTTTGTGAACAAAAGTTGGTTTTTTGACGCGTTTGGTGTTAGTCTCCATTTATAAAACCATGTCATTGTGTTGTTTGTTAGTGTTTGGAGTATTTGAGCTGCTCTCTCAGTAGTTTTGTCATGGACAATAAGTGCCGTGTCGTCTGCGTATTGTAATATGTATTCCGATCTGTCGATTTGATTTCTGTCTGGTAAGTTGTAATTGTATATGTCATGGCAGTATATATTGTAGAGAAACGGTGAGAGCGGGGATCCTTGAGGGAGCCCTTGTTCAGGGGAAAAAGAAAATGACAGTGTTTTGTCAATTCGTACTTGTAGTTGTCTGTTTTCTAGTAAGTTCTTTATGGTGTGTAGTAGATATGTTGGTGTGTGTAGTTTGTATAGTTTGTATAGTAAGCCTCTATGCCAGACACTATCAAAAGCCTTGTTAATGTCCATAAACAGGCAAGCTGTCTTTCTGTCAGTTAGGTGGGTAGTTTGTATATTGTTGGCCAAAATAAAGAGCGGATGAACAGTCGAGTGATGTTGTTTGAAACCAAATTGGTAGGTAGGTATATATTTTGCCAATCACTTTTTCAAGCCGCTGCTTTATTATGTATTCAAAAATTTTGCTTAGTACTGGAAGTAGTGTAATTGGTCTGTAGTTCCTCCATTGAAATTATTTATGCTAAATATGTGTTAAATCTGAAGTTTTTTCACCCATAAACCAACGTTTATCGAGCATTAGAGATTCAAAGCACAGCGGTGCGAACCATTTTTAATCCTCTATTATTTTCAGTTAATGGGAATTCAAACTACTGGGCATAAAACACCTATAGACTACGTTGTTACATTTATTCTATGGCTTTAAAATGTAATCTGAACTGAGACAGGAGAGCATTTGGAACAAAGGGCGTAGAAGCAGTAGAACTTTATCTATATGAAAGCTTTCCATTTGTGTCTCTCCTAATGCCCTGCAATTTCGTTAATTTTAATTGTTCTCGGAATTCCTGAAAAATTAATATGAAAAATTTGCTAATTACCCCAAATGAAATGTTCAGAATTAGCCCATGTAGGATTTCGAAACAAATGTTTTCTTGCCTCCAAGTTTTTCCTGTAGAATATAAGCGAAAATGGGCAACGGCAGACAATTACACAAAAACACATTTATTCAGTTTGGTGAGCTCTTAGGGCGGAACAATCTTTATGGAAGGAAGCAATTCGTTTTTAAATATGTTTTTCAATGTTGAGCAAGTTTTAATAATTTGAATTTAACTTATGAACAGATACAAGTGTTAATGTTACAAACATTAATTCTGATATTTATTATATTTTTTCGTTTACTTTTAACGCCAGGTTGGACACAAATAAAGCAAATATAATCTAATAATTTTTATTTATTAAGATAATTGCTGGTGCAATTTTAAATTGGTGCGTATTTAAATAGATTGAAATAAGTTTAAAAAGAAAATTTTAAAGCTATGGCATTATACACAAAAAAATACAACGAAAATAAAGAGCCCATTACTAAAATATATAGTAAACTTATAGAAATAACTTACTTAGTTAATGTTATTGTTCAGACAGCCACAAGTAAAAAATACACGAAACTTCGGTCAAAAAGTCTGAAATTGTTGAATTCTCGAAAATTACGCTGCTGATCGGGAAATTGATCGGACAAAACTCTTAGCTGATTTTTTCGAATAAGCTTAACAATTATATTAATGATTTATAGCTCTAAAGAGAAGAGTAAGAGAACAACTGTGTAGTCTTAATTTAATTTTTTACATTATTATTTAATTCATAACTTTTATTTTAGTTTTTTTTATTGTTTACAATAGCAAATTATTCTAAATTTACATATGCACGTCATTTTTAGTAACCAACGTTCAATTTTAAGTCAAATTATAGTGTTAACTAAACCATTTTTTCTTAAAGTTAGTGTTTTAGGTTTTAAGGTAGACCCTTTCTTAGGATCCTTTGTTTTGATGACTTATCATATCACGCTCTGTGAGAGGGTCGCAAAAATGCTCACTGACTCATGGGAATTTAAGATTTTCAGCTTACTAAAAAACATCTGTGTATAAGAATTTAAAAAACCGTAGAAATTTTATACGCTATTCGCTGTGAAAGCAAAACAATTAAATATTTAAACCAAAACTAAAAAACGTTGATAAAGCAATATTTCGTCTGCTTTACTCACTTCAATTTTTTACAATGCAAAACGATTGAAGTGAGCTCTAAAATCGCCAAATCTGCAAAGCTTTATGCTGAGATGTAAAATTGATTTCTACATCCGGTTAGTTCATGTTCGAAAAGACAATTAGAATGATATTATTTTCTTTTCAAAAGACCTGACAATTTCTAGCTTTTATTTTATATATAAATTTTAATTAGAAGCCGCCGTCATTTGTATTCCAGATATGTCTAATATAACAGACGCTCAAATTTTCATTAACATTTTATATGTTCATATAAATTATTGCTAGTTAATTGCCCCTGATGCAATAACCGAATCAAATATCCGATTGTTATTCAGCTTAGTGAAATGTGAATGATTGCAAATTACCAAGATTGACTGGAAAAATGGGCGATTTAAACAGTTTGTGGGCGCACTAAAACAACGAAAAACAAATTGTAGTTGGGAAATACTGAAGCAGAATTCATTGTCTGAAAGTTCCGAAGTAACTTCTATATTGCTCAAATGGGAATTTTAACGTCAAACAGGAAAAACACAAAATGATAGCGTAACACATCTCGTTCGATGAACATTGACGCCATGACAAAACGGGAATTGGTAAAACATATTTCTGAAGGCGAGAAGACAATGTGAAATTGCTATCGTTTACTTTTTTGTTCGGTGTTTGATTGCATTTGTTTCGTAACAATATTGTAAGAAAATAAATTGACGACATAGAGGGTTGGGAAAGATTCGAGTATTCAAGCGTTCTCGAATGTTGGAATCTAACCAACTTTTTTCATACTTTCAAACACATTGTGTTCAGTTGAAAAACTTCAAGCTGAAAAACAGAATATAAAACCTAAAAATTGTGTATTTATTATGCTCAACTTGAGCTTTTTTTCAATGAACTGAATTTAATTTATTCAACACATAGAGCTCTAAATCTCTCTAAAAAGCTCCAGTAAATGAGCTGGCATGGTTTAAATGCACTAGTTTTAAATTAGATCGAAAAGGGTAAGTAAAATATAAAGTTGTCTGACTTATGGAATTAGTAATTGCACTAATTTACTTTAGAGTTATCTGCCCTTACTAAAAACAGGATATATTTCTAAAAGGCCCATCTTGTTGCAATATTATTATTATTATTATTAAGTTTCCTGTGCATTTCAAGCTTGTTCCGATATGTATTAGTAAGGTTTTTTGAACTCTTGCACCCAAGCATTTACATTTTTTTATTGATTTGTCTCCGTCTTTGTGTTTAATTTTTTATTGATATCTCACATCATTTGGCTGACGTTTTCGCCATTTTTATTCTGTTCTCAGAGAATTCAAATAAACACTATTGTGTAAAACTGGTCTGGATATCATTTTATATAGTGACGAGAAAATGTATGGAAAAAATGTATTAAAAATGCATGTTCTTGTTTTTTGGAAAACGTGGTTAGGTAAATTTGGTCGCCTCAATTTTAAATTTGGGAAGCGCAAACCTATGTGTCTTGCTATAAAAGATAAAAGTTCGTAAAAATAGTTCCTGTACGCACTACACAACCCCCCCACCAACTACTATACGAACGCACAAACATGACAAAGATCTCGGAAAGACTCATACACCTACAGACAAAATGGACAAACAACCCCTACAACTGGACCATACTGAATCCCCTTTGTCTCACAAGACCAACCAGACAATCCCGCTTCCGTTTCCCTACATCAACGCTACTCGAACACTTACAAACGCAACTGACTAGTGGCCAATAAAATAATTTTTTCTTGTCATTGGAATTTTATTTAATAATATTGTTAACCTAGAATAAGAGAATTTTCATATTTGTTTTTTATTTAGATTAAGACTACATGTATTAAACAAGGGCAAAAAGACCGATAGGTCGATAGCCTTTTTTAGAAATAAAGATGTTTACTACTACTACTAGTTCCTGTTTGTAAATATGTATCAAATTTAATAAAATTCTAAATGTTTTTTATTCAACATATCCTATATTTTTCTTTAAGTATCTACCTATTGACCACCTTCAAATGTGCTGATTAAATTAACGCTGCAATTGCAAATTTTATAGAAAAAATACTAGGCAAATAATAAATTTTTAGAGAAAGTGAGGTATGTACAAAATAGCGGGAAGAATTACTGTAAAATCCATCTGAGTTTAATATGGCGCCCCCGAGTTTATAACAGATCTTCAAAATAGATTAACGTTTCAATCCTAAGGTTTGAAAAAATAACGCAGGGAGAGATGAAAATAACAATAAAATATGATTTGTTACCGTTTCTTTAATAGCCCCTAAAATGTACAATAATCACTTTAAATTATTTAAATCAAAAAGTGAAAAGTAAAAAAAAATTTCGCGGCGATTGCAAACAAATTCAAATTCCTTTCCAAAGGTCCACCCTTAAACAATATTTAATACGATCTTTGCAATTTTTTTAGCTTATTGACATTTCGAATTGCTAACTTTTCGAAATTTGCAAATAATTCTTTAGTTATTTAATATTATTATAAGAGTGTAATACTGGGAAATCATTGGAGGAGGCCAGAGAATCATTCGCATAAATCTGGTCACAAGCCTTGGAGTCGCCCGCTACAATGAAGAATGATTTTAAGTAGCTTTTGAAATACTTCCCTTTAAATTAACTAAACACATACGAAACATCAGGGCAGAAACAATAAAGAGAACAAAACACTTCCGATCACTAACCTACAAAGACAGAGGAATTAGCACAAACACCGCCACCAAAATATATGAAGCGATTTGTAGACCCTTGCTAGACTATGGACCTATACTCATGACCAACGAAGCAGAAAGGACAAAACGTTATATACAAACAACAGAACAAATTGCACTAAGACTAATAACACGAATAAGACACCCCCAAAACCCACTGCACAACCCCCCCACCCAACTACTATACGAACGCACAAACATGACAAAGATCTCGGAAAGACTCATACATCTACAGACAAAATGGACAAACAACCCCTACAACTGGACCATACTGAATCCCCTTTGTCTTACAAGACCAACCAGACAATCCCGCTTCCGTTTCCCTACATCAACGCTACTCGAACACTTACAAACGCAACTGACTAGTGGACAATAAAATAATTTTTTCTTGTCATTGGAATTTTATTTAATAATATTGTTAACCTAGAATAAGAGAATTTTCATATTTGTTTTTTATTTAGATTAAGACTACATGTATTAAACAAGGGCAGAAAGACCGATAGGTCGATAGCCTTTTTTAGGAATAAAAATGTTTACTACTACTACTACTTCCCTTTTTACAAGCCGTTCTGCAAAAATTGCTAAAAATAAGTGTAGGTTACGCTACATACAGAATGTTTTAAAAACATGAGTACAAATCCTAAGGGGCATTTTATTTGATAAACATTCACTTTTTTAGCGTCCGATCACAAAAAGTTGAATTTGATACATTACTAGTAGTAGTAAACATCTTTATTTCTAAAAAAGGCTGCTTAATATTTATGCATTAGTTGCATTTATCGAAGGTTTACATGGAAAATATATTGTAATAGCCCAAAACTGTCATAAATTAATACTTGCAACGTATTATATGAAAGTCTGATTTATTTATTTAATTTTGCTGCTTAAGAAGTTAACCATACATATGGAACAGATGCAATAGAACAAAAAGCTCAATGCAACAAAGCTGTGCCAACTAATGTGCTGATAAAGCTATGATGCAAAATGGATTACTTAAGTGCAATATAAAATCTATTATAATTGACTGAAATTTTTCTTTTTTAGTCCAGCTTCCATGCTTAGATTTTAGCTCTTCAATCAAGAACCATTTTATAATTTTCCCATTATTATGCCTGATAGAGAGCACAAGTTCATCTAGGAATAATTTCCGGTCATTTGTCCCGCTTTCTTTCTCTGAGCATAAGATTTCCGAAGAAAATCGCTTGAAATTGAATCGGAAAATCAGTGCCGAATAATTCATGATACTACACCCGACTTTAAAGCAAACTTCTGGAATTAATTACTAAGCATATCGGTTCCGGCTTTAATGAAAACCATGATACAATAAAGGCTTTTGAAAAATGACAATCGATCGACCGAGTTTAAAAGTTTCAAGTTTTCCAACCTATTTTGGAGGCGACTCGTTTTCCGTCGTTATTCCAGGCTCGTTTTTCTTTGCTGAAACAGTCTGTAGCAACAGACACGAGAAAATTATTGAATTGGTGCGCATAAAAAGGCAATTTAAGGTTTAAGTTTTCTGAACCGGGAAATAAGTCATTGAGAAACGTGATATTTTAAAACGATTTGCCAGTAACTGGCTACATTCTTTCATTTTATCATGGAGGAGGATTAGGCGCTAACTCGTTTAAAATTTTCTAGCTGTGACTCTTTATGGAATAGAAATACATATTTTATTATTCATAGTATTACCAAAAAACTTTATAAGTCGCATATCTACGTAGCAAGCAATATGAGTTTAAAATGTGATAGATCTTACGACATAATTAAATTTAGTGGCATGGTTTCTGGTGGACGTTAAAGATTTTTTAATAATTCGACACTATTTGTATTATATTAATATTTTTTTATATGTAGGGTGTTCGCCGGTGTGTCTTAGATACTTTGTACGTGAATATTATGATTAATTTTAAGCAAAATGTCTTCTTTTCACGTTTTCTGAATTATTAACGGTTTATGAAGAACACGGGCGAGTAAGTGCTAAAAAGTGATTGACATTTTTGAAATCCGAGGGATTGGTGGTTTAAAAATTAGCAACTTGACTGGAATTAGAAGAAAAATAGTTCACCGTCTTATAGACACGGAAACGGTCAGAAGAGTCCTCACAACTCTTAGATTAACGGGTCCATTCTTTAAACCGACATCTGGACGAAGAGAAGTTGAGTGGACTTGGAAACTGGTTAAAAATAATTTTGCAAGTAGTGCAAGAAGAAGTTTTGCCCGACACATTTCTCCCAGAATATTATTAAAAATATATAATATAGTGGAGGCAATTTATGAAATTTCGACACCTAAGCACTGAAAATGGAGCACTAACTTTTGGATATAATTTATCCAGAGTTATACTAAAAACTTTGCAGAGATCTGTGGGAACTTTCCTGAAATTAAGATCAGGTAAAACCTTTCATAAAAATGTCTCGGTCAAAGAGGGGAACTTTAATTAGCAAACTCGACGTTCTCAAATATCCCGAGAGATTAAATATCTTTAACCAAGGAAATTAAATTGGAAATTTTCCTTTGAAAACAGGGAAATAAAATGATATGTTTGAACAGTAAATAAATCGTTCGTGTTTATTAATTAGAACAGAAATTGTGTTTATTGAATTTTTTAAATAAAACTAAGTTAAATTGCTTTTACGTACTTGAAACTTGCGAAGTAATGAAACCACTTATGTAACAGTTTTATAATGCACGTATTCAAATTTTAATTAGAAGCAGACCAAGTTTTGCCAGCAGGATGTGTCTAGTGGGTAAATTTCCTGAAAATTTCCTCATGAAATATAGCCCCTACATATGAATATAAATGCAAGATATAATGTCGAGGTTAGCGTGTCATCATTTTCAGTGGTTTAAGCGCAACGAAGCGGAGTTACATTTTCTTCTACCAATTTTTCCCATTTTAATATTTGAACATGCTTAAAAGGCCTCAATATCGCGCAAAGCTAATCCAATTTTATTTTATTTTTCCTGCCCCAGTGGCGAAATGCAGGCTATCGGGGTCACACCATCATGATAGTTTCGACCAACATGCTTCTAATTTAAACGATAAATGCAAACAAATTGGAGGAAACAAATGGGCAATAGCTCTATATACAGTGCAGGAACATTGCCAAATAAGTTCAATTATGAGCGCGAAACGTTAACTGCAAGTTGCATTCTAGAATTTATGGCATTAACTGCAATTTGTATAGAAATACAACTCATACAATTTAGGCAAAATTGCGATCCTCTGTAGTTGATATTGAACTAGAATTTGGACGCTATATATCTGTTTCTAATTCGAACATGTTGTCTCAGGGATTTCATGAGATTTTCATTGTTTGAAATTAGTCGGTATGTGGGTATACCAGTATATAGTCAATTAACATGGAAACAGCTTTCTTTCTGACTCTATAAGACTAAATGTTGTTGATATGAGCTGAATGAAATAAGGTTCAGCAAACTTTTTCAAAAGTAAACTGTCTTGAATATTAAACAAACATAAATAGATCTGAATATGTGAATGAGATGTTGCATGAATATCAATTCATTGAAACGAAACTGAAATGAATGCAACTTAGTGCACTATTGCAAAAGTCCATCGATTTCCTCTTGAAACAATAGTTTTGGTATGTCTATTATACGTTGACATTATAGCTTAATACATAGGGTGATTGAAAATAGGCCTGTCAAAAAAGTTCAGCCCATGCGGTCAGTTTTATCAGTTTAGAAAAGTTTTAGTTTTATAAAAGTCCCCAAGAATGCCTCCACTCGTTAAGTGAATATATTTCCATATTTAGCCTTGATTTATCACCGACTTCATATGCGGGAAGAAATTCTTTATTTCTGTGCCATAGTGATGCAAATTTATGTGTTGGCGCCACAAAAACATGTGTTTATGTTTTAAGCATATGTTCTCACTCCCACTACATTTTCTAGATTAGTATGATTGTAAAAATAATAATTTCGTTTTAAAACTTAACTTATATAATTCTCCACTAGTTTCTGTTAGCCCATAAATGGTCGTCTAGGCCCCTCATTCTAATTTCGCTGTCTATTCCTTATCTCCAGCTTTTCCGTCGTCTTCCTCGCTTTCTTCGCCCATTTGTATGCCATTTTAGTATTTGTTTAGGTAGTATTTCGTTCTCCATTCTCTGCACATGCCCGTACCATACCAGTTGTTTTGTTCTTATCTCGTCCACTTTCACCTACTGTCATAATTTCTCTGATTCGTTGATTTGTAACTCGTTCTCTTCTTGATCTTCCTCCTGCTCTTCTCCAAAAGTCCATTTCTGTAGCGGACAGGATTTTCTCTGTTGTGTCTTTGATTGGCCAGACTTCTAAACTGTATGTAACAGTACTCTTTACGATGGTGTTATATATGAGCTTTTTGTTCTGGCTCGATATACTCTGGTCCCAGAGTGTTCCATTTATTAAAGTTATCGCTTTTCTTCCTTGTACATTTCGGTCTTCTATAACTCTGTCTAGTGTTCCTTCCGCTGTTATTTTTAGCCCTAAGTATTTATACTCCTCACTTACTTAATTCGCTGTCCCGTATTTATCACTAGATCTTGTTTTCTTCCACCAATGCACATATACTGGGTCTTTTTTATAATGACCTCCAATGCCTCCTTTTTGTACTCTTCTATCAGTTTTCGAGTCATATATTAACCATATTCAGTCATTATTAACATGGTTCTTCAACCATGAATCCCTTCTTTTTCCTATGGATCTTTTGCCCATTATTTTTCTGTGGATAATAAGTTGCAGTAACTGGAATTGATCTCCCATCATAACATGTCCCAAGTATTGTAGTTTGGCCCTTCTTAATAGTAAGTATCAATTCCTTCTTTGTGCATTCTTCGCAAAACCTCCACATTTGTCACTCTCTCTGTCCAAGATATTCTCGGTATTCCACGGTACATCCACATTTCAAATGCTTCTATCCTCTTGGTATCGATCTTTTCCAATGTCCGCGTTTCCATTCCGTGGAAAAGAACCGCAAGGGATTTCAAGCTAAGGCCTAGATCCGTCCGCAGACACATTCTATAGGATAATGTGGCTCTGCTTTTTCCACTCTGATCCTGATTCTTCAGAGCTACAGTTATTTTCGTTGATAACAGTTCCCAGGTAAATATATTTTTCTCACACGTTCACTTCTTTGACCATGTACGGTTATGTCAACGAAGTTTATGGTGATTTAGATGCCACCATTATTTTTTGTTTTGCTGATGTTAAATGATAATCTGTATTCTTGACTGCAATTCTACTATTCTCTTAAGTAGTATTGAAGATCTTCTGGAGTTTCTGCATTTCTCTAACTTGGACACTCTAAATAATCGTTTCTTATCAGTACTGTAATAAATGCGGCTGGTTGCTTTTTAAGCCCCAAATTGCGCCTACCCTGAATTAATTGTAATAAGCGATTTATTGATGCTTCTGATTTAATCTATTTAGTGTCTTCCAAAAATATATTTCCTCCATATTCGATATTGAAAATATATGAACCTGCATGTTTCATAACTGCTTTCTAATTTAAAATTCTCCGTCTAGATAGCTTTAATCAAGTGAGACCTTTTTTTTTGTTGAACTACTTAGTTCATATTTTAACCGTCAGCAAATTGATCATTGAGCCATTTTAAAAAGATGACCAAAAACACATTAATTATTACAAGTAATTCTTCACGTTAATTATTAAAAATATTGGGTTCAATTTTGAACCATCCTGTATTTTTTAAATTAAAAACGAAACCATTATAGTTGTTCTGAAACATTTTGAAAGTGGACTGAAAATATCCAAGATGCGTCTATAAACGTTTACTTTTTTCGCTCTTCTTGCGAACATTGTGATATTGGAATCATGGGCAAATTGAATAAGCTCAAACTTCCACATTTCCTATCGTTGCATGCCTTTGCGGTTATTTTAGTTGTTTTTTGATATATTGGAATTCGCAATTTAATTGCTTGTTCATTTATTGTGTTCCACAATAAAAATACGGCCCTATTTATGAAACATTGATTGAGTGTCAGAGAAACTCGCTAACTTCTCAGACCAAGAATACTACTGGCTTAGCTAATCTGGCAGGCATGTGCCAGGTAGGAGAACTCTTAAAAGCATTGTTTGTCTATATTTTCGTTGGCGGACAGTTTATCTAATAAAACACAAACTGCCCTAAATCGTCTGATCGAGAGAATGTGAATTAAAAAAGAAGCAGAACAAGATATATTTTCTGGAAATTGTTTAAAAAACAACAATTTTTTAGGAAATATTGAGTTTCCAAAATAACTGAAAGTTAAAGGTCAGTTTACTATGGACAAATGAATGCTCACAGCAAAAAACTTATACTAATGGTACAAAAAGTTCTGCATGTTCTTCGCTTTAACAAAAATCCAGGACAAACAAGTTTGAGGGTTTCAGTCCCTTTTTGCCTAACATACTAAGTATACTAATATACTAAGTGATATAATGAATGCCTAAAAGAATAGAAAAATGTTTATGATCATTTTAGTCTGGAAAGACGTTAGAACTATCGTCCTCTCAAAAACACACATAATTAAATTCAAAAGACTTCAAAATTTTGTAGTCAACAAACAGGCTCGTACTTAAAAAGAAGGAGCTGATGATCGGAGCTGAAAACGTGCGTGAGACCAGTGATGACATACGCCGCAGAAACAAGAGCGGAAAACACAACAACTAAACGCTTGCTAAGAACAACAGAAATGCGAGTCCTAAGATCCATAACAGGACACACACTATACGATGTGAAAAGGAGTGAGGAAATTAGAGATACCTGTAAGGTTTCGGATATTGTAAGATGGACCAGAGCAAGGAGAAGAGCGTGGAGAGACCATGTAGAGAGAATGGCCGACGACCGAATGGCAAAAATCGCCAAAGACCAAAAACCTTACAGCTCAAGACTCCCAGGAAGACCACCGAAGCGATGGTACGAAAGCTGGACATCAGCGTCCCTGGACTAGGAAGTTGAAGAAAAACACAGGACTCTGAGTCCTAACGTACGAGGAAGAAGAAGAAGAAGAGCTGATGATAAGAAACGCCTAGAAAAGCGAAAACAACAGCACAAGCAAATACTGCTGCCTTAAACTTGTTCCCAACAAGTCAGAGACTAAACTTTAAATCAAGTATTTCAAAACGCCAATTTATTATTATTTTAATTAGATCATTAACTTTCGTCATTGCTAGCTTTGGTTTGCCGTCGTTTAGTTGAAACTGAATTTACAAATTTACTTCCTTTGTGCAACGTTTCCTTTCTTTAATTGAAAAAAATATAATTTTTGATAAAGAATACATTCGAACAGCTTTTCTCCTTACATATGGCGAATTTCATTCTAAACTTAATGGAGTATGACAACGGTTAAACTATATTAAAAAGTTGCCACCTTAATAACTCGGCCTTGTCATTCTCTGGAAAAGCCCCGCTATTTCGGTTTTATCGGGACTGGATCAAAATTGACAAGCAATTAATTCGAAAAGTTTTATTAAAAAATCCAGCCCGTCTCATAAATATGATATAAAAAAAAAGATCGAGGCTAAAAGTTCCCCTGTTTGACGTGACATATTGCCGCTAAAGAATCAAATTTGATATTGAAGTTACGAAAAGTTTTGTTAAACGCTTTGCCTTTTTTAAATGATTTTTCACATTTGACTCGCTGTTTATCCCTCTTAATGTACTTTTATAATAAAAGTTTTCTCAAAACTTCACTTATAGGCTAGCAAGTTGAAATAAAAATCGCATGGAGGATAATTGACGATGTTCAGCTTGGGACTTGAACGTTAAGTGAAGTGAGAATACGAATTGTGTGTATATTGCCAAATTTCATCCGATTTGAGCAAGATATTAATTTTTTTAAATGCGTTTAAAACCAGATCCACTTCATGTTACTCAATAAGAGGTTTAGAAATAGCTGCCTATCCCTCAAAACATATCCGGGAAGTGACATACGATCAGCTCACTGTCTCCTGGTTGATGTAATTAAGGTGAAAATGAAGAAGGTCAACACTAAGATGACTCTAAACTATGACCCTCAGAGACTCAAAATCTCAGCAATAGAGGAAGCAGCAGCGACAACAACGTCGATATGGAACTCAACAAATTAAAATAAGCAGTAGAAACAGTAAAGAAAGAATTGTTGAAACCGGACAAAAAAAAGTAAAAGTCTGGGATGACGACAGAAATACTAATCTTGATGGGATAAAGAAGACAAAATAAAGGAAATTCAACGCAATATAAGCGAATACAAGGCATTATAAAACAGGCAATAATAAGAAAAATGTCGCGAGATCGAACACCATCAAAACACGCACGATAACTTCAATACTCACAGGAAGGCCCGTGAAGTAACAGGGCAAGGCCACAAAAATAACTGTAAAGCCTGGCCAACGAAGCTGGAGAAATCATAATTGACGCTGAGAAAAAGAAGGAGGCCTGGAAAACACACCTAGAGAATCTATTTCATGATGTACGCAAAGAACACAAACCAACTGTAGGAGAGGGACCGGAAATTCTGATAGACGAGGTGAGAGCCGCCATTTCGGAAATGAAGCCACAGAAAGCAGCTGGTCTGCTTTCAAATCAAATGACTAGAATATTCAACAACATCTACTCAACAGGAGAAATTCTAGCGGATTAGTTGAGGTCAGAATTTATAATACTGCCCAAAAAAGCACGTGCCAAAACCTGCGGTGATTTTAGAACAATAAGTTTCAGTCAGTCTCTTAAAGCTGTTTCTCAAGATATTACACAAAAGAATATACAGACTTTTGAGGACCGGATTTCCACGAATCAGTTTGGGTTTGTGAATGCCGTCGGCACAAGAGAGGCTCTATTTGGTGTTCAGGTGTTGTTTCAGAGGTGTAGGGATGTCAGCTGTGATGTATATGCTTGCTTAATCGATTGTTAGAAAGCGTTTGACCGAGTCCTACACGATAAAATGGTCGACATACTGAAGCAAATAGGAATGAGTCAAAAAAACTTAAACAAAATTATAAACTTATATTGGAACCAGAGGGCAGTTTGAAAATTGATCGCAGTCACACAGAACAAATAAATATACTGCGAGGAGTGAGGCAAGGCTGTGTTTTGTCACCCATCTTATTTGACGTGTACTCAGAATATATCTTCCGAGAAGCAGTCGACAACATTGAGTGAGGAATCACTATCAACGGTAGTAAACTTAGTGACATAAGATATGCAGATGATACCATAATGTTTGCAGATAATCTTCAAGGATTACAGAGGTTGATGGATAAGGTGACCAGAATTAGGTCACAGTACGGATTGGTAACTTCTCATAGTAAGTAAAAGGAACATCGCGGAAGACAGTTTATACATCAATCACACTAGAATGCAAAGAGTAAGGCAGTACACATACTTTGGAACAATCATTAACGAGAGATGGGACAACTCTCAAGAAATACGGTGTTGCATCGAGACGACCCGGCTCTGTGTTTATTAAAATGAGCTCTCTTTTTAAAAGCCATAATCCATCCTAAGACATGAAGCTTAGACCCGTGCGTTGTTATGTTTTCTCGGTCCTTCTGTATGGTGGGGAAACATGGACACTCACTAAAGGGACTGCCAGGAAAATTGAAGCGTTCGAACTCTGGCTTTACAGGAGAAAACTGAAAATATCTTGTACACAAAAAACTACCAACCCAGAAGTAATGCGACGGATGAAAAAATAACCAGAACTGTTAGATAGCGTAAAAATTCGGAAACTTCCGTATTTCGGCCACATAATGAAGAACCCAAATAGATATTGGCTGCAACAGGCAATCCTACAAGGCAAAATTAACAGCAGGAGAGCGCCTGGCCGAAGGAGAATATCTTGGTTGATAAGTCTGAGAACGGGGTTTGACAAATCATCAACAGAACTTTTCCGAATCGCCATTAACAAAGCCATGCTGATAGCCAATATTCGGAACGGATAGGCATTTGAAGAAGAAGAAAATGCATTTTTTGTCCATGAGTATAAGTAATTTATAGGGTGTATATAGCGTTTGGTAAAATAAAAAACGATTTTTTAGCAAAAAATAATATTTATAGTCTTGTAAAGTTTTGTTCATCGAATTTTTCTTGTTAAGTTGCAGTGCAATAAACAACATAAAAAAAACAATTTTAGTGAAAAGATAATGAAGCCACATTTTAGTCGAAGACAACGTTATAGCTAAAAACATTCTTAAGCTTTTAAAAAATTTTAGAAGACATACAATTGAAACACAATTCGTGCACACTGACGTTCAGATTGACCATTAATTGTTGCCAGCCAGTAAAAAGACGACAGAACCAGTAGAGCCGTTTCCATGCGGAGTTTTTTCCATACTGGTTCATTATTTAGCATGATTAATGACAGTTTTTGTAAAGTACACAAAAATATATATGTGATTTTGTTAAATTAGCCAACTCTTGCTCAAGCTGCCTCCTCCACTGCTCAAAACGAAACACTTGTTCAGTCTCAAGCTGGAAACAATCAACTAGGAAAATTTCCTGTAAAATAGTGATTAAAATGTCTGTGATACAAAATACTGTACCTGAAATAACCGAGTGGTCGGATGCGCGCTTAATGTATCGATATTATACAAATTGTTTGAGTTTCTGCTTTGGTACACACACTACGTTGAAGCGAACAAAGGAGGGCGTCCTATGGAATTGGGATCGGAATTTTCGTTTTCGCATTTAATGAGAAAATGGCAGTCAAAGGTTCGCTCTGACTTTTAGGGAAATGAAATAAACTATTTGATAAATATCAAGGAGCGGAAATGTTTTGTTGTATTTCTCGTTGTGGAAAAATGAGGGCTGTCAATTAACTTAAGTACTTAGCTGTGTGTTTATTGGAACATTTAAATGTTTGTGTTCGTGGTTGGAAACGTTAAGATTGCTTTTAGAGTAAATACTAAAGAGAAGAGAATTTACTCTCGAAGTTTACATTTTTTGTTCAAAACGGTTTTTATTTGAGCATTAATCAAACAGAAATATGACACGTAGACGAACACGGAAAATATTTTTGGAGAGAGTACATTTTCCGGGACAAAACAGGATGATTTAAAAATTACTGAAAATTTTATTCTTTGAGATTACTGTGCCTTCCGCCATCAGTTGGAAAAAGTAATCTAAAAAACATTAAGTTGCCGATCGGAAACAGTTTTCAACGTATGATATTTCCGATTGAAGAAACCCGAAATTCGTGAAGAAGAAAACTTTAGACATATCATCAAGTTGCATCTAGGATTTTACATTTTGAATAAACGGTTAATGGGTTCTATAAATTATTACAAAATGATGAAAAGCACATATTTTCGTTCACGTTGCGTATTAAAAAAAACCTTTAAGGCTAGTTGAATGTTTTCAGCTATAAAGTATCCCTGTATAATAGCAGTTTTATATATATGAACATTTAATTTTATTCTGTATTTGGATTTATCCTTTAAGCTTAAATTGTTTAGTAATCAAATTAATAAATTCTGATTTGTCAGAATACACATACACCTGGTGTGATGTGCAATTTGATAGATTTCTATAAGAGTGTGCTCTCACAGCAAATTTTCCTGAATGTCCCAATCTGCAGCCTCTCTTCTCCTTTTCATCTCTATTTTGTAATTCTTGTGCCACCAACCAAAATGTTGATACAAATGTAGGCTGAACGGCTTTTCAACATTCTTCCAATGCTGTCAGTCACCTGGTGTATGTGAGGAAGGCAAGCGAAGCCTCAATTCCTAGAGGTAGTAGTAGTAAACATCTTTATTTCTAAAAAAGGCTATCGACCTATCGGTCTTTCTGCCCTTGTTTAATACATGTAGTCTTAATCTCAATAAAAAACAAAGATGAAAATTCTCTTATTCTAGGTTAATAATCTTATTAAATAAACTTTCCAATTCTAATGACAAGAAAAAATTATTTTATTGTCCAGTAGTCAGTTGCGTTTGTAAGTGTTCGGGTAGCGTTGATGTAGGGAAACGGAAGCGGGATTGTCTGGTTGGTCTTGTAAGACAAAGGGGATTCAGTATGGTCCAGTTGTAGGGGTTGTTTGTCCATTTTGTCTGTAGATGTATGAGTCTTTCCGAAATCTTTGGGGGTTGTGTAGTGGGTTTTGGGGGTGTCTTATTCGTGTTATTAGTCTTAGTGCAATTTGTTCTGTTGTTTGTATATAACGTTTTGTCCTTTCTGTTCCGTTGGTCATGAGTATATGTCCATAGTCTAGCAAGGGTCTACAAATTCCTCTGTCTTTGTAGGTTAGTGATCGGAAGTGTTTTGTTCTCTTTATTGTTTCTGCCCTGATGTTTCGTTCCAATGTATTCCAAGGTATTTTACGTCGTTTTTCGGTTGTGTCGTTTGGCCGTCTGCAGTTATTGTAGGGGAGTCAGCGTTGAGTCTGTGGTTTGTGAGCAGAAGTTGGTTTTTTGACGCGTTTGGTGTTAGTCTCCATTTATAAAACCATGTCATTGTGTTGTTTGTTAGTGTTTGGAGTCTTTGAGCTGCTCTCTCAGTAGTTTTGTCATGTACAATAAGTGCCGTGTCGTCTGCGTATTGTAATATGTATGCCGATCTGTCGATTTGATTTTTGTCTGGTAAGTTGTAATTGTATATGTCATGGCAGTGTATATTGTAGAGAAACGGTGAGAGCGGGGATCCTTGAGGGAGGCCTTGTTCAGGGGAAAAAGAAAATGACAGTGTTTTGTCAATTCGTACTTGTAGTTGTCTGTTTTCTAGTAAGTTCTTTATGGTGTGTAGTAGATATGTTGGTGTGTTTCCTAGAGGTTTTATTCTGTAATGCAACTTTACGGCGTTCGAGTTCTTTCCTTATTTTCTGAATGGTGTAGCAATTAAATTCAAGCGTTTTTCAAACGTCGAAGTGCCCTTCAGGTTCACTGGAATCGCAAATCCTTCAAGCTCTCTTGCTCAAAGTTTTTCTCATTCGAATAACTCTGAGATTCTCGAAAAAATTAGTATTATGACAATAAAAAAGTCCGTTTTATAAATGTGGTCTGCTTCGATCACAAAAGATTTGTAAAATAATGTTCGTGCTGTAGAACCCAATGACAAGTTTCTGCGCGAGGTAAAACTTTGTTGCTTCTTATAATGGAAAATATATCATCCATCCAGTTGGGTAATTTACACAATCTGAGAATATGTCCTCAATTGATTTCGCGAGATGGATAAAATAGCGTACATTTGTTGGAAACCTTAATTAATTAATGTATATATTTAGCCAATATATTCACGTCGAGCATATAAAAAGCAAATTGCTTGTAACGGATCAATAGCATTACATGTTTCCTTGCTGGCCACAATAAATGATGTAACTAACATTTAATGATTACATCAAGCCATTGATCAATGTTCAGGTAATCTTGCGGCCTATCGGGAATCGGGCTAATTTAAAATCGATGTCTACTTTTTATTCGATATTAATTTATCTGGCCCTGACAGTTTACATCGATGGGCTTAACTGGAATGAATTTTGTAGACTTGTAACTATCCAGAAACACATTTAGGCGTAATCGATACTATGCAAATTGTTTGTGTTCTTGCTGCGATACGCTTAACACAAAGGAAATTCGGGTACAAAACAGTTATCGAATTTTCGGAACGTTGTTAATGAGAAAGCAAGAGGACGGGTATTACCTGCAAGTAGAACTTGATTAAAGTGCTTTTGCTCAAACTTGGGGATATTAACTTGAAAAGTGCGACCTACTTTTTTGCTTTATTGAAGAGTTAACTTTACAAAATCAGTGTAATGTGATTCAGCTGCACTCAGCACATTAAGCAAGGTGTTTTAGCATTACTTGTCCATATGGGGTTGATTTTCTGATTTATTGATTTCGTTAAGAATTCATGTACTCTTCTTTTACCTTATTGTTCTGTTTTTACTTTTTCAGTATCAACTCGAAACGCTCGTATAATTTAATCCAGTTTTAGTTGACATTTTTTCTATTCTGATATGAATTAAAACTCTGCTTCTGATGCATTAATATTCCCATGGCTTCTTTTGTGCTTCGTTTTCTCTTGGGATACGTGCGTGAATTCCCCGGTGTGATGCTTTAGATAATAAGATTCCTTGATCTTTAGAATTCCTTTCACTTCCTAATATGATTTGTTTTTAGTAAGTAAAATATTTCTCTCGATTTTTTACATTGGCAAGGTTTTATCATTATTATATTAGTAAGTTATATAATTTTTCCAAAACGGATTTCTTCATTTATGTGATTTGAACGCAACAAGTCAAGCAACACATTTTGTCCAGAGCAAAAGCAAGTTCTGGATTGAAGTTCTGTCTAAATAATGCTATTCGTTTCTTGAAGTGTATTTTTTAGCAACGAACAATCTGTAATCAGGCACCGGAGGAAACTTCCATCGACCCACTAACAATCGCTCATTTTTTAAAATTTATCGCTCATTGTCTGTCTAAGTCTTTTTAGGTTCTATTGATGTTCCTTGTTTTCCTTTTCCTTCATGATTGTTGCTAACAATTAATCGCAAAACTTCCATCTTCCCTCGAAACTTGTTAATTTTTCCACTGACTGTTTTTACATAAAGTTTTCCTCTGTTCATCTTGGGCAAAGGACTGTGTTGCTCCAGCTGTTGCAGATAAACCAATGACGTGAAAAATCGAGTTCAATAATTCGAATTATTCGATCTATGGAATTAATCCGATAAGCTTTAAAAAATGCATTGAATTAGTTTTGCAACACGATAATGGTCTTTAAGAGACTTTAAATCTATGTGACTTTAAAACGCTTCAGGAAGCAGCAATGAATAGAACAATATGGTAAGAAAACGGAGAATGCCTACGCAGGAGTGAGGCACTTTAAAAAGAAAAATAATTATATTTGCGTTCGTTAGTAAGATAGAGAATTATCGCATTATAAGCTTGCTATCATGCCACATGTACAAGCTGCTGACAAAAATAATTGTGAATCGATTAACAACTAAACTCGATTTTTATCAGCCCCCAGAACAGGCTGGATTTAGAAGAGGATTTGGCACGTCGGATCACCTACAGTCTCTATAGGTGATTTGATGTGGTGGTGAAATTGACCACTGCAAAAAAAATTCAAAAATATGTTCATTGATGGATTATAAAACCCTCTATAAACGTAATCCTAATACAATGCTAAACTTCTAAACTAAAATAGTGTTGAAAAGTTAACTCTATCTGTTTGAGAAAGGTACATACAATACTCAAGTAAAGGTTTCTTGCAAAAGTTAAATTTCCTCACGCCTTTATTATAAATTGAAAATAAGTATAACTTTTTAAACTAAGAATGAACTTGGTATCAAATCGTAATATAGAAACTAAACATAAGCAGCATAATTTGGACAAATTATTCAAGGCGAGAATATCTCAGATTATTGTCTGATGGTTTTTAATTATTTCCAATAACTAACTTCAACTCATAAGGACTTAGTGGAAGAACTGAAAAATAAGTAGCACTACCAGTCAATTAATTTATTAAAGAAGTGTGAACTAATGAAAAATTTGATGCATTTTCTCCAAGCGACAGCGGCTAATAAATTTCAATTTTAAACGTACATTTACAAACTCAAAACTTGAAAAATGCAAACGTCTATATTAACATTTAAATTCGGCAAACCGACTACCATCAATCAATTTCTAAAATATCATTTTCAGCTTTCACTTGTTCCTGACTGAACGAATGAGTAAGCGTTAGCCAACAACAAATCAAATAAATATATTATCAACAGACAAAACCCAGTCTGAATCTATTTTATCTCTTTATCCAATTTGTAATTCACAGCTCGAACCGGCATAAATCATTCGTAACAAAACCTGAGGCCGGTTTTTTTTTATTAAAAAATACACACCGATGTTGGGGTTTGTAATAAAAACAAGTTGTATCTGTGTTTTCTGCGGCTGAATACACAATATTTTCAATAATAAATCAAACGAATAACGCCCTCTTGGAAATATTGCCTCGGAAATATTTTAAGAAGAATTGAAGAGGAAAACTGGTTTTCTGCCTTGTTGAGCTCCTCACCTTTTGTAAATTAATTATCCATCGATTTAGACTTTTAAAATGTGCTGCCTGTTGCTTCCTTATTAGGTGTTTGTATTAAATGGATTATAAATCAATTTAAACTCAATTTCGCTCTCGGGAGAAGTTTACAGTTCTATTTTCGCATACACCTACCACATTTTCGGCTGATCCTCGATGAATTGACACGGATGGACGAATTTCTTGCTTACACAATATAGGAGGAAAATCCGCCAAATCCCTTTCAGAAAAACAGGCGATATTCTGAATAAAAAGTAATTTTCTCGGCATAACCGAAAATCCCACCGAAATATTAAATAGAATATGGAAAAAAAGGTTTCCATAAGATCCTTCTTTATCTTTTTACACATTCCTTTTGAATGATGATTGGGTCCTTTATATATTCTCCAATTTATGTCTTTACATTTGCATAAATATTTCTTGGGAGATTTAAATGATTCCCGAGCTTTCCTTTCGGCATTTTTATCATTTTTGCTGTCATAACGTTTCCATTTGCTTGAAAGGTGAATATTGCAATACTATTATGATTGATGATGACAAAATATTATAGATATTAACATATTTCATTTTAATTATTGTTATTTATCAAACGAAGATTATATTGAGTAGGAGTGACTAATCCCTAAAAATGTACCCGTTGATGAGTTTCAACTAATTATTTGAGCAATATTTAAATATTTGTTACAAATATGAATTTTCTTCATTCTTTCTCCTTGCTTGAATTAATTGTTTTATGACAAATACTCATTGTTTAATGAAACCGATCAATTAAGAAAGGAAACATAATATCTTTACCTGGGCCTTACAGAGTTCTGTGTAAGGTCAATCTTTTAAACCTGAGGTTTAAAAAATTATTTATTTAGCAAAGCGTTTTCGCGTGTTAATATCGTTAATTGTCATACGTTAATATTTTTATTCAGTTTAGCAACATTTACGCAAACGATTTCTTATGAGAACAATATATTTGTCTTCTTCGGCTTTTGCTTTATCTATAAAATTTCTACTGAAAAACACACCAGTTTCTCTGTTAATTTGCTATAACTCCAACATTTTTTTTAGTGCCTTACCACATCTCCGAAACTTTAATGGAACTGTGACTGTTTCATAAATCTTTCTTCATAAACTTAGTATTTAACTGTACATTTTTGTACATAATGTGTTTTTTTATTTATTTTATTACACATTTGTCCCAAACAGCTATTTTAGATTTTTTTGAAAAACTCTAAAATGTACATTTTTCTCATATGACCTATCTAATAGTCAACAATGCAATAATTGTGTATTTAGTATTACAAATAAATCATTTTAGCTGAAATCCAATTTACACTGACCCATGAAAAACTGGTCGTGAATTAGAGCTTTCAATGCAAGGCTTATTATTTAGGGCTTTATTTCATTTTCATTATTCAGTTATTTCCCCCAATATCAAACGCACAATGGCGACGAAAATTCAATCTCTCTCAAACGAGATGAAATATTGAATACAAAATAATTTCCTTTTCAAAACCACTCCATTCCAGTAAAATAAATAAAACGCGTTCTACATAAAAAATCTGCCACTCTCCTGTACATCCCATTGTTGAATAATTATCTGTTTCTTTGTGTTTTTGCACATTTATCTTCGACATTTGCATAAAAAGTCTCAAGGGGGTTTAACGACCATCTTGCCGGTTTTATAGTCGCGATATTTCATTTAAATTTTTCCAAAAATCAGAACAATGCGTTTTTGAGTACCTATTCAAATTTGCCCATTTCAATTTGCTGTTGTTATATGAGCAGTAATATATTAAAAATTGCATTAAATATCATAATTAATAATTATTAAATAGTGGATTAATGAAAATCTACTTGATGCAACTAAATTAGATTGAAAAACTACGATTGAAGGTAAAGCTCTACATGTTCAATAACCCTAAATGCAGTATAATTATTTATTTAATTTCATGTCCTCGACATGGTATTGTCAATTAAATGCTTATCGATTGCACGACCTCCGAAGATAGAGCCTGTAAATCACTTTTTGACAAATAGGTCTTGTATTTTCCATTGGAAGGAAAATTTATCATCAAAATGCAGTTGGGTGGTTGGCACATGTGAAATACGGCCTGGTGCAAATCGCAAAATTGAATTTCGATTAAAAAATTATCGGTTTCTTTGAAATACACTTAGAAAAGAAGGCAGAAATATCTTTATTCTAAGGATTTAGTTTCTGTATGAAAAATCAGTTTCTTCAAGCATTTGCCAGTGTTCCTTATTTAATTATTTTAAATGTTCGTTTCTCAAATCACACAATCTAAGAAATATATAATTTAATCGTGGTAAAAGTTTTGGTCAATATAATTTATTTGTTAAATTTTTCTTTACTTTATAATAATTTCTTTGCAGGATCTTAAGGATTATTACTGCCACTGCCATTCTCGCTACGACATGCTCCTTTCTGCCATCATGTAAGATCAGCGAATTTCAGTGCCTGAGTGGTCGTTGTGTTGGAATTCATAAATTTTGCAATGGAGTTCCCGATTGCGATGATGCAAGTGACGAAGCTTCAAACTGTTCACGTGAGTATTCAAAATTATAAATCAAAATATATGAAGGAAAATAATACGTTGAGAAGGACACAAATGTGGAGATTCGGAAAAACGCAACCTAATAAAAAAACCATCAATGTTTTGTTTGCCACTCTTCTTGCAGTGTTTATTTACTCCTCTGCCAATTATGGTCTTAATTTTGACATATTCCGATTATATTTCAGGTTCTTTTATCACTTCTCTTTTCTTTATTGTTTCAAACAGCTTTGAGATTCTTTTAATTTTACTTGAGGCTAGCCCTATCGGAAACTATTTTTCGCTTCGAGTCTAGACGTGTTGTCTTAAATAGTTACAGTTTGCTTGGCTACATGTTCCGTGTTTGTCTGCGTTCCCAATCAGCTCAGGTTGGGAAAAGTAACAACTAAATTTATATTATTTTAATCTGTCTCGTCGAGAGTTATCGTTTTTAGTTAACTCCTTCTGGGGGATAGATTCTCTCTTATTTTTTGAATGTTAATTTTTTTTCTTATTCCGTCACTTCAGGGTCCAATGTCAAAGTTTTTTATGTATTTAGTTCAGTTCTGTTCACTCATTAATGGACTGGATACATTTGAAAATGAAAAGAATATTGAATAATTAAAAAATAAAAAAATAAAGTAGAAATGAAACTGAAACAATTAGCAAGTTAATTCACTTTGTGCTATAAAGAAGAACATATTTAGCGGACATTTTACAACGTTAAACGGAGAATAAGCGCAAATTGAAAATTCCTTCATGCCCAGACATAAATTGCAACACTAAATCAATATTTTAGACATGAATAACACATGACAAGATTAATAGTTGTTTTGATTACAAGGGCACTCTCTAGATAATCAGTTAAATTCAAGCTTTAATAACTGATAAAATACTGAAATAATGTCTGCCACATTTACTGTTTTTTTTTTTAGTTTTCCTTAATCTTCGGTAAGTCTAATGAACTGGTTTTATTTTCTATTCTTCTGAATTTAAAATTGCTTCTTGATTTTAATTGTGATAGTTGTCATCACCTGCTGCTCTGTTGATACTTCTCTTGCGTTTTCTGAATTTCTTTGTTATTGTTTTTATTAGTGGGTCTTTTAACTTCATTTGCTGCGATTTTTGCTAAAATCATTAGGTTCAATACTTTTTCATACTAATCGACATTACTTGCATCAATTGCGTTTTACGGTTTTTTACGTTTCATTCTATTTCGCCATAAAACTAATTTTACGCAATAAATTTGTTTTTTTGCCGAAGTTATACATTTTTTACTTTTGATTAAAATTGCAACCCTTATTTTATTTTAATTTTTAAGAAATTAAAAGAAAGAAATGTTACTGAGTATTAAAAAAAACATTAACGGTAATTATGATAGATCAACATCGAGGTACTATCTTTGAGCAGGTTACAGTTGAAGTGCTAGAGATGCCAAGTTTGGAATTTAGTGTTATGGATAAAGTTAAAATAATTTACGACTGAAAGAAAGTACGCTTAATAAATAAAAACATAGAATTGTGAAAAAGTTACTTTATTGTCTTCAGAATTATTTGTTTAAATATATCTCACTTTTGAGTTAGAAACATTGCTTAAAGTGATATTCGGTCTTCTAGAAGAAAAGTATTCTAGAAGAATGACGGTAATATGAAATCGTCCTGTTAATTGGGTTTGATAATCTGCATTTAATATTTGTTTTTGTTTATTAGTTTTGAACTAATTCTCATCTAAACTTGTCTCAATAAAAGTTTAAATTGCGCTATTATATCCACTGTTCTATTAAAACATACGAAACTAAAATAATGCCTTCGCAAATAATCATAAAAGCGCAAAGCTGGGGTAAACGGGTCGGTTGCAATATGATATCTGGAATTTATGAATATTACGTGAGAACGTTAAGGCCAAAATGCATTTTTGTACCTTTGTCACTTTTGATATATCATTTTCATACATAGAAAATGTAGCATAATTCTGGGAGCTTAATTGCCTTAGGGTCAACTTTAATTTGTGGATTCCAATCTTTAACTTAACTCTTTACATGTTACATTTGCTATCATTGAGTAACTTTAAAGGCTTAACTTGCGGTAATTATTGCTATCTTACATTTAATATTATTTCTGTACTTCCACAGGGTAATCGATATATTTATTGGATCATTCATGTAGTAGCAGATAATTACTTAAATGATATTAATATAACCTACAAAGACAGAGGAATTAGCACAAACACCGCCACCAAAATATATAAAGCTATTTGTAGACCCTTGCTAGACTATGGACATATACTCATGACCAACGGAACAGAAAGGACAAAACGTTATATACAAACAACAGAACAAATTGCACTAAGACTAATAACACGAATAAGACACCCCCAAAACCCACTACACAACCCCCCCACCCAACTACTATACGAACGCACAAACATGACAAAGATCTCGGAAAGACTCATACAGCTACAGACAAAATGGACAAACAACCCCTACAACTGGACCATACTGAATCCCCTTTGTCTTACAAGACCAACCAGACAATCCCGCTTTCGTTTCCCTACATTAACGCTACTCGAACACTTACAAACGCTACGGACTAGTGGACAATAAAATAATTCCTTCTTGCCACTGAAATCTTATTTATTTATTAGTATTGTTAACCTAGAATAAGAGAATTTTCATATTTGTTTTCATTTAGACTAAGACTGTATGTATTAAAACAAGGGCAGAAAGACCGATAGGTCGATAGCCTTTTTTGGAAATAAAAGATATTTACTACTACTGATATTAATACGTTTCAAGCGAAGTTCAGTTAGGTCACAAGTTCAAGAGTGTTAAAGTTTATATTTGGTATTTGATTTCCAAACATAGAGATACTCAATGTATATGTGGTTTCTGTGATTGGTATAGGAGACCTTTTCGGGATTTGCTTTAAATTAGTTATTCGGTTTGATTTCGTCGTCTTGCAGAAAACGTTTTCAACTCTGTTTATCTTAGCTTCGTCATAGTCATTTGCAAGGATATTTTTGTATTTATTATTTTAACATTTGATACTTATTCGAAAACTGCTTTGCTACGTCTAAGTCTTATTTAACTAATTTAAAATGCATATACTTTTATGGCAGATTTTCTGATTTATGAATATTTGATGTGATATTTGATGTCGGTGTTCATAATTTATTTACGCAAATTCTTCCAATTTGATCGAGAAATTTTAAAGAATCATGACAAATCATTTCACGGTTTGATAGGTAGGTCTTTTAAAAAGGTTTGAAGGTCGGTGAAATGTAGATAACAGGCTTTGCGCAACAGTTATTCAAATATTCCTAAACTATTTCTAAAAAGCTATGTGTGTTGCGTTAGGTATATGTTATAATAATTTTATCATGCCACATGTATTAAAAATCGGAGTTTATTCTATTTTTTGAAATGCTGAAAGCTTTCCTAGCTTTGACCGTTAACTCTCTAAGAACGTAGTGTCATACATCCACTTACAGAAAATAGAAATGAGTGACATTAGTAAATCCCTCCGGTTCATGCTTTATCCAAGCATTCGCATTTTTATGTTCAAATGGGATTTAGAAAGGAACATAATCACAAAGGGTGCAATATGTTTGTCGAAATACCGTCGGTTTTTCATGTATTAAAGCGGACTCGAACTAAATATGCTGAAATACTTGGGAACGGCCACATAAAGTCGGCCCTCCAAAGCCAACCGGAACCCATAAAACTCTGTGAATATACGTATATTACGTGCGGCTGTTAAACTTGAAAAAGTACTTTTGCTCTTATTTTTCCCGTTTAAGTCGAGGCACTAAACATGAATAAACCATGCTGGGCGGTAAAAATCGACTTTCCGTATCGAGCACAGCAAGTACCGGGCATAATGTTTAATTAAGGATCGCATTTTGGGTGCATTATCCATTTTTTTTTCAGAAAAATTACTGCTTTACTTAAGGTAGAAAAAATATAATCAATATCAGCCCAATATAACAACGAACATCCAACATCAAAAGTGGACTAAAAACTTTCCATTTAAGTATTTAAAAATCATGAATAATCTGTAAAAGACATAGACATTGAATAGATTTGGAGAAAATCTATACATTTATTCTGTTCCACCCAAAATAAACAAACATTTTGGCCTAATCATCATTATTATATTCATTTTACTGCTGTCTTAAGTCTAATTAATGTCCAGTTTTTGTGCTAAAATATGACATTCAGGACGATCTACTTTGAACTATGGTTCTAATTCAAATAAAAAAGTCTTTTGAAAGTATTTTCATGGAATATTTTTTACGAAACAAAACAGCAGTTGCAATATCATAAGACGAAATGGGCCAGCCAGAATATTGTCAGCAGTTTATGTTGTAGGGATGTTTATACTAAATGCACTGAGCGCTGCTAGATACACAAGCCGAAAAAAATTTCCAATCTCAAAATCATTTTTGCTTCTTGATATACTGTTAATTTTAAACATCGCAAATTATTGAAGAGATAGCTTTAAAATCTGTCTTCAATTAGCAACGAATGCTACTTTTAAAGCACTCCTCTTCCTCCTTTTCTTTCTAATATGGATACATATTAGTAGGCTTGCCTGTTCATTGCCAGCACGTCCTCCCCGGAAGATGATGTCCAGCATTCTCTCCAGCGCTTTGGCGGCCTTGCCTGTAGTCTCTTTCCTACTAGTTTATTCATTTTTGCGTTTTTGACTAGTCTGTTGTCCTCCATTCTTTCTACATGTTTGTTCCAGAATCTTCGTCTCTGTCTCACCCATCTTCCTATGACCTCTGTACCGAATTGTATTCTGATGTCCTCATTACGTACTCTATCGTATAGAGTTTTGCCTCGTATGCTCCTTAAGGTCTTCATTTCAACTGTTCCCATCATTAGTACACTTTTGCTTGTATCTGGTCTTGTTTCTGCTGCGTATATTATTATAGGTCTTATTACCGCTTTTTATATCTTGACTTTGCTTTCCGTATTTAGGGTGTTTGTTCTTCCAAACAATTTCTCTCAAACATCCCGAAGTTCGATCCCGCTTTCATTGTGTGCTCTCTTACTTCGAGAGGTAGATTTCCATGGCTCGTTATATCTGCTCCCAAATATTTGATATCGTGTACTTGTTCGACGATCGTGGAGTCGATTTCAGCTTGGACCTTATCGGTTCCTTTAATATTACTAAACATTTAGTTTCTCGGTGTTGATGAGCATATTTAGTTCATTTGAATTGATGTTAAATTAATGGAGTAGTCTTTGGAAGCGTAGCATACGGCATGGAAGAAAGTACTTCCTATTGTACTCAGCCGTTCTGGGGAAATTTTCTATTATTTCATCCATTATCACATTAAATATGAAAGGGACTCATAGACTATGAATATTGCATCTATTGTGGATCTGTTTTTTCAGAAGCCTTGCTGTTCTCTCTAATTCTTTTGGTTTGGTGATTTCCCCCAGAATAGTATTTGTGAATGCTTAAGAGCGCTATCAAGTAGGGTTATTCCACGATAGTTTTCTGAGAGTGCTTCCTGTCCCTTTTTAAAAATGGGTATTGTTATACTGTTCTTGCCATTCGTTTGGTAATTTCTGTTCTTCTATGATATTTTTAAATCTGGTCAGTATTTCATTTTGTAATTTTTCCCCTTGGATTTTAAGGTGTTTTTTAATCGTGTCATTTGTTAATTCTATATCTCTGTTTTCTTCATGATCGATTTTTGTCTGATCCTTATCTTCTCTTCCTTGTATAGATGCCTAAAGTGCGTTTCCCACTGTTCTGTCGTGATTGATTTGTATGGTATCTTTGACTTCTAACTTATTTCTCCTCAGCATTCTTCATATTTTTCTCTGGCTTCCATATAGGTCTCTTTCCATTCCTTTTGTGAACTTTTCCCAATAGTTTTCTTTTAGTTCGTTTAATTTTTGCAATTGCCTCGTTTCGTTCTCTTCGATAGTTGTTCCAATTTGCAGGTGTTTTCAAGTGCGTTTTCCCAAAGTTACTATTTATTGTTACCTTCCTTACCTGTTTACTCCACTGTATATCAAGCTATATTTGTGAATTTCGCATTTTCCTTTTCCTTTCTTCTTCGTTTCGCTGATAGCGCATATTTCTATCTTATTGTCTTCTTATGTGCTAAGCTGACGGTGAACCCTCCTCCTTTCTCCGGGCTTGGGACCGGCGCCTCACTTATTGAGCTACTCATTCCACCCAACAGTGAGGTGGCGGTTATTAAACCACTCACGTCAGTAAAATAACAAAACATTTTCCGCAAAACTATGAGATTACTTTTAAACCAATGTTAAAGCCGGTCAAGCTAGAAATTCTGTGAAAAACACTCACATCATAAGGATTTTATTAGCCAAAATAGTTTCTTACAAAATATTCAGTAATCAAATTTTAATGTAATTATTATAAAGGCCCTTCAATATACTGTGTATGAAACACTAGCATCAAAATTCAGACCAGAAGCTCAAGAACTAGTAAATCTTTGCAATACTAAACCCGCTTTACTAAAATTACCATCTATTTTTTTAGTGTTACGATATTTTCAATTATGCATCCTAAATGACCCAACTTATAGATAATTTAAAGCAGAATATAATATTTGAAGCGCATTATTGCCAAATGTCATTCGTTATTCCTAGAATTTGTTCTCAAAGTTTGTGTTTTCCCACATTCCTTGACTCGGGTAAAAGGGAACCCTAATAAATTATCCTTTTTAAGCGTTCGAATTCTTGTTGCATTTAAGGATTGCGAAAGCTTAAGGCCATTAAAATTGGATTATCGCTCTGGTTATGTTAACGTCTGTATTCCCAGTTTAAAAATCAATTTTTGATGAGACTGCCTTATAAAAATCACTCAAATGAGATCTGTCTTGTTCAACAGAGTAGTTGTTGATTGATTAATCCAAAATAATTCATGTGTAATTTTTCAAAGTTTTATGGACTCGTTTGCTGATATTATTTCTCTAGTATTTTGTTCTTCCCCTTTGTTACTGATAAACTCAGTCGACTAATTATCTTTTATCAGCTTTTTGTTTTACTGTTAACTGTGTGTTTCCCTGATCAATATTTTTTCAAACAACAATATTTAAAGGCATTTTATAGGTTACTGTTGTATTACCGTATTTATCAAGTAAAGTACCGATCACCATGTTTATTAAGTAATACTTTTGCAATCTATGTTCACCGTTTTCAGAAATATCCAAAACAATTATTTGCCTAAATTTTAATAGAACATAAATATTTTACTGTTTACTAGCATCTGAATTTTCTAAGGAAATCTGTTGATAATCTTTAAAAGAAAATTTGAAATTTTTTATATTTAAAAAATTTCCAAAAACTATAGGACAAATACATATGATTTTATACTTAAATGTATGTTTTGTCTACTTATTTACCGTTCTAAGCCAAGTTAACCATTAAAGTTGTAATACCGAACACAATTCCAAACACAAAAGGTTTATTTGCCAAATAGTTTATTCAATTAGAACACATCTCCCCTGTAAAGAGTTTCAATCTGCTAAGAACAACTGTGCTGCATTTCAATATCTACACAGACTCAATAAACATCTGCAATGTTTGACCGCAACAATTCGAACAGTTCTTCATTTCCTTAACTTTTTCCAACGATTGACCACATTAATTTTAGAAACTTTTCCCAAAGATCAAGTGAATGTTTTAAAAGTTTGCACTTTCGCCAAAGTTAGCTTTATATGTTGATTTATTTGAAATTGGATACTTTTATCTTTGTGCTATTTGGAGTCTATTTAAAATTAAGATTTTGATTGCTTTTCAACTATCATCCCTTTATTCAAGCATTAATCTGCTAATGGACCATTTTTAAATTAAGCCCAGTATGTCGGCGCATTTCTATTCAACTTTATGGATAATATGGCAGATCTGCATCCCACTGCCCAGTAGGAATCGATCTGATTGACCACCGTTTGAGCTACTGCCATAGGAGATTAATCATAATAATAATAACTTAATTAAAAAAAAACATATGTATGTAAGGTCCTGCTTCACAGTTATACTATATAAGTTTGATCATTGTTTTTATAAACTCCTCCAATCGATGGCTAATCCGGTTTGTAGGACCACAAACATCTAACTGCAGGAATGACCCACATTCTACTTTATTTGCAATCACTAAATTTGGCAAAATATATCCAGGTATATTTATAAATACATGCGAAAATAAATTAGAATGTCATATTTATTAAAAAACTTGTCAATCTGAAGTGATCCAAATGACTTAGTAAAGCATAAAAACTGCCAAAACAGCTGTTGCTTATATCTGGCGAATACTAAACGATTAATGTGTTTTAAAATTCTGGCAAATCCATTTGATTCATAGGATACTCTTCTAATTGTGGCTGAAACAACGACCAAAACCCTGTCTTACAAGTCCGGTTCAATGTTCAAGAACATTAGTTTTGTTCTATTAAATTACGCTTTTGCCTCCTTCTGGTCGTCGTTTGAGATAAAAGAAAAATTTAGCGGATATTCCGCAATAAATAATTGTTCAGCTTGCACTATCTGGGCAGCTGTCTTAGCAGCCAGGGTGCGATATAAAATATCGCAAAGCAAACAACAAACAGCTCAAAGTAGGAAACGGAAGATTAAGAGTGGTTTCGTTTCGAGCGGGGCTAAAATATTTGGACGAAAAATGATCTATTACCTACTATTATGCTGAATTGCCTTGGAATGGAGGTTTCATTGTTGCAGCTAATTTATCTTTGAGTTACGATGTGAAATATCGATTTCGATGCATTTATGTTAACACGTGCTGCAACATGATATGCAATTGCAACTGCGTTGTTAACCTTGAATGAATTTATTAAATTGAACGTAGAAACTACGAATGAAGTAAATAAAGCTCGGTTTATCTCCATTTCCACAACAATATTGCACCAAAAATAAATTTTAAAATGAATTATGTTACATCATACTGAGACTCATAAAACAAAAGAGAGAACTGTACAGACTATATACAAACACTCAAAATAACGACCTAAAAAGACACTGAACCAACTGAACAGAAACATTGAAACCTTGATTGGATACTACCGACAAGACAAATGGCTAGAAACATGTAAAGAAATACAAAAAGACACAGGCAAAACATACTGGCGAAAATTTAAGAAACTAGCGCAATACAAAAAAACTAACACTAATGACACAATTGACGAAAACGGAATAGAAGGGTACACAGACAAAGAGAAAGCTGACGCGTTCGCCAGACACTATCAAAGGGCCTTCAGCATATCGACAAACCTAACTACAAACCCGACTACTACACCAGACAAAAATCAAATCGACAGATCGGCATACATATTACAATACGCAGACGACACGGCACTTATTGTACATGATAAAACTACTGAGAGAGCAGCTCAAAGACTCCAAACACTACAAACAACACATGACATGGTTTTATAAATGGAGACTAACACCAAACGCGTCAAAAAACCAACTTCTGCTCACAAACCACAAACTCAACGCTGACTCCCCTACAATAACTGCAGACGGCCAAACGACACAACCAAAAAACGACGTAAAATACCTTGAAATCACAATTGACCACAAACTTAAATTCACTAAACACATACGAACATCAGGGCAGAAACAATAAAGAGAACAAAACACTTCCGATCACTAACCTACAAAGACAGAGGAATTAGCACAAACACCACCACCAAAATATATAAAGCTATTTGCAGACCCTTGCTAGACTATGGACATATACTCATAACCAACGGAACAGAAAGGACAAAACGTTATATACAAACAACAGAACAAATTGCACTAAGACTAATAACACGAATAAGACACCCCCAAAACCCACTACACAACCCCCCCACCGAACTATTATACGAACGCACAAACATGACAAAGATCTCGGAAAGACTCATACATCTACAGACAAAATGGACAAACAACCCCTACAACTGGACCATACTGAATCCCCTTTGTCTTACAAGCTCGGTTTACCTCCATTTCCACAACAATATTGCACTAAATATAAATTTTAAAATGAATTATGTTACATCATACTGAGACTCATAAAACAAAAGAGAGACTGTACAGACTATACAAACACTCAAAATAACGACCTAAAAAAGACACTGAACCAACTGAACAGAAACATTGAAACCTTGATTGGATACTACCGACAAGACAAATGGCTAGAAACATGTAAAGAAATACAAAAAGACACAGGCAAAACATACTGGCGAAAATTTAAGAAACTAGCGCAATACAAAAAAACTAACACTAATGACACAATTGACGAAAACGGAATAGAAGGGTACACAGACAAAGAGAAAGCTGACGCGTTCGCCAGACACTATCAAAGGGCCTTCAGCATATCGACAAACCTAACTACAACACAACATCTAACTGACAGAAAGACAGCTTACCTGTTTATGGACATTAACAAAGCTTTTGATAGTGTCTGGCATAGAGGCTTACTATACAAACTATACAAACTACACACACCAACATATCTACTACACACCATAAAGAACTTACTAGAAAACAGACAACTACAAGTACGAATTGACAAAACGCTCTCACCGTTTCTCTACAATATATACTGCCATGACATATACAATTACAACTTACCAGACAAAAATCAAATCGACAGATCGGCATACATATTACAATACGCAGACGACACGGCACTTATTGTACATGATAAAACTACTGAGAGAGCAGCTCAAAGACTCCAAACACTAACAAACAACACAATGACATGGTTTTATAAATGGAGACTAACACCAAACGCGTCAAAAAACCAACTTCTGCTCACAAACCACAAACTCAACGCTGACTCCCCTACAATAACTGCAGACGGCCAAACGACACAACCAAAAAACGACGTAAAATACCTTGAAATCACAATTGACCACAAACTTAAATTCACTAAACACATACGAAACATCAGGGCAGAAACAATAAAGAGAACAAAACACTTCCGATCACTAACCTACAAAGACAGAGGAATTAGCACAAACACCACCACCAAAATATATAAAGCTATTTGCAGACCCTTGCTAGACTATGGACATATACTCATAACCAACGGAACAGAAAGGACAAAACGTTATATACAAACAACAGAACAAATTGCACTAAGACTAATAACACGAATAAGACACCCCAAAACCCACTACACAACCCCCCCACCGAACTATTATACGAACGCACAAACATGACAAAGATCTCGGAAAGACTCATACATCTACAGACAAAATGGACAAACAACCCCTACAACTGGACCATACTGAATCCCCTTTGTCTTACAAGACCAACCAGACATATACATATATATAAACATATATGTGCTCGGAATCAACGTGAACAAAACTTAGAAACGCAGTTTTTGATTTAAAAGTGATTGATTAAAGTCAATTTAACCGATTATGTAGTTTGGTCGTTCGAGGTGTCATTTTCTTGAAGACAAGTGAACTGTATTTGATGATTTATTGCATTCAATACCCAAAATGCGATGCTTTTATTTAGTTCCATAGCAAATGATTTAAATACAGGAAAAGTGAGCGGAAAGAAACGACAGGAATTTTTTTCTTCTTCCCTTATTAAGTTATGGCGCTCCAAGATTATAAAATATACCGCTTGGCTGAGTGTGTTGGCCAGTGTTCCTTTTTCTGTTGACATATTTGAGGATTTATCATTACCAAAAAGTGTTATCACATTTCTCTTTCGACCAGAAGTCGTAAATTATCTTACTGGTAGGTTTAGTTGTTGGAAATTAACATAACTGTAAATTTTAAAATTATATGATTTTTTATTAGGATCAATTAGATTGCGTTTTATAATGCCAGTCTATTCAATAATTTTCAAATTACATGATCGTGAGAAAACAACAAGCGTAAAATCGGATATTTAAAAAATAAAGTTTTGTCGTTAAAATAATTGTATTCATGAATTTCTGAAATTAGGTACTATTGGTGCATGAAACAACCAAACTTAAATACTTCTTAGTTTTTTAGAAGATGATCTTCAAGTATTAGTTTTTAAACTTATCAGCTTGATTGAACTTGAAATGAATATTGCAAATGTTTATTAAATGTATTATGTATATCAGCTTTAGGAATTTGCAACTCAATTTCAAAAAGTTGAAACTATTAGTTCTCCAATTCCGTCTTAAATTGACTCTTCTGCAGTTAGAGTGAATCGAGAACGTCTGGAACCAATACATTAATTTTTGATGTCTGATTGTCTACTCGCTCCTCATGTTTGAGATTGTTAAACTATTACGCACCGCACAAATAATGCGTCAAACGAAACTGAAATCGAATCTTAAACTAAAATCTTAAATAAAACTAATCAGACTATAGAGACTTCCACGGCCGGTAAATCCATCAGTTGAAATGTTCAAAGGCGATGAGATCGAAGTGATCTTCCACGCTTCTTTCGGATGGCTGCTTCTTCAGACACGGAAGATAACGTTGATCGTCACCTTATTATCTTTGATAATGATACCGAAAAGTCAAGAAGCAATCGAATGTTTCACAATTTATAAACACGATTCACGAAGTTCGCTAAGTGCAAATACAATCAGCGATGTTTTCTTGTGATATTGCCGATAATTCATTGTGCAACCGCTCAAGATCAATCCCTAAATGTTTAATGGTCACTAAACTCAGAAATTACTCAACTATAGCTTTTATTCATGCCCTTGTCTTGGTTATAAGAGTATGTCGAAACTAAGCTGTCAACTTCTGGAAGCCAGTTAAAAATGAGAGATTTAAAAACAAAATAAAAACACAATGTGGGTACTAGCATTCTAATGGAAGTCTTAAACGGAGTTAAAAACTTTAAGCTTCGAATAAAATTAGGAAACTGGGGTTTTGCAAATATCTTTCTCGTGATGAAAAACGTTAGAACTCCACATTATTGAGTAAAACCGATCTAAAGATATAGTTGAATAAATTAGCGCATATGTAGAAAATGCGATGGACATTATTATTTTGAAATGACTATATTTTTATACAGTAATATTAACCCATTCTTTGTGCTGATTTTTATAACTTTTTATTGGAAAGTTCCAACAAGAAACAATCAAAATTAAAATAAATTTAGATGTTATATAGTTCGTATGGCGTCCTTATTTTTTTGAGACATTTGGCACCGACTGTGGTCTTGTTTTGTGCCTAATTCCTTTCTTTTTGTAATCGCGAAAGTTAATCATTAATTTTTTCAGTTGTTATTGAATTTAAGTATTTGTTCTTGATAGTTAAAATATCAACAAAAATTGTTTTAAATAAATTTTACTTACATCTTGCAAGCATGGGCTATTTGTCAAATGGACGATCGTGATAATACAATCTAAAACAACGAAGTAAAATCAATTAAACCTTTAAGTCACCAATAGAAAAATACAATTATGAATAATTTCGATTTAGTTATAAACGCCAAATATACACAAAGAAGTTAGAGCAACCCCCATTGCCCAATTTAGGCCCAAACGTGCAGTCAATTAGAGAGATTAAACTCTATTAGAGTTATTGGAAGGTCAATAAGGATAAGCAGTAATAAAGTTAGTGGTATTTTGACACATACGCCGGCGCAATTGAGTCTAAAAATAAGGGATCCCTTAATAAGGATACTGTTCTGTGCTAATTGTGCAGCGATACTGTACAGCTTTATTTCTACTATAAACTGGCAGTGGACAGTTCTAACGATCTCTTGAAGAATATTTCATTGAATACGTAACCTAGTTTCTATTTATACACCTTTTTCCATTGTTTGAATTAGCGGAAATGCTCAAACAGCGTCTAAAATCCAATAAAAATGGAAACAATACAAATATAACAACGTAAAGTTAATTTAATTCTGTAAAGCTTGGTTAGACCCTTTTAATATTGAAAGCAGTGAACTGACAACCCAATAACTATCATTTCGTTAATAAAATAAAGCTAATGCAGTATTAAAATAAGGATTAACCGTATTACTGCATGACAGTATTTATAATTTCCAATGACTAATAGTTATATCCTCGTAACATTTATTTATCTAGTCAATGGACTGTAAACTACAGCAATAGTAATACACTTAAGCTGTGAAACATTTCCTAAAGAATTGATTTAAGAATGACAAAGAAAATACTTTTTGCAACTTTAAACTGAGGGAGGCTACAGTTCGTATCGTGGCCTCTAATTGGCAACTATTTCTTCCTGGAACAAAACCAAGAGAAGCGAAATTCAATGAGTTAGACTAATCAAAGGCAATAATGCGATCCTCGTTCTTCAGTATTAAGGAAATCCTATGCGAAAGACTTTTACTATAGGCGTGCTAGTAGAAAAGTGATAAGTAAATCACGCGCAAAATATGCCCCATTAGCCGTATGAAAGGAATCAGGCGCGACGTTCCTATGCCATAAAATAATTCGCATCGTATCAGTCCCATCAAACTCAATGGAAATTTTTAGCAATTAATAACAGTTTAGAAGCTAAAATTGAAATTCCATGAAAGCCAAAATGTAAAATATGTGAGACACACTCACACATTATCGTAAAGTTAGGGTTGCAACGAAGAAAAACCAAATGTTTAAGGTGTAATAAAATATTTGATTGGTATTTCAAATACATGGCACAATCATTCCAGATTTTTCATGAGCTTAAAAAGGGAAGGAAATACCAGAAGCCAATCATACCTTAAAAAAACTTTGAGCCCTTTCTTATTTATTTTGCTCGTAGATCCTAGAATTTCGTTTTCAATGCTTACTTTCAAGGTTTTCAGTACTTCTACATTTCTAACCTGCTATAAGGTGATAAATTGACCGTTAGGGATTCCAGTTCTTGATTCCATCAAGAACTCCGAAAGACTTGAAAAAGAGATTATCGCCTTGCTCCTCACGAGATTTATGTTGAAATCCGAATTTTTTCTAAGGTAATCCGAATTTTTCTAAGTGCATCGTTTGAAAAACTTTTCTGACAAAATAGGGCTTGCATACTAGATTGTTTACCAGGTAGCTTACGTTGAAATTTTAAATATTAAATTAGCTTGCCGGTTTGTATTGTTCTGCACTGGATAATCTAGGCTTCATTAATCAATTTCGTTCATTAAATAGGCCCGACTAAATCGAAAATGCTGTAGCAATTTATTAATTGATGACCCAGCTGATATCCTACCTTTCCAGGATAGACGCATTTCGCTACCGGCATTAATCCATATAAATTCCTTTCGCATCACAATGAAAGCATTTCACTATTCGCAGCATTTAGCCTTGAAACAATTACATATACTTCGATGCTGACACATATCAAACTGTTGAATATATTTTAAAAGCCGCATAAATTATGCACCCTACTCGTATATGAACTAGCAAACGTGAGTTTATTTGCACAACACGGCTGACGCTGAAATGCAGCACTTTCGCCATTATTAGAACGCGAGGCAAATTAAGTATTTATTATGCCGAGAGAGAGCTTTTAAGTAAACCAGATTACGGATTAAATGTTTAATAGCTCAAAACAAGGAAATTCTATTAACATGAGACGGCTCGAGGGTTCTCCTTCAAAACAGACAATAGATTGTAATGCACTCAATTAAAAACGACACTTGGGTGTCACCGAATAAATAGATCACTTTGGACCTGTCCTGTTAATGGTGACTGACTTTGATAAAGCTAATCATTTAAATTAACTACTGTATGTTTCATTATGTAAGGATTAATTAGCAAAATCCAGCGTTATGGTTTGGTCTGGGGGCCTGAAGTTCATCAATTGTTCAATGCTTTTCCTGCCAACAGCTAGTTAACAATTGAGGCGTTATACAATCGCGCAAAACAATACAAAACACCCTATTGTTTTGTATCTAAATCCAAATATTTAAAGAAAGTGTTAAGAAGTTGGTTTTATTTGTTGCAGCTCCATAAGGGTTTTCAATCCAAGCGCAAACATGCGCTGAGCATATTGCCTTTCATATTATCAGTTGTTTTGTCATAAATTGCATAAAATTATAATTTTTTCATGCAATGTCAGCTAATGAAAAAAAAAATTCCAAATTACCCTCAATAGCTTCAATAGAAGAAGCTTTGAATACTAGGTTCTCAAAAGAGAAGCTAGTGCAAGTAAAAAAAAGTTTTTTTTTATCAAAAGGGATAGACTTTCGAGGCCATTCCTTGAAACAAGTGGGTTTTTCGGGTTTTTAGGGCGTCGTTCGGTAGAATTTCTTCTTGACGTTTCGCAAGCACGTGTGGCTTGCATCTTCAGAAGTGGTTTGCTTGAACGCTTACACTGTTCTGATGGAATCAGAACAGTGTAATCTTACAATCAGAACAGTGTAAGCGTTCAAGCAAACCACTTCTGAAGATGCAAGCCACACGTGCTTGCGAAACGTCAAGAAGAAATTCTACCGAACGACGGCCTAAAAACCCGAAAAACCCACTTGTTTCAAAGTTTTTTTTTGTTAGTAAAATTAGGTCATATCATCATTCTTTTGATTCAAAGAATATCGCAATACCCTTTTGACCATATGCTTACAGGATATCCTGTGTGTTAAATTCTTTAAATATTTGCCGCCTATTCTAAACGCCCTGTATATAGCATTCATTAATACTTTTGCGATTCATCTTATCAGTTAATCAGATAATCTTCGCGTTTTTGCTTCTCATTCTATTTCTCCCTGATTTTATATCATTCATTATTTTTGCCACTGCTATAGTTTTATGATCGATTTTCAGTTTGTTCAACAAATCCTTTACGACTATTATTTACCATTCGATAAAGCCAAATGTCTACAATGGTTTGCCTCGATTTTCATTTGCTCAAATTCATTGTATGGCCGGTAATTAAGTAGTTGTTTTCTTATTACAATTCATAAGCTTCTTCGACGATTTAATGATTATTTTATTATTTCGTTTATGTTTAATTCGTCATTTTAACGAGTATGTATAAATAATGTTAAGTAAAAATGTTTCGTGAACAGCAGTGGGATGCTCTTTGAAACAGTAAACATAAACAAGCTTTGGAAGCTTTGAATCAAAATGGAAACAAAAATTTTAAATTTTTGAACAAGAAAACTTACAATTTTCTAATATTGTAATATTTACCTAAACCCTAATGATGCTCAATTCTTAACTAAGAACAATATTAGATATTTCGCCTTAAAAATTATAAATATTCAAAATTTATTATTGATTAACATGTTCCCAAAACCACTTTTTTATATTTTCAGTAGTTGAAGACATTTATATAATTCAAATTATAATTATTTCTAGCATTAAAATTAAAGCTATCGTAAACTCGAGTTTGCCTCTCGATCTAAATGTACACAATTTTTTTAACCTTTTGTCCTACTTTTTCTCTCATTTTCATAGTAGTTAAGAAATCCGTCAATTTTTTGTAGGCGTCATTTTATATAAACCAATTAACTTCTGCTTAATGAATGGCAGGTTTTACGTATTGGCCTGTTTAGTGAACAATAGAAACAACAATCCCAATTTCAAAATACGTTGCTGCAACAGCTTTAAATATTAATTTTTTAGAAATTTGAATCATTTTTTGTTAGCTTCTAAGAGAAGAACAAATAGAGTACATCAAGGTTTAGGCAGGTATTAAACTCGGCAGTTGCGAGTTCGACAGCTTTCGTCTCTAAATTTTTAAACTTTATGAAATCATTTGGAAGTATTTTATTTGCAATTCGATGGGTTCCTACTTAATGTGTCTTAAAATCAAATAGAGGTTTTACTTTTGATGTAAATATATTACTGTAGTCAGACATTAACGATACGGATAGTTTTTAAGAGAGTTGCATACGAATTTTATCATGCTTTATTTTCTTATTTGTATCCTCTATGACTTCATTTTCTCTCAATATTAAGTTTCAATTTATGTCACTAATTGTGGTTTAATTAATAAAATGTTAATCAATATATTTTTTTTATATCTAAGACAATTAAAAACCAGAAACCAAAAACAAGCTTGTTTGAAATTCATTGTTCGAATCGATACATTATATTTTCGTGATTTCACGTAGTCAGTTCTGTTCGAATTTTTAAATTTAATAAGAATGAAAATTTAAATCAACTGAAATCAAATCAAAATACGCTTGAATTTCCACAGAAATATTCAAAAAATGTTATGGACAAACCGAACGGAAGAAAAACGAACAAAAGAAAATGAACAGTACAAATACAAAAAGTATCGAAACCGGTTTAATATGCTCACATACAGTGCAGTACAATAACCATACGAAAATAATAATCGAACAATAGTTCCTAGTTAATAGTAAAAGAAACTAAACTAACTAATAATTTAATAATACATTTCTTAAAAACTGTATAAGTATTAAATTAATATTCTAGTCAAAACCCTCAAGCAAGAAACAGACAAACAATACCTGCAATGTTTTTAATATTTTCTCTGCATTTTAATGAAATGAAGCTGTTAGTTACATATTTAAAATTTTTTGACATCCCAGTAAATTAGTTCCGGCTTTCCGACTTTACGGCTCTCTAGTTATTATTCTACTAAAGCCTCCACAGGTTTTTGCTCTTACCCTCGCTTAATAATTCGATTGTTAAACACGAACTCATTGGGCAAGAGAGTCCTTAGCGTAACGAATACTTAACAGATTTTATGCAAAGAAAAACTCGCTTTTATTGTGTGACTACACATGAGGTAAAACTCTTGGTGATTGGAAAAAACTTTCTTTGTTAATTTACTTTGATTTTTAAGCAGCGAATTTTTTGATTTACTAAAATTGAACTATTTAAACTCCAAAGGAATATCCTAAATATCATCCCAATAGGAACGGTAGAAGGATATTTTTAATTTTTATTTGGAGTGTTATTCGATTCGCAATTCTGTTTGCAATTCGCGACATTTTAGAATATTCAACATCAACAGCTAATTATCAATTACAATTAACTGTTTTATGACAAATAGTCAAATGGAAATTTTATTACTGATCAAATTACCTGCAACGCGAACGAGTGTTTATTTACAGGCACATTAATTAAAAAATTCCCAAACAGGCCCTATTGATGTTTTCACAATAAATTATCAGCCAACCGAATCATAAAATATTATGTGCAAAGATCTACATTTTGTTTTCATAAAACCTTCTTAAAATACGCCAACTTTGTATAAATCATTATCAACGTTAAAGTTCAGATGATCAAGATGCGACTTTAAAAGCGAGAAACTTTGAATGCAATTCAAATTAACTTTAATTAATTCGAGATTTCAAATGTACGTTACATTTATAGAAGTTTTCAATTTAGTTAGTGTTATTTACTTTTAAATTTTGACCTAGTAATAAAAGTTCGTCTTCTGACGTGCTTTGCTTCTTACTGTAGGTACATAGGTAGTCAAACAATTTGAGACATGCCATAGTTTTAGAGTTTGAGATAATTTTATCAAAAACAACTTTTCTAAAGGCAGAAATCGTACATGTTTAGAGTTATGATGCCTCTATTTCTTCATTGCCATAGCGCTTGTCCATTCCATAATTGCGTTCTTAATATGCAGATATATTTCAGACAAAGAATTGCAAAACTGCGTTTATTTCATTGCCTAGCTGGACTGTGTCTAAGAGTTGACTTATTTAACGTTCCCCATGGAAAGTAAAATGAATACATGTTCCCCATTGTTACACATTTCTAGAGTTGAAGAGCATAATTTTAAATCTTTTGTAGAATCGCAATTTTTTCAAATACAAATTTTGTCTAAGTTTAAGGAAATTTTGCCAAATTTTATATGTTGGTTTTTATTTTATAATATGTTTATCTAAACTACTAGTCAGTGAAAATTCGATATAAGAAAGTAACCACTTAAAATGAATGACAAAAATTTCGAATCACCCTGTATAATACTACTGACACAAATAATGGACTTGCTTAGTTTTTAATGTTGCACAATAGAAACTTTTCCCTGTCAACTACTTCCTCGAACAAATACTGACGGAAAGCCCGCCTGAAAGTGTATTATGCAATATTGTCGAAATATATTTGAAACTTTTTCTCATAATCTACACTTTAAAAGTTTCCGTGCGAGCTGCATATCTTTTAAACTTCCTCTGAACCTAAACCCTTGTTTATTTGCTTTTATTGATTTGTTCTAAATTGGAATATAAAGTTGTAAGTTTGTAAAGTGAAACTTTTTGTCATTTATGTTTTCTAATCAAAGGGATCGTTTGGAAATATGCTAAAGCATTGAAAGACTTGAAATTATGTATTGCAGTTTCATGAATATTTCTTAGAGTTTTCAGTTTACAAATTTAATTTAATCGACAATTCTTAGAGTGCATCTAACACGCAGTTTGGATGTTTTTTTACGAATAAAGCATCATCTTGCAGACTTGTTGCGGTCTTTATGAATTAAAAGCTTGTATTCCGGATGCGAAGCACTTGAGAAGTCATGTTCATATGGACTTTGTTCCGTATTCTACTGAAACACCTTGTATAAAGAATTTGGTCATCAATTTTGAACTCGCTTTTCAGCAACAACTTGGTCTTTGCACCAAGAAAACATGTTTGTTTTTAACCTGAAGTAGGTTCCAGTTAAACTCGTCCGCAAATTTATTATCTGCCTGCAATGCTCGTTTTGTCCTTCTAGTGCTGGATATAAAAGTTCCCGTAGGTATTCATTGCCTGCCATATAACTCTCATATTTTATGCGTCAACTTATCCTTAGTAGCTTGAAAGGAGTCACAAATATTACATGATAGAGAACAGGCCCGATGAAAATACGTTTCTCTTTCTTCTTTTATTACATTGAAATGCATTTCTATGGTGAGTAATAGTCAGCACAAGGTTTGTCATCATTGTATTTTATGACTTTATGACTGGCGAACATGGCTAAAATAAGAATTGCTTTATGGATATTTTAAAATTCAAATGTCTAGACATTTGGGTTTATTATATTACGGCTTGAGGACTTGAAATGAACAGTTTTCCAGAATAGATTAGCAGTTGATTCAAGCTTCTTTTTTTTTGCCTCTATTTTCCACAATAATGACTTAAATTTAAAAGAATTTAATTTTGTTTTATTGTTTAAAATTATATTTTGAGCATTTCAACAAACAAATTTTAAAAGAGAAATTTGTTGCTTGTGCTACAGCTGCATATTTAAATCAACACTTGTTACCAATGTGTCCATTGTGTAAAGCTGAAATATGTTAAATATACTTTAGATGTAATAAAATTAACAAGTGACATATTATATTGGTTATTGGTATATTATATTGGTTATATTGAAATTTTCAGTTCCTTCTGTGTTTAATCAAGACGAAAATTCAGCTGGAAATTAAATATTAAATTAAAATTATTTTACGAAATCATAACGGTTTCTGGATGATGGTGGCAAATTTTGAAATAATTAATGGAAAATTGCAACGTTGTCGCTTTTACAATTAGACAAAAAGTTGTTTCTGAGAACTGCAAGGAAAAGCAAAGAACGGAAATGATCTAGTAAGGTTCGAAAGCGATTCCAATTTAAATTAAACGGAAAATCGAGGTGTTCCTTAAGAAACGTAAAATATACTTTGCCGTTCAATAAATAGTTGGCAAATATTATCCAGCGTATCACTTTATTTTTCTCACCCTGTTTTATGGAAAAGTTTTAACCAAGGTGCTATCAATACCTAAATTAAAATTTGCAAATGGACCTTTTTCCAATTTATAACGAATTAAGTTTTAAATAAAGCGAAGATGAGAATGCGATCAAATTGTAAATTAAAACGCATTCCAATTTCTGAATAAACATTTTATTGGCGGGGCTAAAAATGATCGGTTTTTAACTTTGCTTCAAAGCAATTTTAATCATAAATCATATCTATTGACAATAAAACATTATGACATTGATGCTGTTTGAACAGTCAAAGCATACAACATTAAATACTGGCTACGAATGTTTCATAATTGTCGATTATACGACACACACATTATTTTTAATTGTTAAAAAAAAAATCGGTATCAAAATCAACCATTTTTGCATCATATTTGGGTACACAGAGTGTTACATACTTGTAGTGACAAAAAGCCGAGCGAAAATTCTGTAAAACAAAATAGATAAAAACATTTTACGACATGAGTCAATTACATCAAAAAATATCTTGTCATACTATTCAGAAACCTTCGGGTATTTTCGAACAAATACTACAAACTATGGTGAGATGATACAATGTTAGAATCAAAGCAGCCGTTCCCAGTGTGAATAATTTTTGCAATGTTCTTTTGATTTATTAATTTAAAAAAATGTATTTGTGGTATTTTCCTTCTCGGAAAAGATCATTTACTTTTTCTCAAAAATGCAACGAAATACCGAAATAAAACCAGAATACGAAATAAACGGAAAAATTATTTCTGTTTTCGGTTTGAATCAAATTTTGTGTTAAGCCTATATTGAAGGAGCAAGGCAAAGAATCTATCTTATTCGTTTCTTAAAAAAACTTCAAATTTTCAAATCCGTAGCTTGGATTCTTCCAGTATAATTACAGAGAAATGGAATCAAAACAAATTTGAACTTTAAACACAGTGTGTCTCGAAAACAAACTATTTTTGTTCCATATTTTACAAATGTAAACCAACTTAGTGTAGTTAAATGAATACTATACTTATTTATCGTTTCGTATATTTTCCTGACTGTACTTCAATTCACTCCAATACATTCCTGGGTTTCAGTCAATTTTATTGTTTATTATTTAAAATGTTACAAATACGTTTCGGTGTCTTTCTCCACCATCATCAGTTTGTGCGTATAGTTGTTTCTACCTATACATTCAACTGGTCACTCTATGACTCAAGTTCACTCTATGACTCAAGTTCACTCTATGACTCAAGTTCACTCTATAACTCAAGTGACCAGTTGAATGTTAAGGTAGAAACAACTATACGCACAAACTGATGATGGTGGAGAAAGACACCGAAACGTATTTGTAACATTTTAAATAATAAACAATAAAATTGACTGAAACCCAGGAATGTATTGGAGTGAACTATACTTATTGTCCGGTCAATTTATTTTTCGTTCTACAGACATAATTTGTCTGTTGAAAAAAACATTCGGAAATACTGTTTAATATAATGATTGTAATTTAAAGGAACATTATTTGTAGCCTTCTATGCAGGCAGGTTGAAAATTAAAATAAATCTTTTCACTTCTCTCATAAGGTCTAAAAATAAATACTAAAATCAGCAAATTAGTCAGCGATTTGACAATAGAAAAATAAAATCCCAATAAGCAGCCAACTAAAAATGAAAATAATGGTTTAATTTTTAATAAAACTGGTGATATTTAACAGGTACACGTTCTATAAATAGCTGAGATAAAAAAACGACATTGTTGTAGATATAAATTAAGAAAAGCATAAAATCATAAATATTTATTTGGGGTGTTTCATAACTGTCATGGGTATGACACACACATTATTTGCAGCTTTGTAAACGACTGGATTCAAATCAGAAATCGCAAACTTGGAATGCTAAATCACTTCCAGCGCATCGTTTCCCATTTCCTGACAGTTTCCTTTACTTTTGCAGCCTGCAATATTTCATACTATGGCAACGTGGGACGCACGTATGAACTGGAGGTGAAACGACCGCCCGAAGTGCCATTTCTTTGTTACCTGAACCTGACAGCAGGAGGCGGAAGTTTGGGGGAGTTGGTCCAGGTGAGTTCCAAATTAGGATTTCTTACACGTGTAGCCGAATTAGCTCTTCTCTTTCCTCGGCTTGTCTTAATTTATTTTCAATTTTGCTCACTTTTCTCAACCAGCAGCGATACTGCGTCGTTAAGACTCGATCGTTTTCAATGACAGCTGTCTGCCTCAAAGCTCAAGCACCAAACGCGGATGGGTAATGCCGAACGCTCGACAGCATTTTATGCCGCCTTATGAGATGGAAAATTATTCCACTTTTTGCATTTATTGAATCCGTTAGCTCTGTGGGCTGCGACTGGATGCAAATTGCACTCTGAGCAAGATTGATTTAACTTCATTTTAAAAATACAGTTACCTGCCGCTCGCTTCGGCTTGCTGCTTTCGCATATTATTGCAGGGCGGTAATTAAAAAATGTACCGGGCTAAAATTCATGGAATCCTTTAACAACGTGCCGATCGTTTTTGGAGATTTTTTCAGGGAAATGACTTTAAAAAATACTTAAAAACTAGATATTTGCAAAAAACTAGATCGGAAGGACGGCAACAATATTTATCAAGGTAATCTGCCTCATTAACATTGCGTAAATACCTGTTGCTTCAGAAATATCAAAAGCTTAAGTAACCATAGATATACTCAGAAAGTGAGGTTAAAATACAATGAAATAGGTTAGGGTAGCAGATGCTTCCTATAATAATCTAATAAAATCACGCGACTGAAAAAACTCAGTGTTTGAGTTGTTGTTTCACATGTAATTTCATCATAGGCTCATTCACACATTTTCGAGGTTATACCGAAAAGTATGCCGGCTCTGTAACTCTTACTAGTTAGTGTTAACTGTAAATTTTAATTAATCATCCAGTTCATTAGTTACAAACAGAACAGAGCATGATGAACAGAAACGTTTTTTTAAGAGGAATGGAATACCTCCGTAGACTTACACCTAACAACAGTTTGCTGTCTGCGATTTTTCATCTTGAAATTGTGTTAGAAGCAGGCATTTCGCAAGTTTATGGCCACCAAGAAAACCTGATCTTAACCCAGCGATTACTAGCTATGCGGTTATTTTAGTTGGGGGTTTATAATACGGCCGACAATGCTGTCGGAATTAACGGACAGTAATAAGAAGCAAATTCGTGTAATTCGGCGTTCAGAGTCGTTACATCGTGCTGTATACAATTTCGAGGAACGGAGGTCGAATCCAGCAATTGCGGTAACCATTGTCTGACACCAGAAATCTGATTATGTTAACAATGAAATTAAATTTACTTGTTTGTTATATTTTAATTTTTAATTCGAGCTTAAACAAAATGCCCTTTCATTAAATCGCAAATATGATTTGAACTTCTTAAATGGGGAATGGGTTAAGCATATGCTTATGTACGGTCCTCAATATTACTGACAACATGACTTTCTTTTCTTTAGTCAAATAGGCAATAATAGCATCTAAGAGATACAGTTAGCCCCAGATGTTATGCATATAATTGTTTAGAATCAGGTGTTAATTTTTCGAAAAATCGATCGGACCCACAGAAAAGTTATAAAATCAAGGCCAATTTTTTAAAGTTGAAACCCTTCTTTGTTGTAATTATATTGCGTACTCTAAAAAATTCTACTATTTTTTTTATGTAGAATACCCAATACTGATCTTTAACGGTGTTTGAGAAGTTACCGTCTAAAAGTTGGAAGAAAAATTGCCACCAAAATGTATAAACTCATTAAAATTAAAATTAAAAAAATTAATTGTTCAAATTGCCATCCATGGTTCTTGGCAATATCCAAGCGTATGTACAAACTCATATTGAACATTATTGAGTGTGCTTCTGCCAATATTCCTAATTTCCTGCCTAATTTTGATGTTTAAGTCTTCGGTGTTTTGCAGGTGATTTACTTAAAACTAGGATTTTAAATAACCACAAGCAATAATCCAAGGGTGTGAGATCAGGCAGTAGCTTTTCATTTTATCAATTTCAGACGCTGATTTCCCGAAAACCCTTAAAAATATGTATGCTGTGCTACATAATAAAAATAGGTATGCTACATAAAAAACTATTAGAATTTTGTAGAGAACTGAACAAAGTTGCAAAAAAGAGTGGTTTTTATTTTTAAAGGTTGGTCTTGATATTATACATTTTTTTGGGTCACGTTGTATAAATAAAAATTGGTTCAGAAAATGAGCAATTCAAAACCAAAATCGACAATGTATAATGCTTCAATACGTATACTGTATCAACCGCAATCAAATTGTCATTATTATTTTTTTTCTACTACTTACCCTATCCTATTCACTATTTTCCATGTTCATCTTGTTTTGTCTGTAGTTATATGACTTCGAAATTTATTGTTTTACTTCTAACCATCGTCGGAAAGAAAATATATAGAAGTAAGAATAATAACAAGAAAGACAATAATACAACGTAACAAAAATAATCCCTTAAAACTGTAAATAAATGTACCGGTTTAGGGCAAAAAACTAGGATAGTTGAAGACGTGAAACATTAAACGGTGGCATAAAAAGTATTAGAAAATTCTCCTTAGAGACAAAGTGAACGTGTAGACGCCAACTTCTCAAGGATTCGATTAGCTTGTCTCCGATCTAGATCGACATCATAGTTTAAGGACAAATTTTTCTCTTACAACGTATTAATTTGCATTAGGCCTCCTTAGCCGTAACTCTTTGCAGATGTTACTCGAAGCAAATAATCTATGCTACGGACTAGCATAATTTAATTAGAGATAATATACGAATAGATCAAATCAAATCAAAGAAAGTAAAAACTAAAAAAGCTGTGAGGCACAGTTTCGTTCTTTCGCAAAATTTCTTTAATCTTCATTCAAGATGCAACTGCAAAAACATTTGAAGGTTTAGAACATCAGAATATACATTCAATCAAATTACTTACAGGTTTTAGCACTAAACAATTTAAGATGCGTTAGCACGAACGTAATCTGCAAATCTTACCAAACAAAACCATTGAAGTTAACAGGAGATACGGACTTAGTCTTAATGTAAAGAAACCTGTTTTAAAAATCAACGCGAAATAACAATAACTTGTATACTCAGAATCAAATCGTCGAATCAGTAGTTATATCTAGCACAATAGAAATAAAGATAAATATAGAAAAAGCAAAAATTACATTTAATAAAATTAGGAAAGTGCAGTGTATTATGGATTGGAGACGAGGAGGATGAGGAAAGTGGATAGTAAGAAGCTGGAAAGCTTCGAACTGGTCGTGTTAAGGTGTTATGGATTGGAGACGTGGAGGATGAGGAAAGTGGATAGTAAGAAGTTGGAAAGCTTCCAACTGGGGGTGGTAAGGATTTCGTGGTTAAAAAGAATCCCAGATATCATAGCACTAACACGCATTCCAAAGAGGGACAAGTTTGTCAAAATATAATGCAGTTTCTGTAACATGTGATGCGAGGAAACCGATATCAGCTACTAAAGCTCATAATTAAAGACAAAATCATAGGAAAAGGAAGAAATGACCACTAATGATTTAGGACCTCCGACAAGTTTATATATTTACTCCAATTGTTCAGTCAATTTTTTGGATGTACCGTTTCAAAAATTCGAGCCTAGCGAGATTTAAAGCCTGATCTGTATAGTGAATTCATAGGAGCAAAAACCGAACCGAAGCTGAGAGTTTTCGGAAGTTTGACGCATAACTCCGGAACGTGGATTTTAAAGGAAAATTATGGCCCGAGTAAATGCTGAGGATAAGCTACGTGGTTGGCCACCACATACACCCGAGACGAGAGCGCTGGCTGAGCGCAAAAAATGCAGATTGATCAGTTCCCATCGTCATATTCATCGTCCCAAATCAGTTATCCGTTTGGGAAGTTATTTTTCTTAATGTCAGACCATGCGGCTTTTATGTCATCCAAAGATGTGATACTTTCGTTTTTACGAGTAGTCAATAAGACGTGATTTTTGATCCTAATCCCGATCAATGATTTTCATGAAGTTTTCTATTTGGAAAAATACAATTGCAGTATCTCAAAAATTATATTTATTTATTATAATTATAAGTATTTTTCTATATATAATCTGTACCTGTGAAAACAGTCTTATTCTTTTCGTGCGGACGGCCATTTCTTGCAACTTGCGTTGTTTACATTTTTCAGATACATATTAACCCAAGAAAAAATGAAAATATCCAGACAATTATAAAATCGAGTCCAAACTTTCCACATGTATAAATATGCTATAGCAACGATAAGGAAATCTTAAACGCTAAAACATTAGAACAGTTAAGCAATTCAAGCTGGATGTGCTCATGCTACCTTAAAACGTAGTTCGTTAAATACCGTACCATCTTTTCATGAAAAATTTTCACTATTTTTAGCGCATCTATACCTTTTGGTACATCTCCATAATAGATAAAGTCAACATTGGCAATCCTCAATTTTAAAAAGGATTCCAAGCACATCACCCCTGTAATGTTAAAGGTTTGCCATTAATTTTTGAAACTTTACCCTCAACCGCAAATTATGTAGAACTAGTTAGAGGGTGCCGCATTTTTGTAAACTCTCAATATTAACAACAAAGGTAGACAGCTCTTTAGCAAAGTTATTACCACAACCGGACTCTGCCCCAGTCATAAACCAGCCGAAACATGAAACTTTGAAAGTTTGCCTGTGAGTCTGAAAGATGTGTGGTTTGGCCCCTTCCCGTCTATCGAACATTGCCAATTTAGTGCAAACTGGGGGTCCTGATAATTCAAGAACTGTCTAAAGTGTAGAAACGGAGGTTACCTGCACCTATTAACCTCCCTTTACTTTATAATGATACCCCTAGCGGCTGTTTTGCTCCCATGGGGCTAATTAATATGGAAACTATTTAGTCAGCTCGAAACAGTTTGCGTTTATTATCTGGGGCCGATGACTAATTGTTAATGGTTTATAGGATAGGATTACGAAATCCATATGTAAAATATGGATTATCGGTTAAATAGAATGGTGTTAATATGCGTTGAACTGGATACCTAAATGATAAAGCTTAAAATAAATAAACTGCAAACGTTAATGCAGAACGAATAAAACCACTGTAAAATGCAAAATTACAGATGGAAATAATGTTTGGTCCTTGTCTTCATCTGTCTAGTGAGTGATTGAATATTATTTCAAATATTGCCTGCTTTAAGCTTTGCGTAGCTGGAAAAATGTTGCTTTTATATTTTTACTTGGTGATTTCTTGTTTCGATTTGAGGTTTAAATAGCAAATGACGAAAGCGTTCAAAGGAGAAAGTTTTCAGCAGAAAATATGAGCAATTATTCGTGTTTTTCTAAAATGTGAAACGTTATGAAATACATCTTCTGCAGAACGCTTTCGATCATCTTCAGGGCTTCTAAAATAAAGACGTACAGAAGAATTAAACTTTTTTATAAACGAAGTTTTCAAATTATGAACGCTGTTGTAAAGAGCAGCTCGTTTTATTTTGCTATATTTGCTTTAGAAAGGTAGCAAATAACTAACGTGCTAAAATACTGCCGATTTAAGTCCTAAGGTACCTATTAAATTTGTTCTGTTATCAACTTGGAACCATAAAAATGATGAAACCGTTGACAAATCGAACAAAACAACAATAAAATAATTTCTTCTTGCCACTGAAATCTTATTTATTCAATAACATTGTTAACCTAGAATGGGAGAATTTTCATATTTGTTTTTTGCCTGGATTGGGACTGCATGTATTGAACAAGGGCAGAAATACCGATAGGTCGTTGGCCTTTTTTAGAAATAAGGATGTTTACTACTACTATTGTTAACCTAGAATAGGAGAATTTTCATATTGGTTTTTTATCTAGATTAAGACTGCATGTATTAAACAAGGGCAGAAAGACCGATAGGTCGATAGCCTTTTTTTAGAAATAAAGATGTTTACTACTACTCGAACTGTTTTGTCTTGAAAATAATCTATTGTTACAAAATTAAATAGGTGCTAATTTGTTGGCAGAATATTAAAATGTGTCGATTTACTATTGCTACCAAAGTAAGAAGTGATGAAATTATACCACTATAAAAAGGGATTTTAAATGTTATTGAACTTCTCACTTCTAATAAGCTAAAAACTCGTATAAACGTATACTGCCTGGCAATTTCGAGTAGAACATTTCTAGTTAAATCATCATTATGTGAAATCGTATATTTTCTGATTCCTAAAAATGGACATATATCTTTATTTTGACCCATTAACACTATTATTAATATGTGAAAACATCACACAACATATACATGACACATTTTACAATTTATTTTGTATCTGAAACACATAACTGTTCTGTATAGAATTTAGTGTCGTCGGAAAGAGAGAATTTCGTTACTTTATTAAAAAAAACTTATTAAAAGTCTTTTTGCTGGTAAAAGTATATCTTGAAAAGAGCATGTTAGAAAAACAGGATTTCAATATAAAGTTTTACTGAAAGCAAGTTCGAAAAATATTATTTGTATTCATCTTCTATTTTGCGTATAATTCTAAATAAAAAAAATATGTACAATTTTTTGAACAACTTTTATGCGGCTAAGGGTAATTAGTGTTTTCTATACTTGTTTGTTGTGAATTTCGCCTCAAATGCGTTCGTCTTTTTATAATAACAGAATTTACTCACGTTTTCTATTGCAATTAATTGATAAAAATGCTTTTTTTCTTTAATTCTTTATATTTCTCAATATAATTTCTCTGTATTCTTTATCAAAATGTAATGAAGAAAGTATAATCTAGCGGTACAAGACGACTCACTTAATAAATAAATCTCAAAATATAAAAACACTCAAAAATAAATCCAAGATGTAAGCTGTCCAATTAGGAAAGAAATTAAATTATACAACTTACCTTTAAGTTTTGATAGTAAATGTGGAGCATCGAATTTTGGTCGTTCGGATAATTTTTTATTGTACAAATTGAAGTGTAATATATGAAAAACTTGCCTTGTCACTACCAAAAAAATATATACAATTTTTATTGAATTGTTTAAGAGAAAATGTTTGTGTATGTGGGTTTGCTATGAAACAGTATGCAAATTTATTTAAATTGGTTTTAAATAAACTATTTTCTCAATTAGAAAATATTTGTGTTATTCTGTTCTTTTTAAAATGTAATTGATAGTTATTTTGTGTTTAGTTAACATCAAGGAAATAAATTGAAAATACATAATCGATATATCTGCATTAAATTGTGGTGTGAATTATAATCATATTTAATATTTCATTCAAAAAGCTCGATGAAAGTATTACATTAATATAATAGTAAACGAAATCCCAGAGGTAATTCGATATTTTCCTGATAATAAGGACCTTGAAATTGAAAATGCATTGATTTGCAAACATTTTTAGCAGTTTAAGTATTGTTTTGATATTTAATGGTGAACCTTTTAAGCCTGGCATTATTTTAATTTTTCTAAATTATACTTTTATTGTTAACTTTGTGCATAAACGTTAAATGTAAATGTGTAGAATAACTGTAGTGAATGTAAGGTACTTTCAATGGGGGCTTAGAAATGCTTGTTTTTGCGGTCATCATAAATATCTCTCTCCAAACATTAAGTAGCAAGACCAAAGAATTGTAATGAATTTAGTTAACTTTGATTTAAGTTTTGTATAATTCTAATGAGTTATTAAAATACTTTTGAGTTTTTATATATTTATTTTTATCCTAATTTTTTGGCTACGTTTCCTTGTCAGTTAACCACGACTTAGAAATAAACACAAACGAATGTGCCTGCTAATTAAACTTCATATTTCAATTAAATCTGTTTACTGGTTGAAGGTATTTTCATATGATATCGTCTTCTATCTACATTAGTGCTTTTAATCTGATAATATCAAATATTCGCATGTTCAGAACATTTTACGCAATTAAAATTAACATTTCCCAAATTCACATCGTCGTTAAATAGCCGGAGTAATAAATTATAATACACGCAAATCGAAATGATCTGAATTTCAATAACAGCCATGCATTTGTTAGTGGGCAATTTAGAAAACAATCATTAATATTTCATATGGTAAAACACATCAAACTGCTAAATGAGCTATTTTTAATGTTGCCAATGTTGCTTGAATCATACCACTGTAATAACCATCAGCTATGCATATATGTTTTACAGTAATTTCGCGTAAAAGTTTCTTCGTGCGGATAATGAATATTAAACAATTTAGTTTTGGCAACGCGAGCTAAAATCACGATAGAAAACATTCAGCCAGCCAGCTCATTATACGCCTTATTGCAGCTATTAAAACCATATTTTCTTAGACCAGACGCTATCGCTTCTTTACATAGATTTTCGGTTCTAATTGCCCATTAGCAAACTTATAGGAAACTGTGCAGTCAATCATCTTTTCAAACATTGCATCTTTTATTTTTCGGATGTTCTCGTGATGCTCATACAGCAAATCCATATTTCTAGCAGCTTTCCTCACTCGACTAGGTTCTTTAGGAAATATTTTCAGCAAATGTTTACTTTGCCTGATAGAAACTCCCCCATTATTGTTAGTGGAGGGATGTAGAGAACACTGTAAATATTTGTCTTCCTTAAACATTGTGAAAGGGTCAATAATCTTTAAATTAAGCTGAAACAAACACCATACTCTCGGTGTGTTGCTTTTGAATTTATTTAATGTCGATCAGGCTGCTTTGATTAGATATTATTTTTAGAATAAATTGGAACGAACAGTCGCAACATGTTTGGTTTGATAACAACTTTTGTCAACTTGTCGATGACTTAAATTATGGGGATATTCGTTAGACAACTTTACTTTACTTTTTACAGTTTGCAGAAGGAGTAGGGCCTAAATATGACTAGTACGCAACAACTATTTAGTTAGCGACTCTTTATTATCATATTTACATTATGTTTAGAATACTTATGCGTACCAGTTTGATGGTTTCCATTTGAAATAATCTCACAAGACGTCCAGACGAATATATTGCGTTTTCGCTCCAGACAATAGTAGTAGTAAACATCTTTATTTCTAAAAAAGTTATTAGTCTTAGTGCAATTTGTTCTGTTGTTTGTATATAACGTTTTGTCCTTTCTGTTCCGTTGGTCATGCGTATATGTCCATAGTCTAGCAAGGGTCTACAAATAGCTTTATATATTTTGGTGGCGGTGTTTGTGCTAATTCCTCTGTCTTTGTAGGTTAGTGATCGGAAGTGTTTTGTTCTCTTTATTCTTTCTGCCCTGATGTTTCGTATGTGTTTAGTGAATTTAAGTTTTTGGTCAATTGTGATTCCAAGACATTTTACGTCGTTTTTTGGTTGTGTCGTTTGGCCGTCTGCAGTTATTGTAGGGGAGTCAGTGTTGAGTCTGTGGTTTGTGAGCAGAAGTTGGTTTTTTGACGCGTTTGGTGTTAGTCTCCATTTATAAAACCATGTCATTGTGTTGTTTGTTAGTGTTTGGAGTCTTTGAGCAGCTCTCTCAGTCTTTGTCATGTACAATAAGTGCCGTGTCGTCTGCGTATTGTAATATGTATGCCGATCTGTCGATTTGATTTTTGTCTGGTAAGTTGTAATTGTATATGTCATGGCAGTATATATGGTAAAGAAACGGTGAGAGCGGGGATCATTGAGGGAGCCCTTGTTCAAGGGAAAAAGAAAATGACAGTGTTTTGTCAATACGTACTTGTAGTTGTCTGTTTTCTAGTAAGTTCTTTATGGTGTGTAGTAGATATGTTGGTGTGTGTAGTTTGCATAGTTTGTATAATAAGCCTCTATGCCAGACACTATCAAAAGCTTTGTTAATGTCCATAAACAGGCAAGCTGTCTTTCTGTCAGTTAGGTGGGTTGTTTGTATATTGTTAGTCAGAGTGAAGAGTGGGTGAATAGTCGAGTGCTGATGTTTGAATCCGAACTGATACGATGGTACGTACTTTCCGACCAGTTTTCCCAGTCGCTGCCTTATTATGTACTCTAAAACCTTGGTGGTAGCAGTGTAATTGGTCTGTAATTGCTCGGTTGTGTATTGTCCAGTTCATTTTTGGGTATAGGGATTATTAAGCCGTTTTTTCATGTTTTTGGGATTATGTTATTTCTGATGCAGTTGTTCAATTCAGTTAGGATCAGTTTGTGTGTTTCTTGAGTTAGGTTTTTCAGGAGTTTTGCCTTTATTTTATCTTTGCCCTGTGCTGTGTTTTTGATATGCGCTAGAAATTCATCGTACTCTGTGCCTGTGATCAGTTTGTATGTATAGTTAGGTGAGCTGTTGAAATAGTTCAAGTACCAGTCGTTGATCAAGTTCCAGTTGTCATTGTCGAAGTTAGGGTTTGTCGATATGCTGAAGGCCCTTTGATAGTGTCTGGCGAACGCGTCAGCTTTCTCTTTGTCTGTGTACCGTTCTATTACGTTTTCTTTGTTGTTAGTTTTTGTTGTTAGTTTTTTTTGTATTGCGCTAGTTTCTTAATTTTTCGCCAGTATGCTTGTGTTGTCGGTATTGTCCAATCAAGTTTTTAATGTTTCTGTTGAGTTGGTTCAGTGTCTTTTTTAGGCCGTTATTTTGAGTCTTTGTATATAGTCTGTACAGTTCTCTATTTTGTTTTATGAGTCTCAGTATGAATTTGGGTAGTGTATGTCGGTAGAAAGCATTTTTTTATTTCCGGGCTAAATTTTCCTATGGCTAGTGAAAGTTGTTGTTGTATGGTTTCTATTGAAATGGGCTGTGCTTGCGATTGAATGTAGTCATGTATATGATGTTTCACTTTGTCTATGTCAGTCTTTATTAGTTTTAACTTTTTCTATATAGGAGGTGTACTGGAGGTAGGTTGTGTATGTTGTAAGTCTATGTTAAACGTAATAGCCAGTCGATATCTGTAATTCATCTGAAAGGGGGCTTTATGGTAGTCAAATTTTGGTTTGGTTGTGATATTGCTGGATTTTGAAAGTGTCTGATGAATCTTTAAGGTTTGCGTTTTTCGGTGTGGTATTTTATTCTGTTCTCGTTCATAGTTCCAATCGTCCCCTTTTGCTTCTGTCGTGATGGTTTTTTGATATTTTGTCAGTATAATCTTCCTTATCTTTTTCAATTTCTCGACATGCTCTTAATCATTTGCTCTGTTATTGTCAATAAATCAACGGTTTCTGGAATATTTTCCCACAAAGTGCCTTTAAACTAAGTTTCAGCACTAGTTATCTGCTAAGTGTTAATTTGATAGGAACAGGTCGAAAACGCATCGATGAATTGAGCCCAGTTTGATCTCATTAAAAGCGATTGGCGAAATCTCGTTTTCAATTTGTCCGCCGGATTAAAAGTTGGCAACATAAATTCCAGTTTCCGATGTTAATAAACTCGTCCAATTGGAGGTAGAATATCGTCCGAGCCGAATTGAGTTGAAATTTTAAACAGTTTGGGGCTGAAACAAATACGCCCTTTGTGCATTTCAAATGGTTTGAATAAATTAAAACATTTTATTTTCAATCATATTGCCGTTCAAACTAAATGGAGTCTGATTTGTTTTATTATCAAAAGGTTGACCCATTAATCGATCTGCTAGTTGGCAAATTGAAACTGGTTCACATACATGTCGCTTCCAAGTGGTTGTTTATTTGTTACAATGAAGCCACAAAAAATGTTTCAGTTTGTGAGGTTGAACTGGGTGAAAAGTAGGAGCTTTTGAAGATGATTAAAAAATATTGCAACTTATTTTTGTCAAGACGCAAATTAATTGAAATGGAACTTTGAGTAACCGCTAGAAATTAAGTACCGACCATTTTTGCTTGCTTTGCCATCATTAGGAAAATTAAACAATTTAATTATTTCACTGAAAATGTCTGGAACAATGAACGTTAATTCGATTGGGATGATGAAAATATCGTTCATGCGCATTTTCAAAGAAGGTGGTTGATTGCCGCTTCTTCGCTTGATTTTGTTTGATCTTTTACACTGATGAACTTACCTGTTGGCTTATTGTTTATCAATTTCCCTGAGCATATAGAAAAACATAATTCCTATTTTTGAGCACTTCTAACGACTGATTTAATAAATGTAAAGATTTTATTAAAATTTTCATTGGGAAACATAATTAATATACTCACAACCAACATATCTACTACACACCATAAAGAACTTACTAGAAAACAGACAACTACAAGTACGAATTGACAAAACACTGTCATTTTCTTTTTCCCCTGAACAAGGGCTCCCTCAAGGATCCCCGCTCTCACCGTTTCTCTACAATATACTGCCATGACATATACAATTACAACTTACCAGACAAAAATTAAATCGACAGATCGGCATACATATTACAATAGGCAGACGACACGGCACTTATTGTACATGACAAAACTACTGAGAGAGCAGCGCAAAGACTCCAAACACTAACAAACAACACAATGACATGGTTTTATAAATGGAGACTAACACCAAACGCGTCAAAAAACCAACTTCTGCTCACAAACCACAGACTCAACGCTGATTCCCCTACAATAACTGCAGACGGCCAAACGACACAACCAAAAAACGACGTAAAATACCTTGGAATCACAATCGACCACAAACTTAAATTCACTAAACACATACGAAACATCAGGGCAGAAACAATAAAGAGAACAAAACACTTCCGATCACTAACCTACAGACAGAGGAATTAGCACAAACACCGCCACCAAAATATATAAAGCTATTTGTAGACCCTTGCTAGACTTTGGACATGTACTCATGACCAACGGAACAGAAAGAACAAAACGTTATACACAAACAACAGAACAAATTGCACTAAGACTAATAACACGAATAAGACACCCCCACAACCCACTACACAACCCCCCCACCCAACTACTATACGAATGCACAAACATGACAAAGATCTAGGAAAGACTCATACAGCTACAGACAAAATGGACAAACAACCCCTACAACTGGACCATACTGAATCCCCTTTGTCTTACAAGACCAACCAGACAATCCCGCTTCCGTTTCCCTACATTAACGCTACTCGAACACTTACAAACGCAACGGACTAGTGGACAATAAAATAATTTCTTCTTGCCACTGAAATCTTATTTATTTAATAGTATTGTTAACCTAGAATGGAGAATTTTCATATTTGTTTTTTATTTAGATTGGGACTGCATGTATTAAACAAGGGCAGAAATACGATAGGTCGATAGCCTTTTTTAGAAATAAAGATGTTTACTACTACTATACTCACAAACTCTTCGACAAATCTACCATATGTAGAATACTTGCCAGAAAAAGACACAATTTTTATGGGTTTCCTAAAAGGCCACTCGAGCAAGCTCTTTTCTTCAGTTACAAAAATACTGAGAGTAAGCTTTCAAAAAGGGATAAGTGGATCAAACCTGAAATAACGCGGTATTTGCAAAAGCGGCTTTAAATACAGGGTGATTGAAAACGGGCATCATCAAAAGGAGGTTAAAGCGATTTGCAGAATCGATTCGAGTGAGAAATATCGATGAAGTTTTGCTGTTAAAAAATGCAGTTTCAAAATTGAGACTACGCGTTATTTTAAAATATTTATTTTTAATGGAAACCTAATTATTAACGAGTTATTGTGATATATTTTAATGTATATAAATGTACATATTTCGGAATCTAAATAGCGTAAGTGACCATTCCTACATTAACCGATCAAATACTTAAGATATGCGGAAAAATATCAAGCATAATTAGCTAAGTACAAATATAATTATATAAAATAATTAGTAATAATTATTATTTATACTACGTTTGTTCTGCCCTATGGATTTACAAATAACGTACCTTTCTTAACAAGGGCATTCAATTAAGGAACTGGTGTTCATGTACGCCATACGTTAAAGCATTAAATGCTATCAGTGAAATTATTTGGGCTTATTATTGCCCTAAAGAATTTATGCCCGCACCTGTTATATTAAACTTAAATACATGCCTTCAAACTCAATGAGGATTTTGCTTTACAAATATACCATTTCGGTTTTCGTCTAAATTGTTGCTTTATTCATGGTAAATATTTCATGGTATAATTTATGTTTGAATAATCCTTTTAGAACAGCATTTCCTAGTAAGATACTAAGCCTAGAGATGCACGATGTATTATCGTTTGAGTTTTGATCTAATTGTATTTTCGTTTGAAAGTTGTACTTTTTCAGATCAAAGCGCCACGCATCATGGAAAATAACTAAATCGTATCCTTCTGAAAGTTCCTCGTGTTAATAATATAACTTTAATATGTAAAAAAGGACATAAATTAGATGGTTCTAGCCAGTTTGTAAATTATTTAGTTGGTCGGTTAGTTAAAGTTAGTCAGTTCAATAGTAGAGTTCATTCGTCGAGTTTAGTAGAGCGGTTAGTTAGATTTCAGTTTCAGGTAGAGTTGAGTTGTGGATCAGTGAAATAGTTATTCCATTAGACGGTTGTAAATTAAAAGCAAGTTTTTTAAAATAAAGTTTACAAAACATGACGGTTTTCCTCCTATTACCAGAGATATGCTGATTTTCAATTTAAAATTTCAATCATAGTGTTTTCGAAATTTAATTTTCGTTAAGTTAAGTCAGTCAGTTCAAAGTAAAATGATATATACAATTGACCAGAGACAAATTTCAGTAAGATAAAAACATTGATGAGAGGGAGAATCAGTCAGGAGAATATGGATTTTATATAACTTTATAATTGAAACTGGCTATTTTAAGAATTAATTAGAGAGGCTTTCATATTATCCCTACCCGTGTAACTAATATTTCAACTATAGATGCTTTCTAATTACGATTTCTCATTGACAGAATAACTAAATTTTTTCATTCTTTCATCAGTTTCTCTAGTTGAAATTTATTTCATTTGTACGTAACATCTGTTTTTACCTAACACATGCTCAGCTGGCTTAATATCACTTAAATATTGACTCTGTGGTCATGAAACACTGTTTGTAAATTTTCCATTAAAATATCTGGCCGCGTTCCATTTCGGTCCAACAAAATATCGTCGAACAGTTCGAAAGTATCTCTTCACACGTTTCCAGTTTTAAACAACCCATACATTCAAACGCCTCCAAGTATTTGAGTTAAAATACAGAAAACCAACTGTAAAACAACGTTAACCAATCCACCGAAAGAAAATAGCTTCCCGATTTCTATAATTCTGTCAAAGTAAGTTGTTAAGGGTTCGGGCTTGTTAGTACATCGGTTGTAAATTGATTTTTATCTTCTTATAACATCTTGAAAGTGAGCAAAATTTGGAAAAGAATGGCGTACAGTAGTATTATTGGATGGAGGTATATTTTATGTTATCCATGGTTGAATGTTTCTAAATTGAAACGCAATTTCTCTACTAACGCAAATAATATGTATATACGTACATACCGTACATTCTCAGTGAGATTCAAAAGTCCATCTCCCATTTAATGAAAAGCGTTTTAGCTAAACATGAAGATAAATTCCGCGTAAATTTCAGCAAAAAATTCAAATACCTAAAAATATGATGTAAAGCAAATGATTCTGTTTCAAACAGTTAAGTTTCAGATCAAAACAATAAAAAAATACCATCATTTTTCTTCTCTAACTTTTCCAGAAATTGATAGTTTAAAAAATCGGTTTTATCGCTGAGTTTATAAACATTATGTCGACTATTTTATTTTATCTTGAATTGCAGCTTTAAACTGATCTTAAATTTCTGCCAAAGTTTTTAAAGTTGCCGTACCATATTTGGTTTGACTTAATTTAGAGTCTTCAATGGTTTATTAGATTCATTAATATTTTTTATTGCTATTTCATTATTATGAGTTATTTTTGGTGTTGCTTGTGTGCTTCTACCCCACAAATTTTTTTAACGTCTAGCGTCCTTGTGGCTTTCTGTATTTATTATGTTTATATGTTTATCATTTCGATCTTCATGTATTTTGGGTCTCAATCGTATATCTTATATTGTTTTTCTCCATCACTTGTTCCTAAAACTAACAAAGCGAAGCTTTTACATATTTCAAAGTGAGCGTTTTCTTTATAGATTTTAATTCATTTATTTTTATTATTTAGATTAGAGAATCCTTCCCCCCTTTGGCAGCAATTAAGCCGTTTTGGTCAACAGGTAGAAAAGGCTGTGTTGTTAATCCTTCATTTCGGTTTTTTGTTGAAAGTTGAACTTGGCTTTCTTAACCAATTTTCTTATAATAATCAGCTACATAGCGCTCTAATATACTATTTTCAGTTTTTCTGTAGCTTCCTCACATTGAGACTTGGGCGCAATTATATTAGAAACTTAAAATGCCTATACATTTATCTAAGGAATAATTAGGCCAAACATTTTTGTGAAAAATCACATTAATTTCGTTTAATCTGGTTTTGTTTCGTAGAAAGTCAAAGTTTGTAAAATTCTAAATGACCCTTTAACTAAATCTCGTAATTCCAATATTAACTTCTATCTTTTTCCACACACACATGTACCCTGGTCCAGCAAAAACTTTCACTTGTCCAGGAATACATTTTCCAGTTCTTGGCAAGGCACGGGGTATATTTCATTCAATATTTAACAGTTTAGCTGCTTTATGAGCTGAGAAGGGTCAGCTTGTGGCCATCAATTACATTAAAAGACCACTTTACGTTTCTTGCTAATATACATTTATTATACGTGACGGATCGGGGAAGACCCAGGAATGGTTTTTCTGTTATCTCGCCGGTTCGGTCCTGCAAAATGCATGTAGGAAGCGAGAAAAACGCTTCAGGAAATATGTATTCCACTTTGAGTTTAAGCGAAGGACTTCATACAGTCGAGCTGACAACTAAACGTTTTCCTGTTGAGAAAAAGCTCTATTGTTTTCAAGTTTTAGTGATATATTATAACATTCCTCTAGGCGCTATGATGTGAGTAGCATTTTTAAGGGTATACATTGCTGTAAAGCGCAACTAGCTTTTTTCGGTTTTATATATGTTAACTCTGGGGGTTTGGACGCTCGTAAATTATTTCTATCTTTGGAGGGTGTTTTGTTCTCTCTCACAAGATAACTTTCTGCATTATACTGTGTAACAAATCATGTTGAACTACCAAGTTCGCTAGCTATGCATTGGTTTGCAACGTAAAGAAATAAATTAACGTTTGACTAGTTTAATTTCTTCAATTAATGGTTTTTTTGGGACTTTGTGGGTCATTATTGCAACGTACCTTTTCATTTACAGAAAGTTCACTTTTCTCACATTGAGGAATGAAGCGGAAAAAACTGAAACACACACGGTACTTCTATTTACTAGTAGTTTGAGATTAAACTTTAGTTTTTTTATCGTTTCATAAATAGCACCTTGCTGGGGAACCGATGCGCAAATTGTAATCTTTTAAATGTATTTTGTTACCACATTAAGCAACTCTTGTAAACTGCCAGATTTTACTTGAAATTTTCTTTCAGGAAATGTAGATTTCAATATGTGTTTAATAAAATTGAATCGCAAATATGTTAAAACCTACTGCTACAGTAGGTTCATTAGAAAACAAGTTTTTAAATTTTATAATCAATTTACAAAAAATCGGATATATTCCAATCCAACAAATAACATCAAATTTTTTTAAAGAGAAGGCATTTATTGCAAAAAAGTGGTGGCACAACACTGAATTTCCATGTTTTTGATATTTTGAGGGTTCCTTTCCTTACACTAAGTTCACTTTATATTATAGAAAAGGTGAAATTTCAAGTAAAATGATTTTAATGCTTTTTGGATAAACTGCCTAATAAAATTTTAGTTACCATCCATATCTTTCATAGTATATGTAAAAGATTCTTTTTAAAACACGTTTTAATGATGATGAATGCGAGTGCAACTTTTTAAAAACCTGGTTACTATCATAAATATCGCTGAAAAGCTGCATTAAAGTATTTATGTTGTCTTGAAGTTTCCAAAGTCACAGACTGGATACTTTCCGGTCTCAAGAGCTGATTAATGTACTCCGTGAACTTCTGCCTAACCTGGTTATCTAGTGGAGTTGTTGCAGGAAACAATTGCACCTAATTTACACTATAAAGTGCTGTACTCATTTAAAAAATAAATTTAGTGTTACAAAAACTGAATTTTAATAGCAACAATAGCAGAAATTGTTTATAAGCATAAATGTTATTATGTTAAATGTTATGATTAAGACTATATGTACTAAACAAGGGCAGAAAGACCGATAGGTCGATAGCCTTTTTCAGAAATAAAGATGTTTACTACTACTGAACTGGAAATTATAAAAAAATATTTCAAGCCTCTATAAAGTTGAAGGGATTATTTGAATTTCTACTACTGCCATCTGATCAAGATATCTAACGTTGCGCTGCCTGGATTTGATTATTTATCCGATTTATGTAAATGGGGCAACAACGGTGCATTTTTCTTCGGATTGGCCCAATATTTATAACATAATTTTATGATTCCCTTAGCCATTCGGCGAAATCCGTCTGGAATGCGGACCCGGTTTATCTATATTGCCCAACCGAACGTTCTTGTGCAAAGTATATTTGGTTTAGTGGATTTGCATAGTCAACTAGCCGAACGGACATTTCCATTTTGGGTTTGGCTGCATACTGAATAAGATTGCGGTCGAATGTTTGCGGGTCATAACAGCTAATACTCAATGTTACGTTCTAAGACTTATGTAAGATACATATTTGGCTCACAACTATGGGTAAACAGATAAATGCGAACAAGCAAATCGCTGATATTCCCTATTTCCGGACGGTTTTGGTATTATCCTTGTTAACAGTACAAAATAACTAAAACTGGTTTTAAAAGTTATCGTCAGATTTTGCTTACTTTGAATATCTGTAAAAAACGAAACAGTCGTTGCTTAAACCAGCTGTTGTTTAGAAGACTTAATGCTTGAGTTTGTTCGAAGGTGTTTTAGTTTTAAAATGCAACTATCTCCGAATACAGTTTTTGAAGTAATTTTCATATAGCCCTCATATGACTTAGGTTGCAGTTTGAAAAAAACTTCTGATAGCTGGGGATGAAAGAATTTTAAATAAGGGATGAATGTTATCTCTAAAAGTTGAACAGCTATTTTAATGTTTTTTTACTGAAATTCAGGTACGGGTTTTGGTGTATTCAAAACCTTTTTTATACACGGGACATATGAATGAATGCCTGTATACCAAGTGTGTAGAATACAAGTTGTTGTTAACCCTTGGATTGTTATATCGCCACACTGAGACCATGGCATTGCAATAATAGCTGGTTAACACTACTACTACAGTTTTTTTTGTAAATTCTAAAGATTATTCCGATGGATTAAACCATTTCCAGATGCAAACTTCGACGGTTTTTGAGAAGTCGAAAATTTTGACCATTGATTCACCATAACATTAATCGTAGCTTTACGCATGATTTGGGACATTTAATCAATGGTTAATGCAACGGCCAAAAAGTGGCGATTAGTAACAATAATCCTGTGATTAATGTAAAAATTTGTCCTCAAGCAATTAAACATTGAAATTTAAATTGAACACCGGATAGATCTGTTTTACGATGATATTTTGGCGTCGTCTGATTAGGAAAATTATATTTAGGTTGTGAAAACCCCCAATATTTAAACCACGGGTTAGTGATTTAGGCGACCTGGATTTGAAGGCTTGTAATTTAAAACACATACGTCTAAAAATTAAACTGGAGATTCATCTGCCATCTAGTTCTTCGAATATTTCTATAGTAGGAAGCACACGAAAGTGAATCAATCATTTTTTTAACCTCTTTAACTATGTTTCGGATAAATGTGGCAGTGAATGTATTAATCAGGTCCTAAGATAAATAAAAACAGTGTTAGACTCAACCAAAAGTATGTATCTGAAGAAAATACCCTGGTGCTTTAAGTTGCTGGCGATTAGTTAATCGGACTAGAATATTTGTGGCGAACCGTAAGGTAAATAATTCAATACTAAACGGCTGACTAAATATATAATGTGCCTAGTTAATCACGGATTAAACGCTAGTTGGTAGAACTGGGTCTTAGACAAATACAATTATGGAGATGCTATATGATAATACAAGCTATTGTGTTGTTATTACTTGTAATATAACATGTAACGAATGAAACGATTTACCATATTGCGCCGGGAAATTATTCCAATGAATTTTAGCCAGTTTTACAAAATTATAAGACTTTAAACTTTGTCGATTCTTTAATAATTGATATATTTTCTTCTATCGTTGACGAGATCGAAAACTTCTGATAATTCCTCAATGAAGAAAGACTCTCAACCTCTCCATCGACACGATTTTAATAATTATTTTGCTTGTATCTGCATTTTTGGATATACAGATTTAACGATAAATTTAAAGGTGCAAGGCAGCTCTTAAAACGCTCTTTCAAAAAAAATCCTCAAGATTTTTCATATGTTTGTTACTGATTCTAAGATACAACCATTTTTTGAGTTTTGACAATTTTTAGATTAGCTTCTTTAGAGGTTTATCATTTCCAATCCAGCTTAAAATAATCAAATGCAGCTCGTGAATGGTTTTCTCACTTGCGTAAACGATAATTGAACTATTATCAATAATTTCGTAGATAAAGACGCTACAAATCAGAGATCGTTTTTTCAAATTTCAATTCTGTCCTTCAATATATTCGAATAAAGCTTAACTGAGCAAAAACAGTTCTCCAAAGTGCAATCGAGAAGTTGGCGATTTCAAAAGTTTGAAAAATCTAACTGTTGAAAATTATTTTATATTAAAATTTAGTTCAGGGAATTGGAATGAATAGCTCTACATCTGAATCTGCCCAGAACATTTTTTGAGAGTTCTTTGGAGGGCAATGCCCTGATCCGATGTTAACGCCCATTAATAGAAAAGTAACATCGTTACCACCATTTCAATGGAAGCAATATGCCTTCAGCCAGTTCTTACCAACAGCAATTATTGCTGTATAATCTATTGTCACGTATTCCACAACCTAATGGAATACGACACACCGATTATTTGAATAGCGTAATTAGCGTTGGTTTCAAAGTGAGCAATGAGGTTCCATAAAAGACTAATGAACGAATTTTTTTTTTGTTTTTACAGACAATGTACCAGCATTGCGCTGCAGTTTATTGGCAATTAGTGATTGTGGGTCAAAATAGGTTAGCCCATTGCCGTTGTTTTTTCAGATTTATCAAAATTTAAATGATTGGCATATTTATCAAACAGCCATAAAGAAAAACGCGGAATAATCCGGCACTGATTTAGCAGCACGATATTTATTTAATTAATTTTAATCGAAATATCGGTTGAGGTAATTTATTTTCAATTTATGCAGGGATACAGTTTTTGTGTTGAAAATTTTTATAGCTGCAAGTTTAATTTATGCTGAAAATTAGATAAAGCAGTTTGATTAACTGCCGTCCCAGACTTAATACCTTGCATAAAAAGAGAAAAACTTTTAAGCTTTTTAAAATAAAAACTGACAAGAATAATTAATTGACTTGAAGTAAACTTTCTTCTACTTCATTTATATAAAATAATAAATAATTAATTTCGGACAGTAATGAAGCCATTCATCTTATAAGTTCCCCAATTTTTTTATCAGCCAGTCTTAGTTAATAAAAGATAATAATTATATTCATAAGACTCAAAGTATGTATCACATTGGTCAAAAAACTTTGTCAATGAATAGTTGTCGCCAAATAAAACCTGATATTAATAATGTTGCAATTTTCATGTTTCAAATGAATTAATTGAATTGTTTGAACAAGATAATGAGGCAAAATTTGATGTTCAATTTGCATAAATAATTGTGCCTCAGCATTTTCCGTCAGCTTAAGCGTATGATCTTGAGTAACCCCAAGTCACCTACTTAGACATGCAAAAATCTTTATCGGTTAAATTTAAAACGATAATGAATTTTTTTGTTTTTATAAAGTAAAATAAAACCCTTTATACTACACATATTAATTAAAACTTCAATATTCTCCTCCGACAACCCATAAAATGAACGCTAATTTAAATTTTGTGTGTTTCATTTCATTTTTATCACCCACATAAAACCTCTAAAACTCGAAATGCCTCAAACATATTTTCAAACACGGCCGAGAAACAGCTGAATTATTTTACGCTCTTTTAAATGGCGCTTTCGAAATACTTTACCTATAATAAAAAATTTACAAAAGTCCAACTTTGCCGTGTAATATATGTTTTAATTAATGTTTCTCCGATTCTCGTCTCGCTTGATATTTAAAGAATGCAAAGTGGAATTCAACATGTTTTATATGGGGCAGTTGGAAGAGTGGGAACAGAATGGACGTAATAATTAAAATTTTCCAAGTAATTATGAGAATAGCTTTTGCTAGAATATTATAGCAGATGAGCAAGAGTTAAATGTATACTATAATCCATGGGAAGTAATAATGGAGACTAATCCGCAGACAATTTAAAAGTTAAATTTCCAATTTAGAAAAGCTTTTAGTGGCTCAGGCGAGTTTGCAGAACACACATTTAAATTGATTTGTAGCTTTTACAAAATTTGTTTGGCTTCAACACAATGTATTTATTATGCATTTCAACTTTTAGTGGAATGTTATGTATTCGACTCGATTTTCTTGTGTGTCCATTTTAATTGGTCTGTTTCAGAATTTAAATGTTTTGGTATTGTAGGTTTAAAAGTTTTCTCTTTACATGTCCATGCCACTATTGTTCTATGAGAATATTTTCGGTTTGGATGTTTTTCTTTGATATAATTTATACAATATCGACATAGTAATGTTCAAGTGTAAACAAGATCATCCATTTGGTTATTTCGGACTTTTTTAGGATTTATTTCCTAGGATTTAATATATTTTTCAAGTTTCTAAACATTTTTAAGAACTTCTTCACACAAGTTAAGGTTTTGTTTTGATTTGCTTTCCCTTCTTCAATGAGGTTTGTGGATTTTATAATATTGTTAGTATTCTAAATTTGTTAGTATTCTATTGAAGAGTAGACTCGCATATTAAGTTTTAAGCTAAACTGGACATTTTCAGCATATTTATAATACTCACGTTGAATTTATAACACGGATGTACATAAGATAACTGCAGCAATTCCATACATTTTTCGAACGTGAAAGTGGTCTTTTAGATACTATTTATATAAAATAAGCTCGGGCAGGTTCCAGTTTAAATTCTGGGAATTTTTGGATGCTAAAAACTGTTATATAATTAACTTTTTTTCCAACCTATTTTCATAAATAACTTTAAATTTAACATCGCTTTTCCTCTGCGTCGTCGTATATTTATCTGATTAGAAAGTTGGACTTTTCAGTCTATTTCAATGGTCTGTTAAATAATATATACATTTTTTTACTGAGTAAACTAAATTGACGTTTGACCCAAGCAAATATGTATTGAATATAGTCAACACAGCAGTAATTTTCTTCTCTAATTGTAACTGTTTTAACTTTAGCTTGTAATGCTATTTCTTTTCCAAAACAGTATGTTCATTTTTTTTATTTACTTTTGAAACCATTTTTTTCCAATTTATTAACTGTTTGAAATATAGTTATTTAATACCGAATGTAACAGAAACTAAAGCAATACACATTAGGATTCTCAAAGCGTATCCAATGTAGCTAATAAAGTCGTGATTTACTCTGTTAGCAGTAACTGCTAAGGGATTTTAAGAGTTTAATTTGTTTAGAGTTGAACTTTACGCCTTCGACCACATAATTTAGCGAATACTAAGTTCCCTAATTAATATTAATTTCATCTCGCGCTGCTAAACTTCATAAAGTTGGAAGTTTTGGTTAATTTGACTAAATTGTTTATTAGCTTTGGAGGCTTAGTGTGCCAGGGTTAATAAGCTGGTAATGACGCAATAGCATATCGCTTTTAACGACGATTTTTGATGGTTTATCAATATAAATATTAACTAATCCTGAATGAAATAAATAGATCTCGCAACATACGGGGTGTCAATTTGAAAACTTGCCACCCTTAATATATTTCTTGCTGTTAGAAGTATGAAAAATAGAAATATGAAAGACCTCCATTCCCATTTAAGATTATAAGGGTGACATCCACCCCTCCTGAGGGGATGGAGCAAGAAGGCTAAAAATATTAATTTACAAATAAATTTGACGTGTATTTTAGATTTTTCATGTTTCTAACTGTAAGAGAGATATTAAGGGTGGCAAGTTTTCAAGTTGACACCCCGTATAATTCACCTACGAAATCCTCATGTTAAATTGAAGGTTAATTTTTCTTTTTGTGTTTTTATTAGTAGTTTTGTTAGTAACTTCGGTCAAATTAAATTAGCTTAAAATTTAGGATAATATATTTTCAATATTCTATGTGCTAATGAAACAATGGTACCTTAACAATTTGTACTAAACATTAGTATAAAAATGAATAAATACAATGGGGTTGAAAAAATTTATTTACGAGTCAGTCTTTCAATATTTTCCATGTAAAACTAAGAATATCAAATTAGAAAGTCTTATGCGAGAAATTTTATCTAAATTTATTAAATCACAATCATCTGCTTGAAATAGCGGAGTGGCAAAACCCTGCACTTCTGTATCCATTCAATTCCATTTTCAATGCATTAAAAATCCGGCATATAAAGTTCCAATTAATATAAGTCATTTCGGCTCAAGAAGATAAGATGCATACTATTCACGTTTGTTGGAATAAACTGACGCTTTAAAAAGAATGGCGTCTTAAATGGAAAATGCATTCCAGTCACGTAGCATGACGCCCTAACGTGTCTGTACTACGTGATGCCCTTTTAATTTCAGTAATTTTAAACTCATTTTAACGATAACAAACTCAGGAGAAGTCAGTGATTCGCAACCAAACAGCATAAAAGAGAATGCTAACAATAGCATACATTAGGGGAATATTATGAGTTGTTATTTTGCTGGAAGCTATGGAGGTAAAACGATATTAATTTTGGACGACATTTTATAAACTTTTTTGGGGCTTAATAATAGTTAGTTAAAATAACTTGTTTTGTATTTAAACAGGATATTTGTCTGCTTACTAATCTAAAGACTGACAGAATACGGTTTGTTTTGCAGGTATCATTTGAAGCATTCTCTATTGGCGCATTCGAGTCGTTCACAGTATCGGGATGTCCCGATGGTTACATATCAATCAAAGAAGCTAATCGACCGTCTTCAGGTGGCAAATGGTGCGGAAGTGCTTGGGGTTATACCGTCTATTACAGTGAGACTTCTAGTATTAACCTCACATTGGCTTTGAATAAGATTCCCCAACAGGTAAGTGCTTTCTTAAATGAATATAAAAATAAAAGGTATTTTATTTATTAGAGATATGTAAGGCTTGATTATGAGAAAGATGCTCTGTTAAAGAAAGCTTACGGGCATTATGAGTTTATTGGAGTTTAATAATTTATTCTAGGCTGGATGTATCACTCCTTGTCTTTATTAATATTTTCGTTCGTTGCACTTTAATTGCGCGTTATATGTTGTAACTTTGAGGGAGGATTAATTGTCGACATGGAACTTGGCTTCCTGCGAAATATATGTTTAAATAACATTTACTAAACTGTTTGTTTCTTCACACTTTGATCCTCTTGCTCATTTATTCAATTCTTCCTTCGAGTAGTAGTAAACATCTTTATTTCTAAAAAAAGGCTATCGACCTATCGGTCTTCCTGCCCTTGTTTAATACATGTAGTCTTAGTCTAAATAAAAAAACAAAGATGAAAATTCTCTTATTCTAGGTTAATGATCTTATTAAATAAACTTTCCAATTCTAATGACAAGAAAAAATTATTTTATTGTCCAGTAGTAAGTTGCGTTTGTAAGTGTTCGAGTAGCGTTGATGTAGGGAAACGGAAGCGGGATTGTCTGGTTGGTCTTGTGAGACAGAGGGGATTCAGTATGGTCCAGTTGTAGGGGTTGTTTGTCCATTTTGTCTGTAGATGTATGAGTCTTTCCGAAATCTTTGTCATGTTTGTGCGTTCGTATAGCAGTTGGGTGGGGGGGGGTTGTGTAGTGGGTTTTGGGGGTGCAATTTGTTCTGTTGCTTGTATATAACGTTTTGTCCTTTCTGTTCCGTTGGTCATGAGTATATGTCCATAGTCTAGCAAGGGTCTACAAATAGCTTTATATATTTTGGTGGCGGTGTTTGTGCTAATTCCTCTGTCTTTGTAGGTTAGTGATCGGAAGTGTTTTGTTCTCTTTATTGTTTCTGCCCTGATGTTTCGTATGTGTTTAGTGAATTTAAGTTTGTGGTCAATTGTGATTCCAAGGTATTTTACGTCGTTTTTTGGTTGTGTCGTTTGGCCGTCTGCAGTTATTGTAGGGGAGTCAGCGTTGAGTCTGTGGTTTGTGAGCAGAAGTTGGTTTTTTGACGCGTTTGATGTTAGTCTCCATTTATAAAACCATGTCATTGTGTTGTTTCTTCCTTCGAATAGTGTCGTCGGATTTGTATTTTGATTATTTCAATGATCTTCTGTAGAACGGTGAAAATAATCGAACTAAAACAACATGTGTGTATTTGGGACATAGCAATATGAATCGTGTTCGCACAGAAGACAAGTGTAAAGAAATCGAAAATGAAATCTCCGTCCTTTTATTTTGCGAATCCCGACAGCGGATTTGGGCTGAAATTGAATTTTAAAAAGTATTTCTTCCTATCGGTGCTTAAGTCGAATACTACGGCCGGCCCCGCTGGACCAGTAAACTTTTTACTGTTATGGTCCCGTCGTAATCATAAAACTCCTATTTTTGTTCTGATGTTCCACTTTTTTTTGCATCCATATGTTAGTTATTGTTGGGTTCAAGCAAATTGAACTGGGAAGCAGGTTTTTCGTAATAGGATCGGCTCTCTCACGTGCCCTAATTATCTTGCCTACTTTGCGCATGTTATACAAAGGGTGGTTTAATATAACGTTATTCTGCGGACCTAGGAAATAGAAAAAACATTAGCTTAAAGCTGAGATATTTGCACGAAAATATATAAAGCAACAGCGCAACTTTCACAGTTGTCTCAGAGGTAAATTTCTTCAACCAAATGCAAATATCTTGTATTCGTTAGGGGAAGCTACAAAACACCTAAATGCTTATAGAAACTGCTGTAGTAAGGAGTTATAACCAGGAAAATGTTACGTAAAAATTGGTCGAATTTCTATCACGGATCGAAATGATACCATTTTAACGTTATGGGGTTGAAAATGTGCTCATCTTGCAAATGCGGTTTGGTATCTGAATGGTTTATAACTTCTTGGTTTAATAAAGTCACCAAGAGTATGTATATTTTATGTTATATATCGCGACAAATAAACGAAGCACCTTTAAGTTGTTTTCATTTTGCGCCCCTTGTGGTTCAAAATTAATCTTCGTTTTCTATATTCTCTTTCCTGACTGTACTTTAATTCATTCCGACCCGGACGAAACGCAGGGCTCATCACATAACACCATAATTAGTGACAATAAAATTGACTGAAAACCCAGGAATACATTGGAATGAATTCAAAATTAACCCGTTCAAAAAAATTAGTAAAAATTGAAAAATCAGTTTTTTTGTCAATTATATCTAGGTAATAATATTATATTTAATAAGATGGCTTCATTCCACAAACACATGAAATATTTTGTTGCCTCAGATAATAAACCTGATCGATTGTAAAAATCAGCGTAGGAAGATTTTTTTTGAAGATCGAAACAAGGTACCCATTCTTTTTCACGATTTTCTTTGCCATACTAAGCAGGAAACGTAAAAAAAACTGAACTTTTGGCAATAATAGGAATTAAGTCCACTAGATTTCTTTTGCCTTCAGCACATTTTCAATAATCTGTATCAACGTTTCTTTGCTCATTGATCATTGAAAACCAATTGACCACTTTTACTACAAGCAAAATGCCAGCTTCATATAGACGCTTTTGTACTTAACTCGATTGTTTGAGAATGTCGCTTGAACTCTTTTCCTTCTAACCCATTCAAATAATTTCCCTGAGATCGAAGACCGAAAGCATCTTCCATATCATGTGATTAAATGTTTAAACTAAGGTACCCATTTTCAATTAGTTCTGGCGATTTGTATCCCTAGTTTGTTGTTGGAGTCAGTTGTTGCAATAACATTTTCAATCACATATAAATTCACACAGCCTACAAAAAATTAGTAAAGTCTAAAAATGAGAAACGATCTCAAATAGTTCAATCTGTTTACTGCAAGAGAGCATACAAGAGACTAAAAACGATAACCACAAACCAATTAGCTTCTAAATGGAGGAAGTAAAATGAATAGTAAAAAACTTTCGGAGCTATAAAAATGTAAATACAGTTCAAGACATTAAATAGTCCAGTAATTTCCTGGTAACTTTTTTGTCAAAATGTATACAATTTGCTAGACTTTAATCGTTTGGAAAGTTTTTTTTTATTTTACTTTACAACATAAATAGTACAAGATAAAAACAAAGTCGTAGCGAAAATCTCTTAAAACTATATCGTCCAATTTGAAGGGGCGACCCGAACCGATATTGTCACCTAACTTGAAACGGGAACAAAACTTTTAAATCAAAGTTTTCCTGTTAGTCCTATAAACTTCCAGACTTAAGACTTAGAAGCTTAGAACTTTAATGAGATTTAACTTGTTTTCTTTTCCATACAATAAAGTTGCTGAGCGAGTGTCGCAAAAATGATTGTTTAATGCTGAAACACGTAAATTCGTAATTACTTTTCAAATTCTCGATCGTGTTAGGGTGGAATCGATAAGGCGCTTTTTTTAACTTTGTTAGTTCCAGAGAATATTTGATAATATTCAATTCCTTTCAATCTAGATTCTATAGGATGTGTGCGCACGTTAAATTAATAATAAATTTTAATATAAAATTGGCAGCATTTCTCTTTCTGAAAATTACTCCGGCCACTTTTGCCACTTCATTTTCCGGATGGGACTGTTATTATAATCCACACCGACTGCAAATGTAGACTTTGTTCTCTACTACCGCCAATAACTTTTAACCTGGTTTTTCATTTTTCCCCAGCAAAGTTCCGGCTACAGCTTCCAGTTTAAACTTTCATATAAGTTTCTGAAATTATCGGACGCGAAGCTCCGTTACGGAAACCAAACCCAAAGGACCTACAGGGGCAAACTCAGCGTTGGAAGTTACTGCGACCGACTACTCGAAGGTAAAAATTTGATTTACTTGGAATTTTTATTTCGTAATTTGACACAACTATACTTGAAATGGAAAGAAGGCATATTTTACATTGAAGATAAAACGAAACCAAACATTTCATGCTTACATTTCAAAATACGAGTGAAGATGTTTTGTGAAGTGAAGTGTGTTGTTGTTGAAGTGTTGACTAATCATTTATTGGCTTCATTACTTTCTGCAAATGAACAGTTTTCCGGAGTGTCAGTAGCTGGAGGAAGAAAGTCAATAGATTTGAAAAAATACTAAAAGTGAATTAAAGCTGATTTTTTTCTGAACAGTTTTCCATTTGTAAGTTAGAGATATCTTGCGAATAGCAGCTATTTTGCGTTTTCAAGTACTGGTTCAAACGCCCTAGAATTTTAGAAACGGTCCGGTTGAATCATGAAAAATTCCTGGAAGAAAAAGCTTCAAATAAATGTTTGATCTCAAATACTGTTGATCGTCTATGGGCAACTGACTCTAAAGCTGCGTAAAATGAATTGCGGATCCTCCAGAAATCAATATACCCAGAAATCAATGTACCCTTCAAGTTGACGAAAAAAAAAACTTTTAACGATCCTTCCAAAATATAATTTTTCTGAAGAACTGCGTGCATGCTCTTTATAAAATGAACAGCTAATAAAATACAGTCATCAGGCTAAAATGTTATACAGTTTTAAGGTGTTCTGAATCTGGTCATTTTGACTGCTTCTTTTGATTTGAGACCGACAATTTCAAGGTTTTGTTTTATTAAGTCTCTATATTTCGTTCTTTTGCAGATTATCAAAAACACATTTTGTCAGCATTCAAAACTTAAACGTAAACCAAAAGATCAAATAAATATTGTTTGATTCTTTATATTGACATGTAAAAGCTGCGAAAGATGAACGATGGAATAAAGGCTTTTATGTAAACTGATGTTGAGAAATAAATTAATCAAATAGTTTCCACCGTTCAGCGATGCTTTTACTTAGTTTCGTGCGAGATTTAGATGCTAATTTACTGACTAGTTATACAATTTTGGCGCAAGTTGGAGTTGATAGCTAGAGTTATTTAATAAACTGTACTGCGCGGACACTGGTGAGTTTTGATTGTTTTTAGGTTGTTCTAAAATATAATTTGTACATGATGTGTCGCAAGCATCAGTGGCTTGTATTTCCAAAAGTTCTTTGCTCAAAAGCTTACACACACCAATTCCGTAAATGCTATGAATTTAGTATCAGGAAGTTATTTGCAACGGTCCAAAAGCGCGAAAAACTCACAAATTTCAAGCAATGATGAAGAGCAAGCCTAACTCAACAATACTGCAATGTTTGATAATTTTGAAAATTTCTCTTCATATCTAACTTCGGCTGGACGATAAGAGTGGAATTGCACACTTGTGCATTCAGAATACATATCGAAATATTTTGTTCGTTCGAAAGCACACAATAATGCAATTCACTTCCACTTCTGAACCGTAATGCTGATGGGCGGCCCGAAAAGATGCATAACTATGCCATGGCTCCGTGCGTCCTATAAATAAATAATGAGCCATATTTGCCTGGAAGCACTACTTTATGACATGGAGGCAAGAATTCGCGTTTTCATTATTCATGGCCTGCAAGTTGAAAAGGCCCCATTACATACCAGTTAAACAATGTGACACTTTGAAAGCTCGATAAAGGAAACGCCAGTAGTTAGAGATGCACAATAGATGAAGGATCGTTAGCCCCGGTAGAACGCATATTCCGAACTATATAGAAACAAGCAGGAAGTTATTTTTGGGACCGTTCGATGTATTTAATAACAAGGGATAAAGCAGGTCGAACTTACAATAATATCTGGATCGCAAGCATAGTTTTGTTATTCGATACATTTAAGATTAACTCTGCAGTATCTTCAGCTTGGTTTAACAGGAAAGTTTCAGTCAAGTATTAGATAGACATAAATAATTAAGTTAAACAAAGCTTTTACGGTTATTGTTTAGTCGATCTAAACATTGCAAAACATTGTTCTCCAAAGAGCGTTTACTCTTTAGAATAGACGACCAGATCAAAAATCTGCCTTCAGCTTTATTTAATGATCCTGGAGCTCACACGTGCTATTTTGCGCGTGTATATCAAAATATGATTTATGCTTATAAAAGCACTGTATGTGGTGAGCTCTAATAGGACTTTTCAGAGAGTAACGTGTATCCATTTTATGCCAATTAAAGCCAAAATCAACGGATTCAACTAATTAGATCAAGTTTTGATGGTTCATTATCTCATTTAATTATACTTAATCATTCAAATTACTTGTTTTTTCGCTTCTTATCTTGTTTAATAAATAAATGCAATTAAAGAATGTTGCAGCTGCAAAAATTTAGCCAAGAATTACCAGCATTCTTCAAGCATTATTTACTCCATAAAGATCATGGTTTTTTAAACTGGCTGATGATACATTCTTCTTTAAATTTATTTTTTCTTGCACTTACCTACTGCACATATTTATATATTTTTCACTTATGCCATATGAATAAAAAACGTTTTTGTGAGTATATGCAATAAAGAAATTTGAAATAACTGAAATATAAAAACGTTTATTTATTAGCACTTTAAAATGAGCTGTAGTCAGTTCGTTTGCAAAGTCATGTAACGATAATTAAAAATAATTTTTTACATGAGAAAAATTAATTTATTTTTGCTACAACTTGCATTAGCATATCGTTTTTGGTACTTCGTCATGGATCATTTGAGTTGCATACAATTTACAGGCACATTTTTGTAAGCTTTTCGGTGGAAATAATTAAAAATCCAAAAAATTAGTCTACTGTTCGAAGCGATTGAATGCACAAATATTGCATGTAAATATAAATTCCGAGTATTTAGATAAAATAATAAATGAGAGTTGCTAGGATTATGTACGGGCAAAATTATTTTGATTGCGAGGTATCAAACTTTTAAAAGTAGCAAATTTGAATAGAATAGGGTTTTTTTTAGCAGTTTGTTAATAAACAGACAGAAAATATATCCAATTAAACAAAATTTTGGATTTATTTGACTGCTTGCAGAATTTACAGAGACAATTTAAATGCTCCTTGTAATTTTTACATACAGTTTACACCATTTTTATTTAGCGAATGTATCCGGGAATTTTATATTTAGGGTGATTTTATAAGGGAAATTTCCCATAGGATAAAACATTTCAGTCAGCTTTATAGGTGGAGATAAGTAGAAACATATCTTTCATCATCAGTTTTATGGGGACTGATTGGACTTCTAATTCGAAAAAAAAATTACTAGCCTCTTTGACAACGCCAAGTGGTTGATCGCAAAGTTGGATGGAGTCAAACAAAATGATGCTTTCCAAGTCCCACCTGAAGACTAATGTGCTTAGGATAGGTTAATGTTAAGTTAGAAAATATAGTAAACATCATTAAGCATGTGAATCAATTGTTGAAAATAAAAAGTTATAAATGGCATTGGTGTTTTTGTTCCCATTATTTCCTTTGCCGAATAGTGAGTGGGACACTATTCTCGAAACCTAAAATGACACACTTTTTTTGTGTCTGGACAAAAATCCCATTTGCATCAGAAGAGCAGATCATTAAAAGAGGTAGCAGCGACCAGGAATTATCGGGAGGAAAAATAGACATTAATCGCAAATAATGTAACGCTAAAACTGCTCTGTGGGTGTCTTGACTAAAATCTGATCGGGCATCAGAAGAGCAGAATATTCAAGCAGGTAGCTAGATCATCAGGAGCAGAAATTCATGGCAATTAACGTAACGCTAAAAACATTTTGTGTGTCTTGTCTAAAATCTCATTTGCATCAAGAGAGCTGGAGAGTACTGAAGGAGGTATCAGGAGAAGAAATTGACATTAATCGCGAATAGCGTAACGCAAAAACTATTTTGTGAGTCTTGACTAAAGTTAGGTTCGCATCAGGAGAGCCGAATATTCAAGGAGGTAGCGACAAGAAAATATCAGGAGAAGAAATAGAGATTAATCGCAAATAACGTAATGCTAAAACTACTTTGTATGTCTTGAATGAAAACCAAATTGCATTGGGAGGCCAGAACAAGAAATATCAGGAGCAGAAATAGGCATTAATTGCAATTAACGTAACGCTAAAAGTTTTGTGTGCGCCCATGGGACAAACAAGGGATTTGTATCAAGAAAGCCCAACAGTCTGGAAGGTGGCGAGAAAGAAATATCGTCAGCAAAATAGAAATTAGTCGAAAAAAGCGTTACGTTAACGAACGAGATCCAATCGTAAATTTCTCGGTAACTGTCGAGTTTAAGTATAGCAGATCTTACCTGAATCATACTTAGAATTCAAAAGAATTGAAATAAAAGTGCTTTAATTTAAAAAAAATTAAGTTAATGGTTGTAACTTATTTTTGGAGCACCCTGTATAAATAAATTTGGCATAAAAAAGTCGCATTTACAAATAAAAATTGACGAGTCCGAGCTTCTTTCCCAAAACCGTTCGCTGAATTTTGAATTAATTTAGACATTATTGAAACAAGTGGGTTTTTCGGGTTTTTAGGCCGTCGTTCGGTAGAATTTCTTCTTGACGTTTCGCAAGCACGTGTTGCTTGCATCTTCAGAAGTGGTTTGTAGACGCTTCCACAGGAGCATGGAATCCGGTAGATTCCCGCAGTTGCTAGGTGTGGTCTTTGTCTTTAACTGACCCTAGACATTCTCGGATCTTTGTTGTGGGCTTGTAGACCGTTCTTATGTTGTGTTTCCTCAAGAGCCTCCCAATTCTGTCCGTAACCCTGGGAACATAGGGCAGGAAAGCTTTCAGAGTGGACTCACTTTTTTCAGCACGTCTCACTCCTACAGCTTTTTTGATGTCCAACTGGGAATATCCGTTCTGAAGAAAAGCTTTTTTCCAAGTGCTGTAGTTCCGTTGTTAGATGTTGTGGTCCACATATTTTTCTGGCTCTATCCGTGAGAGTCTTAATGATTCCCTGCTTCTGACTCGGATGGTGGTTAAGACTCTCACGGATAGAGCCAGAAAAATATGTGGACCACAACATCTAACAACGGAACTACAGCACTTGGAAAAAGCTTTCTTCAGAACGGATATTCCCAGTTGGACATCAAAAAAGCTGTAGGAGTGAGACGTGCTGAAAAAAGTGAGTCCACTCTGAAAGCTTTCCTGCCCTATGTTCCCAGGGTTACGGACAGAATTGGGAGGCTCTTGAGGAAACACAACATAAGAACGGTCTACAAGCCCACAACAAAGATCCGAGAATGTCTAGGGTCAGTTAAAGACAAAAGACCTCACCTAGCAACTGCGGGAATCTACCGGATTCCATGCTCCTGTGGAAGCGTCTACATAGGAACTACTAAGAGATCGGTTGCGACAAGATTAGAAGAACATCGACGGAATTGCAAACTTGGACATGTGGAGAAGTCGGCAGTGGCGGAACATGCCCTCAGCGATGGAACACACAACATATATTTCGGAGAGGCACAGGTCCTGGCCACGACAACAGGGTATCGCCCTCGACTAATACGAGAAGCCATTGAAATCTACAAACACGACGACAATTTCAACAGAAAAGAAGAGACAATGGCGCTGAACAGGATATGGTTTCCAGCACTCACCAACGCAAAAACAGCAAGAAAAAGCAACAGCTCAGGACAGGAGAGAGAATCCAGTACACCAGAGGATAGCAACAGCCAACAGAATGCGCAAGCTCCGATGACACAGGCCACGTTATCACAAACCACGTCATCGCAACCGGTGCATAAATACGGACTGCGCCCGAGGAATCGCATCAGAACAGTGTAAGCGTTCAAGCAAACCACTTCTGAAGATGCAAGCCACACGTGCTTGCGAAACGTCAAGAAGAAATTCTACCGAACGACGGCCTAAAAACCCGAAAAACCGACTTGTTACAAGGAATGGCCTCGAAAGTCTATCTCTTTTGATTAGACATTATTTCTGGTACTCACTGTATAACTACGAAAGCTTCTTGTCTTCTAAATAAATTATGCCAGATATTTCCTGGAAACTAGTGGAAACTGTTATTTTACGACTTAGATACGCCGTTGTCGGAAAACACCGAGATTCTGTACTTAATATCAGTAATATCTAATACATGCAAGGCAAAGAAGCTTCGGTTCTATTACCTGACTGTAATTGGATTTTTATTTAAATTTTATGAATCAATTTTCTCTATCACGTCAGCAATCTTTTGCCAATACTTGAGTGGAGGGACAATAGGTAATTTCGATCTAATTTTCCCATTTTAGGGATAATGTTGGCCGAGTTTTCTTCAAGAATGTAGCGTGTGTTTTAAAATTCTTCGTTAAGTATAGTGCTCAAATTGACTCATAAAAAGTTTTTACGAGTAATAAAAGCTGCTAGGATGAAGGCCCATGCTTCTGGGTTTTAAGTTAATTAGCTACGCATTGTAGGAGTAGCGCATTATTCCCTAGTTGACTAAAGTTGCTTCTATTCTAAGTACAGTAAACACATTGATTTTAGGCGACATCAATTTGAATCAATTTGTAAATATTGACAAAAGTAATATTTTAATTAATTACTTTAAAATCTGCAACAAGTGTTCTATTCAAATGTAATATAAACCCAGTAAAACATATTTTAAAAATGTGACGGCAATTAAACTCGGATCCAAATATTTATTTTTAATCAAGTGTTGCGCGAAATGACCAAAGAATCACAATTTTTCACATAAGATTCCTACAGGTTTGCTATAACGCTAATTTTTAACCAGTTTTCTGCACACTTAATCTAGTAATTTATATCGGCAAGAGATCCCGCAGGAGCTTTTAATTTCCACCAGTTGGAGTGGGATAATATTTCACGGAGCAAAATCATAAAATATAACGTGCTTAAAACAATATATTTTAAACGTTGCGTGGCATATAAAGTTAGATTAGAACTGAAACATTTAAAATTTTTATACCTTTCAACTTTATGTTACTAATTAATTTAATGGTTTCAAGATTTACATGTTATTATTCTCACGCGTTGATTTGAACCATTTTATGTGAAATAATTAATGGTTTTGCAGGTTGCTCGAGAAGAAATTGCCGAATTCAGTCACCAAACTACCCAGGACTGTACCCTAGGAACGTCACCTGCCACTATAGGATCAGAGAAAAAAACGTTCCAGCCGACAAGCATCCGCTAATAACAATTAAACAATCAAACTATCACTATAGGGAGAGTTCGACCAAGTTTGATACCGACGATGAAATATTAAGGTAATTATTTCCGGGCGATAAATTAATATTCAAAACGGACACTTTTGGGCGAATTTTCCATCATCTTCACATATCTTGAACGGCCACATAATATGTAACATTTGATTAATATTTTCCCAAGCAGAGCTGAAAAATGACACAAATGGCTGCAGTCATATTGCGTAATTATGAAAAATATCCCTTTCTCCGCAGCAGGTGCGATCCGTCTTTTTCAGCGTAATCTTATTAGGGCAAGAAAAGGTATAAGTAGAGAAAGAAGCAGACGGGGCCAGGGCTCAGAGGTGAAAAATGAGGGAAGCTAAGAGGATAGGGAATCAGATTTTAAGATGTGTCGAAGAAGCAATAATTGAATCCGTGTGGTTTGCTCTGTGTTAAGGGAGAATTTTTGTTTTATTTTAAAAATAACTAAATACAGCTTTAATTCTTGATGGCGTGCTCGATTAAGGGTATTTTATAATTAAGGGCTAACAAGCACCATATTGAAATCCAGTGAAATAACAAAAAACATTAAATGTATCTCTACACCGGAAAATGGTCTGTTTAACAACTCGATGATGTTAAAAGCCTGTCCATTAATTTAAAAAAAGGGCGAAATTTTAATTGAAGGTAAATGATCCTGTTTAAGTGGCCTGGGCTGGTTCAGTAATTTGACTAATTTAGAACCGTACAATGACTGGAGGTAGATGATTCTAAAGAAAGAGCATAAAAGTTACAAATTAAATGTATAAAATCGTTCGTTAAAAAGAGAGTTTGAAAAAATCTCACTCTGTGACGAATGTGTGGAATGGAAACAATTTTGAGAAAAAACTCTTTTTACCTTATTTCATAGTACATATTTAGTTAATCTAACACGAAGCAGACAAATTTCTTAGGGCATTTTAAGATGTATTAAGTTTAAAATTTTTTAAATGGAATCTAGGCAAGTTAGACAACGAACACTGAAATTAAAGACACTGAAATTAAAGATTTTTGAAGATTATCCAAAAAACGGTTACCAGCGTTTTCAAGCAAAAGCAAATTTCCAATATTTCCACAAATCACATATTCTAACGGAGCATAAAACTACATCTAAAAAATATCAAAAGACCGGTTTATTTTTATTATAGTACCGGAGAAATTTTATTTATTTAAATTTCTAATTTTAGTAAGTATGTCGTTCTTTAACAATTTACGATTTGACCTTAAAATTTAATGTTTTCGACTAATTTAGTTTGTTTTTTCTTATGTTTTCTTCGGTGCTAGTGGTGATGTTACTTGTGTTAATATTGTGACGACGCTTACATTCAAGGGTTTTTTTCAACCCCCTTGTAAGAGTTATAGGTATACTCATACCAGTTAGTTTATTTCATTGCAAATACATTTGAAATAATCATACAATGAATTTTATATAAATAGTAACTTTTTAAATCAACATTTATATGACACATTACTAAAAAGCTATCATATATCATCATATTCGCTCAATCGATCAGGTAGAAAGAAACATTTAAACCATTTTATCAAGTTTCTTTTCGTTATATGATAACAATAGGATAGAATAAGTTTGATACTTTGAGGTTTAGAATTTGTTCCAAAAAAAAAACCCGAAGCACTAAGCTGCGATATTTTTATTTTATTTATTACAAATAAATTAGTTAATTGATTTGATTGAAAATGTTTTCTGTATAAAAACTCTAGCTGAAATAAAATCGCTTGCTGGGAGGTAATTTTTTAAATAAAAAATTCCCGAAACACATCAACGATTTAGTGTAGGTATGTATCTATATTTTGAAAGCAACATGAAAAATATAGATCTTCGTCAGTCGCAAAAACCACTCTCAAAATGTTGTTTTCAAATGCAGTTTTAAGACTTGTGATCCTTAATTGAAGTTTGATATCTGGTGTAAAGAGTTATCCATCGTACTGATTAAATTGTAGCTTTTAGTACTTTTCAAGGTTGCATAAAGTCAAAAAGTACTTTTCTAGTTTAATTAATTAATTTTCAATGTTACACTTGCCCAAAATTCACTTATTGGCTACATTCCAGACTATGGTGGGTTTAGTTCTGTACATGTGCTAACATTTCAGGCGTTATTTTAGTGATTTCCTCTCTTATACTTTGCATTTTTGAATGTTTTTGAATCCCTCCCCACAATAGAAAATCTAGCAGTAGAAGATCTGGAGACCTTGCTGAAGAAACCATAGTTTCCCTTCTATCAAGTTAAGGTTCAAAGGTTTTGGAAATAAATAACATAGAACTGGTATTAGGAAGTGCAGGAGAAAATGAAAGTGTTTTGTTCCATTAAAAGTGTCATACAGAAAAAACGGTCATACAAATGTAGACCCCAAGTATGAAATTTGCTCAGCCAGGGGGCCCACCTGCCCGCCAGCTAATGCATTCCAGTTAAAGTTTCCACAGTAAGTTAGCAAATATGAAAGCATTGATGAGAATATTACTTGAAGAGTATTTTTTTCTGCAGTAAGAAAATCTTTCCAGAAAAATTCTTCTCCAGTAAAAACAGTACAACTATTTATTACGTTCACGCGCGACTTTCGAACACTCAAGTAGAAGTTAACGTGGAGTTTCTTTGGGAAAAGAAATGTGTTCTAGCTTCTGAAGGAATGTCACCTTTCTGAACAGCATTGCATTAAATAATAATTACAGGTGCAATTAATCCGAGACTAACAGTAAGAATACTTTATAGTTTCAATCCGAAAAACAGTTTATCATCATTTAATCGTATGATAGCTGCAGCTAATGAGGCACTTAACCAATTCCAGGCAGATATCCTTAACACAACGATAAAGCAATTGTAATCCTTGCTTTAAATCAGACTTAATTTTAGGGGCTTGTAAATATTTGCTTCTCATGCTAGGATAGATCACAATTTCCTTTTGTTTGCACAACAAACTTGGGTTGTGCAGTTGTTTAGTATCATCGAACATCTTTTAGGTTCTATTTCTTCTATTTAGATTTGCTAATTTGTTTTTTCTATTTAAATAAATTTCCCAGTAATTACCAAGTACTGGTGTATGTAGAATTCAGTTTGATTCCACGAAACTAAATCGGTTTTTAAAGAATTTCTTGAAGGGTTTCTCCCGATGAGTTTTTCATCAGGGTTTTCTTCACTGCAATTGAATAGCATTCTCAGCTGTCCTTAAATTATATTTATGTTCACAGTTCCGTTGGAAAACATTCACCATGCCCTACAGTTGGGCGCAGATTATTCAGATTCATTTTTCCGTTTTTGGCAAAATACACATTTGTTTTATTGCACTTTTCTTAAAATTAATTTGCTAATCATATCACATCTTCTGGCAACTTCCAGTGTTCTTTTGCGGAGTATTTAAACCGATGGGATATTTGGGTAACAAAATCTCTGTCTTTGGCATTCTCTATATGGATTTGTGTAAAATCGTTTTTAAGGAAAGACGAAGCTTGTAATTTTCATATATGTAATGGGTGAGCGACTAGAGAGGTCATTGGCTAAATCTCACAAGAAATTAGTCTTACATATTTGAGCTGCAAATAATCATAATTAAACTGATCAGTACAAAATTCTGGAAATTAATTTTAAGTTAAAAGTGGTCGAAAATGGGCGAAAGCAACAAGAAATTTTCCAAACAATTTTTTGTCGGTTTCAGTTGAAAATACCCTCGTCGTTTAATGAAATATTTGTACGTAAATTTTATAAACAAAAACATTTTTTGCTGTAGCCAATCAAATAAACTGGTGGGGCAAAGTCAAACATTTTTTTTATTAAACTCCCCGTAGGACATTTACTAACATTACGATCTGATCAAAGTTGATCAATGAGTAATTCTGTTCTAACCTAACTTAACTGTGGATAAATCTTCAACTAAGCTCCTCCTCACTAGTGTACCTTAGAGTCTGGTGGTCTAGTGACATAGCTACACTAATTACCGTGTAGCACAAAACCGCACAATGTTCTGCTTTTGCACTGACAGACATAGTCACTTACATAGCTCAAAAGGCTTTACCCTCTTGAGTCTTCTTGTCAGGTTGGTATTGTCGAGGAGCTGAATCGCCTCGACATTCACGTGTTGATGAAGCCGTTGTTCGCTGACTCCTTGCAAATCTCGTGAGTCTGGTCAACAGTATCCATCTGAAGGTCTCGATGAATATTACTATTCCTGATGTACCAAGGCGCATTAAGAATCTTTCTCAGTACTTTATTCTGGAATCTCTGGATAATTAGGATGTTACTTTTGCTAGCAGAACCCCAGAGCTGTAAGCCGTAAGTCCACACTGGTTTGAGGATTTGTTTATACAGAAGTACTTTGTTGTAGGTTGATAGTCTAGAGTGCCCACCCAGTAGCCAGTACATTTTCCTATATCTTATATCGAGCTCTTCCTTTTTTTTCTTAACATGGGCTTTCGATCGCAGTCTTGCATCTAATGTTATACCCAGATACTTTGCTGTGTTTGCATAAGGGATCTCAGCATTATTTAAGTGAATTGGTACCTGCTGGTTAGTTTTATTTGTGAAGTTAATGTGTACAGACTTGGTCTCGTTTAGTTTGATACACCATCTTTTGGTCTAATCATATATTGTGAAACTGATGTTTGCAGTTTAATTGCGGCTTCTTCGTGGGTTTTCCCTACCGCTAATATAGCGGTATCGGCTGCAAAGGTAGCTATAGTATTAAGATCTGAGTAGAGTAAATCACTGGTGCACATCAGGTACAGGAGAGGTCCTAGGACACTTCCCTGTGGCACCCCTGCTCTGATTTTTTTTATTTCAGTGAATGCTTCTTCTTGTTTTAATCTGAAGGCTCTGTCCGAAATATAGGATTCCAATAGTTTCGAGTAGTTTTGTGGGAGTAGCATATTTAGCTGTTTCAGCCCATTATGCCATACCTTGTCAAAGGCCTGCGATACATCAAGGAAGATGGCTGAAAAGTCAAACATTGGCTCAAAAAGGTATTGATATATGCGGATTGGCTTAACTAAATTTAACATTTTAAATCTACGTAAAAAACTCTTTGCTTGCTCTATTTCTGCAGTAAAACATTTGCTTATATGACTTTCTCTGGCCGCAAAAGAGCGCTTTTGAAAGATCTACCAGCTTTGTCGTTTTTCTTCAATTTTTTTTAAATAGGTGAATAACAGTTTACCTGGTTAGAAAGTGGACAAAAAAAAGTAACAGCGAAATTTTCAGACTGATATATTTTTTTATAAAAAAGATACCCGTTAACAATATAAAAGTTACGCGGCAAGAAGCATCTCAATCTAAGCACGTTGAGTGCAAATTGCAGCATCAGTTATTTCAGGCAAACTGAAAGTATGTCTAGACTATCCATATGAAAGTAAGCTAATTAACATGAGTTCTCCTATCGCATTTTATGCATGTCTAAGCTTTACACCTAAAACAGCTTGTGAACAAAATTCACAGCATACATTAAGGGTCGCGGTATCAAAATCACTTGGTTTCCAATCTCTGACGCTCTGCCGACGCACGTTATCCAGACGAAAGAGAATTTGCATATTCAGCTTAACTGACACATGGTTTATTAATAAAGGGATGCAGACGTGCTTGAGAAATCCCAAGCTTCAGACAGATCGTCTAATAAATGTCAAATGTGTTTAGTTGAAATTTCGCATGAACTTGTCTATTAGCGCCAGGCCATGGAAGTTAAATCTATTAAATTCAAAAAATTTTCATATATAAATCTCTAAAAGACGCTCGGTTATGTGATTAACATAACATGTCTCGTCAGTCCCGAAGCTTGGAAGGTATATGTTTAATGCGAAAATACATTTCGGTTTAGATCGAAATTTATATTAACCCAAGTCAAACCAGTAATTGCGCTTGGATTTCCGGGATTAATAACATGGATATATTAGAGCGATCAAACGCACAAGTGCTTTAGCGACCTCATTTCTTTGGCACAAAAGTACGGTACCAGAGCAGTAACACGGATTTGTAACTAAACCTTGTAAACTTTAACAAGATTTGTATTCCATTTCCACAGCATTACATAGTGTTGAAGATTTTGCTCAAACTCTTACCTATACATATCCATTTTTCATAAGCAGTTCTTTTACTGCCGACAGGACAACTTTCTTAAAGCATAATGTTTTAGATCAGCGTTGATTCGTTAGCACTTCATTTTCAATAATCAGATGGTTCAAAAACTCTTAAAAAAATCTAATCATTTACAAAATAATCCATTACTTTCATTTAAATCTTAACCTCATATACAATGACCAGCAGAACTAGTACAGCCTGTTAGCAATCGTGTTGTTAAGATTTATCATGTTGAAAGTTATCATTATGGGGCCTACGTTAAAATCAATTTCATTGTGCTGATTAGATAAAACATAAAAGCAGAATTTGAAAAATTCCTCAAATCAATCAGACGGCAATCAACCTTTATGAAGCAATCATGAGCATTAATGAGCAATGAATATTGTGAATGCTGCGTACGGGCAGTTTAAAATAAAACAGCTATAAAAAATAAATTAATTTAAATGGAGTTCCCATTTGCACTTCATAGGGGTGATGGATTTGAGCTTATTCTTCGATTTGCATTTTATTTTATATTGGGCGAAACTATGTGATAGGTTTAATTTCAAACAGTTCATTTTATTTTTGGAGTGTTACTTCTTAATTGAAAAGTTAATCCTTTATTTTAAATGCATGTTCTAATGGATGTGCGTAGGTGAATTTTTCTTCATAAAAACAAGTGTTGTAAAAGTAGCTGCCAGTCGTGTTAAAAAAGTTTAATCTCTTTTATCACTTTAATAACCGAAAAAATCATTGAGAAAGTTTAAAAAATCTTCAACAAAAGTTTACCCCTGTCGGACACTAGTTAGTTCTTCAGGAATTTGATACTTCGACATGTAGCAAGAAATCACTTCATCAGTTTATAAACTATGCTAAGATTACAGAATCAATTGCAAAAAATATATTTAATAACTCTTTCTGGTAGTTTATAGATATCCCAATAAGTTGGTAGAAATAAGTAGTTAAACTTAAAGGTAATCGAAAAAATTTTAAAGACCAATTTTGAAGTAGCTTTTAGACATTTCATTTAGAGGCGACTATTCAATATAAAACCCAACCATATTCACTTTAGAAAATAGCACATATCTTAGTTATATATAATTGTTATTATTACAACAGTAGAAACAGAAACATTTTCAAATAAAGTCAACCACAAATTACAGAATGCCTTTCAAAGACAGCAAGCAAAACAAAACATTAACAAAATAAATCCCTTATTATTTACACAAATTTATGCTATTTTTGAACTCTTGAACTTGAACTTTAACTTTCTGAAAGCTGATCTAATTCTAGTGTCATTGAACACACAGCAGTTTTACAAATTTATATCGCATCTTCATAGTAAATCTAGATGTGAAAACCAACCAAATCAGGTAGTTGTGGAGGTGCTTTTTTAAAGGTTTATTTAGAGATATCAGCATTTTAAGAATTTTTAGCCAACATAGTCTGTCATAGCAATTTATTTTAGTTGATTTTTCCACAATGAAAACACTGGAGATAAAATTGAATAAAAGTCTAAAATATTGCCTTCTTTTTTCAAAGTTTCAAAATTTTTAAAAAATTATTGGATGTTGCAATCACACTAACAACTTGGGCAACCTGACTATTCTCTGACAAATTGGACATTATTCTATACATCATTTTTTCTGCAATTATGTAAACAGTTTGTTGGAGTATTTCAATACCGATGTGACTGAGTTTAGATTTCGATATGTGCTTATCTATGACAGCCCTAGGACCGCTTTCGAGCCTATTAGCTCTCATCATCTGGGTTTAGCCTGAAAATAACACTATCAAAACTTGTACGTTATTTCGTCCATGTATTTTACATTTTGCTGTTTCGCGCCAATGTAAAATACATAGGCGACAAAAAGTACAGGTTTTGGGACTATTATTTTTAGGCTAAACCCAGCTGATGAGAGCTAATAGGTCTGAAACCGTTCCTAAGGGTGCCTGAACTTTTACGGATCTGATGGAGCCCAAATTTTCATTGTTCTACATTTAAAATCATGTTTTGTATTATAGATTGTTATCTACATTTTTTAAATAGAATCTCAGAGAAAGTAAATACTGTTAATCCGTTTATCCAGTGGCTAAACCAATATACGTCTTTTGATTCAGGACAAGTTGGTTGATAAAACCAAACATATAAAAGAATAAATATCCATGACAAAAGTCGACTATAGAAATATTTAATATGAAAGTTTTTGATTGATGATTAGTTAAATTATGAGTTGCCAGATCATGTGTTCTTGAAAGAAACCCTGGCATAAAAACTGACAATTTAAAATGCAATGCACTTTCGCAAAGTATGAAGCAATCGGCTTTCGGGTAAAAGAGATGGTACGGTTCATAGTAATTTGGACATTGAATTTTAAAAAAGGAAAGTCCTGATACGTTTTAATATGTTTTAAATTTAAAAATATGTTAAATAGATAGATATAGATATGGATAATGATATATAATAAATGGATGAATATTGCAGATATCAACAAATATCTTTAAAAACCTCTATTAAATTAAATGAGCAATGAAACGTGTGAAGTTCGGAAGTTTTATGTAAACAAAATCAAAGCAAATTAAGTGAAGAAACAAATTCAATCTCTATAAAATGTTCTCCGTTCGAAAATGAAATGAGGTGATAAAAGGAAAACAGTCAGATACTGTCAGGATATTATCCGCAGGAAAACGATGACAGAAAGTAATTTTTTAAAGTGCTCTAAACTGATGAAATGAGCATTTCAATGGCTGCTGCTTTTTATAGGAAAAATCAACATGTTTTTCGGCAAAGATAATCGGAAGGCCATTGCAGGAATTAAACAGCAAAAATAAAATCGCTGGGGGCGGCTGATTTAAAAATAGCATTATTGATCCAGTTTTGCTCGACGAAAATGTTTCTTAAAGGTATTAACAATACCCTTAAAACAATTGTGAAACTTTAAAGTAGGGTTTCAAAGATGCATTACCTAAATTGTTGTTGTAGTGGTTGGAGGTTTCGATGACTGCGAATTTACCAATAGAAGGTATATTGTTTCCGATGTAAGTGTTTTAAACAAGTTTGAAATGGATAGTGACCACAGACTCGTTCGAGCAAACGTTAACATAAACATCAGAAAAGAAATAAATTAATACAATCAAAGCGTTTTCCAACATTAGACGAACTGAAACAAAACGAAGGCAAATCTCAGGAGGACCTAAAGAAAAGACTCTCACCAACGAACATATTTACCAAAATGGAGATATAAGATTGGCCCAGTACGCTTATATCTAATCTAAGATTATATAATAATCTAATTCGAATGGAAATAGATGAAATAGAAAGTAAAATTCGAAACGATATTAAAACTGCGACCAAAAAGATCTGCATCATCAAGAAGAAAGGAAACAACAAAATCACAACAAAATATCAAAACAAACCAAAGACATGATGAGAGACCGAAGAAACATGAGGAAAGGTGCTCCAGAACATAAGCAAATAAACAAACAAATCAAGAAAAAGGGAGATATGACATCAGGAAATACAATACAGAACTCATAAAATACGGCAATAGAAAACAACAAAAATCTGAAATAATTAGATCCATCAACTCAATAGGTAAAACCAATATACACCAACTGAACGACAAGCACGATGAAGTGAAAAATGGAAGAAACGAGATAGTCCAAATTGTCGAAGACTTCTACACTAAACTTTACTCCCCAACTATCCCAGCAACTAGTAATACCACGTCCAACATCATGAATGTAGGTTCGGGTTGATCCAGGCATTACAATGGATGAGGTCAAATACGCCTTGGTCCAAATGAAGAGAGGTCGTGCTCCTGGTGATGATGGAATAACCCAGGAAAGGATACAACTAGAGGGACCTACAACTCTACAATCAATAACCATTGTGATGAATAAATGTCTACAAAACAGCAGGATCCCAGACAATTGGTGGAACGCTCAAGTTATCCTTTTATACAAAAAATACGACAAATTAAACATCGAAAATTACCGCCCAATAAGCCTCTTGCAACACCCATATAAATTACTCACCAATAGACTTACAAACAAATTCGATGCCAGAGCAGGCAGTATTCCTCAAAGGCTATAGCACCATTGAACAAATACATAATGTCAAAATGTTAATTGAAAAATGTACCAAATACAACGTTAAAATACACCTAGCATTCCTAGGCTATAGCAAGGCGTTCGATTCTATAGAACTATGGGCCATATTCCACGCTATGAATAACGCGAGAATAGACTCTAGATATAGAGATCTTCTGAAATACATTTACGAAAAAGCAACGCTGCAAGTTAAAATTGGGGAAGAACTTAAAACACAAAAGATACCTATTCAGCGAGGAGTAAGACAGGGAGATGCAATCTCTCCGAAACGTTTAACACTAGCGTTAGAAGATATTTTTAAAGGCATCGACTGGATACAAAAAGGAATATGGATGGAAGATACATTAGCCACCTTCTATTGCCGATGACGTAGTCCTGATAAGCAACAACCTGGGGGAACTTCAACAAATGCTAACGGAGCTGAAAGAAGCTGCGGAAGGGATAGGACTGAATATGAACCTTTCCAAAATTAAGATACTTTCCTCAGACGAGGCAGCGATGTATGTTGGGGGAAACCAAATTGATAGAGTCGAAGAATATGTATACCTAGGCCACCAATTAAACTCCGCAGAGAAAACCAACAGGTAGGAACGAGTAGGAGGGTGATAATGACATGGGGGCCACTGGAAGATTGGGATACATTCTTAAAAATCCGGATATTCCCATACACCTGAAAACAAAACTATTTAAACACTTTCATCCTTCCGGTGATGACATATGCTATGGAAACCACCACATTGACTGTTAGAGCAGCCAAAAAACTTCGCACCACGCAGCAGCTTCGCACTTATAAATAATAAAAAATGGGATTTGAGCAGGACACGTCGCCAGACACGAAAATACAAGATGGATAAAACATATTCTACAATGGAGACCTAGACTCTTCACACGAAGCATCGGACGACTACAAAGAAAGTCATTGACGAAATAAGAGAAGAAGCAGGAAGAAACTGGTACCAGATAGCGAAGGATGTCCAGGAGTGAATCGAAAAAGGCTGCTAAAGGAGAAGAAGACCTAAATTGTGAACGTTTTAACCAGTTAATTTGTTATCATTAATTTGCTGTTAATATTAAGGCAGTGGGGCCCAATAATTTATTTGTTGTTAAGATTGACTAGTCTTTTAAGAATCTATGTGTACTAAAATGTTATTTAAATCTTCAAATTTCCTTATTTTTTACCAGCCGAATATCTCGAAATTAAATTCACTTGTTCAGAACTGGTCATAAAGCAATATTTTTTCAACTTGTTCATAAGAGCATTTTCTAGAAATATGATCGTACATCAAAAATACGATTTCAATATTGGGAAGCTTATTTTACTTGAAGTCAATATTTAAAAGCTCACTTGAAATACTGCGACAAGATTTTATCATTTTTGTATTTTTATGGAGGAAAAGCCACTCAATCTGAGGATCTTATAAAATTTAAATTTATAAGATAAACATGTGGGTTTGTACGTAGTATGAGATAATAAGATAAGCGAGGGTAAAACTTTTCATGAATTTTATAAATACATTGGAACTAAATAATGTTTAGAAGTTCTTTTATGGTTTCACAACCCAAAGAACCATTATTGGGAACTGATGACAATTCGAGTGAATGCGACGATGAGTGATAAGGAAAATGTGAAGAAGAGGGCAATAACGTTTTGTGCATCAAAAATGCCCTAAAGGCGACAAATATTAAAACAAGATCAAATCCAAATGATACATAAAGAACTTACCAGAAAAGAGACAACTACAAGTACGAATTGACAAAACACTGTCATTTTCTTTTTCCCCTGAACAAGGCCTCCCTCAAGGATCCCCGCTCTCACCGTTTCTCTACAATATATACTGCCATGACATATACAATTACAACTTACCAGATAAAAATCAAATCGACAGATCGGCATACATATTACAATACGCAGACGACACGGCACTTATTGTACATGACAAAACTACTGAGAGAGCAGCTCAAAGACTCCAAACACTAACAAACAACACAATGACATGGTTTTATAAATGGAGACTAACACCAAACGCGTCAAAAACCAACTTCTGCTCACAAACCACAGACTCAACGCTGACTCCCTACAATAACTGCAGACGGCCAAACGACACAACCAAAAAACGGACGTAAAATACCTTGAATTCTCAATTGACCACAAACTTAAATTCGCTAAACACATACGAAACATCAAGGGAGAAACAATAAAGAGAACAAAACACTTCCGATCACTAACCTACAAAGACAGAGGAATTAGCACAAACACCGCCACCAAAATATATAAAGCTATTTGTAGACCCTTGCTAGACTATGGACATATACTGATGACCAACGGAACAGAAAGGACAAAACGTTATATACAAAACAACAGAACAAATTGCACTAAGACTAATACACGAATAAGACACCCCCAAAACCCACTACACAACCCCTCCACCCAACTACTATACGAACGCACAAACATGACAAAGATTTCGGAAAGACTCATACAACTACAGACAAAATGGACAAACAACCCCTACAACTGGACCATACTGAATCCCCTTTGTCTTACAAGGCCAACCAGACGATCCCGCTTCCGTTTCCCTACATCAACGCTACTCGAACACTTACAAACGTAACTGACTACTGGACAATAAAATAATTTTTTCTTGTCATTAGAATTGGAAAGTTTATTTAATAAGATTATTAACCTAGAATAAGAGAATTTTCATCTTTGTTTTTTATTTAGATTAAGACTACATGTATTAAACAAGGGCAGAAAGACCGATAGGTCGATAGCCTTTTTGAGAAATAAAGATGTTTACTACTACTACTACTTCAAATGACAGGGGCAGACTTAAATAGTCTCGTTACAGCCCGATTGCTTCTGCTTTCAAAAATCAAATGGATATGCGATTTTTTGAATTCGATATAAAAAGTTGTCTGTGTATGATACAATTTTTGAGTAAAAACGCTAAGCAGACAATTCAGGAATAATATATTGTACGGGCTTCATAACTTTGCCATGCTCTTAGCTTGGCGAAAAAATCATTACAAGCCAAACTTACTGGAGTCTGCCGACTTTATATTATTAAGAGATACAATTGAACCAACCGACGATGGTTTCCACTTACATCTATAGCAAGGCCATCATTAATTAATAATTACAGTAAAAACAAACGTATAATTTTGTGGCTATTTTTATATATTGTTGTTTCTATCTTTGTGCTGTTATTATGACTATGTTTTCAGGGTGTGGGATCGATGCAATTTAATCCAAGACTATATCGAGATATTTGATGGCTGGGGCCCATCGGCGATATCTTTGGCACATTTATGTAGTGGCGAGAGTATTCCAGAGATAATAAGCAGCGGTCCCGAGATGTTATTAAAGTTTCACACGTCGCCATTCGGGAACCCATTTCATCCATTGCCCTTGTCCTACTTGCCAGGATTTGAGCTGGATGTACAAGTATGCATATTTTAGTTAACTTAATATCTGAGTTAATCGAGTGCAGTTATCTTCATTATGTCCAGTTGTATTATCAGATTACGATTAGAATTTGAGAAATAATAGCAATTAATCGTGGGTTTCTAAATAATTGCAATATTAGGAAATATAGACGTAAGTTCTCGCTTTTAAATTCTAATGTTTTCAAAAAAAAACAATTAATTGTACAATGTGTAAAGCAACTCGTGAGACCAGTTAGGGAGTGATATCTATTGATTCATATAAAATCTATATAATTGTCCAGATATTGTCACGAAAACACTGATAACTGGACAAGACCCCAGTTTTTCAGTACAAAATTTGAAATAACTTACACTCATTTTGTCAGTTTGATTAATGTAAAAATTTATATCATCATTAGTATTGAATACATGAGCAGTTGAAATAAATCCCGGAAAATTGTGACTATTTTTAGCCGATTTATTTGCTTTTCGCCTACGGAAAGCTTTTCCTATTGTTCTCATCCAAATTTTAAGCCCAAATCCGTGTTTTGGCCAACAATATTTGCATCCTCGAATTATTTAAGTTTTCACGGTCGGTGTATTCACGAATAAATCAGGTTTTCTAGATTTTAGGCCGCTTTTCTCAACAAATGCAATCAAACTTGTTTCCAGTTTTGTATTTATTTTCTTTGTAGCAGATAAATGTGACTTTATTTTCTTTAATGTCGCGAAAGGCAAAATAATTTTAGTTTCTGAGAAATTTGCAAAAAAGTCCCCAAGGCGCATAAAATCCATTTAATTTTTTCAATCAGGCATTTATTTGCCTGTGTTTCTTTTAAATGATCAGTTGGAGCTTTATAAAGTTTGAATCGGTCAAATTAATGTTTACTGCAAAATATGTATTTTTCGAAGAATTAAAGCATTAAATGATCGATTTAAATGACGGCAACGCAGTCAACTGGATTTTGTTGCAAAATGTATTTGTAATGGAAATGTATGGATGCCTTGACTTGGACATTTTTTTGGATTATAATTGGGAAAACGCTTAGGAATTTGTTATGCGATATGTGTATTGTTTTAAATATATTAATCGATTTTATTTCAATTTACTTTTATTATTCATTCTGTATTTTCATTATTATTTATTAGTTTATTTACTAATTAAGCATTAACCCCTTTCCTGTTTCTAAGACACAACATTTGAGGCTATAACCAAGAATGAATCATATTTCTATGTAGAGTTTCTTTTGCTTCTGAGCAGAGCTTTGAGACCTGAGCTTTGAGCTTCCGAGCAGACCAAAAACCAGAGGTTTGAGAAGAAAGTGTCTCATTGCAACAATCAAAAATAGCGTTTATTGTGTGATTAAAAAAGCTATTTTCACCGCTGCTACGTGGCTGCAGATGCAAGCAAAACATTAGCTAAACATTCTAATAAATCACGACCCATAATTTTAGAAAACGGTTTATTTGTAAATCTTTTTTCGACAATTTTGTATTTTCATATCAAATCAAGTAATTAATAGTTTTGAAAATACAAAGAATTGAAAAACAAAGTTCAATAGGATTATGTATTTCCCAAATATTTAAGACTTTATTTTCAAATGATGGGAAGATAACTGCAAAATCATGAACGCTTTTCCTTTATTTCGTTTGATTTTTTGATCAATGCATCTTTTCTACTGCATGTTTTAAAAAAAGCTCGTGAAACCCGACTGACAAGCACGAATTCTTTATTAATTTCTTTCAACTTTCAAAAGAAGTCGCAATCATGCCGCACAAATCTTTGATATGACAAAACTTTTGAAAGTTAATTTTTCAGGTCATTTTTGTGGACAACAATCGCCAACCTACATCGAACCCGGCAAGAAATGTGAGTTTTTATTGACTTCATTCGAGAATACCACGGGCTTGTTGGAAAGCCCTTTGCACTCTTTGCCTCCTAACACGACTTGCCGCTATCATCTGAGGTAAATGGTTTTTATATGCCTATGAACTCGATGATAATTTATTCTCAAGCATTATTTAGATAGTTTGCTTCAATTGAAATTTGCATTTACAACTAGCATTGTCAATCCAGCGCCTTGAGCGCTATCTGCATAAATAATTGAATACATTTTGAGCTCAGGGTTTGAACGCACTAGTAACGTGTTTTACTTGACCAGTTTCTTCGGATAAAATATATAGAAAAGGCAAAGTATTTAAAACGTGCGTTTGTTTTCAGAAATTCGATTAGATCCATCTACTTTTTTATATCTGTCCATCTTGGAGACCCCCATCAATGTACACAGAGTGATCAATAAAGTTATGATATCGTAGTAATTTTTTTTATGTAAATCACCATTTGTGAGATGAAGGAGAAGAAGAAGATTTCCGGCACTTTTCATATAACACACTATATCCATCTTCAACCGTTCTCGAAAAATTTGAATACGATGCTCTTGAAACTCATGAGCAGAGTATGGAGGCACTTAATTAGCAATATTAGAAAAAGAACCGAAAACTGATCCAAAATCCAAATTGATTCTTTTCTTTCATCATAATCTATCCCGAAATAATGTACTGAAACATGTTGATAGGGGGATATTTATCAATAATTAGTATTCTGTTAGAGGTCAACCCAAAGACATCATTTGGATCACATTCCTGAAATATCATATAAACAATGAGAAAATCAACGATTTCAATACCGGAGGCTGCGACATTCAACTACAGATCTGGGATGGGGACATAAAAAGCCCGAACTCTGCTCAACTCATTGGTCAGTTTTGTAAAGATGATAAACCGAAATTATGCGATCATGCTTTATTGAAAAATTCCTCCAAGTTGTCGAGGCCCTGCAGGTGAGATAATTTTCACTTTCAAATCATCTTAAAAGATACATAGAAACTATTGCAAAATACATTTTTGTGTCTTCCAGTTTATCTGAGAGTTATGTGACCACAAGTTCAGATATGACAATAACACACACAATCAAGTATGGAACAGTACTATATCCGGTGCAGTTTAGTCTGCGTTACGAATTCATCGATTTATCTCAGGACGGATTGCAGATGAACAGAAACCCATGCGATCGACTGTTCACAAGGCCCAAAGGAAGATTTTCTTCACCAAAGATCACATTTTTATTCGGCCGGGGTGGTCAGCTCGATTTGAACTGTTTGTATCACTTTGAAACTACAGAACACCAGAAACTGAGGTTGACGTTCAATAAGGCTGGATTGGGCGCAAAGAATGCCAGACAGAATTTAATCCAGAGGTGAATAGGTAGGACGAAACAACCACTTTAAGCTTCTACTTGACTCATTTCTGTCGGTTTATAGATGGGAATGCAATTTTAAGTCGGAGCTAGATGGTAAAGCAACTATATCAGTATCGGAGTATCCTTGGTTGGACGTTGAATTGAGACGGCATTGCGTATGTAGCAACATATCGGATGAACCATTTCACATTATCACGAAAGCGTCATCAAAGTTTGTGATGCAATTTTCAGGTAAGCGTTCGAAAATTGGTTGCGATTTTTTGGAATACCCTTGGTTCTTATAAGCAAATTAAATTTTTTGTACTTAATAAAATATTTTGAGAAGAGACAATGAAAGCTGGAAAAATATATATGTTTGATTTAAATAGTTGAAATGTAAACATATAAATAGAGTTGAACTTTCAAATTCAACTTTTTATATTTCGTTACTATTCTGCACTGATATGAAATATCGATCAACAAGAAACAATATATAGCTTGTACAAATATAAACACAAAATTTAATGTTTTCAGTTACAAACATGAAAAACACTGAAGACTACAATAGTTATTTCTTCGATGCAACCTACGAGTTTCTTCCCAGCGATTCCAACTGTTTCAAACCCGTGGAGCACCCGAAGGTTGAAGGGATCAAGTGGAGAAATCAGTGTTAGAGATGACAAAAAGAAAGTGGATGATTATGAAAATATTATCCACACCAACCAGACTGTCAGGTATTATATTTGACTAAATTACATTTTTCCATCAAGACATGTTACAATTAATTCATGGTTGAACTTCCAATGGGTGAAAATATATCATACATAATACAGTTTTTATTAAGCATGTATCAAAAATACTTTTATTTTAGATATTGTTTGCAACAACCTTGGCTGATTGAACCTGAAGAAGAGTCCAACTTCATTTACCTTAAAGTTAAGGGAATCGAAAGGAGAGATCCACGACTATGCTCAAGCAAAAATAGGATTCTCATATATTCTGCCGGACATTCTGATGATTTTCACGTTATTTGTCCTGAACAGAACGACGGGGAAGATATTGTTGAACTGTTTTCCGAAGGTTGGAGCATGTACAGTTATAAAAAGCTACAAAATAGGTATGTTCAATTTTTTTTAAAGCAGATATAAAACTTTCTTTTTCGATTGCGTGTTGGCTTGTTTAATCGGTAATTTTCAGCGAAAAAATGAGAAACCTTCAAAATATTATCAACAATTTTTTAAATATATGTTTAGCAAATTTATAACCACTTACACAGGCTCTCAATGACAAAAATCTCATGTAAATCCGCAAAAGATAATAAATATTCAGTTTGTTTTATGACCCAAACTCATATAAATGTAGGTCAATAAATGTTTCCAATCTACATGGTATTGAATTTCGATAATATTTTTCATTTTTTCAAATCCTCAGTATTTCAAAGATTTATAGCACAAATTTGAAAAACTGCGTAAATGATAAAATGATGATATAAAAAATAAGTGAAAAACTGCGACTTGTCCTCCAGTAGAAACAAGAACTTAAACATTTTCTGTTTAGGTTTTTGACCAATGGCTTTTGGTGTATTGAAATAAAAATGAAGAATCATGAACGATATTATCTAACTTACTAAATGAGCTTTAAAGCGGGAAAATACTATTATACGTGTTATTGTTCTCATGAATCGTGGGTTATAAAGGCGCTAAATGAGTAATAAGCTTAATTGGCTAATGAAAGGTCTATGAAAATGAGAAAGTAAAAAACTACGTACCCGATAATTTTGCTAGAATTAGATTTGCTAGAACTAGAAATAGAAGAAACCATATTTGGCTGCAAAAATTCACATCCAAGAAACTGATATAGGAGACGAACTTCTATGTTATTTTTTTACAGAATCGGTAAAAAAAACAGGCATTACATCCATCACAGTTAATTTATCGCGGCAATTTGTGGGATAAATGTTTAAACCATTTTTTCTACGTGTGGTTTTTGATATATTCGGCTTAATTTTGAAGAACAAAAATTGATGTAGAAATTGATTGAAATTTTTGCATGCATAAACCATATTTTGCATTTCAAATCTTAGTTATTGAGTTGTTTGTCCAAAGGAATTAATTTTGCACCTTAAACTCAAAACATTAAAAATAATTGCATTATGCTATATTAATTTGAGCTTTGCAGAACAAAATAGATATAATCCAGTCTTAAATGTACCTATTTGCTTTGTTTAGTCGCAAAACTGCGGCCCAAATGAAAAACAGAAAAGCTTTTAGTCTGATTAATAACTGATTAATGTTTCATTCGATGGCGGGAAAAGAAACTAAAATTTATATGAATAAAATGTTTTTTTAAACTTTAACACTGCGAATTAATATTATTTTGCCAATATCTATTATAACTTCTAACAATCAACGGTTTTCACTCTGGTAAAACAGCATGAATAATCAGCCTAATTGAACAATACACTTGCTAACATAAATTATATGTTATTGTAATGTTTTTTTTCTCAAGAAATGCCCGAAGTTTTATCATCGAGTTTTTCAAAAGAGAACCTGGAAATTTCTTGGTTACATGGATGGAGATTTCGAAAAACCCCGCACTAGCCCTTCCAAGTTCATTTTTAACGATACGACCACCAGATTGTCCTTACAGGTAAGATCATGCAAGTGTGTATGTTTTGATAAGAAAAACTTAAAAAATATATTTTGATAAGAATTTTTTATAGGCATCTGTCTAGATGTAATGTAACAATCAGCGCTGCTTTATTGTGATTTGTGATAGAATGCCAACACATATAAAATACTGCATAAAACCTAATGAAAAAACTTCCAAATGTATTAGAAAATGTTACCCACTTTAGTAATAAACCGCTTACCCATAATCCATTCCAATAAAAAATTTGCTACAATAAAATCATATAATGAGAAGTTTGATCTGAATATTTTTAAACAGCCAAAACTGATGTAATTAGTAGTAGCTGTGGTTTATTTTAAACATTGACATGTGAAATATTCAATATTTGCAACATTCTTTGCAGCAAACATGATAGACACTCACAATAACAGGTTTTTGATTTGTCCGCATATTTGATCGAGAAACTCTCTATGAGTAATATGAATAAATGAGAAAATATGAGTAAATTACTTCAGTTTTTAAGTCCAATTTCCTAAAAGTCAAAATCTTTAAAGTTCAAATATTTATAAATTTTGATTATCATGTTCAATTATAAAGTTCATTTGATCCATTTAACATCAGCTAATATTGGAAATGCGACACTAATTTTCAGTTGTTTAGCTTCAATTTATCGATAAAATACCAACACACGCACTGTCCAAAAGCACAGCAAAGTGTTTTCAGATTAAATGAGCAAACTGTTCAGTTCTTCAACAATTCGGATCGAGAACAAAATTAGTATGAGAAGTTCCTATAAAGTATATGTCTGCAGCCTACAGTAAATTCTGAAACAATCGACAAAACGCACACATTTTCTATATCATTTCATCCTAGCCTACATAAATAAAACCAATAATATTATTTTGTTTTATTGAGTTTCGCTGCTGTGGAGCAGCTTCAGCAGAAATGGCCTATATTTTCACCCTTTCTACAATATAAACACAAAAAATATTTCTTAGATATAGGTGGGACCTCCAATTGATAGTTTTTTTTTTAAAGAAAACCTACTTTTATTCAAAAACAACAGGTTTTTTTCTATTATTATGCATTCCTTGCCTACGAATCAAATATGTTGATTGATCACGTGGAGAAAATCCTTTAACATTGTTTCTCATGGAAGAAGAAAATCTTTGTAAAAATAAACTCACGATTTCTAATAAGTTTTTCCGGGTATCAATATCCGAAAAAAATCGGTAAGCCGAGCTAATATCAGATCTGATTCCTCATATACTCGGAAACACCCTGTATACGGTTTTCCATACCAACGAAGAAACCTGTTGAGTTTCTAAATAGTTTTCTTGGGATCACAAAACAACACAACATTCACGGGACATAAAAAGACATCGAACAGAACGCACACCCATAAATTTTCGTTTTCAAAGGTATTGTTTATTCAATCCCCATGCAATTTTACAGTAGTAATTTCGAAATTACCTAAATTAAATTCCTTGCCTCAAGCAATTTATTGTGACATGTCTGCACCAAATCACCACTGTTCTTTTAGAAATAAAGATGTTTTCTACTACTCACCACTTGTTCCTGACAATTTTCACATTTACTAGAAGGTTTGAAAAAATATATACATTTTGCCAAATTCTACCCAGTAGCTGTCTCGCAGTCTCACATTTATTCATCCGCCGCTTTCAACAATGAACTGATGTATTTACCTAACGCCCATTTAAACGCATTTTTCTTTAGTGGTTTTTAAACTGAATAGAATAGTTTATCGATGATATGGGTTTCATTTCAGCTGTCCAGAGTTGGGGAGCTTGTATAAGCTCAAAGCTTTGGTGCGACGGTTTGGTGCACTGTCCATCTGGCAACGATGAACAAGAAGTTAATTGTGCAGCAACTTCAACTTTTTCTTCGCTCACCTAAACTCTATAGCACTTGGAGCCATCGCTTTCGGTAGTGGTGGCAACTGTAGTGATAGTGATTGCGGTGATAATAAAAGTTGGAGAGAGACCAGAGAAACGTAATAGTGTCAGTGACAGAACACACATTTCTAGAATTTAAGAGCGGTCTGTGCTAAAGTAAGTCTGCCTTGTGATAGAACAATGATAAAATGAACACTTGTATTTGTGCAATAATCTATGTGAGAACAATGTAAAAGGTTAGATAATTCGCATTTTTGTTACTTTGGAATTTGAAGACTGTATTTAGTGCTGAAGGCTATTTTAATTTAATTTTTAATTTAAACCACAAATTTGTTTGGCATATATGCACACATGAAAGTTCAGAGTGAACGGCCTTCAAAGCTAGTAATTTTTGAAATCCGGAAATTTTTACAAATAAGAATAAAATAAAATAGAAAAAATATTCCTCACTTCTGAACATTTATTTGATACTAAATACAGCCTCAGACAATTCATATTGAAAGGAAAGTCGTCATTTTGTTCTAGTTTTCCAGCTAAAGTTCAAGATTTTTTTACCTGCAGAAAAAGTTGAAAACCCGCTCAGAAATACGTAAAAGAACTTTTAACTAATGTATAAAGATGTTGATCTGTATTAGTATTTGTTAATAGGTAATAACTTAGACGTAAGATTTGTTAAACATGTCGTGGAGAGTAAAAGAGCGTAACCCGGAAACTAGCAAAATCGAAGGGATATATAAAACCCAGGGGACTTATTGTTTTACAATTTTTATTTTCAGGATTCAAGCAAAAGTATTTCCTTGTTTATTAAGAAAATTCATATTATGCAGACTATTTTTTTAGGCAGTTAAGTATCTAATTTTAAGACCTAAAGAAGACAATCTTATATTACAAAATTAAGAATTGGTGCAGAAATAAATTAAATCCAAGTTATTAGATAAGATAGACTCGTAAAGGAAAGATGTCCAGAAATTATTAAAATGTAGGCTAAATAAATTCCGGATAAGCAAACAATTACATAGGTATTTATGAATTATCAGGCTAATAAAATACAAATTTTATTGAATACAACAAGGTCATATGACTACTAACTGTTTCATTATAAGCGCCGCAGATTAGTCTCAGAAAATTCACATTAATAATGCATAATGCAAAGGTAATTTTGTAATTTAACTTTTAACAGGAAACCGTGATATTATTAGAATTGGATGCGGCGTATAATGGTTTACCACTAACGGAAAATAACAGGCTATTATAGATTTCGTAATTATCACTGTCTATAAAACCTGTTTAGTATATTAAAATCAATTTGTTTTTTTTCTCGACAGCAAGTTTCATAAAGCTATATTTGGATGGAATGTTGAATGTTTAAATATTGCAATGAACCCAAACTATGCACAAACTTGTCCGTTAAGAAATCGTGAACGCATTACAGCAGCAATAACTATATTTTTTAGGTTTTCAACAAAAACTGGATTGCATCAATCTTACTAAAGGTAAAAATATCAAAGTATTTGATTAATACTCAATCAGTTCAGTAATAATCTCAAAGCAATAAAACAATGCATAAGTGTGCAAATTAACATAATCAATATACATATAGATATGCACTAAGTTTTAAGAATCGTATTAAATCCCAGGACTGACAATATCTGTTGTAAAATGTAAATAGTTTTAGCGTTTTTATAATATACATTGATAATTGAATAAAATGTGTTTTAATTAAATTGTTCCTTTATTTGCTTTCATTACATTTTTCAAACTTCAGCCACACTTGGTTTGATAATTTTTCTTTTATTCAAAAATAATTTACTTGCGTTAAGACAATGTTTTTCTTTATAAAATAAGCAGTAGTACTAATACTACGGTCAATACTTCAAAACGTTTTAAATGTGAGGAAAAAACGAATTTGTTATAAAGAACTGAAGGAAATTTTGTAAGTTTGCATGCACCTACGCATGGCAATCCAGATAAAGCAATATTCTGATGAACAAATATATCAAAATACATACATTATTCAACGCTGCCCCCAAAGATTAAGTAGCAAGCAATAAAGTAGCCTTATTAAGATGACAAATATTCATAATAAAAAATATTTGTTAAAGTTTTTAAAGATTAAAGTTCGAGAGGAACAAGACACGAGTAATTATAATTAGATAGACATATAGACAGCAATAAAAAAGAAATTCGTACGCAAATTAAGGAAACTAAGAAATTGATTTCAAGGAACAAATTACGGAAACAAAACTGGAGAAAAAAGCAAATGGAATAATCGAATATGCTGTTTAATTAGCAATCAGAAGCACTTTCTTATACGGATTGCTCTTAATGAACTGTTTGAATGGAATTTCATAACTATTTTGTCCACGTTTAAGGTAATGAAAATGCATGACTGTAATGAAATAATTATTTCCAAGACATATTCTTTCCAATGATGAATCTGTCTGAGACGTATTTGTTTGACGGTAGGAGATCAAATATAAAGAAAACCTCTTTGTAACTAAAGTTGGTTTAATTGATTTCATCAAAAAGAATATCGAATACTGGAAACATATAAAAACATGGTGTTAGAGCGAATAACCATTTTCACTATTACTTTTTTCCCAACTTTGAGATAAATATAATGCGCTGTTGCAATTTTATTATGAGAAAATACTAGTTTTGTTAATAAATGAGCGCAAGCTCACTTAAATTCAAACACCAATCAATACTCAATAAGACTATTAATCAACTCAATTAAGAAATGTATCGATAGAAGATGAATTTACAGGGCTTTTATTTAGGTATTCATCTTCAGGTTTTGGCAGATTTTTACCTGGACCATTTAACTGTCGAAGAAGTTACAAACGAACGTATGTTTGATAACAAATTTACACTTACAACCAAAAAGATAGAAATAAAGTGAGCTTACTTAAGCACAGAACACTTTTATTATGTTTTATAATTTGGATTATGAAGTCAGTTTATCATAGCATTTAAGCAATTTTCTGATTACTTTCCACCAATAAAAACCATCACTGAGCGCCAATGTGCGTTTAGCAGAAAGGGTTTTTAGATAATAAGCTCTATTAATTCTCACTGCCTTTAAATTATTAATAAGTGTCACAAACACATTTGAAGGAAGCACTTAAAAGTAACAAGTTTGTTACTTTATTAATAGCATTATATCCATACAAGAGTAGAAGTTTGGGAAGACAATTTAAATAACGCCAAGTAATTTAGGAACTAAACAAGATAATACTTTTGTAGAGCAAAATAAGATTAACTCAAGTACACTAAGATTCAAAGCCACTCAAGAAACTACTGAAAAATATGTTTTACCAAGATGTAAAACGTGTTATTTGAAGCAAAACAGAAGAAAATTTCATAATATATAAAAGGAGTTTGAAATAGCAAATTTTATAAAGTAGCTAAATGGGATTTACAAGACGAATACTTTGCATAGACTTTAATATAATATAATTCATTCATTCATATAATTCACCACTAAAATAACAAAATGTTTACAAAAATGTAAACTTTACAAACAGAACGAAGCAGAAAGCAAAGGGGACACTAGAGAAACTG